>JADMNL010000041.1:1200000-1895000 GCA_016271365.2 Neoceratodus forsteri
GTGTACTTTTGCAAAACAACTTATCAGTTTTATTTAAGGGGAGATAACAAGGACCGGGGGAAATCAGGGTGATTAGCTTACCACTACAATATATGATTATCTATCTAGGGCTCTGTGCACAGGCCTAACCTATAAGTTACTGTCTATGGGTAACCAAGCCCTAAAGGCTAGTTCCTCGATGCAGCTGGTTGGGGCTCTGACTCAAATGAACATTTAATTCCTACGAAGATTAGATGGAGCCAGCAGGCTTAGTTAGCGTAGTCAGCAAAGTAACCAGAAGATCTTGCCCTTGCCAGGAACATTTAACAGGGAGCTACCCTGATTTAGTACTCATGACTCCAGAAGGAAAAATGCTCTCACACCACTCACAGGGTTGAGCCTGAACTTCAGACACTTCTCTACACACTTATATGGAAAAGCAACAGAGGGGTACCATACCAGGCAGCTGCTCCTAGGGCCCGACTGAACTCACAGCTAATTGGAGAGTCACAGCAGCTTCACTTTTTCCTGACAGACCGAGTGCGATTCAACAAATTCTCCAGTCTTCTACAGGGTGAGCCTGGTATGTAGCTGCACTCCTGCACAGACTCCTCTGACCACTACCCAGTAGATTTAATCTGATCCTCACTGGTGACTGAGCAGCCCGAATCTGGCCTTCCACACACATGCTTCCCGTGCGAAACTCAACGGCACAGGAGTCTGGAGCTCCTTCTTCGCTCACAGCCACAACGTCTCTGCCCCTCGGCAGTTAGGGCAAGATCCACCACTCTGGTACCATCCTATCCCATAGGTGGGCTGCAGATTCCAGTCACTTAATGCGGCCCCTATTGGTACAAACAAGGTGCCATTCTTGAGAACTCCACTTCCCAGAATCACTAGCCCTATCCCCATTGGTCAGGTGGCTCCAGTTTGAGTCCTGATTCTGATTGGTCACTATATACACCATTTTAAGTGCCCCCTGGCTCCTACTGGACACTTCAGAACAGTCCGGGTCCAAAATGGAGGGGCACATCACAAAGTCCCAGCTGCAATAAAGGCAAGTTAGTCAAACTGCAACCTTACCAATGCTCTACATGCTTTTTGGGGACACAATTACATATTTTAGATGGGCTCCCTCTGCACTCTTAGCGACTGCAGAAACGGAGTGATCAGAGAGCAGCCCAGGGTAGGATTCAAGCAGAAAAAACCCAGTCCCCCATTTAAACCACTAAAGCCTGCAGGCAGGAAACTCTTAAACAGACAGTACTAGAGGCTTTAAGAGCACTCACAACGCCCGCATTTAGCGGCCTTACGCCGAACACCAGTTAGGCAGGGAGCATCTAGGCAAGCCCTAAGAAGGCTTTTAGGAACCCCCATTTACAGGGGGGTTACACTACTAAGATGAGAGAACAGGCTTTCTCAGCATTTGCTCTCAAGCTCCGGAACTCCTTTCCAATTCCTTTAAGATGCTATTAGTCTCACCAGGTCTTTAAGAATGAACTTTGTAAGTTTCTCCTGTTTAATGAGAAATGCATGTGTAATTGCTCCATCGTATTCTTACTTAACTTGACTTTAGCACTTTACCACATGACAATTTTGCACTTATGTCGTTGTAGCCTTTTTTTTTTTTTTTTTATGTAATGCTTTTTGCCACCTGCTGAGGCACACTACCAGCTTGGGGCATCCAACCACTGGCTCTGCCCGCCCGGAGAACTGGGTAGCTCAGACTGCACCCAGGAGGATCTGGGATGGCTGTTTTGCCATCCCACTTGAGGGCTCCTCCTCTGCCTCAGCTAGCCAGGACAGCCCCAGACCCTCCCCGACAGGATTCCGCCAAAGTCCTCCAGGCGGCTTGGAGTGTGGCCATCAAGCTGCACGGTCGTGTCCAGCCATTTTCCTCTGATTGGTCCCCTGGAACACGCACATGCAATGACGACCAGGCACAGTGTGCCGACGTCCGCCGCGTTCCCCCTCCAGATCGCCAGCACTTGTAGTGCCCCTGAGTGTCCCCCGGAGCCGGTACAGTATGACAAGATTCCCCCAACCCACCCCAGGACTGGACTGGGAGAGCAGTCTACGGACGCTCAATGCCAGTCCTCCCCTGCTGGTCCCCGATGGCCCGGGCTCTTTCCCAAACCCGGGTCGCCGGCGTGGCGTGAGGTGTGGTGTCCAGCACCTCAACCCTCAGCGCCACCGGGCTGGGCATGTAGTTGTATTCTTAATTCTGACATCTCTTTGTGCTGCTCATTGTTTCATGTTGCACCTGTATTTTGCCCTCCCACATTGATGTTATTGTATTTATTGTGTCCTCGTAATGCTGTTCATTTATTGTCTGTAACTCTCCTGGATCGTGCCTAAAAATAGGCAATGCTTTTGTCTAGTGCACCTACCCAGTCAACAAAAACTAAATAAATAAATACATTTTTGTGGAACTAGAAAATTTTACCTCAAAATAACACTAGAAAATTTCTGGAATCTTTTATAATGAAAAAGAGCAGGGGCAATATTTTGCCCAATTTCGGTGCACTGATGCTTTAAATTGAAAGTGACAAGTGTCCTTCTTCCATACCTCCCAGCTGTGAATTCAGTTGCAAACAAATGGAAATAAGATCCGTATTTTCCATTTGGGCTACAAAGTAAATACATTCTTTAAAATTCAGAGTTTGTAGTGGATGAGTTTAAATGAAATCTGATCTAAGTTGGGAAATGGGAAGTTAAAGCTTCATGATTGGCACTTCCTTGTGCTTACTGAATGTGTAATCTGCACACTTATCCCCCTGCCCCCCCCCACACACTAATAACATTAAGTATAAGCAGCAGAAGTAGAGTCTGCATTTGTATCATGCATTTCATAACACGGTATCCCAAAGCTCTTTACAAGCAACGACTGCGACTGTTAATGAAGTGAGTGTAAATGCTTAGTGACATGAGTTAGAACAAGGCTCAGGTAAACACCCCTAGGGATTCTGAAGAGTGAAGGGGCTGGGGCTGTTAAGAGGATGTATGAAAGTTGTGGAACTGCACCAAAATTTCCCAGGACTGAGCCCCTACAAGGTGAACATTAACAAGAACTCCCTGCAGGGAGAATTTATGCAATAGGCATGGGGGGGGGGGGGAGTTACCATGAGAATCCAATTTGACCACAAATCTTAGAACTCTGCAGAATATTCGTGGTCAGCGGATGGCCCAGTGGGCAACAGATCTTGATCCCATGTCAATGACCAGGGTTCAGGAATGATCACAAGGTGCTGGAAATCAGATGGCCAGTGATGGAAGAGTACTGCATGTGGCAGCATGTTCTCTGCTGGGTGGTAGTGGCATGGTGCTTCTGCACCATCAGCGACCCTTACAAAAGGGCCCTGGAAATTTCACCTTTCAGTTGCAAAGGAAGCTATATATTGTTGTTGAGCTCCATGCCCCCAGCAGCTATAGTGTGTGCCAAGGGGTGAAGGGAGGGCAGCGTTGCCTGGGAGAAAACAAACTTGCTCCATCTGAATGATGACCGCAAGCTGGTACACACAGGCTTCATTCCACAAAGCCCACTATTTAACTAAAATCCTGATTGAGTTACAAGAGTGAGGACACTCATCCCTACGAAGCTCCCTGAAGTGGAGGGAAGAACCATGGGAGCTGGCAAAAGCAGTGAAGTTAGTAGCAGATAGAGCAATGTGGTTGTCAGAGATTTGCAGGACAGTGATGAAGGTCACATCAGGGAGAAAATATTTTTTTATATATATATATATAAATGTTTTTAGTGTTTTAAGCCATTTCCAACATCATAAATGCATTACATAGCAGTAAAAACCATCCTGGCCAAGAAGAATATCCCCATGAAGATACAACTCTAAAACATCAGAAATTGTCAATGACCAGAAAAACCAAAAGAAGAACAAATATATGGTTAAACAGTTAAGGTCAAACAATCAATAGTGTCATAACTGAGTGTAAGACACATATATAAACTGTCATGATAAAACAAAAAGTCAACATTAAGAAACAGACCAGAAAAAAAAATCATTTAAAACAGTTCCACTGTGTACAGACTCATCTATCCCTACTACTAACTCACCATTTGGCTAAGTACTGGTGTGAATTACACAAAGACCTAATCCACTCACAGATGGTCTACTATCAGAACATCTTACAAGAGTGTGTGCATATGTGCATCACCTAACTTGGCTCTAAAATACTGAGGCTACCCAAATCCTCTTATCCCCTTTCCCAGCTGAAGACCTAATACATGTCAGTAACACTGTATAATGACTTTCCACAGACTCTGCTTAGTGTGCATACTTGAATGGGGGGGGGGGTTGGAAACATGTAACATCCCACAATTCTGTGAGCAAAGGCTTCTCTGCTATCTGATTCATTTTCGACTCACCAGATTCAGATTGGTCAACAAACAGCCCAGGTTTTATCAAGTTTCTCTATAGTGCCTCTTGTTTTATATAGGACTCTAAGGTAGGAGATTTTGATCATAACCCCTAAGTACCATTCAGACCTAGTAGGTACTGTGGGTGAGTGTCAACACATTAACAACTGACACTTAGCCTCCACCGCTAATGTTTGGATTTACCATTTAAGGTGAGCCGATGCTCCTTGGAGGAGGGAATAATCCCCTAGTATCCACAGTATGGGGGAGGAGAGTAGTGGCATTTTCAGAATTTCCTCTGCATTACATTTAACCTCTGCCCAAAAGGGATGTACTGCAAGGCAAGTCCATAAGATGTGATCTATCTGCCTCGGAGAATGATGGCATCTCCCACATTCATTAGGGATGTTCATGCCCATCCTTACAAGTCTGTCTGGCATTCTGTGCCACCTACCTAAGATCTTCTTTTGTATAAGCTGTGTTTTCGGGTCTAGGGACCCCCGATGTGCCATTGCCCAGCACTTTCTCCAGGTTTCTGGCATTTTTGCTACTTGTAAACCTGCCTCCCATTTTAAGTGATGAATGTCTCAGGTTGGAAGAGTCAACCTCTGAAAGTGCTCATATATTCCATGGCTCCCTGAAGAGGCATGCCGGAGCCAATTGTCCATGCTCTCACCCATGGGTCGGGGATGATAGTACAAGGATTTTCCTATTCAATGCTGCATCACATGTCAAAATTATAAATACTTCCAATGATCTGTGGCCAGCAAATAATACTCTGTCCTCAACTGCTGAAAGAACCTTAGTGCACCTGAGTGAGGTCATATGACGTCTCTAAGAGTTCAGATTTCCTGCTTGTCCCTGAAGGTCCAGCAGACTGTGTCCCCTGCAATACACAGCTTAGGGTTATACCAATGGGACTGGGAAAGCCCTGGGGAAATAGTATGTCATGCTGATCATTTCTGTAGCTGTTGGAAAGAGAAACTAGTAAATTCCATGACCCGAGTGAGTACACCGTCCAGAGGAGGGGTGATCTGTAGCAATGCCTGCAATGGTCTATTACCATTCAAGGCTTTTTCAATTCTAAGCCATGAAGGGGCACGAGCAGATTGTTGTAACCATGCCAGACTGCCTCTAATGCCTTGTGAGGTATGATTGGTCCATGCCCATGGTGCATTCCAATCTCCCGTCTAAGGAGGGGCCCTGAGGACTTTTTTTTCCAAATCTGGGTGTACCTTGTTCCCACAGGAAAGTGGAAAGAAGCTTGTCCAGCTTATCCCACCAACTTGCTGGGATTATCATGGGCAGGTTAGACATGCAGTAATGAATTTTTGGAAGGGCCTTCATTTTAAAGGCAGCGGGATGAATGATCGAAGAACAGGGGGGAAGGGGAGTAGAACAATGTTGGTAGGGAGGACATGAAGGGCAAAAAGGGGTGGTCCAGGGAGGTTGGGAGGGATGTGGAGAAGAATGAAGAAACAGTGAGAGAGTGGAGGGACGGGTCGGGGGAGTTGTAGGGGGGAGGGGCAGAGCTGCAAATGTGACAGACTCTAGAGATAGATACCTTGGTAATAGGGTGGTGGTAGGGACAAGGAATGAGGATGGGGGATACTGGTGCTGGGGGTCTCCATACTAAAAGGGATAAGATGGGGCAGTAAGGGGGAAAGGCATAGCCAGATATGAGTAGAGTCCATACCTGAGTTAATGGCAGGCAGGGCCCAGCAGTCAATTCTGAAGTGTGCAAGGAGGGGTAGGAAGAAACCGCATCTCATGGTACACATGGGTAGAAATCACCTGGTGGGGGAGATGGTGGAAGTGGTGATGGAGATGTTCGAGGAACTGGGATGTCTTCTCAGAGGTGATCCCAGTGCCCTGCACGAGTACAGTGAAGAAAGGGAGGATTAGAGAGTTCAACACATGGCTGGGGGAATGGTGTCAATTCAAGGGATACAGGTTAGTGGGTGGCTGGGGCAGAACCTGGGACAATAATGATCTATTCACAGGGGACAGGCCACACTTGAGTGGGGAGGGGAAGGGAGTATTAAAGCAGGGGATAGAGGGGTGCATAGCAACAAAGGTGGGATTAAACTAGGTGGGTGGTGGCGAGTGGACAGCTGGTAAGCAGGTATACCGGAGTGCGAAGCCAGATGAGCTTACCCCCAAGTTAACAGGGAAGGAGTCAGTGTAGAAGCTTGGAGGGGACATCCAGGGAATGGTGAGGAAGGATATGGGGTGGAGGGTCAGCATGCTGAATGCGAGGAGCCTAGGCAATAATTCAGCAGAGTTGCAGGCTCTCTTGGCAGTGGGGAGGGCAGACATTGTGGTCATCACGGAAACATGGGTCACCCAGTATCAGGACTGGGATATGATGATCCCAGGGTATAGAATATTCAGGAAGATAGGGCTAAGGGGAAAGGGGGGGCATGGCAATCTATGTACTGGAGGGAATAAGGTGTATTAGGGAGGAAGGGGAAGAAGGCAGAACAGAGGCCCTATGGATGCAGTTTCAGGACTCAAAAGGTAGGACACTGAGGCTGGGGTTAGTATACAGGAGATGGCCCTGATAGAGAACTAGCTGAGCAAATCAAAAGGATCTGTAGGAAGGGGAACACAGTTGTGGTGGGGGACTTCAGCCTACCTGAGGTGGACTGAAGCACTCCAACCACCAAGAGTGAAAGAGAGCAGGTCTTACTAGAAGCCTTTCAGGATAGCTTCCTGGTGCAATTGGTGCATGAGCCGGCTAGATTGGTGAGGACTCTGGACCTGGTACTTTCAAATGGGGATGCTGTAAGAGACCTGGGGGCAGAGGACCCACTGGCTGGTAGTGACCACCACTCAGTGTGGTTCATGCTCAGTATGTGTAGGGAAACAGGTGGTATAGGAACCAGGGTGTCTGACTATAAAGGGGCAGACTTTAAAAGGATGGGGGGAATATTGGGTAGGTATCTGGCAGGAATTCAATCAGACATGGATGCTAGTCAAAAATGGGATATTATTAAACAAGGTCTAATGGAGGCCACTGGGACTTGTAGAAAGACAAAAAGTAAGAAGAGAAGGGCAAAGATGCCCAGTTGGTTGACTCAAGAGGTAATGGATGGGGTGAGGGCCAAAAGAAAGGCATTTTGGAAACTCAAGAAATTGGCAGGGAAGGGGGTTGACAAGGATGAGTATACAAAGAAGTCCAGTGAGTTTACCATGCTAGTCAGAGTGGCCAAGAATTCAAGGCAGCTGACACTGGCACAGGGTATTAAGGAAGGAGAAAATGACTTCTTCAGATACATTAGAAAAAGAAGGAAGAACAAGGACCAGATTGTGAGGGTTAGGGAGGGCGGAGGGTGGTTGGAGAAGAGGGTGGATCAGGCAGAGGCATTAAGTGAATACTTCTATTCTGTGTTCACAAAGGAGAAAGGAGGGCTGATACCTCAAAGGAGGGGTGGAGTGGATAGTGGGGGGAAGGGGGGAGTGACGTAGTGATTACAGAAGACAAGGTTCTGGAAGGATTAAGGGCACTAACGGTGAACGAGGCACCATGACCAGACAGCATTCATCATAGGATACTGAGGGAGCTAGTGGAGATGCTGGCAGGACCACTGACTGACCTACTCAATACCTCCCTGGACACAGGATGCATACTACAAGACTGGAGGATGGTACATGTGTTGCCCATTCACAGAAGTGGCCTTAGAGATGAACCAGACAACTACAGACCGGTGAGCCTCACATCAATTGTGGGGAAACTCATGGAGACAATCCTAAAGGAGAGACTGGTGACCTTTTTAGAGGACAACGGTCTCCAGGATAGTCAACAACACAGGTTTGTCTCTGGCAGATTCTGCCAGACAAATCTAATTGAGTATTATGACTGGGTGATAGGGAGCTGGACAGGTGCTGTGAGGTGGATGTCCTATACTTGGACATCAGCAAGGCCTTAGATTCCATGCCACATGGGTAGCTGGGGGGGGAAGCTGGAATACATAGGGGTGGTGATCAACTGGATCATCAGTTGGCTGAGTGGAAGGCAGTAGAGGGTGGTGGTGGGGAGAAATTTTGTCACTGAGGGAAGCGATGAGTGGGGTGCCACAGGGATCAGTACTGGGACCAGTGCTGTTTGGGATATTCATAGCAGATATCTCACACGGGATCCAGAGTAAGATCAGTCTGTTCATGGATGATATGAAGATGGGGGCTATGGTGGATGATATTTTAGGGTGGAAGGGGCTGCAGGAAGACCTGACCAAGCTACAGAAGTGGTCAGAAACATGGCAGCTGGGGTTCTATGCCAAGAAGTGCAAGGTACTACACTTTGGAGCTAGGAGCCATAGGAGGAGCTATCAGCTGGGGGGTGCAGCTGGAAAGCACTGAGAAAGAAAAGGCTCTAGGGGTGCCTATAACAGGCAACATAAACAACTCAGCTCAGTGCAGGAAGGCAGCGGCAAAAGCCAACAGGATGCTAGAGTGTATAGCGAGGGGAATCTCCTCCAGAAATAGGCAGGTGATCCTTCCCCTGTACAGGTCTCTGGTTAGGCCGCACCTGGAGTACTGCATGCAGTACTGGTGCCCATTCCTGAAGGACATCAAATTGTTGGAGGGAGTGCAACATGGGGTGACAAAGATGATCCAGGGATTGGAGGAAAAATCCTACGAGAATAGATTGGGTGAGCTCAACTTGTACTCCCTTGGGGGGGGGGTATGATTGAAACCTTTAACTATCTTAACAGGATAAACAAGGCTAATACAGAAGGGATTTTCCAGATTAGAAGAGGGAGGGATACGAGAGGGCACCAGCTGAGACTGGAGGGGGGAAGATTCAGGAGAGAAATCAGGAGACATTTTTTCATGGAACTGGTGGTGGACAGGTGGAATACTTTGCTCAAGGAGGTGGTATCCTGCAGAATGGTGGGTGGCTTTAAGAGGGGTTGGGACAGGGTGAGGGGTTTATAATAAAGTGGGGTGGGGCAGTTGCAAGTTGAGGGACTAGCTGCAGAATCGAGCAGACTCAACAGACCATAAGGCCTGCTTCTACTGGCATTTTTGTATGTTCGTATTGTACCTGGGAGAGTGAGCTGCAACTTGAACCACCTGTCAATGTTGAGTCGCAGCTCACAAACCAGTGGCTGCAGATTTAAGGATACCCAATCCTCAGTGTGTGGTGAAATGCCCATGCCCAAATATCGACTGTCCTGTGTAGCCCACATGAACTGGAAATCCTGTAAAGAGGAGGGTGGAGATTAGTAGTCTTTCAGTGGCAAAAGCTTGGTTTTAGTCCAATTCCCCTGCAAGAAAGAAAGGGTGCCAAAAAAGAACAAGAAGGAAAGGGTGACTGGCAAGGATTGTTCTATCTCTGTCAAGGTCAGCAGTGTATCATCTGCATATAAGAGAAGTTTGTCGGTGTTTGTGCCTGACTTGATCCCCTGTATGTTGGTACTTTGCCGTATAGCCACTGCCAGGGGTTCCATTGCTAACAAAAACAATAGTGGTGATAGGGAACAGCCTTACTCTGTGCCTTGATGGAGTGGCAAGTTATTGGATAGTATACCATTTGTCAACACCGCCAATGTGGGGACTGAATAAAGTGCCCTAATGTAAGAGATGAAACGGTGACCAAACTCCAGTACTTCCATGACTGCAAATAGATAATCCAAATCATCTGAGTCAAAGGCCTTTTTTTGCATAGATAGCCAGCAACGCCACCATAGAAGACCCTTTGTGTGCTTGTGCATCAAGTTGACCCATGCTCTAATGTTGTCTGGTGCCTGCCTGCCTTTCAAGAATCTCATTTGCGATGGGTGAATGATATTTAGAAGTACCTTCTCTAATTGTGTGGTCAGTATTTTAGCAAAAATGTTCACATACACATTTATCAAGGACATTGGTCTGTAATTCCCACATACCTGCCTATCCTTCCACAGTTTAGGGAGAACAGTGATAGTACCCTCTAGCACTGATGGAGGAAGCACACCACCACCAGTTACCTCATATAGAAGAGTATGGAGCTGTGGGGCCAGGTCTTATGCAAATGCCTGGAAGAAATCCACAGAAAAAACATCTGGGCCCCTGACTTTCCCTTTTGCCAGAGCCCCTATGGCACCTAGCATTTCTGTCAATGTGATGTGGGCATCCAAAGCAACCTGCTCTGCTGCCTTGATGTTAGCCAGATTTAGCTCTTTGAGGAAAGTGGCTATCTTGGACTCTGATGGGCGCGGTCCCTTGGTGTATATCTCTGCATAAAAATCCTTAAAAATAGTGCTAATCTGTTGGGGATCAGTGACCATTTAGTTCGTGATATGCGCAAGGTTGGGATCTGAATGTCCACAGCTTGTTGTTTCAGCCTGTATGCCAGAAGTCTTGAGGCTTTTTCACCTCACTCCTAGTAATGCTGGCAGAGTAAGAACATCGATCTTTCTGCCTGATGATGTATTACTGTGATCAATTTGTATTTAAAATGTGTTATTCTATGTACCACCTGGTCTCTATGCTCCGAGCCAGCAAACAGAGCTTGCTCAGCCTCCCTTAGTTGCTGTGAAAGAGAGATGAATTCCACTTTATGTTCTTTATTCAGTTTGTTGAATAACTGATAATTCGGCTTCGGATGGTAGCTTCGAAAGCTTCCAAAAGTGTTTGGGCTGAAGTGCCTGGCTGCCTATTGATCTGGAAGAATGTTTGTATCTCCCCTCTGAGCCAAGCAGTAAAACCCTGCAATTGCAGTAGCAAAGAATTAAACCTCCATCTTGGTGTTTGAGGGTGAGTGCCCATTAGAAGGAGTGTAATCGATACATGCACATGGTCTGATATCACCAAAGAGTGGATATCTGCCCTCAGGAGCTCTGTTATGGCATTTGTAATTAGAAGACAGTAGTCCAACCTGCTTTGAGAGAAGAAATGTGAGGAGTGGTACGTGTAGTAATGCTCCATGGGGTGGAGAACTCTCCACACCTCCTGTAATCCCAGATTAGCACACATCTTGGTGAGAGCCTGTCTTGCCCTCGCATGGGGTGAGGGGCCCAGTTCTGATGGAGTCCTGTCTAATATAGGGTCCAGCACCAAATTAAAGTCACCCCTATAAGGATTAATCCATCTGGGGATGTGTGGTCCATTTGTTTTGGGGACAATGTATGGAAGAATTCTGGTTTGTCCTCATTGGGATCATATATGTTCAACAACAGAAAACTCCTGAGCTGCACCTGACTTTTAACTAGGATACATCTTCCTTCTTTGTCCTTCTCTGTGACCAGGACCTGAAATAGGAAGTCTCTCTTAATGAGGACAGAGACGCCTCTCTTCTTTGTAGAAAAGCAACTAGAAATCTCAAACCCAACCCAGTCTCATCGCAGCTTGGCAGCCTCTGCATCAGGAATGTGTGTCTCTTGCAGCAAGGCAACATCACACTGCAACTTTTTGAGGATTGACAGAATTTTCTTTCTTTTAATGGGGTGATTAACCCCTTGAACATTCCATGATATACATTTAAATTCGGCCATTCAGATTTATCATTTGGCAATACAGTTTCATGTTGGGAGCAGGAAGTGATAGACAAATGGACATCCAGAATTTAAATGGATGGTTAAAAAGATGGTGTCAAAGAGAAAATGTTATATTCATGCAGAACTGGAATACATTTTGTAATGGGGATTTATTCTGCAGGGATGGTTGGCACTTACATAGAAGAGGCTCCAGAATCTTAGGAAGGTAATTGATGAGGTTTTAAACTGTAGGATCAGGGCAAATGGGAGGGGATACAGACTCGTTACTTGGACGTAATT
The DNA here is from genome assembly GCA_016271365.2 of Neoceratodus forsteri. Classification (NCBI taxonomy): domain Eukaryota; kingdom Metazoa; phylum Chordata; order Ceratodontiformes; family Ceratodontidae; genus Neoceratodus; species Neoceratodus forsteri. The sequence goes on from JADMNL010000041.1 coordinate 1,212,112, forward strand.
TGACTCAAAATATCCAAAAGGAAGCTATTAAGGAGACAAGAGGGAGAGCAACTGTAATAAATGTGAGGAGCTTAAAAAATAAGAAAGATGAGTTGGAACTGCTTCTAGCAAAGGAGCACATACAGATTTGTGGAGTTACAGAGACCTGGTGGACTGTAGAAGATGAATGGGACAGGGACATACCTGGATATAAATGCTTCAGTAAGGAGTGTAATGATAGAGGTGGAGGTGGGCTAGCACTTTACATAGCATATGGTATAACACTCAATGAGATACAGTGGACAAATGGGGAGCATTTGGAACATATCTGGGTAACAATTAACACTAGAAAAGGTAAAGGTTTCATTTTGGGAGTTCAATACCGTCCAGCATCACAGGACAATGATTTAAGCAATGATTTCCTTCAGTTCTTGCATAGCATAAACCCAGATGAAAATATTATTGTTATGGGAGACTTTAATATGCCAACCAGTGACTTGGAACTATGGAAGGGCAACTCTAAATTCAAAAGAGACTTCCTCCTTACTCTGGAAAATATAGGACTGGAGCAGTATGTAAGGACACCAACACGCAAACTGAGGATATTAGACCTAGTGTTCAATAACATGGGGATACTGCGCTATTTATGTCAAGGAATCTCTCCCCGTACTAGCCCTGCCTGCTCCTATCCTTGACTCCAGAGCCCAGGCGCTTACACTGAAATTAACCCCTGACCTTTAAAGGGACCCCTTTATCTGACTACTGCATACGTGCCCCCCAGGGACCAAACGCAGGCCATTGCCTCTCTTACAGAATACCTTTCCTCGCTACCTCCTTCCACTGATCAAATTCTGGTGGGTGACTTAAATGTCAACTGGCTCAGCCTCTCCTCCTCCTCTACCCATGACTTATTTTCTGCAATAGACCTAACGCAATTAGTTACCCACCCTACCAGGACTAACCCCAAGAGAGGCTCCAGTACCCTGCTTGATGTGGTACCCACCAACTGCCCTAATCAGATCCCCAATGTACAAGTCCTCCCAGACTCTCTCAGCGATCACTCCCCCATTCTATTCCACTGGTCATCCTCAGTCCCCAAACCCATAGCACAGTCCACATGCTGGTGGCGTCTAATACCTGATGGACTGATAAAACTTAAGGAACTTCTGTCCCAAATTGACTGGTCTCCTATACAGGCAACTCCTGATATCGAAACAGCTCTCTCTTTCTTTACCCGAACTTTTAATAATGCCTGCGATATCTTTGCCCCAATGTCAACCCGCCGTTCTAAAAGGCAGAATGCCCCCTGGGTAACCCCAGCTTTGATCCACCAACTCAAACATAGGGACAACCTATGGCACCGTGCCATTGAGACTGGCCAGCCCAGTGACAGGCAGTTATATGCTGCCGCCTGAAACAAATGCACTCGGCCATCAAAAGGCCAAATCTGAGCACTATCGGTCTCACTCACTGCCTCATGGGGAACCTCAGAACCTTCTGGGATAACATTAAACAGTTAAATGGGAGTGCACTCCCCCCCACCCTCCCAGATCAACATTAATGGTGTGATCTCCTCAGACCCAGCCCTCATAGTCAACCACCTCAACACCTCATTCACTGACCTTAGCCCTATCCTCCCTACAAATTTTTTTGACCCTCTTCCCCCAGAACCTGAGGTAAATCTTTCTCACCCTTATTTTCTCCTCTGCCGTGTTTCTGCCCAAAAACTTAGGCCGCACCTTGTCAGTGCCCTCAAGAGTAATAGTACGGGCAGTGACACCCTGGATCCATGTATACTACGGCTGGTCTTAGACACAGTCCTTACCCCAATCACATGCCTCATCAACCACTCTCTTTGCCTGGGGAAGGTTCCAACTGCCTGGAAAGTCGCAACTGTCACCCCTATCTTTAAAGGTGGTGATAGGACTGTGGCTGGAAACTATCGGCCAATCTCCATTCTCTCTCCTGTCTCCAAGGCCTTGGAAAAAGTGGTGGCCTCTCAAATCTCTGACTACCTCTCCACCTACAATGCCCTATGTCCTGAGCAGCATGGCTTCAGAGTGGGCCACAGTACCAACACAGCCCTCCTTGAGTTCTCCAACTTTCTCCACTCCTCCTTAGACACTGGTTCTCTGGCTGGTGCGGTCTTCATTGACCTCTCTAAAGCTTTCAACACTGTCTCCCACCCCCTCCTTCTTGATGCCCTTAGTCTCTCTCTGGTTTTGCTGCTGGGCCTATCTCCTGGTGCACCAGTTATCTGTCTGACCACTCACAGTGTTTAAAAATTAATGAGACCTACTCAGACATCTGTCCCATCGTTTCTGGGGTTCCCCAGGGCTCCACTCTGGGCTCCTCACTATTCTCTCTTTACCTTAACACCCTTCCATGCTCTTGCTCAGGGAAAATTCTATTGTACGCTGATGATGCAGTCATCTTTGCCTCAAGTCGTAACCCTATTGCCTTCCAGGACTCGCTGCAGAAGTCCTTCGCCGAAGCCGAGGGCTGGTTCAAGAACATAGATTGGTGATAAATCTTAAAAAAAACAAAACTATATTCTTCCTCATCCTCAAAACAAGTCCTGCAACTTCAAACTCCTCATTCACTCTGGGTCCTCTTTCCCTCAAACAAGTTTGCTCCTATAAATACCTAGGGATCCATTTGACCTCTCTCTCTCCTTCCATGGACACATCGCTGCCCTAGCCACTGCCACTAATATCGATTGGGCATCTTACATCGGTATAAACACTGCCTCCCCCCAGAGGCTCTTCGTCTCACAGTCACCTCCTCTATCCTGTCCCTAGTGGACTATGGACTGCCGGTGTATGGTGCTGCCGATCAGACCGCAGTCCATAAAATTCGCACTACTCTGAATAAAGCCTGCAGGTTAATTACTTGGGCACCTAGGCTAACACACATTTGTCTACTGTACACTAAAGCGCTGGTACTTGATCTTGACGAGCGCCTCAAATATTTGACCTGCACCCTTACAAAAAAGACCCTCCTTGGGCTATCCCCGCCAGGATTGACCACCACCATCCACTGCTCTGTCCCACTAGTTCATACTCGGACCTCTGGGAAAACCTCTCTTGTTATCCCTAGAGCTAGGACCTCTCACGGCCAAAGAGCCTTCAGCTTTAGGGCCCCCTCCTAGTTCAACACACTGCCCCCTCCATCTCCAAAGCTCCAACTATATCATGCTTCAAAATGTCCTTACGGAACCACCTTGTTAACACCTGAAGTTGTAATTGCCACTAGTCAAAGCCGTACTCAATACTTATGACAAAGCTTACTACTAAGCTGCTAAGGACAACATAACTCTGGTATTGTTTGCATCAATCCTACCTGTACCAGCTTGTTTGTATCTATGTACTTATTGCAGTCTTAAGTTACTGTTATACTGTGTTATACTGTTATACTGTGTATTCTCGTTTGTCTTACTGTGACAAGGTACCTTTGTAAATGAGTCTATGGCTCAAAGGTTTTCCAAACTGCTGTCTAAATAAAATAAAAATAAATAAAATAAATAGATACTAATACTAGGTGTTCAGTATTGTCACCACAGGCAAAAAGTGATCATATGAAGGTTTTTACTATACAAACAGAACATCAAATAGCACAGGGCTCACAAAATTAAGTGTTTTGCTAGAGCAAATTTTCAGGCCATGTGTTGGGAGTTGGAGAGGTGGGATTAGTACACTGAGCTTAAAGATCTAAACCTCGAGGAAATGTGGCAGCAACTGTTGTTAAAGATAAACGGACTGGGATCTAGATATATACCTACTAGAAACAAATATAAGAAAATCAGGAATAGGAAACCTTGGATCACAAATACCATTATGTGAATGTTAAAAAAGAGAAATGAAGCATATTTAATAGCCAAACAGTCATGTAGAGAAACCAACTGGCTACATTATAAATCATTAGCCAGGGTGGTAAAATCAAACATTAGGAAGTCAAAGGCTAACTACAAGGTGAAACTTGCCTGGAGAACTAAGGATAATTATAAGGTCTTCTATAAATATGTAAACACCATGAAGGATAGTAAGGGGCAGGTGGGACCACTAGTGGATAAGACAGGTAATCTGGTGACAGAGGATACAGATATGGTCAATATGCTTGATGAGTATTTTGTTTCTGTTTTTGGTGATAAACCAGTAGAGATGAAGTGAATTTAATTTCCGCCGGTGAAGTGGTGGCGAAGTGGCCAATTTCACTGTGCAGAGTAATTAGCAAAATTTTCTGCATTAGGTGGAATTTCATCCTGGCAAAATTTCATTTTGTGAAGGTGAAATTTCTCCTTTCCGCCAGGCGAAATTTCACATTTCACTCCACGAAATGGGTGGAATTTTGCGGATTACTCTGCGAAGCTAATTTTCCTCACTTCACCCACCACTATAAACCAGCAGGCAGTTCTGCTAATTCTAGTTATGCAGGATCAGGCATCCAAGATATAAAATTTGACATCAAGGACATAAGAGATAGATTACAAAAAATTAAACCAAATAAATCACAGGGGCCCGATGGATTATATCCTAGAGTTATAAGGGAACTGGCAAACAAACTGGCTGGGCCTGTTACTTTGATATGCCAAAGATCCATTGACACAGGGATAGTTGTATCTACTTAGAAGGATGCTCTTATAACACCCATTTACAAGAAAGGATCTATGATGGATAGTAAGAACTACAGATCAGTGAGTTTGACGTCAGTGCTGGGAAAAATACGGGAGGGGCTCATCAAAGAATACAGTATATGGAAAATGATTTAATAGATTCTAACTTGGTGGATAAAATTCAACATGAATTTACAGCAGGAAGAGCTACTCAGACTAATATGCTTACATTTTACAACAAAGTGAGTAGGGCATTGGATGAGGGTAAGGCAGCTGACTTGGTCTTTTAGGACTGGACTAAGGCCTTTGACAAGGTCCCTCATGACTAGTTAGTGCAGGTTCTATATAACACAGGAATAAACAGTGCTTTAGTAGCATGGATTGAATCATGGCTCACTGATAGGAGACAATGTGTGGGCATAAGAGGGTATACTTCTAACTGGAGTGCTTTTACCAGCAGGGTACCACAGGGATCGTCCTGGGTCCATGAATTTTTAAAATATATGCAGCGTCTATGCCCATGGCAGAAGGATCATGGCTTATCAAATTTGCTGGTAATATAAAAGTTGGCAGGGACATTCAGAACACAGTAGATGCAGCTCAATTTCAGGAAGTGCTAACAAAAATAAAAAATTGGAATAATGAAAAAAATTGGAACTGAGCATTGGGAAATGTGCAGTTATGCATTTGGGAAAAAATAATAAGTGTTTTGGATACACATTGGCTGGTAAGGACCTTAGAGAAAGTAAGGAAGAAAATGATTTGGGAATCCAGATAACAAACAGATTAGAGACTGGAAGTCATTGCTACATCTTAGCCAAAAGGGCAAAGCCATACTGGGGAATATGAGGAATATAAAGAGCAGGAACAGAAATGTGATGTTGCCCCTGTATTTGTCTCTGGTAAGGCTGGGTTTGGAGTACTGTGCCCACTACTGGTGGCCCTATAATACATCAGAGGTTATGACTTTGGAGAAGATTCAGCACAGAGCAACTAAAATGATTGCTGCAGTAAAGCATTTGAGCTATGAAGAGCATTTAGATGAACTTGGGCTGTACACTTTGGAGTATTGTCGGTTACGTGGAGATCAATGCTTGGTGTACAAGGCTTTTAATGACTCAGAATTATGGGATTGTTTGGACTTGAAGATGAAAGATAATAAGTATAATACTAAGGCACATATACTACAGCTGCAAGGAAAAACTGCTAATACTAAAAAAAGGGCAGCATGGTTCGGTCAGAGAGCTATCAGCCTGTGGAATTCCTTGCCATGTATGGTGGTCAGTAGTGGGACCATGGAAATTTTTTAAGAAGACCAGACAAATACTGCACTACAATGAAGATCAAGGGTTATCAAACTTAGTTGGCAAGCTGCTATGGGCATTTGCCAGCTTGGCTCTTATGTACTTATGATACTTATGATCCTTACAGAGCTATGTACCCATTGTGGGCTTAAGGGGGTCCATATGTAGCAGATACCTTGTGCCCCATCTAAGTGTGATAGTCAATGGCAAAGGAGGAGGCAGAACTGAGAGTAAAGTAATCGTAACCTCATGTTGGCCCAATGCCATATCTATCCCTTCAAGGCTGAGCATCTGTGAGTGGTAGCTCCTTGCTCTTAGACTTATAGGCTGTTTTATATCTAACTGTGCAAACAATTTCCTATATACACATCCTATTCCCTAAGGATGGATGGATGGATGGAGGATGTATTTCTGCGAAGGGAAACTCATAGGTTGCCTACTGTCATCTCCATTTACTCCCTGCCTATCTGTACTATGAAAGGTTAACTAACTTCAAAGCAAAATAGCGGATTTACAGTATGCCATGAAGTTGAGTGAATCACCCTGTAAATTTATCCATACTTGTGGGCCTGGTAAGTGGGGGTACCCAAAAGTGAGAGGCTCACTTTTGACTCCAATACTTTAGTTATTACCTTTCAGAGGTCTGATGAGGGTAGAGGAAATGGGGAGGGGGAGGTGTGGGATGGGGATAAAACCTGTGGCCACTGCAGTCACATACAGAAAACATGCCTGAAATATCCTCACCCAAATAGGGGATGGGGTGGTCAGGGTCCCTTGGTTTGGCTGTTGGACAAGCAATACCTCATTATGGAATCATTCCTACAAGGAAAGGAGTCGGGGTTGGGAGGCGAGAGTACATGCAAGGTCTCTTGATTACTGCCACATCAGTTAACCTGTGTTTGCCCCACTGATGTCTGGAGGTTATACCTGTAAAGCCCATTGTATCTGACTCCCAGTCAACCACTACTATACTGTACCTGCAGTGCTATGACAATTGGTGAATTGGCAGGAAGGTATAAACCATCTCCAAACAAATTAACAACATGTCAGCCTTTTGATCACAGGCTAAGCACTCATCTGGACCTCCCTGTGTACAGGAGACTGCCCTAAATGGGTACTGTGTCCTAAGTAATGCTGTGTAATGCATATCTGTGGCTGTATAGTAATGCTCTTGGCCCCCTTATAAGTAAGCTCCATGACTTAAGCTGTCTGGTGGGAAGGGGGGGCATATCCCCAAAACAGGATGGTCACATTACAGTTTAGAAACTACTCTGCCTGACCCCTTTGAAGAAAAATAGAGAAACTCGGGGTGACATTTCAGTCATCCATGAGAACTTCAGGTTTGTAGACTGCAGCTGAACAGAGTCCATATTACTTTCCCCAGTCTCCCCAAGCCATCCCCTGTCCATTCCCGCAGGTCTACTATCCCATCCCATGGCAGAAATGTGTATTCTTGCCCAGCTAGCCACCTAGGTTGCCCAACCCCGGTAAAGAGTCCATTGACTGGCACCTCAGGAAGATGGGTGAGAGGGGGAAGTATCTTTAACCAATAAATGAGAGGTGGAGTTAAGGGGGGAGGGGCATGATGACCTAAGGCAAGTCATCTGTGCATATGTGAGGCGACTACTCAATTAAGCTGATCCCGCCTAGCGTTATGCCAGCTGCAAATGAATCAAAAGCACCTCTTGCAAGGGTAAAACCCTCTCTGCTATTTCAGTGCCTATTCCTGTGGTGCATAATGAACCAGCTGAGTTGAAAACCCCCCTGTGGCACAGAGATCTATGAGTGAGATTGGCTGAAGGAAAAAGGGAGAATTTACCTAGGCACAGCTACTCTGGAGGTGAGCCCATCATTCTAAATAGTAGCTGGTGGTGAGGGATTATAGATGCCTGTTCCAAGGGCTAACTAACTCATGTCATGGGGACCAATTTATTGCCATGGAAGCTAGGATCTGTAAGATATTAGCCCTACCAATCAAATGAACAAAAAACAAGAAAAAAAAACCACACTGAGCCACTTGGATTTAACTTACCCCCATGGCTCTGTTCATTTCTTTATGCCACGCATTCATGTTGCTCGAATGTGTGAACTCTGTGGTTTCCCACCAAAAATGCCAACATTTGAGTGGTTTCAACTGTCACTCACAGAGCGAATTTCAAGGAGCCTGCTTGTCTCTGGACCTCGTTTAGAAAAAAACAAAAATAAAAACACAAACAAGACAGCCGAGGTGGCTTCCTCCCCTCCATCCTCCTCCCCCCGGCCATGTTTACCCCTTTTCTGAATGATTTGGGATCAGTCTCCAGTATTCCCCATCCCATTAAGATTATGAGAAATTCTAGCTTTCCTATCCATATACTATGTAATAAGATCAATAGCTGAAGACTACTTATGTACAGTGTTCATGGTGCCCCAAGGAAATGCAAGGAAAATACTGCTTCTAATAAGGAAGGGATTGGCCGCTGATCGAGTATAACTCACCTCTCCGATCTCCGAGGGTGCAGAAGTATGGAAAGTTTGCAGAACTGCAGTTCAAATCCTTTCCCCTCCTCTACCAACCCCTTTACCTGGTTTTCAGGTGGAGAAAAGGTGGAAGACATAGGAAAAACAAGGTGGGCAAGCCAGGAATAATCCCCAACTTCTAAAGCACAAATATATGACAGATTCCTAGTAAACCATATGCATTCTAGCCAGTGCACAAATAAGTCTGAACATCAAAGGATACTGTAGTGTGGTAATTCAGCATGCTGCAGTATTCTGAATTAGGAACAGCAGTGTGGGCTTGCAAAGCATTTTCATGTGGCCTTCTGACATTTCAACTATATTTGCCCAACTGGGGTGAAGAGGGACCTCTGAATCTATGGTGGGTTCTGCTGCCATGTCCATTAAGCCTGCATATGGATCCTCTCTGTCCAGCACGCTTGAGATGGTGGATCTCAGGTCTTGGGTAGGGGGTTCTTTGGACAATTTTTATGAGGGTTCCATTTCCAATGTAGGGGGACTGAATTCAGGTGTCAAAGCCTGGGATCCTCGGCCTAATGATCAGTGCTGCAAAATACTGCCAGCTCTAGGAGTTGGGTCCTTGCCCCAGCTCTCTGGCATCTCGGTTTAGCGGCTGTCCAACCCTCTTAGAAGTCAGTTATTTTTGATTTTTTTGTCTGTGCTGGCTGGCTTATGAGTCTGTGGTTTTCAAGTCCCTCCTTTCATAGACTGTGCAGGTGCTGAGGACTGCTGCCTATCGGCTGTTGTTTTGAATATTGTACAGGGGAACTGACCAGCTTCTTGGGGTATGTTGAAGGAGTGTCACTTCCCTTCCCATTGTATCTGGAGGGTGGCCAGGTATCTTAAGGAGTAAGGGATGTGGTTGCTTGCAAGTTCCTTTTTAATTGGGCCATATGTTTTTCTCCTGTCAGCTAAGTCCTTAGAAGTCTTAAAACATATAGATACAGTGATCCCTTTCTCTCTTGCCAGATGTAAGATATGCTCTTTGACACTGTAGTAAAGAAAATAGGCCAGAATGGGACAGGGAGGCACTCCTCTGCCAGGTTTAGGAACTAAGGTGCAATGAGCCCATTCTGTTTCAAGCAGGCCATCCCAGTAATGATCAAGCAGTTTTGGTAGCATGGTTTGCAAGAAGGCACACATATCCTTGCCTTCTGTGCCTTCAGGCAGACTGACAATCCAGATATTATTTTGGTGCCCTCTATTCTCTAAGTCATCAACTTTTGACCAAAGTAGATTGACTTGTGGCTCCAGGTAAGCCATCCTGTAAGACTGTATGGAGATTTGCTTGTCCAGTCTCATATCATGTAACTCGGCATTTGACACCTGGAATTCAACTGCCTCCACCCTCTGGCCAAGATACTATACTTTGCCACAAAGCATTGGAATGTCCTGCAGAAGTATCCATAGCATAGCTTTTATCTCCTCCATATCATACTGCTGAGTTGTACCTACCCCAGATGTTCCATCCACCGCTGCCATTATGTCCACTCCCGGGGGCCACCTGAGATTTTGAAAATTGAGAATAACCTCTGAAAATCTACCGAGACTGGAAAAAAAGCACAGAATTCATTAGCCCTTATTAGCTTCTAATGAAATCTATGAATGTAGGGGCTAACCACACACTTCATCAGGTGAAAATAATAAATTAACAACTATTGTCTACTGAGCATGGCTGTCAAGCTGTCATTCCGTTGGCCACTCGCACCTCTCACCCCATCAAGGAGTTAAAGTTAACTGAAAAAAATATTCAGAATATCATGTCTGTCAATCCAAATGTAACTTTCAGGCCCTGTATGCAAACCTTATTATTCTTGGTTTTGACTCTGTTTAGCACTGGTAGAGCATAAAGTACAGTTATGAAAGAACTTACCGTGAGAGTAGATCTTCAAGAGAGGCTCTTGCAGTAGGTAATAACCATTAAGACTAGAGCTGTCAGGTGCTAGGACCGCACGGAAAACTTTAACTAGCAGAGTCTGGCGGGGGACCGCCCACCCATCGTCATGTTACGGAAGTCAGTGTGACACTATATAGAGGGCGGTCCTCAAGCATGCTCTCCAGTTTTCCCGCCGGAGACCAAAGAAGGAGCGATAGGAGAAATGAGTGGGCTCCTGAAGCCAAAGAAAGGCTAAAAAGAGAAGAATAGCCGCAGAAGTAGGGAGATGAGGGAGTGAAAGCAGTGCCTACTGCAAGAGCCTCTCTCAAAGATCTATTGTCAAGGTAAGTTCTTACATAACTGTACTATCTTACTTCGAGACGGCTCTTGCAGTAGGTAATAACCATTAGGACTGAGTCCCAAGTAGTGAAATTCCACAAAGGCTGAAGAACCGTAGGCTGGAAAGGTCTGCAGTAAATATAGAATTAGGATAGGAGGCCCTGTAGGACAGCTAGTCCAAAGCCCGTCCTGTGCCTAAAGCCAATGTCCAGACTGTACTGTTTGGTGGCTGCGGCACAAATATCAGTGGCAGAAACATTCCTGAAACAAGCAGCAGATGCGGCCATGCCTCTGGTTGAGTGTCCCTTAATTTCACTGCAAGGGGTTTGTTATACATCTGATGACAAAAGACACCACAGTTTGCCAGTCATTTGTATAAACATTGTTTGGAAACTGCTGCGCCCTGTGTTTTGGGTGCAAAAGAAAATGAAAAGCTGATTCATTTTGCAGACTAGCTTTGTCTGGTTCATATAATAATGCAAAATTCTGTGCACATCCAGTGTGTGTGTGCAGAATGGCCTCCCCTTGATAGGAAAGCTTAGGGTAATACACTGGTAAGGGTATGGTCTGATTTAAAGTAAACTCAGAAACAACCTTCGGTAGAAACTTAGGATTTCTACGCAGAGCCACCTGGTCTCTGTGGAAAATCATATAAGGCTCCTTACACATCAGGGCCTGAAGCTCAGAAATCCTTTGAGCAGAAGTAACAGCAACTAAAAAGAGTGCTTTCCAGGAAAGATAGTACAGGTTGCAGCTCATGGCCGGTTCAAAGGGAGGCAAGGTGAGCTTCTCAAGAACAAAATTCAAATCCCACGGAGGAATAGGATTCCTGATTGGAGGGTTTAGATGGAGGATCCATTTCAGAAAGGTTTTGGAGACCTCCAACTGAGCCAAGGTTTTGCCATCCACCGGAGTGAGGTAGACAGTGATGGCAGACAAGTGTACCTTCACAGTAGAGTAACTAAGGCCAAGGTCAGAGAGATACAACAGGTATTCCATGACCTGGGGTACAGGGCAATTAAAAGGGTTCCAACCCTTGGTAGATGCCCAAATGGAGAATCTGTTCCATTTTGTAGCATAAGTAGTCCTTGTGGATGACTTTCTGGCCTCCACAAGAACTTGTGTCACTCCGGAAGAGACCCCAAAACATGCGCCTGCTATGTCAGCAGGTGCCACACATGAAGGTGAAAGAACCTGAGACCTGAATGGACCATCTTGCCCTGGTCTTGAGTCAGCAGGTTCAGACAGAGAGGGAGAGGGACCTGAGGGTCCACTCTCAGTTGTTGAAACAGAGGGAACCACACATGACGTGGTCAATAAGGGGCAATGAGGATCATGTAAGACCCTTCTTGTTGCAGTTTCAGCAGTACCCTCTGCAAGAGTGGAAATGGAGGGAAGGCATACAAAACCCTCCCTGTCCAGTAGAGAGACAGTGCATCTCACCAGAGATCACCATGCCCAGGAACAAGGAAGTAGAAACTGGATAGTTTTGCATTGTTTGATGTGGTGAACAGATTGAGATCTGGGTGATCCTATCACTTGACGAGATCTTCAACTACTGACTGCCTCAGTTCCCAGTTGTGATCATGCTTGAGTGTAGCTGAGAGTGTTCTTCAGGATGTTTTGAGCCACTGGGACATGCACTGCTGAGAACTGCAGGTTGTGCTGTACCACTCAATGCCACATGCCCTTAGCTTCCCTGCATAATGCATATGAGCACGTGCCTCCCTGTTTGTTCAGATACCAGACCAAGCACATGATGTCTGTCTGGACCAGAAGAGGTCCTGGGAGAAGAGGCTGGAAGGCTTGCAGAGCATTAAGTACAGCCCGCATCTCTTGCACGCTGATGAGAAGAGACAATTCCTGCTGCAAACAGGATCCCTGTGTGCTGAGATTGCTGAGATAGGCACCCTAGCCCTCACTTGAGGCATCCGTGGTTACTGTCTGAGTCAGTGATGACATCTGAAATGGGACCCCCTGGTGAAGTTTGATAGATCCTGCCACCACAGGAGGTTCTGACACATAGAACTGGACAGCAGAATCCTGTGATCCAGGCTGTCAGGTTTCTGGTCCCACTGGACCCTGAGGGTCCACTGCATAATTCACATGTGGAGCCTGGCCAGGGGGACAGTGGGTATAGCCACTGCCATCAGACCTAGAAGACATAGATCTCCTTTGGCTGGATGCCACTTGATTGACTGATGAAGGGTTTCCTCCCTGTCCACGGGGAGGAAGGCCCGAACCTGAGCCTTATTCAATGCCACCCCAATGAATTGGAGGTGTTGGGAAGGAACCAGGTGTGACTTGGGGTAGCTGACTGTGATCTCAACCTGACTGAAAAGATTCAGGGTAGCATGAAATGAGGTCACCAGGCCATCCCTCGATGGAGCAGACAGAAGCCAGTCATTAAGGTATGGAAAGCATAAGTCCCCTGGTGGCATAAAGCCACTGCCACCACCACCACTAGGCACTTGGTGAAAACCCTGGGTTCTGAGGAAAGGCCAAAAGTTAATGCCTTGAACTGGAAGTGCTCCCTCTGGAACTTAAAACACAGGAAGTGGCAATGGAAGGGGAAAATGGGGATATACAGGTAAGCGACCTGCATATCTAGGGCACAAAGTTAATGGCCCTGCTTCAGAAGGGGCAGGAGACCCGGAAGGGTCAGCATGCAAAACTCTTGTATTCTACATACAGATTCAGTGTGCTTAGGCCCCAAATCAGACAAAGGTCCTCTGTCTTTTTGGGGACCAGGAAAAAGTGAGAATAAAATCCCTTTCCTTCCTGGGCCCAAGGAAGAGGATCTATGGCTGACTTTGCCATAAGATCCAAAATCTCTTCCCTGATGAGCAGAATGTGGCCATATGGGTAATGACAGAGATCTGGAGGGTTTCTTGGAGAGCTCTCTATGAATTTGATGGTGTGACCTTGAGTGACCAGCTGAAGGAACCAAGAGTCTGATGTGATCGCCTGACACCTGGCTAGGTGGTTGGCGAATCTGCTCCCTACTGGTTCCTCCTGAGCTGCTGGCTGAGGTTGGGGACCCTGCCATGAATCAGGAGGTGGAGGTGGAGGTGGGGAGCACCGCCCCGGCAGCCCTTTGGGACTTGGCTGGAGGGCTGGGTTCCAAGGACATAATAACAAAATACAAATGTTCAACAACTGGCTTCATGTACATTGCCTGAGACAGGGGCAGACATGTATTACTCACTGGGAAGATTTCATTGGTAGAACAGATCTTTACTGTAAAGACGGGTTACATCTGAATTATAAGGGTAATTCATTATTGGGTGACCATATCCTCATGTATATAAACAATCATTTCAACTAATTGAGTTAAGGGATGGACTGGTATCCCCCCATGTAGACTATCTGTTGTAAAGACCAAGTCAAGTACATTAAAACATTCATATCCACCTTCATGTAGGTTGCCTGCTACAAAGGCAAATTCAAGTAAATTAAAATGACTGTATTTTAATGCATGCAACTTACATTATAAACTTGATGCATTAAAAGTCATCCTTATGACAGACGAGGCAGATATTGTTTGTATTTCAGAGACACGGGGAGATGATAAATCAAATTGGAACTTGGACTGGAAAGTCTTATTAAGGACCTGTTAACTGTTACATTTGAAAATATTAATACTGAACAACATGGTTTTAGGAAAGGTAGAAGCTGTTTAACAAATTTACTATGCTTCTATGAAGATTTAAGTTTACAGTTAGACAAAAGACTCCTATATGATGTAGTCTATATAGACTTTAGAAAAGCTTTTGATTATCTTCCCCATTGGGCATTAATAAAACAATTACAACTTTTAAATATAAATTCAAACTTAATTAAATGGATAGCAAATTGGCTAGAAGACTGATCACAACAAGTAATGATCAATAGACAGCTTTCATGTAAGGGATTAGTTACCAGTGGGGTTCCACAGGGATCTGTATTGGGCCCCACCTTATTTCCTTTTTTCATATCAGATATAACAAAAGAAAATTATTCAAATACTGTTAAATATGCCGATGACATAAAAACTGGAGGACAATGTGCAAATCCAGAGCAAATATCTACTATTGAAAAAGACCTGGACTATGTGTCCAAATGGATTGTTACCTGGGGGATGAAGCCAAATCTATCTAAGTGTAAGGTTATGCATTTTGGGGTTAATAACCCTAGGCATACTTATACACTGGACAATAAATTATTGACAAGTACATCTTCTGAAAAGGATTTAGGTGTCCAAATATCAGCTGATTTTCAGCCTACCACACACATCAACGACGTTATTTTAAAAGAAAATTGTGTTACTTGGTCTATTAAATGAAATATTGTATCTAGGGACAAAAAAGTACTGATGCCACTCTTTAAGGCTTATGTTATTCCACATCTGGACTATTCATCCCAATTATGGTGCTCTTATCAGCAACAGGATATCTTAGTATTAGAAAAGGTACAGAGGAAATATACCAAAATTGTGAGAGATCTAAGAGATTTACCATATGAGAGTAGAATAAACTCTCTACACTTAATGCCTTTATCATTAAGTCGTCTAAGGGGTGATCTCCTCCTTATGTATGACACCAGCAGTGTCAGTGGCTCAGTAGGTAGCACACTCACCTCTGAGGCTGGGAGATCAGAGGGCAGTGGGTTCAGTTCCCACATCTGACACTTGGGTTAATATCCCAGTACTAACACTGCAGTGCAGCATGAGAGGTGTGCTGCATTTCTGAGGTACTGTCTTTCAGATGAGAAGTTAAACCGAGGTCCCATCTGCCTGGGTTAGTGGTAGTTCAGGTGGATGTTAAAGATCCCATGGCACTTATCGAAAAGAGTAGGGGAATTTTTATTATTCTAACATCAAAACAAAACAAAATAATTACAAACAGTGTTAAGTCACACAAAATAATATACAAAACATATGGTGAACAAAAGCAAAAAAAGTATTACAGGCATACAGTAGATAAGTGCAAAAAGAACAATGTATAAATGTCCCCCCACACTCAAAGAGTAGGGGAATTTGTTTTAAACAACAAAAAACTACAAGAAACAAATGTCATCATAATATAGAACTAAAGAAATAGAAATGAAAATCCAAAAAGAAACATACAAGTATTACAACATACAGTAACCCCCACCTCCACCAACTCATTTTTCCTTTCCTAAAAAAAACAAAGAACCACATGGGAAAAGGTATAAACCAGTATTACATCATACAGGGTTATAAATAAAGAAGGGATAAAGAAACAAACCAAACAAAAAAAATATTACAATGTACATCTAAGAACAAAAATATGGGGCAGACTAAAAAAACTACCTACATCGTTAAGGAATCAAAATTGAGGAAAATTACACCAATATTGCTGATACATGGCAGGAGCTAAGTTCTGGAATTCTTTTTCAGTACAACTTTATAAATCTTCTGAAATCAAGGAAAATAATACTGAATGTGAAATATAAGTTTTCTGTATAGAATATCGACATCTACTTTGCCAAATCCAGTATTTCAGATATGCAAATAATACCAAAACACTACTCGGGTAAAAAAGGCTCCATTGATTCGGCAGAAGTCCTAATACAAAAATGTCGTAGTTCAAAAATTGAAAAGGTAGACAAATCCAAACCTGTTTGATAAAATCCCAGAGACCCACTACATAGGGACACTCGAAAAATAAGTGTGGAATAGTTTCCAAAAGATGTTTACAACTATGTCTAGGACAAATATCTTCTTTCAACTCTTTATGTTTTAAATTATTTTTCACATTCAGTTTATCATGTGCACCAAGCCAAATTACATCCCTAGTTTTATGAGGTAATTGGGAATCATTTAGCATCTTACAAATGTTTTATTTCTCTGTTAAAGATCTGTCTTTGAAAGGTTCTATTTTAAAGTGTAAATCCATAACAGATTAATAAAATTGTCTATGGGACAGATTAAAAAAATGTTGTTTGGGGAGTGACCAAGTTTTTAATTTATCTAAACCATATTTGATATGCAAAGGAAAAGAAAAAGTTTTAAGATTTTTTGATAATCCTGTTGCATCACCCCAACCAGAAAAAACAACATTTAAGGTATGACAAAGCCATTGACACCAAGGCTGAGAATTATGAGATAAAACAGGAACAAAATTGGTGTAGAAAAAAATACTAAAGAAAAATACTAAAGGGTTAGGCATCCGTAGACCACTCTCCTTTTTAGTACAGTAAGTGATTCCACGTTTAACCAGATTTAATCGAGATCCCCATAGGGCTGAAAAAAAAAAAAACAACTAAAGACCTTGCATTCCAAAGATTTTGGAATAGGAAAAATGCAACTGATGTATAAAAAAAAAAATGAAAGAAGGTAGGACTTAATCATGTAAACGCTTTTGTTTTTATGCATTTTCGATGAGTTCCAGAGCTGTACTCTATGGGCAGCTAATTCAAGTTTTAAAGACCAATTACAAAGGGACATATCTCCTGGTCCAAAATAAACCCCTAAAAATTTTTGAGGAGAGTAAACAACAGGAAGGTCTTCAATGCAGGTTAGGGAAAGGGGCAATTGATAAACAAAAACGTTGTTCAAATTGAGTTGCACTTCAAAACTTTTAGTAAGAGTTTGTAAAAAATGTAAAACATATAAAACAGAGCTTTGAGTAGATACCGTTACTACTAAATCGTCTGCATATGTACAAGCTTTAATAGGAGGGAGTTGATAATGCTGAATACCTATAATCAAAGGATCCAAATATATTGTACACAGTACTGGGTCCAGAGTTAGGATGTATAACAGCGGACATAATGGACAGCCTTGGCATACACCTCTCAAATCTTGTGAGTTGTCCCAAAATGCCCATGTAGTAAAGGGCGAACTAACGCAGAAGCATAATATTTCTGTAAAATAGATACAAAAAAGTGAGGAATGCCATATTCCAATAGACAGGTCTATAAGAAATCATGGGCTACTTTATCAAACGCTTGAGCCTGATCTAAACCTAACACAAATGCAGGAACATTACAGGTGTAACAATGATCAATCAGGTCCTGTAAGAGAAGCAAAGTTTCCGAAATTTTGCATCTTGGTACATAACAAGTTTGTGAAGGATGAATAACATCTCTGAGTGCATTAGTTAATTTATTATTTAAGATTTTAGCAAGGATCTTTAAATCTACATTTAGTAGTGTAAGTGGTCTCCAATTATCGAGGTTCAACTTATTACCTTTTTTATAAAGAAAGAAGAGGGTACCAATATTTAATTGTTCTGGAATTGTATGTGCCTGTAGCAAATCATTATAGACTTGGATCAGCTCTTTTGGGCAGTAGGACCAAAGCCATTTATAAAACTCAGAAGGCAGCTCATCATATCCAGGAGCCGTATTTAAGGACAGAGAAGAAATAATAGCTTGCAATTCCAGTTCAGAGATAGGCTGCACTAAAAGCTTTTGTTGTGCCTGTGAGATTTGGGGTAAATGTAATGATTTAAGCCATTCTTCAATAGTAATGGACATTGTAAAAGCTGTACCAATTTTTTATAATATAACGCTCTTTGTCAGACAAAAGGGCTGACCTGGTGTGGACATAAGACCCATCTGGCAATTCAAGTCAGTCAATATGTTTTTGTTTCCTCCTGAAATTGCAATTTTCATAAGGATTAATCAAATAGGATTTTCCTTGGGTTCCAAACTTCTGTTCCTGTTCTAGTGATTGAAATCTGTTATACTGAAGTTTAGTAAGCTCATTTTTAATAACCCTAATACATTTAGAAATATGGCACAAAAGAGGATCTTGATTCTGAAGGGTTTGTAATTGACTATATAGATTCTGGTATTGCCTATGTCTATTGGAATGGTAAAACCTAGAGTTAGTCTTTAACTGTGTAATGAAATCACTCTTAGAATCTAACCACCAACAAACAGCATCATCATACAGACAAAAAAATTGATTTCCTAGTGTCTAGTAGGTCAAGCATGGGAAATTGGAGAATTTTATAAAAACAAAGCAGTATTTAGTCTCCAGGTCCCTTTCCCATAAGAAGCCTCAGCTACATCGGACAAAGAGATACTAAGCAAAAAATGATCCGAAGTAGCTGTAACTTCCATATTACAAGATTGAACATGTACTCCAGCAGAAATAAAAAAATAATCAATGCGGGAGGATAACAGTCCTTTATGTAATGTGTGGAGGGGCTTTGGAATGATAGAGTGACAGGCATCTTTTAAATTCAATTGGGTGAAAATAGATTTGAACGCAACTACATCACAAAATACCTTTTCTGTTTTACCTCCTCTAGCTGAACATAAACTACAGTTAAAATCTCCTCCCAATATTATTATTTTTTGAAGTAAAGAGAAAGGGTTGAAATTCTTTCCATAATGCAATACATCCAGTTTTAGACTGAGGAGCATAACAATTAATTAATCTGAAAAATGAATTATGAATTATCATATCTAATAAAAAATCCTTTCAGGCTGGACCTCCACTAGTTTTAAAACTTGAACATTATGAGAGAAAAAACAAATAGCAAGACCGCTACATAAATCGGAACCTAAGGACCAATAACTTGTTCCCCACTTCCAGTCAGTTTGAGCCATAACAGCTTCTGGGCTAGTATAGAGTCTAGTATCTTGTAAGAATAAAACATCTAGAGGACTAGTTTCAAACATGGCAAAAGTGGCTTTATGTCGTAACCCATTTCTAATGTTGTTTGTGTTCAGGGATGCTACAGATAAATCAGGCATCTAAGAAGGTCAGGTAGTGGGAACAGAAATGCCTTTAGCTTTAGATCTAGTACCCCATCTTTTCTTTTTAACTTTAGGTTTTACAGGATCTAGATCATTCATTTCAGAGGAAACCTCTAAAACAGAGGATGTGTCAGAAATGTCGTCCATCTCTGTGTCTCCCCATCTGACTGGTGGATTTTGTAGTCACAAAGGTTTGACGCCTTGCGTTTTCAGTAACAGTTTACCACAGCCCTGTTTCACAAGGTGAAAGGACTGAAGATCTGGGGAGGCATGGTTTGGGTTATAGGGGTTTTAAGAGGTTACACTACTGGGAGAACAGTTAACTGTTCAGAAATGGGAGAGGAAACTGGGGGTTCAAGGTCCATAGACAAAGTAAGTGCTGTAATGGGAATGGAAGGGGGGTTGAGAAAAACAGGGGGTAGATCATGGTTTGGAAGACTTGTGGACCGCTGAATTGACATAGAAGTTATGTTCAGCAAAATCAGCATTTGAAGTATTATGGGAGGCCCAGGAACATTCAGTGAACATGTGGCCCTCAGTATCACAAATACTGCATTTAGGGATAGCAGTACAGTGAGCTCCTGAGTGACCCAGCATACCACACATAGAACAGCAAATTTTATCACAGCTGCTGCTAACATGATGAGGAGAACCACACTTAAAGCAAGTTCTAGGCATCCCAGGATAAAATAAAATACCTCTATCCCTGCCTAAAAATAAACTACTAGGTAAATGTAAAATTCCAGTAGTAGACATCCGTAATTGAACCTTAAAACGCCACCCTCCTGTCCAAAACCCTTCAGTGTCAATAATGGGATCTGCATCCGGGAGACCTTGAATTTCACATTTTTGTTCTAACCAGTAAATAATGTCTTTTACGTTAACCCCCTCATTTCTAAAAAGAATAGTAACTGTTTTCAGGGTAGGAACAGTTAAAGGTAGTACAAAAAAAAATGTATCCAAATCTCAGAGTCTTTCACTGTTGAATATGTTTGCCAAAATGTGTCTAACAATGCTGCAGTCCGAAAACTAACATCAAAACTGTGCTCCCCTGGAGCATGGATAAATGCAAATACCTCAGAGGGAGAAGAATCCCAGGGATTGTTTGATCAAAAAACGACCTACGAAAGCACTGTCTGGTGGCGTCTCTAGGCCGCTGGTATACCTGATACGAACAGCATGTCAGTGTTCTGCGTTGACCGGTGACTTGTGAAAGACCCTTGCAAAACTGGTTGTTTGCTCAGTTGCTGCAGTTGTAGGATTAGTGGAATCCTCAGATGTTTTCGAGGGAGTATCATCTGCACCTAGTATTATTTGGCTGTCCAAAATGTCAGGTAGAAGAGGTGAAAGCGGATTTTGCTCTGTAGAGTCCAGAGGTAAGCTAGGCTGTTGATTCATTGTGGAGGCCAGTAAGTTTGAATCCGGGGACTCATCATGGCAACCATCTTGAAGTTCAGGAGTGTGTTGTAAACAAGGGACTGAAGAAGAAGAACCAGGCAAAGGACTATTAGGGTCAGGCGACCATCCTCCTGCATCATTTGAAACCCAGCCAGCTTGTTGTATTGCCTGGTTTGGCGACCAATTTCCATCTTCAAAAACAAGATGTACATCTTTAGACTCTGTTCCTGAAATGGAGTTCATTTCAGAATCTGTCATTGGAAATTTCTTCCCTTTCATATACTCAGAGCTCATACTCAACCATTTACGTTTTTTCTTTTCTTCCTCAATTAAACATTTCTGGTGAGTAAATTTCAATTCAGCTGATGATAACAGTTCAGCTAACCTTTTTTTCTCGGTAAGCAGGTTATCCTGTAGAATTTGTTCAGCCTCATCCAATTCCAATAGGACAGACGTGTCCAAAACGGGTGATATAACCACAGTATTCCTTTCATCTAGCATAGAGTGCATCTCAGGTGCTGGACCTGCAGGAGCAGAGATGCATCCTTCTGCAGGTACACCAGCTGACTCAACTGACAGAGAGTCCATCAGCAAGGGTCCCCTACAGGTGAGTAGGGGAATTTCCCTGGTGTCCTGGCCAAACTTCCCTCATTCACTAAAAATGCCATCAACAGCTTAATCTGGTTCAAGGTCAATTGGCATTCATCTGTATCCCCCTCCCCCCGGGGTCGTGCCTGAAAATAGGCAGGATTTGTCTAGTGCACTTACTCAGTCAACAAAAACTAAATAAAAAAAATCATAAATGATCCTTACTTGATAGTTAACTTGGGTTTTCACTTCAAAGAAGTACCTTACAATTTTAGAGGACATCCCTTACAGTTGCAACTCAAGAAATTCCATTTTCTCCCCGGAAATTCTTTTTTTCAGTAAGGCTTATTAAGTTATGGAATGCATTGCCTTTAGAAGTAATTACCAGTAATTCTAAACAGATCTATAAAACACGTTTGGATAAATATATCCTTTCTGGGTTGATTTCTAGATATTATTAACATATAGGAGTAAATAATGGGCCTTTTTGGCTCTCTATCTCCTATTAAAACCTAGTATGAAACCTAGTATGAATGACTGGGCCCGATGTTTGTTCTGATGTCGGGCAGGCTGTTGCCTATTCTGATGCCATTGCTGGTGACGAAATGGCTGCTTTGGCTTGCTATGGAAGCAGTAAATGGACTGCACAGAGTGCTGTGCCTTGCCACTGTCCTGGAGCCCTGAGTTTCATACTGAGGTTCATACTGAGGGTTGTACAGAGTGAGAAGGCAATTGCCCATATATGCTCTGGTGACTACTGAACATAAGATATTTAAAAAAAAATATGACAATGATGCTTCTAATAAAATAACATTATCAAGTCTTGATTTGAATTCCTTTTTTGTTTCACTTAGAATGATGTATTCTGGTAAAAAATTCCATGGATTTACAATCTGTGATGTGAAAAAATATTTTCTTTGATTTTGCCTAAATCTGTTTCCTTTTATTTGTAATGGGTGACCCCTGATATCCCTCATATTAGCTTTAAAGTCAATTCCCAAATCATATATCAAGGCCGGATCCTGTATCACATCATACATGAATATAAAGTCTGAACACAGCCTCCTGACTAAGGTTCATACTAAGGTGAGGAAGAAAACAAGAGAGCCGTGAGGCCCATATGTGCTTCCATAAATCAATAGTAACTAAGACAAATGTCAGATGATATAAGTTTATCCAAACAGGATTTAAACAAATGCTTACTATCACTACAAATAATTTCCAAAGTCAAGGCATTCCATGGTTTTACAATTCGTAATGTGAAAAAAAATTTCCTAGGTAACCGATTATATTTTTTAAGTTTTACTTGAAGTGGATGACCCCTAAGTTTAAAGATGTCTTCTTTAAATCGCATGCCAAGATTTGTAAGTAAATATGGATCTTCCATAATATCATACGTTAAAAGAAGGTCCCCTCTCAGCCTTCTGATATTCAAAGGCATCAAATTTAATGTAATTAGTTTTGATTCATATGAGACCTGTTGTAGCCCCTTAATAGACTTGGTGTAACGTCTTTGTATTCTTTCAAGTCGAAGAATGTCACACTTTTTATAAGGGTACCACAAAGGGGAAGAAAAATCCAAATGTGGCCTAACATATGCTACATAAAGTGGCATGAGTACTTTTCTGTCTCTGGATCTAATGTTTCTAAGAATAGACCAAATGACTTTATTTGCTTTTAATATTACTGCATTAATCTGAGAGTCAGGTCTAAAGTTATCTGTTACCAATACCCCCAAGTCCTTTTCTGTACTGGTAACATTCACAACCTTGTTATCTAGGATGTATTGTTGTAAAAGGTTAGTGGACCCAAAATAGATAACTTTACACTTGTTTTGATTTAACTGCATGCCCCATAGATTTGTCCAATTTGAAATAAAATCTAAATCAGCTTGGATAGTGGCAATCTGCTCCAAAGTGGAACATGCTCCACCAATTTTAATGTCATCAGCATATTTGATATTGTTTGATAAATACTTGTCTGTAATATCTGATATAAAAATCTGAAAAAGAATAGGCCCCAAAACGGAGCCCTGAGGTACACCACTGGTGACGTTTCCCAAACTTGATAGCTTTCCATTTATCATTACTCTTTGGGGTCTTCCAGCCAGCCAGTTTGTTATCCATTGAATTATAGTAGGGTCTATGTTTGTGGAAGCCAGTTGTTTGGATATTGCCCAATGAGGGAGACGATTGAAAGCTTTGCTAAAGTCGATATAAATTACATCATATGGTGTCCGATTATCTACAGTAGTTGTTAACTAACGTCCTCATAGAAACAAAGTAAATTGGTTAAACTGCTTCGCCTCTTTTTAAAGCCCTGCTGTTCTACATCATTTGATTTTGAAGTTGAAAAGAAGTTGTCAAATATTAGACTTTCCAAAACCTTGCACAGGGGAGCTGTCAAGCTGATGGGTCTGTAGTTTTCCCAACTATTTTTTGTTCCTTGTTTATAAATGGGGATAACACAAGCTGTTTTCCAATAGTGGGGAACAAAATTATTATTTATACAGTACTCAAAAAGCAGTTTGAGGGGAACAGCTAAACTATCTGCCAACAAGTACAATAAATGGCCGGGTATACCATCTGGTGATATACTTAGCTTCCCTTTCAGGGTTAAAAGTTTAGCATGTATTTTTTCCAAAGGAATAGTAATACCACCTCTCATAAAAAGATTATTTACATTCACTATTGTGTCATTGGAATATATTTTGCAAAAATTGGTATTGATTATATTGGCCATTTCCAATGGATCTAGAACTAGATAATTCTTGTGTTTAATGGGACCAGCTTTATAAGTAGTGTTTTTTTTAATGAATTTATATATGAAAAAAAGGATTTATTATTATCTTTTTTGGCATTACTTGCTAATTTCAATTCTCAGGTTTTCTTTAGCATGTTTAATACTGCTCTTACATTTTTTCTGGATATCAATGTATTTTCTCCAATTTACTGGATCCGTTGATTTCAAGTACTGGGCATTACATTTATTTTTCTTTTTTTATTAGCCCTCTAATAAATTTATTCATCCATTTTGGTTCATGTCTTTTAATACCCCTTTTTTAATTTAGCAGGGATGTAGGAATTACTTAATTTGGATATTTTGTTATAAAAGAAAGAAACATAGCACTCAATACTGGCTATATTTAATAAACAGTGCCAATCAGCGGTGTCCAAATGAGACTTTATGCTGGGGATATCAGCCTTGTCATATAAATATAATGTAGTAGTATTTTGTAATGGAACAATCATATGTGCAGGTGTAAACCTAGTAGAACAATGGTCGCTATTACCTATAGGTGTGGTCACATTTAGATTTGTGGGAGTTAGTATTGTACTATAGATTACTAAGTCCAAGATGTTAATTCCTCTAATGGGTTGATTTACCCCCTGGGTGAGACTACATTGCTGACAGATATCTAATAATTTTCTGCCAGAATTTGAGGTGGAAGTTTGTTCAACCCAATTAATTTCACCTAAATTGAAATCCCCAGTCAGAATAACCTCACCCATAGAAGAGGCTACTTCTATTTCAGACATAGCTTATCAAGATATACAAGGTGGGCATCAGGAGGACGATAACAAACTCCCAAAATAAGATGGTTATTTTGTTGTAGAAGTAGTTTAATCCATAGTGATTCAGTAGGGTAGTCAGAAGACTTGATTTTATCAGAGATATTTACTGATGTTAAAGAATCTTTTAACAGGATAGTGACCCTGCCC
Source organism: Neoceratodus forsteri (assembly GCA_016271365.2). NCBI lineage: Eukaryota > Metazoa > Chordata > Ceratodontiformes > Ceratodontidae > Neoceratodus > Neoceratodus forsteri. The sequence goes on from JADMNL010000041.1 coordinate 1,237,147, forward strand.
CCTTTTCTCTTTCGTCTGTTGTGGTTTATCACTGAATACCCTGGGAGAGAAGGCCCCCAGAGACAGTCTGTGATGAACCCCCTGGCCCTGTAAGGGAGAAGCAGGTCAGTATGAGCAGATGGAGTAAATCAGTGGACCTGTACATAGCTCAGCAGTAGTAGTAGTAAAATTGGATATGTATGAAGCAGACGTAGTAGCAAGGATTGGTACTGCATAGAGTATGTATGACAACAGCAGAGCGCATTAAGGCAGAAGCATCCAAAGGAATTGATGACGTATGTTCAAATCCAGATGTAAGTCCATGGAGAAAGGAGCTCGTTGCCTGCATGCAATGCAGAAGTAGTAGCGAAGGATTAAAGAATAGATTGTATGGTGCTGCAAGATGGTAGCATATCTTGAGCAATTCCAAGTCCGAGCCATCAATGTCTAGGGCAGACTATCAATAGATGGTCATTAGAATCCAAGTAGGCAAGAATGCCTGAAAAACTTCCAACCTGCCCGGTGAAGCAAGTACGGTAAGAAACAGAATCTCCACACCCCAAACTGGGTGAGGCAGGTGTAGAGTAAAATAATCGAACCTCCAGAGCCTGATGCTGGGTGAGGCAGGTATAAGGTAGAAATAGTCGAACCTCCAGGCTCCAATGCTTGGTGAGGCAGGTGTAGAGTAGAAACAGTCGAACCTCTAGGCCCCAAAGGGGTGAAGTAGGTAGGTGTGGAATAGGCAATAGAAGCTTGGTGAACTTCCAGCCCCATGTGGGCTAATCAGGTAAGTTGAAGTATGTAATGTAACGCAATGAACCAGTAGGGGTGAAGCAGGTTAACGTAAATAGGCAATATAAGCAGGATTGCCTCCAGGCCCCGAAGGGGTGACGAAGGTACATATAAGAGACAATAGATGCTTGATGGACCTCCAGGCCCCCTATGGCAAAGTGGATGAATGTGAGTAGACAGTATAAGCCTGAGGAACCTCTAGGCCCCGAAGGGTGAAGCAGGTAAGTGTAAGTAGGGAATAGAAGCCCGATGAGGGCACATAAGGCAAAGCGAGGTTGTGTAAGGTAAGGTGGATAGAAACTTCCATGACCCCTGGTGGGGGTAAGTAATGGAGCCTCCTGTTTAGCTGAGCAATGTGGTTATGTAAAGGGTGGTATAGACAGATGCAAGAGCTTGAGCCAGGGGCAAGACAGTCAAAGTAGTAAGGCGGACTGTACAAAGTCAGGTATGGTAAGGTCTTGCGTAACCATAGAGTTCCTGATGTTCAAGATGGCAGAAGAATGTAATGAGAAGAACTGAGGTAGATGAGTTGGCAACTCGACCAGATCCAATAAACGTGATATCACTGGAGTAAGTTCATCCGAGGCCTGAACCCATGAGATAGGAACAGCACGATGAAATAGAGCACAGATTAGAGTCCAGGCAAGAAATGGCAGCAGCAGTAAATCCCAGAATGAACCGAAGAAGGCATCCAGGGAAAGGAGTGAGAATGATCTGTAATATATTCAAGCAGAAGATATAAGGTCCACAGCGAAGCAAACAAATGGAGGGAGTAGCTGTGCTTCCAGTAGGCTAGCAGGACCGGCTGGCCTTCTACAAGGTCAGCCTGAGGTAGGGTAGTGAGAATGCATAGAGCTAAGCTTCCATGGAGGGCTGATGGACAGACAAGAGCTCCACATAGGTAGCCTGTCTGAGACAGAATCGCAACAGGAACAAGTCAAGTGTCTCAGAACAAGGTAACAGTGCAGTAACATGCTGCTTGTCAGTGGCTTGTCATTATAAGGTGACGTCTTGTACGAATTACTAGTAAAGGATGATTGAGATATCTGAAACAATGTCATCTGTAGTCCAGAATGCCTATCAAGCATACCCCAGCTCCCCGCTCTCTTGGATGCAAACCCTTCCCATGAACTGGACTGAGGGAACCTCGAAATGCAGTGGAGCTATAGTGCCATCTAGCGAGCGAATGGGGACGCACAACAATCATGCACTGAATTGCAACACATACAGAGAATATGAGCAGTGTAGGCTGAGGAAATCAGAAAGCACCAGTCTGTAATACAGGTTGGTACTACTGCCTGTAATATCATTGTTGTATGGCAAAGGTGACATATAGCGAAGCAGGGCATGGGAATTTGACATACTAGAATGCTGACTGGTAAAATGGAAAGGTCTAGAATGAAAAGCGAAGTACAAGCAGTTCTGTAGATGTCGGCAACTGTAATTACTTTGCAGTGTGAAACAACCCCAGAGGTGCTGTGCTGCATATGGTGCATAATCGAGTGTGATTAGCTAGGAAGTGCAAGTGACAGCGTGACGCTGTGGTTTAGTGGTTAGCGGTCCTTACATTTGGTATAATAAGTAACTGTGATTGTTTGGGATGGTTTGCTGTTTCTGCTGCTTGCACCTGGACTTGGTAAACAAATTGAACTAAGAGGCTCAGTTCATGTATCCTGGCTATGAATAAAATAAAAAAGTCTGCAATACTCCCTTTCTAGTTCTTTAAAAAATGAATATAGAACATTGTTCACTGTCTGCTGTGCAATGTGCATGGTGCAGGCCATTGAGTAAAATGGGCAGCGGATGGAAGTACTACGGAGCGGTCAGCAAGAGCACCGTAGCAAGCCTGTATGGTGCTGAGTGGAGGGAGGTATGCGGCATCTGTATCAGCTGGAGGAGAAGACATCTGTAGCTGAAGTAGCACTAGGCCAATCCTAGTAGGTGCCTGGTGGAAAAATCCAGACACTAGACGGCAGCGAGGTATGAGCGACCGCACCTCTGATGGATTGCCTAAGCAGACAGAGGATGCCAGCTGCAAGGTAAATGGAGCTGCGGTGGATGAACTGAGGCATGGCCGGCAGAGAAAGTCCCCCCAAAAAAGAAACAAGCATTTGTCAATGCCGAATGTTTGCTTGTTGGTATTAGCATTGGAAATACAGGAGTTAGACAGATGCGGAATAGGAGTGGCAGTGAAGTATTGAACTTCATGTGAACCCCACCTCCATCCTGAAGAGATGGACAGGATTTGGAGTAAATGTTTGGGTTGTCACCCATGATGGTCAAGCCAAGTCACCTCACCTTATTCTGCAGACATTGACACGTGTAGAGGTGTGCCTTAGGGTGTTTGGCTTTACAGTCACCCCATTCCTTAAGGACATACGGCAAAATGGGTGCAGCATAGGAGAGTGAGGTGAAGTCTTGGGCCGAAGAGTACAAGATACACCTCGATGCCTGTCAGTGGCTGGGGGGTGGGGGTGGGATGGCATGAGCAGTACAGTCGGCGATCCAAAGGTAAACCCCGATGCCTGTCTGTCTGTACAGGGTAGGATGTTATGGTTAGAAACCATAATGCCTCGGGCGTTTGTTGGTATTTACAGTACAAATTTTCAACATGGCCTTTTTGTGACCCCACCTCAGGAAAGCATTTGGGACCTCTTGTCATGAAGAGTGGCAGTGTGATTTTGTCAATGTTTCCCGAAAACTGACTTCCAACAGTGACAGTGCCATTCTGCGCCACATGTACGAAAACATAGATCGGGCAGGATGTGAAGAATAGCAGCTGTACCATCCATAGGTAGGTATGAAGAGATGGCAATGTTGAAAATCTGTAGTGGGAATATTAAAAATGCTGGCACTTCCGAGCATACATGGAAACTGCGCAATGCATGCACGTAACACAGTCACTTTATGGAGTTTTGTCACCAGATTTTCAACATAGTCATTTTATGATATGTGCTCATGAACTGTGTCCTGAACACTGATTTCCCACAGCAACCACGGTATTCTGCGCCGGAACTGCAAAAACACATTTCGACCAGGATGTGAAAAATTACAGCTGTACTGTTCATAAGGAGGTGCGGAAAATGGCAATGTTGAAAATCTGGACTTAAATGTGCAAAGTTATGAGCGTGCATGGAAAATGCACAATGTATGCTCGTAACACAGTCATTTTATGGACTTTCATCACCAGATTTTCAACATAGGCATTTTAGGACCTCTGCTAGTGAGCGGTGTCACTGTGACTTTTGTTATGTGTCCCGAACAGTGATTTCCCACAGCGACCACGCTATTCTGCGCCGGAAGTGCGAAAACACAATTCGGCCAGGATGTGAAAAATGACAGCTGTGCTATTCATAAAGAGGTGCAGAAAAATGGCAATGTTGAAAATGTGGAGTGAAAATATTGCAAATGTGCGATGTAATGAGCGTGCATGGAAACTGCGCAATGCACGCTCATAACACATTCATTTTATGGACTTTTGTCACCAAATTTCAACATAGGCATTTTAGGACCTCTGCTAATAAACAGCATCAGTGTGATTTTCCTAATGTGTCCCGAACACGGATTTCCCACAGCAACAGCACTATTCTGTGCCAGAAGTGCAAAAACACATTTCGGCCTGGATGTGAAAAATGACAGCTGTACTGTTCATAAGGAGCTATGGACAAATGGCAGCGTTGACAATCTGGAGTGCAAATACTGCAAATGTGCGAAGTTACGAGTGTGCTTGGAAACTGCATAATGCACGCTTGTAACACAGTCATTTTATGGACTTTTCTCACCAAATTTTCAACATAGGCATTTTAGGACCTCTGCTAATGAACAGTGTCACTGTGATTTTTGTACTGTGTCCCGAACATGGATTTCCCACAGCGACCGCGCTATTCTGTGCCGGAACTGCGAAAACACATTTCAGCCAGGTTGTGAAAAATGACAGCTGCACTCTTCATAAGGAGATGCATTAAAGTACCAATGTTGAAAATCTGGATTGAAAATATTGTAAATTTGCAAAGTTACGAACATGCGTAGCAACTGCGCAATGCACACTCGTAAAACAGTCATTTTTTGGATTTTTCCCACCAAATTTGCAACATAGACTTTTTGTGAGCCCACCTCTTGAACTCTGGCACTGTCGTTTGATTAATTGGTCCCAAAAGGTGATTCCGCGCAGTGAATGTGAAATCACCTTTCGGAGCTGATTAACGCCATGACAGTGAAAGAATTCATGAGGAGGGGTCCCAAAAACCCCATGTTGAAAATTTGGTGCCAAAATTCAAAAAAATGCCTGAGATATGCATCAAAGTTGAAAATACCTTATTTATTCCATTATACAGCTTACCGGCATTTCCTCAGTTCACGGTCGGCTTTGAAGGCGCAGAGCGTGTTCCAGTCCACGAATCGTCGTGCCAGGCTCGGAGGTAAGTATGGGATGAGGGTGGTGTGGGAGGCAGGGTGCGCAGTGGGTGGAGTGCGGGTTGTGGGGGGCAGGAGACTGCCGAGGGACCGTTTCCTTCTTTACAGGAAAAAAAAAAAACATTGCGGGACAGTTTTTGTTTTACAAGGACATTTAAGTGGACATTTGGCATGCTGGGGTGGGCTCCCAGCATGCCAACCTAGTTTTTTGTTGGGGGAGTGACTGTAGCCAATGGGAGATTGGGCACCCCCTCGGCACAAATATAAGTTTTGTGGGGAGGGGGGAATTATGCTGATGGGGAGTGGGCTTGCCCATCGGTGCATTAATTGTGGCTGGGGGACATTCAAAAATCTCAGACAGACTGAAGCTGGTGGGGATTGGGACCCCCGTTGGCAAACAAAGACTGTTTGTGGGGGGGGCATATGTTGCCAAAGGGGATTAGGCACCGCCTTGGCACAGGGGCTGCATAACACTGTTTGTGAACGTGGCGGCAAGCCATCAGCCATGTTCACAAACAGTATTAGGCTACCTAATGTTCTGCCCTGCAATGACAGGTCGCTCCCTCATTAAAGCAGAATGACTGATGCTGAAATGACGAGGCAGCCCCTGATTGCTGTGGCGAAAATGTTTGTACTTGGTGCACTTTTGGAGACCAGTGTCATCGGCACACTGTGCCTCCATTGGTCCACCACTGCCAAGCCCCCAAATGCAGTGCCCCCCTTGGCTGTAACAGTGCCGCACCTCCACAACCCTCTTCTCTCCTAAGCTGTTACATAATGTTTCTTGTGCATGCAAGCAAGCAAACATAAAAAGGAGCAGAACAGCACAGAAAAGGGACAGGAGCACGGGTGGTGGGGGCACAATGAAGAAAAGAAGGAGAGCAAAGCAAGGCAACAGCCATGCAGAGAAGGGGGGGGGACAGAAGGCAGAACAAAACAATGCAGGGAAGGGGGGGCAGCCACACCATCGAGAAGCAAGTGCAATTTGCTCTAAGCAGAGCTGCTGTAGTCAGGTGATTTAAGCAGGATGTGGGGGAGGAGCTCTTCCCGCACATAACTACAGGCTTGCGCCTTTCAGTTAGTACGTTTTCTTTGCATTCTTACCAAATTAGCTTTTTCACTTTTCCTAAATGGAGACTAGCTTTGTGATGCATATTCAAGTTGTGGGCGAACATAGGAGCGATACAGAGGAACCAAAACAGTACTCTCTAGTTTTTATATTCCTTTTGATGGACCATATGATGTTATTAACTTTTTGATGGCTACTTGAGTCTGAGCATCAGTCCCAAAGTTATCAGACACAAGAAATACTAGATCTTTCTCAACAGAACAAGTGTCCATAATATTTCCACACAGGGTGCATTTGACTTTTTGATTGTTTCGGCTGATGTGCATAACTTTACACTTTTCCATATTAAATTTCATCCCCCATTTCTGGACCCATCTTGATATACTGTCAAGGTCCTGCTGATTATGCTGAGTCCTGTTATTATGTCATTAATAATCCCTCTGAAAAGGACAGGACCTCTGAAAGGGGCATCCTGGATGGCCGACTGGTCATCAGGGGCAAAGCCCGAAACCCGCTGCCAGGAGTACCAGCGCATACTAATGGCTGAGGCAGCACTCCTTGTAGAAGGCATCTACCACATCATATGTTGCTCTTAGAGAATGATGGAAGGAAATTTCTGTAGTCCTGAACATCTGGGCTATTTTGGATTTGGCCTTGGAATCGGGCAAAGCCTAGAATTCTGATTATAACTGACCCAGAATGGATTTCTGGTAAACAACCATGTGTGCCAGATAATTTAGTGCCCTGAAAGCCAGAGTGGAGGAGGAATGTACCTTGCATCCAAACTGGTCTATTTGATGAGACTCCTTATCTGGAGGAGAAGTGTTCATGAGTTTAGGCTTGGCTGTCCTGTCATGGGCTAAATTAATAACCACTGAGTCTGCTTTGGGGTGAGAACAGAGGTGGTCTTTTCCCTCAGGGGCTCTATACAGCTTATCTGCTTTTTTGGTGACTGCAGCCACCAATGAGGGCTGCTGCCAGACAGTGGAAGCCAGATTCTCATGTGGTCCAGTCCATGGAGTGATGAGCACAGAGGACATCTCGGGCATGTCCAGGTGTTCTGCCAACATCTAGCATTAGGGGTCCTAGTCCTTCTTCTCCCACCCATTAGCCTCTTGAATCTGCTGGAGGATCTCTGAGAAAGGAGGGGTCCTCTGGAGGAGACTTGGGAAACTCTTCAGGTTTTGGATCCTCTGGAGTTGGGGTCTCAAAACCTGCATCAGAGGAATAGTTGGAGTCCAAATTATAGCCTGACAATGGACCTCAGTTGGGAGACGGAGAACATGGGAGCGGAATCTCCCAAAGGGAGATCGCTTGATCCCTGTCAGCTCCTGCTACCACGGCCGAGGTAGAGGGGCACGATTCTTCTGGTGAGGGGGATATCAGAGTAGGGTCCAGGTGGGCTGGCATAGAGGGCCGCAGCCAGTCCAGCTCCAAGACCAACTAGGTTTGGTAGTGGACCACCAGGATTGAAGGGCCTCTCTGAAATCCATGTGAGGCTGTGGTGGTGGAGGAGGAGGAGGTGGGGGCTGAGAGACCGGTGGGTAAATCTGCAAAGGGTAACCCATCATTAGATAGCCCGTCTTTGACTAATGAAAGCCCAACATGCCATAGGGAAAATAGCCTGTCAGCAGGTATCACGGCATGGGATACCCCAGCGTGTGATACCCCAGAGGCAAATACCCTGGCAGAGGGTAATGCAGTGAAGGATAGCACGCTGTCGGGAAGCCCGGGGAAAGGCCCAATGATGGAGCCAATGGACCATATGGAGGCCCTGCTGGCAGATAACCCAGCTTGACACCTGACAGAAGAGCCAACAGCCCTGACAGAGGTTGCAATGGTGGGAGGCCAGGCATAGGCCCCAATGGAGGGGCTGATGGACCTGATGAGGGTGCAACGGAGGGTTTGAAGTGCCCGGCAATGTCAGGTCTGGCATCAGAACTAGTGGAGGAGGTTCCAGAGTTGGCCCCAAAGGGGCTGAAGTTCCCACAGGAGTCTGGGGTGGTGGAGGTGGCCCAGATGGGGAGCCTGTGGTGCAGGAGATGTTGACTCCCTGGGGAGATCCAGTGTCAGGCATTCTGACTCTGGCAACTGGGCTAAGTCTGTGTTGGATGGACACACGTCCGAATGAGCAGGGGAGTCCAGAGGTACCACCAGTAGAGATGTCGAAGGAGGCTCCCTAGAGGGTGAACCCTTTGGGGTGGGCTGCAGCTGAAGCAGCAGCTTGCACTAATCAGAAGGAACGGTGTCAAGCCTACTATCAGGGCTCAATGGAAGCACAGTGGCTGTGCCGATGTCAGAGGAGTTGGCGTCTGATTTATCAGCTGTGGCCGGCAGCTCGACAGAGGAGCTGATGAGTGACTTACTGGCTGTGCCACTGGACTTAGACCCCATGGTTCTGAGTGGCTAAGGATGACAGAGCTCTCTGAAGACTCAGAGGCACCCACCTGAGCTGTTATCAGCTCAGGCGGGGGGTGGGGCCGAAGGCTGTTCCTCACAGGGAGGAGCAGATTTGGCTGGTGGAGCAGTACCTGCACCTGTGAAAGGCTGTTCATCACCCGCAGCCCCCGAATGAGGTCAAGGGTGGGAAAGAGACCGATCGTGGTCCCAGTGCTTCTCCTCCTTCTTCTCCTCCTTCTCCTTCTCTCTCTCTCTCCTTCATTCTCCTTCTTCTTCTCCTTCTTCTTTTTGTGGGATTCTGAAGAACCCTTCGGAGAGGAGGAGGACGATCCCTGCAGATCATGCAGCTCCTTTTCCATTGAAGCCATTTTAAGTTGGAGAAAGTGGGCTTCCAGGGCCTGTTGGCAGCATTACCATGTGGCCTGGTTAAACTTCTGGCAGGCCTCACATTCCTCAGTCTTGTGCTCCGGGACCAGGCAGAAGAGGCAAATGGAATGGCCATCCTTGTGAGGGAGCTGAGTGCCTCAGGAAACACACTTGTTCTTAAGCAACTTGAAAGGCCTTGGAGAAGACATGCACGAAAAAGTAACACTTTTAAATAATTTCAAGAAAGAAAATTAGAGAAATATTCATCCAAAAATGGTGGTCGACTGAAACAGTATTCTCCATGAGGTCCGACATGTGCAGGTCGATGGCAGGAAAGAAGTGACTGGTGGGGATGGGGACTGCCCACTATATAGTGTCATGCTGATGTCCATCTCATGATGCTGGGTGGGCAGTCCCCTCTCAGACACTGCTAGCTAAAATTTTCTGTGTGGTCCTACCACCTAACGGCTCTAGACTTAATGGTTATTATCTACTGCAAGAGCACTCTCAAAGTAAGATAGCCCTGTTTTTAAGGTGGCGGTTCAGACATGATGATGGACTTAAAGCCCCTTCAAGCCTTAAATTATTATGTTACTACGGTATGTCACTGTACAAAAATGCATGTCATGTTCATTATCCTCCACCCTTAAAAATCTTTCATGAGGCTTTGTTTTCAGATAGCATGTTGTCTCCCTCTTTGTTTAAGAAGGAGTCCTAGGCAAGATGGCTGAACAGTATAACTAAGACAGTGCCAGTCAGAGTCATTATCTTATTTTCCCAGTAAGAGATCTTTTTCTAGTTTCTCTGTCCCTTGGTTTTTGTCCTCATTGTCCCCATCCTCTGCCCCGACAATCATGGCTTCACTCTTCCTCTTGCTAGTACTGTAGGTGTGTGTTAACAGTGGCTCTCACAGCCACCACTTTTTCCATCAGCAGTGTGTGCAAAATTACCAGGCAGTACACACCCTCCTTTCTTGACCAGCTCAGTACTTCACCTCTGCAGTAGGTTCAGCCCTGTGTTTGCTCTATATTACACCACAGATATCTAGTGCTAGACAATCAGAACACAGGAAAACTGACAGTTAGAATCCCACAGACTACTATCTACATGCCCACAGTAGGTTATTCATATTTAGCCACACCCACAGTAGGTTATTCAACTATGACCATGCCCACAGTAGGTTATCCATAGTCCCTTCTCTGCTGTCCACAGTGCCTCTCCATTCACACTCATGCTCCTATGATGTTCTAAGATGAGCCCTTCTACACTGCAGCTAAGTTTACCATTTCTAGTTCCAACACAACTTAATTTATCTGTGATGCTCAGCAAATCAAACCAACTGGGAAACCGAAGTGAGCGAGCAGTGACAGATAATTTTCTTGGTGAGGCGAATCAGGAATGGAGGTGGTGGTGGGGGAGAGTAAAACAACTTTGTGGTTGTGGATTGCAGACTGGAGAAGTCAACGACAGTAAGAAATGAGAACTGCTTTTTTTTTTTAATCTCTACCTTTAAGTTTACCATTTCTATCTCCAACACTACTTAATTTATGTGTGAGGCTCGGCAAATCAGACTGTTGGGGAAACCAAAGCAAGCAAGCAGTGACAGATGATTTTCTTGATGAGGTGAACGGGGTACGGGGCGGTGGAGGGAGAGAGAAAAACAACTTTGTGGTTGTGGATTGCAGGCAGGAGAAGTCAGCAACAGTAAGGAATGAGAACTGCATTGTTTTTTTAGTCTCTACCTTTGACTTATTTTTGTAGCTCAAGCTGACTACACCGTGAAAACTGGCTTTCAAAAGTAAAGCCATGACTCTGGGCATGCATACTAACACTGGCACTAATATACAAACATACAAAACTTGCCAGAAGAAACAGACCTTACGGTCTATCAAGTCTGCTCGTGTGCGCAGCTAGCACCCTGATATTGCAGCTGTCCCTCCCTAACCCCATGCTCAGAATAACAGCTTTACTTTTCAAAGCCCATTTTCAACATTTAACAATGCTAATTTTTTATTAGGAGTTACACAGAAAAATTCTATGTAACTCCTAATGGTATAATAGTGATAACATTAATGTAGTAGGAGTATATTCGCAATAACGGGCTTCTGTGGATGATTATACGCATCAGCTTCACCTCGGCATTTAATCATCCACAGAACCAGGTTATTGCTTTGTATACTTCTACTGCATGAATGTTATCCCTTGACTAGCCACCAAGTAATTTTCTTTTAATATCATTTTGCAAAAATAAACATTTATTTCATCACTGGTGGTCACTATTGGCTGATGCCTTTTTAGCCATTTTACCAGGCATCTATTTGAAGCAAAACAGCTAAATGGGAAAAGCAAAAGTGGTGGTAATTAAAAAAGAAATAGGAGTTTAGTCTCATGGCTAACTTTTTTTGGCTTCAAGAGCCAACATTGGCTCTTCCCCCCAGCTGGACCCAGTGTGGGAATTTTGGGCTTGCACACAGTCCCCTTTCACCCAGGGGGTAGCACAATGTGCTGCCACCACCACACCAAGGGGACAGCACCCTACAAAGGTAAAGAAATCTGTGTGACCTTTCTCTGTATGTGATCACAAAGCAGGCCTCTTCCCATGATGACTTCGTACTGGGAATAAAAAGCTGTGATAAACCTATACAGCTCTTCCTTATCCAATGGGGAGTTTGGGGATATCACACTAGAAACTGAAGGAGCACTTAAATGGTTGTATCATTTATTTATTTAGTTAGCTATTTATTTATTTTTGGCTACTGAGTAGGTCCATTAATCAGATTTAAAGAGCAGCTGTTATTGGTAAGTGGGCAGGCTCTCTCATCCGGTTTAGAGAGCAGCTGATGCCTCTGGAATTTGAAACCATAATATACACATCTCCATTTATGTTTCCTGTATTTTCTGTGTTTTCTGATCCCTTGTTTTTTCATATTAAGGATTATTTGCATCTTAACAGGACTTTTGTCCCTCGGACATTATCTACTGAGACTGCTCATTCCCGACATGAAGCCATTATCCTTTGCTTGTGACATCACCACTGCCTCTTTGGGAGCAGGTTGTGATGTCACTGAGTGAGGACTATGATTTCAGATGGGGACAGAACAGCAGAAGGAGATGAAGTCGAAGGCTCAAGGACCTAGTTTTCATGCCAATATAAGAACAGGGGACAGCTAAAGAATGATACTGAATTATTTCATGTTATACTGTGTCACAATATTATGTTTCTCAGAGTTTCCCTAAAGGCTTTTTTTTGCTTCTTAACTGATTATTTTTAATGAAAGATGGATATTCTAGAGGCTCACCAGCAATGGTCGCTGGGTGACTGGGGTCAGTATGTTCATAGCTTTCCCATTTTTTTTATTTTCTTTGTCACAAAAAACAAATAGAAAACAGTGCTATAGACAGCACTCATTTGATCATGACATTCATGTCAGCACTCACTTATTGATTAAGTGTGCCGAGGAAGAAAACCCACACACACAATACAAGCTCCCTTCTGAGTTATTTTAAAGGGAAAAAAAACATGAAACTTCCATCTGTCCCCTGATTTCATATGAGTACAGCTAAACCCCAAGGAGACTTATTTTTTCTGTTCACCAGACTGAATTCATCTCCGGCACAATGGGGGGTAGTTGCATGCATGTCAATGCTCCCTTTGATTCCTTTAGAACTAAGCTGCCATGAACTCTATGGCTGTTATTAAGGGTCTGAAAGAAAGAAGAAACATTTAATGTGTGCAATTTCACCTACATGGGCTGGCCAACTAACCCTTCAGTGAGTCCTATGCAAGCATGTTGTTTTCTGGTTTTAAATTAGCTGTACTATACATCTCAGTGGTGGGGTGACAGAATTCTAACCATTATTCAGGTTACTTGAATGGAGGCCAGGTAATGGGTGTATTCTGAAACATATAATATAAATTTATCGCTCCCTTGTTATGTTGGCACTGATGTAAATGAAAGAAATACAGCTGGCAGAGGTTCTTTTGGGGAATGGTTTGTAAAGCAGCTCTCCAGCAAGTGAGTGTTGAGTCATGCCAAACATATGTTCCCACCCAACCACTCGTCACTTCTTACCACCACTTCTCTGGGGTCAAGGGTTAGATTCTATTTCTAAATTTTGTGTGATCCAGTCAGAATGTCCACATACTGTATTATATTTTGCACTGGTGTTTAGCTCCTCTCTCTTACAGAAATAGCCCTAAACAGTCTGTACATTCCCATAAAAAAATTACATGAAAACTCAAGATCCCTGGGGGAAGCAAAGGGTAAAGATTTATATGTGCCTTTAAATAATTTTACCTTGGAAGTGGGAAACTATAAAATAAAACTCAATAGGTTTTATTTTGAGTGCTGTGATGGGGTAACGGGGTCTTTCTTAGTGTTTAATGTACTCCTACAGTTACTGTACTGAATCAAATACTGGTGTTAAGTCATCACCATCTTCATCAGCAGTGTCATTCGCACATTCTTTGGAGTGAATGGCCTGCACTCCATAGCAGTACTGACACCCTAAAAGGGCACATGAAGCAAAGAAGAGGCTTTGGTCTCTATATTAACATTTTAGCAGCTGCCCAATTATTTCATTTCTTTTAAAACATTTCTGCCTAGAAAAGCATACTGAGCAGAAATTCATTTTCAGATGCAACCCAGCAGTGTAGAGAGGTTAAGTGATTTGCTGAGGGTTACACAGTCATGTGATTGACAGTTGTGAGATTCAAGCCCAGGGCTGCTGGGTTTCTAGGTTCACAGCTCTGTGTGCTAACCTCTAGGCTATTCTGTCTCCCAAGTAATAAAAGATTAGCACATGTAAATAAATAAAAAAGTTTTGAAGAATAACACACACCCTGAAAAAGTGAAGCAATCCACCTTTTCAAGAATGTGCATGTGAAGACCTCTTGTATGCACAAGTAAATCTTAGTACTGAGCAGATGAATCCATTCATAAACTATGAAGTAGTCCATCAAATATTAATTGGGAGTACCTTTCCTGATTCTATTTGTTTACTTACATACAAACATAGACTGTGTCAGCAGAAAAAGGCCCAGAGATCCATCCAGGTTGCCAATTTCCATCCACAGAGCCATGCTCAGCCTAACAACAGCCTGGATTTAGAGATCTGGTAGCTCTAATGACTGATTGTCATCCCCATCCACAAATATCCCATCCCATCTTTGCCTACGTGTCCCTCTGTTCACTTATATCTGTTCCACCAAGGTATAAACTCGGTCACAGCCCTTTGGCTTCAACCCTGGCTTCAACCACCTCTGTGGGCAATATATTCAATTTGTCCACCACCTGCTCCATGAAGAAGCATGTCATTATGTCCTGCTTGAATCCCCCCCCAACACCAGTCTCCACCTGTGTCCTTTAGTTATTCTGTCCTTGATCCTCGTTCACAAGTTCTTACAATCCACCCTTTTGATTCCTCACAAGAACTTGCATGTCTCAGTTATAACTCCCCCGCCCTTTCCCTACTGGCCTCTGTGTACACATGTTGAGGACTTGAAGCTGTCACTAAAACCCACCTCTAGGTCTCTCTCCTCAGTTGTCTAAACCCCCTTCCTCCCCCCATCCCATAGGTTGTTTTAGGGTTCTTTGTAGCAATGAGTATTGCTTGCACTTTTTTGTATTGAACTTTATTTTCCATAATCTGTTCCAGCCTACTTTTCCAAGTTTTCTTGGTCTCTTTTCTTCTAAGGCCTTTTAATTTAAGTAATCTTTTTGCTGCTTCAGAAGTCTGCTTGGCCTACAGTACCCCGGTGAATAGTAAAGTCATAACTCATGATTTTTAAAGCGAAATCATGATTAGTCATTGTGAATAATCAAATGTCGCCATATGATCATCAAGGAAGATCATGATCTAATATCATCATTTACATCACAAATTAATCAGCAAAAACAAAACTTTTAAATCCCCAGCTGATGCTTATTGATTATTTCTGTATGTTTAAATCAGTATGATGATTGTCGATCATACCTAAATGGTCAAGTAATAACATTATTAGTTCTCAAATGGACAAAAATAAATCATCTAACCTGATTGGCTAAGGTTTCACCTATACAGGGTGCAGCTGGCAGTAAACCCGGTCATTAAGGCACCACATCCCAATGTCGCCACCCCCTTTTTTGCAGGGGGCTGCACCATCCACACACTCCATGCCCCCCCATCTAAATATTGTAACTCCTGGGGGGGGGCAGACCTTGGAGAGGGGGTGGCAAATTCCACAATGTGGCACCCTAATGACAGGTCCACTGCCATCGGCTCACTGATGGCCAGAAAGGATTGGTTAAGGCACGTCTTTAACTATGGGTGAATCCCACTACACACAAAATGGTCCCAATTAAAAGTGGGTACACTTCACAACACACAATGGTCTGATGCAAAAAATGCCAGCTAATCACAAAACATATTACACAGGTTTGATTACTACACTCCAATTTTAAAAACGGAACTGCCATTTTTTCATGCAAACCAATTTTAAAATCTGGCTTTTAAGTATTAAGTAGCAAAATACTTCTATGTGAACAAATAATGTGAGTCATCAGGGCTTAGTTGGTAGCACATCTGTCTCTTGGCCCAGAAGGTCATGGGTTCTAGTCCTTCAGCAGGACTATTATACCTTACACAATGGCACCTCAGTGCAGTACTAAGGAGTTGCCTTGTTGTTTATTTATTTGGATTTCAATGAACGGGTAGGCCCACTGAGACATGACAGTCCCTTTTTCATGGGCGACCCAGAATTAGTTACATGCAAATAAGTGAGAATAATGTATTCAAGATTTACAGAGTAGAAATGAAATATTCAAGAAGTAATCATACATTAAAGGTACAGCAGATTAGTTACAATCAGGAGCTTCAAGAAATACACATTTAGAGTCAAATGTCAGGATCAGAGATTAAAGCAACTCATATCGCATAAAGCAGGTAACTTGGAGATGTTCAGGCTCAATCAGGAGGATGGTGAACATCCAGGCACAGCCCAGAGAGATAATTCAGCTGAGGATGCAGTTGGTTATCATTTGCACTTGCAACTGGAGACAGTTTTGAGTCTCTTTTTGAACTGCACAAGAGTGGGGTGGCTAAGAACTTCAGAGGGTAGTAAGTTCCATAGAATAGTACTGTTGTGATGTAAGGTCCTTCAGATGGGACATTAACATGAGTTCTTATGATTGTATAGGTGGACACTGAAGATCCCATGTAACTTCTTGAGAAAAGATGGGAAATGTCTTTGGTGTCCTGACCAGATTTCCCCCTTTCACTGAAAACACCATCAACAGTTTACTCTGGTTCAGTCAGTTGTAACAGTAAGCTCTGCACTCCAATGGTGTAGAAATAATTACACAGAGAAATAATGCCTTTTCAACTTTCTCGGTTTAATCTAAAATTCTAACATACTAACATACTAACATACTAACATACTAAAATGCCAGCAGAATAGGCCTAACGGTCTTTCGTGTCTGCTCGTTTGGTC
This sequence comes from Neoceratodus forsteri, assembly GCA_016271365.2. Taxonomy (NCBI): domain Eukaryota; kingdom Metazoa; phylum Chordata; order Ceratodontiformes; family Ceratodontidae; genus Neoceratodus; species Neoceratodus forsteri. The sequence continues at coordinate 1,253,637 of JADMNL010000041.1, forward strand.
AGCCCCCACCCTGGGTGCTGACCTTGCTGTCCCCCTCGCCTTCTCTGTCTTCTCCCTTCCCAGTTCTGGATATTCTTGTTGCATTGGATTTTGCTTCCAGAACCCTTCCCCTGTACCTGTCCCACCCCCTCTTGAACCCCTCCACTTTCTCTGCCTCCACCAGCCCCCTAGGTAGTGCATTCCATGGCTCCACCACCCTCTCAGTGAAGTAGCACCTCCTCCTTTCTCCTCTGAATCTTCCCCCCTCCAGCTTCCACCCATGCCCTCTAGTGGCCCCTTCCTCCTTCCTTCGAAGCACCCTGACTGTTCCTCCCCTATTTACCCTCTTCATGTACCTGAAGACCTCTATCATGTCCCCCCGGTCCCTTCTCTCTTCCAATGTGTACATATTTAGCTCTTCGAGCCTCTCCTCATAGGTCCTGTCCCCCAAGCCCCAAATCATTTTGGTTGCCCTCCTCTGGATCCTCTCCAGGAGGTTAATGTCCCTCTTTAAGTGTGGCCTCCAAAACTGCACGCAGTACTCCAGGTGCGGCCTCACCAAGCAGTTATACAGAGGGAGTATCACTTCCTCCTTCTGGAGGTGATCCCCTAGCGATGCATCCCAGCATCCTGTTGGCCTTGGCTGCTGCCCTCCTACAAGTCTCAGAGTTGTTCATCTTGACATCCACCACCACCCCAGGTCCCTCTCAGCCATTGAGACTTGTAGTATTTCCCCAGGGTGTACACTTGGCCTGGGTTTCTGGCCCCCAGGTGGAGTACCTTGCATTTCCCTGCATTGAACCTCAGCTTCCACTTTCTAGACCATCTTTCCAGAGCCTCCAGGTCCCCCTGCAGGGCCACCCTCCCCTCCTCCCCATCCACCACTGCCCCCAGTTTCGAGTCATCTGCAAAGAGACTCATCTCACTCCTGATTCCTGTCCTTATGTCAGATAGGTAGGCGTTGAACAGAAGGGGCCCAAGGACTGATCCCTGTGGGACCCCACTAATGACCCTCCTTGGGGATGAGACTATCCCACCAACTACGACCCTCTGGGTCCGGTCCTGGAGCCAATTGCCTATCCATCTGATCATCTGGTTTCCCACCCCCATTTCTCCTAGCTTATCCAACAGGCCCATGTGAGGAACAGAGTCAAATGCCTTGCTGAAGTCTAGAAAGAGGACATCCACTGGTCTACCCAGGTCCAAGGCACTTGTCACCCAGTCATAGAACTCCACCAGGTTTGTCTGACACGATTTCCCCGGGATGAATCCATGCTGTCTATCGTCCAGGCACCCTGACTTATCCAGGTTCCCCCCTAGCCTCTCCTTGACAATGCCTTCCATCACCTTGCCCACCACCGATGTCAGGCTGACAGGCCTGTAGTTCCCTGCCACCTCCCTTGATCCCCCCTTGTGGATAGGCACTACACGTGCCACCTTCCAGTCTTGGGGCACCCACCCTGTCCTCAGAGAGATGGTGAAAAGCTCTGCCAGGGGTTTCGCCAGGACATCTGCAAGTTCCTTCAGCACTCTAGGATGTAATTTATCTGGCCCCGGTGCTTTCTCCATCTTAAGGGAGCTGAGGGCTTCCCTAACTCTCTCTGCTGTGATTTCTACTTCTGGTACCTCTTCTCCCTGCTTAGCCCTCCCCCCACCTGCCAGTGATGCCTCCCCCTCTCCCCAGACCTGCCGATCGGTAAGGGTCCCTCCTCCTCATTATCTCTGTCTCCTCCCATGTATGATGCAGCATCCCCATTTTCCCTGGTGAAAACTGAGGTGAAGTACTCATTTAGTACCTCAGCCTGCTCCCGGTCTTGTGCCCATCTCTCCCCTGATTTAATCCTGCTAATCTGCCCTTCACCCTTTGTCTTTCCCCAATGTATCTAAAATCCCTTTTCCCTCTCCTAATTTCCCCTGGCCAGGTTCTGCTCCTTCCTTGCCTTAGCCGCCCTCACCACTCTAGTAACAGCCCTTCTCTAGCCATCAGCCTGCATCTCCCCTCGATCCCTTTCACTCCTTTAGTACTTGAATTTCTTATAGGCTGCTTCTTTCCCGACCACCTCCTGGACCTCCTGGTCCACCAACAGGGTTTTGGGCCCTACCGCATTTTCATCTTACTCTTGCACAGGTGCTGGTAGCATCCTGCACCCTCTCCTGATGATTTCCACCTACTATCAGCGTCCATGTCTGACCCAATCCCATCCAAATGCTCCTTAAGGATCCTTCCCATTTCCTTAAAATCCCCCCCTGAAGTCAGTTACTTCCGTCTTTGTGCAGCCTTCTACCCCTCCTAGGTCCAGGCAGAACCAGACCGTGGCATGGTCACTCCCCGCCAATGGGTCCCTTACCTCCAGGCCCCCAATCTGGTCACTGTCTGCCAGGACCACATCCAGTACCCATGCCTCCCTGGTCGGTTCCCTCACCTGCTGAGTTAGGAATGAGTCTTGAAAGACATCCAACAACCTCTGTTCCCTGGTCACAGAGGATGTCATAGTCTCCCAGTCTGTTCCTGGCATGTTTAAGTCCCCTAACACCACCACCGTTCCTCTGCCCAGTCTGCAGTGTCTCCTAACATCTGCCACCAGACTGTCCTCCAGCTCCTCCGCCAGGGCAGGGGGTCTTTACACCACTCCTATTTTTACTCTCTTGCCCCCCCTTGTTATCAAGGTGACCCAAATCGCCTCCACGGTTCCCTCCGCCTCCTCTACTCCCCCTATGCCAATGCAGTTTTTGACTATCATTGCTACCCCTCCTCCCCTTCCCTCCCCCCTGTCCTTCCTGAACATAGTGTAACCCTCCAGGTTCAGGTCCCAGTCATGTCTTGCAGTGGCCCAAGTCTCAGTGACCGCTGCCACATCCACTGCTCCCTCAGTTAACATCGCCTGGAGCTCAGGCATTTTATTGCCCAAGCTCCTGGCATTTAGCAGGACTACCTTCCACCCTTTCCCTATAGTTCCATTTCCCCTGCTCGTGTTCCCATGGGGATTCTGTTTTCTCCTGGTCTGCACTTTGCCAGTTGGCCTTTTCCTGCAATCCTCCTGGTCCCCAGGGGGGTGGAGACAGAGTCCCTCCTTTATCGGCACCCCCTTGACAGCCCTTTCTCCCATCCCACCCCCCTTCACAAGTTTAAACCCCACTTTTCACCAATGAACTCCTCTATTTTCAACTTAATGATTTCTCCCTCAAAATTGAGATGTAGTCTATCTCTAGCATACAGCTCCTTATACTCCCAGGTCTCCCCCAATCCCCATCAACCCATACCTCTGGCCTCACACCCTCACCCTGAGCCACTGGTTTATCTCCCTAATTTTTCTTTTATGTTCCCCACTAGCCCTTGACCTGGCAGAATTTCTGAGAAGGAAACTATGCATCCTATGTCATGACAGACCCTGGCGAGCTCCGTGAATCTTGCCTGTATCTCTAGCTCGCTGTTTCCCTCAATGTCATTTGTACCCAGGTGGACCAGTATGTCTGGGGAACCCCCACAGTCCTTTGCCAGCTGATATACCTCGTGCTTAGCCCTGTGCACCATTAGTCCAGGGAAGCATCTTATTCTAACTGGCCAGGCTTCTACCTCCCTATCCCATTTGATACCCCTGATCATAGAATCCCCCAGCAGGAGCACTCTGACCACTCCTTTTCCTCCATTCCCCTTCCAAGTCCCTCATCCTTTCTACCGCCCTCCACCCAGCTGGCTCCTTGTTCCTCCCCTATCTGGGTGCCACATGCCACCACCTCCTTATTTACCATGGCCACCCCTCCTCCAATCCTATGCCTCTTCTCCTCCTGAGTATCCCTCTGTACCTTACATTCCCCCTCACTGCTTGTAACTGGTCCTTCTCCCATCTGCTAAACTAGCCTGACTCATCCTCCCTTCCTTCCTGTCTCCATTTAGTTCCTCCTTGCTCATTGTGCTCCCCTGCCTAAACCCTCAGCTCCCTTTACTGAACTCTCCTTGTACTTCTGGTCCTTCTCCTTTACCTTTCCTCCCAACTGGTCCTTCTCCTGCGCTTTCCTCCCTCTTCCCCTGCCCATCCTGCTCTGATTCACTGCTCCCCCCATTCTCCTGCATTCCAGGTTCCCCCCGTTCTTCCTGCTATCTGGCCCCTGCCTCCTGCCTCCCACTCCCACTCCCTTTCCGTCTCTAACCACCTCTGTCGTGACTACATCACCCCCCTCATCCTTGAGCAGAAGAAGAGAATTGAAGCGGTTACTGAGTGTTAGGTCTGATCCACCTCCCCGCCTTGCTTCCTTCTGTCCAGCACTGGCCATCTGCCTACTTCCCTGAGAATGTTGTCCCTCCGTCCCCCCTTTGTGAGGGTCCCCAGTTACCTGCCTGCTTCCTTGGTAGTGTCCTTTTGGACCCCCTCTGCCAGGGTTCCTATGTGACCCCTGAGTATTCTCCTGCACTCCTTTCCCTATACCCCCACCCCCAGTGCTTGGTGCAACCCTGTGGGAGATTTCCAGCCCCCTTCCCCAACCATACCACCCCCCTCCCCAGCTTTCTCCTCATCCCCGACAACCTCCTCCCTAAGCTGTGCTAGCTGGTAGCACACTGGGCAACCACCACACTTCCAAGCCCAGTCCAGTATCATGGCTGCTCCACACCCTGTGCACCCCACCACCCTCCCAAAGATGCCGGCCCTAATGATGTGTGGTTCCATCCCCTTCCAAATAGGTTTCCTTGGGTGAGCCACCAGGTTCCCCCCTAGTCCAAGATACCCCTACTGCCTAATCAGGTCACCCACTAATCTTAGAGACAGTCCCACTGTACACCAGTAACTCTGTTACTAGGTGCAGTACAACACATTAAACTTATAAGGGAAATGAACTCCCTAAGCTCCTCTCTCCCAGCCTTAATCCAACCCCCAGTGGCTAGAACTACATGAGCTGCACCAGCAGCCTTTTCCTCCAATTGCAGGGCAGGTGTTCCCCTATAAATTTGCAGACTTCTGGGAGGGGGGGGCGGGTCTTGAGCAGACACCTGACAAGAGAGAGTGTATCAGCCCTGTGTCTCCCCTCCAAGCCCTGCAGCTAAAGAACCAGGCCCAAGCAAATCCCACCAAATAGGTTTTAAATCAGCAGAAATAGGCCTCTACCAGCGCAGCCAGTTACACAGTGAAACATACACAAAAAGAGCCTCACTTACAGCCACCAAATCAGTTTACAAACATCCAGCATCCCCAAAACAATACCCTGCTAGCCCCTTAGAAGAAAGAAAGAAAAGAACTAACCTACCAAGTAAAATCCACAAGAACCCTGTGAAAACAACAGCAGCAGCTACTGTCCTGGAACACAACTGATCCTGTCCCCTTCCAGTTCTTTCATATGTATCACCCTCACCTCCCTGGGGGTCAAGGCATTCTTCATGAACTTATCTCCTACAGCTTACAACGTATATCCTACAGCATATCTCCTTCATCTGTTAGTGTCTCCACACTGAACCCTCTGAGGAAGACCAATGTGATTGGTTGAAGCGCTGGGGAAAGATTTACCAGTGTGGAGACAATAACGGATGAAGGAGATATGCTGTAAAGTTCATGAAGAATTTTGGATTAAACCAAGAAAATTTAAAAAGCATTATTTCTCCATGTAATTATTTCTACACCATTGGAGTGCAGCGCTTGCTGGTAAAACTGTTTGAACTCTTTGGGCTTGCAACCCCTCTCTGCATCTTGTCCTTGTCTTGAGAACACAGCACAGGTGTGTCTACTGTGGTCAGTGTCAGTTGGTTTGCATATGTATCACCCTCACCTCCCTGGGGGTCAAGGCTGAAAATAGATCAGATTGTCTAGCCCCCTTCCCGGTCAGCAAAAACAAAAAATAAAATTAAAATGCATCTTAGTCTTTACACTAGCCTCCCTCCAGCACACCATCCCCACTCTCACAGTTACAGCCTTTTGTCCCCACTACTGCTAGTGCTATATCTATGCATGGGCCAAAGCATCTTCTCTATTTACACTGTCTCTTTCTCTTGGCACCAACAAAACAACCTGGATATTGCCACTTCCGGCATAACACACACATGTTTCCCCCCCCCATGCATTCTCTCTCTCCAGCTTGCTGTGCTGTCAAATGTAAGCAAATCAAAAAAACACTGTGTGTGTGTGGGGGTGGGGGGAGGCTGGTGGAATGAACTAATGGTCACAGGGAGAGGAGGCAGACAATTATGGAACAGTACAGTGGGGGGCAGAACACAGTCACAACAGCAGTTCTATTTTCTGGAACATGAATCAAACTATAAATTTAATAATTTCTGCCAAATATTTACTTGCTTAAAACCTACCCCCCCCCTTCCTGTATTTTTTTTTGTACTGATAATTTATTTAATAATTGCAATAATGCTCTCCAGGGTGTGTGTAGTTATAGCATTGATCCACTTCTCATGTGTTTAAAATAAATTGGCTCTCAGTTGTGGGATACAAAACACAAAGCATGGGTAAATCCCAAAACAGCACACTCCCTGCCCTGCATTATTGCATAATTATGTCAGTTAAAAGATCAGCTATACCAAACACAACTGACATGACAAAAATAAATCAAAAAATTATTAATGACATCATCCACTACAAAAAGCCAACATTTAGTTGTAAAATGACTTCACTGGGGTCCCAGGAGATGTTTTTTTTTCCAAGTTAAATAACATTTAAATATCTCAATAGGAACTCAGAATTACAACGGACCATACTGCCAAAGTAGTTTAAAAATAAGCTCTCCTTATTAGGACTAGGTTCTGACTTACCTGTGTTAGTAATAACATTTCATTACTTCATGCTATACATTAAGTTTGTCTAATCTCCTTTGTTCTGATAATCCTTCCAGCTAGTCTATAAAAGAATAGTAATAATTATATTAATTACAATGTGACATTACTATACAAAACCAAAATCAATATACACACACAAAATTAACAAAACTAGTCAGCTAAATGAACTGGATATTCTTCTCTTTATACAAGAATTATAACAGGCAAGCTTTACTTCATAGTGGCTTCCTAAAGAGAGTTAGCATATCGTGTTTATGTTATTAATGTTATTTATTGTTACAATATAAATAATCATGGCATTTTTAATACTCAGTGTTATGTTGCAAGAGCTTGGGCTTAAATCTGGAATGAATACTGCCAGAAAATCCAATGGCATTCATTCTTCTGCCAGCAGCAACTCCATGCTGGAAACAGAAAGGGGCTGCTCAGTAATGGTCCCAGGCTGAGGGCTGATTACTGCTATGACAGCTGCAGTGGCAATTACCCTAGAGTCTGAGATGGATGGGCTCATTAGCATACCCTCCGCATGGGAGTGCGTTATGCAGAACAAGGTTTCACAGCGGCATGGGGCATGGTACACATGAAGGAACTATTTCCTTCTCTGCAAGCAGCCAACTACCCCATAAAACCCCAACAAACCAACTACTCAGCAGTGTGCTAGATATCAGCTATGCTTATGGTATGGGATGTGCCCCACAGGCACTGGAAGATATATAGCATATCTAATAGTTTTACATGTCTTGCCATCCAGCTTGCCACCAGAAATGTATATGTACAGTATGTATATATGTATGTATTTATTTATTTCAGGTGTTTCACCAGGAAAGACATACTGAGCTCATAACAGCTCGATTCCTGGTGTGTCCTGGGGGAAGGGGTACAAGAGGAGAAAACATAAATAGTGATTACAAACTTTACAAAAATAATAGCCTATGCAAGCAAGATGGTACATTACACAGAGCGTAATAATAAACACCGCAGGAAAAACAGTACAACAAGGTACATGCACTAGATAAAAACTGAGCTTAGATAGGCAAGGGGAAATTATCCTGTCACAGACTGGTTCTGGCTCTAAATACAGCCCGTTCTGCTGCCAGTTTTGAAAACCCTTGAGATGCTTGAATGGTCACCTTGGTATGCTGCCACGACTCAGTTTGACTCTCACTCAGGGTATCTCTAGGTCTGAATCCCACCAGAGCTACTGATCACACAGCACAGTGATCATTCCCAAAAGGGAAAATGACATGCCCATTAGTCACAACTGAAAACATCTTTGCTTTAGATAGCTTAGTAGCCTGTCTCTTTGGAAATGTATCACAGACGTGTCAATTTAGCCGAAGTTTTCTATACCTTTAAAAAACTCAGTCACAGAAATCCTGAAGTATATAAAAATAACATTTAAGACTCCATGATACTTACATATTGAGCAAGATAATACACATTAAAGGCTATGAGGAAATACTGGATATTACAGAAAAGAAAAATGACACATCTGAAAATATAGATGTCACACAGAAAAACATCAATAAAAGGTAACTAAATTTCAAACTGGGCTCTGTAAGCAATAAGACACAATGGGGTATGCATGGAACAGATTGTTCCACATGCCAAGGGGCGTAGTGAGACATGATGCCACAGGTCGAGTGCCTTTAGCTCTTGGAAGTATAGTAAAATGTGTTCCATGCACACCCAATGAGTGTCTAATTGTGCTTATAAAATGGGCTCCTTTCTTTAACTTTTTACATTTGACAAAAGCATATTTATATGCAGAAACAATAGATTTACGTGTGTGCATTTATGATAAAATAGTACTTCTGCCCTCTACAAATAATGTCATTGATGATGTCATTGTATTGCTTCTGGACAAAGTTTGTCCTTTGCTGGCATTAAGATTCAAGATATGGAGTGCTTATCATGGAATGTGTACCATGGACTACATGGATTCAAAATTCTGCTCAGTTCCATTGACAGAATATTCCTCTTCTAACATACTGTTCACACACACAACAAAGGCCTCTGTACAGCCAGAGACTCAATTATCTCACTTTCCGGGCAAGCAGAAGAGATTTCCCTGATGAGCAGGTAAAGGCAGAAGGGGGATTTTTCATTGTCAGGAAAGAAATAGTTGTAGTGAAAACTATAAACAATGCTTAATGTTTCTAATTTGTTTATGTGTGTAAGAAAAGTGTGGTGATCATGGAAACAGCATTTAATTAATTTGTTTTATTTTTTATTTAAGATAGTTTTATTTTTAGGGCCCAGTTGAAGTTTTTTTACAGTCTAAAAGTAGTAACCATTTTTGTGATGGAAGATCAATTCTGGTTGTAGGGGGACTGATTTGCTCATTGTGTGATTTGGTTTAGGACCAGGATGACTGTGCATGAAACAGATTTCATGTTTGGTCACATGACATATTTTGACCAATGAGACTTCTTTGTTTTGGATGCCCATTTTATAATGTCAGTTATGGCAGACTTGAACAAGTGATGTTACAGGCCCCGTGTCCCAGCACAACTGAACTTTCTCAGAGCAAATTAAGACAGAAGTACATTTTGCAGACTGGCCCACTTTACTTGTGTCATTGGAAGTCCTTCTCTGACATCACACCATAGAAACATAGAAAACATAGAATTTGACGGCAGATAAGGACCGCTTGGCCCACCCAGTCTGCTCATTTCCCTACCTACTGGATAAGCTGCAGATCCTAGTTAACCAGCAGCCTACTTCTTCCTACCCCAACCCCCTAGAATGGCCTTGTGACTGTCCCATGCATGCTTGAATTCCATCACTGTTTTTGACTCCACAACCTCCTCCGGAAGGCCATTCCATGCATCCACAACCCCTCTGTGAAAAAATACTTCCTTAAATTACCTCTGAGCGCCCCCCTCTATCTTCAACTTGTGCCCCTTGTTCTTGCACACCTCTTCTTTTGATAGATACTACCCACTTGGACTTTGTTGATTCCCTTGAGGTACTTGAAAGTTTCTATCATGTCCCCCCTCTCCCTCCTTTCCTCGAGGCTATACATATTAAGCTCCTTTAGTCTCTCTTCATATGTCTTCCGGTGCAGACCCTGCACCATTTTAGTTGCCTTCCTCTGGACAGCTTCCATCTTGTCTATGTCTTTGTGGAGATTGGGTCTCCAGAACTGCATGTAGTACTCCAGATGGGGACTGACCAGCTGTCTGTACAGAGGGATAATAACTTCCTGTTTTCTAGTGGTGATGCCTCTCCCTATGCATCCCAGTATCCCCCCAGCCCTCCTTGCTGCCCTCTCATATTGCTTGCCCACCTTTAGGTCATCTGATATGACTACGCCCAGGTCCCTTTCCGTTTTTGTTGTTGTTAGCATCTCACCCCCATTGTGTACTCTTCCCCTGGGTTTTTGTTTCCCAGGTGCATTACCTTGCACTTCTTATTATTGAATCTAAGTTGCCATACATTTGACCATTCCTCTAACCTTGCCAAGTCCCTTCTCCTCCTTTCCACCCACCTTGTGCATCAACTCTGTTGCAGATCTTTGTGTCATCTGCAAAGAGACATAGTTTTCCTTCCAGTCCCTCTGCAATGTCACTTATCAAGACATTGAAGAGGACAAGTCCTAATACTGAACCCTGCGGTACCCCACTAGTAACCCCCCGTTCTTCAGAGTGGACTCCATTTACTATTACTCTCTGTGTCCAATTCTCTAGCCAATTCTTTACCCAGGATGTCATCTTGGGACCCACTCCCAGGCTGGCTAACTTGTATATTAATCTTTTGTGAGGGACTGTGTCAAATGCCTTGCTAAAGTCTAGGTAGGCCATGTCCACAGCCCCTCCCTGATCTACTACTTTGGTCACCCAGTCAAAGAAATCTATCAGATTCGTCTGGCATGACCTTCCCACTGTGAATCCATGCTGCCTTGGGTCCTGTGCCCCACTGGCCTCTAGATACTCAACAATTCTTTCCTTCAGAAGTGATTCCATCATTTTCCCTACCACTGACGTTAAACTGGCAGGTCTGTAGTTTCCTGCTTCTGCCTTGCTCCCACTTTTGTGAAGGGGAATCACAGGTAATCACACCCTGGTCCTTCATTTGATCTTGGAGCCTGCCTCCACTACAAAGTGAGATAAAACTGGATTTTTGTATTTGCTTTGGCTTGCATTGTTATCAGTGCCATCTGCGCAGCTGTAAGTGTATTGCACTGCCTTGGCCCAGTTTACATTCAAAACATGCCTTTTTTATAAAAGGGATGCTGTTATCCTAAACCAAAAAGTTTAAGATCAAAATACTTCTGCGACCCACAGACACTTGTTCTCCCAGGGACAACAGATTTGAAAGAAACTGCAATCTTCTTTCCCACATGAACTAAAATATTTTGCAGACTACATAACAAGAAAAATAATTTAAAAACAATCCTGTGTGTTACATCTGTTACATGTCCGTCCCTTGAAAAAATGAAAGATCATCTTTCAGTAACCCTAAATAATGGTTTTCATGTTAGCAGGTCTGCTTTACCTGCTGTGCCCCAGTTTTCTCTTTTTAATAATTCATTCATTCTTTAAGGTACCTCCCTTTCATTACTGAGTCACTGGTTAATACCTCAATAAACAATCTGCGTTGCCATTCTGTGATCCACTGTGGTGCCTAATCTTCTTGTTATAGGATTGCAATACCAGGCTCCATCTTAACAATTTGGAACTTTGCCTGCTGGTCTTGTGCAACCACCTGAGAGGGTTCTGGTCAATGACCAGTATGAATGCACGCCCATACAAATATGATAACAGCTTCTGAAGAGCCTAGAATATACCAAGACACTCTTTCTCAATTGTGGTATAGGAATCCTGTCTGGGCAGCAACTTCCTGCTCAGTTGCATGCCTAGGTGTTCCTCCACCATGTGCGTGACCTGACTCAGAATTGCATCTAGTCCACGATTAGATGTATCCATGTGTGCAATAAACATCAGGGAATAGTCAGTGTTCACGAGCAGCGGTGCCTGACACAACACCTCCTTCAGTTGGTAGAATGCTGTCTTACAGTAATCCATCCACAGCTTTTTCTGGCATCTTCTTCCCAGTGAGAATGTTCAGGAGTTTGCCCATACTACTGAAGTCTGGCACAAACTTTCGATAGTATCCTGCCTCTCCTGGGAAGACCAATACTTTTCTCTTTGTTTTGAGTATGACCCATCCCTATATGGCCTCAGTTTTTACTTGCTCAATCTAAATGTACCCACTCTCTACTCTGTGCCCAAAGTAGAAGTTTGTGTTTAAGTAGGCAGTAGAAAATGTACTGCTTGACAAAAGAGTCTTACAATGTATACTGTACATTATTAAAAACACATTTCATTCAAAATCATCATCTTTCCAGAATAACATAATAAACAGCATCCAAGGTAACAGATAGTAAGTAAAGCATTACATCATACCAGAACAGGAACAGAATTTCTGTTGTAACGTAATTGGTAACGTTATCACTATTACACACATTTCTGTTTTCTTACCTTGGTTACAGTTGAGAAACAGTTAGCCAAACATTTAATTACAAAAAAGTCCCCTGTATATATAACAATCTTAGTCAGTGTAAATATGTCCATATTCAACTGATCTATTTTTTCGACTTGAAATAGTGTTTTTAGTAAATAGACATGGATGTTATTGTATCAGGCAGCTACATGACCGTAATATACGTAACAAATCTTCAGTACCCCCTTCTGAACATTTACAATTTGTTGGCAAATCTGATTTCTTATTGAACCTTGCCTGCAGCACTTTACTTTCAAACAATTCAAATGTGTAACTAGTGAAATTGTTCCTTAGTATCTGATCCATAAGAATCTCCAGATAATATTGCAGTTTGAAGCCGTCTTCAGTATTTTTAGCAAACCAAGTAGATAATCTAGATTCCTTGATTTTTTTCATATCTGAGGCTACCCAGTAGTTCTTAATTTTCTTAGTAATACATTTTTGTATTGATTACTTAAATGATATTGACATCAGAATATTTATTAAGGAAGTTCATCTTATATTTCTCTAATATTTCACCCAAAATTTGTGTCCCAAGGGGACTTGAAGCAACCCATTTTAAGCCATCTTTCATTTTCCGTAAGGCACAATTCAATTTTGGAATTCTTTCAGATGTAAGACTTAGCCAATAGTTTATTTTTTTAAGTCCAGAATAGTATATATATTTTCCAGACCCAAATCTGCTCGTAAATAAGCAGAGGGAAATGAACAGGATACAGCAAGAGTTTCCCTCAAAAGCATGTGTATAGGAACCATCAATTTTTCTCTCTCCTTGACATCCCAGATTTCTCCTCCATAGCCTATTTGGGCCAGGTATTTTGCTCAGATTGCTTCAAGTAATGGTTTGATAGTTATGCCACCATAAGAATAATTGAATTTTCCTGGGTGGCAGCTGTTTTTTTTTTTTTTTGCTTAAGATCATTTTTTAAAAATTACCTTTCCATTGTCTTTTTGTAGAGAAACATAAACCTAGGTAGACAAAAGTGTTAGTAATAGTTAACTTTTCATGACCTAATTTCCAACTCCCTCTGTCTCTACCCTTACTGAAAATAGAAATCTGAGTCTTAGAAATATTCACCTGTAGCTTCAATTCCTTAGTTTTTCTATCCAACAGGTCAATCTTTTTCTGGAGACCTTTTGTAGTTTGTGAAAACAAAAGTATGTCATCATCAGCAAAGGCCATAACAGCACAATGTTTGACAAGGATTTGGGAAGATTCAGAGACCAGGGCCTCAAGTGCCCTTAGGACCACATCCACATAGATTGAAAAAAGGGTAGGTGCAATGACACATCCCTGTCTTAGATATCTAGTTATTTTTATAGGGTGCATTAATTGGTCATTTGGTACTATACAAATTTTTGCCCAAGTTCCTTCATGTAGCCTGCTGTGCCTGCAGTATGACACCTGTGCTATCCCTGTTTGGCACTTCTCTGCCATGACTGTCAGCCCTACAGCCTCCACATGTTTGATGTGATCCTCTCATGTCTGGCTGTAGATGGCAATGTAATCCGTGTGCACCAGAGCAAAGTCTTCTGCTCCAAACAGAATGCAGTCCATGAGCCGTTGAAAGATGGCTGCCACATTCTTCATCCTGAAAGGCATTACTCAAAACTCAAAAAGACCAAGCAGAATGATGAAGGCTGACCCCACTCTGTCTTCAGGGATCAGGGTACCTGCAAATAGTCCTTTGTCAGGTCCATGGTGGTCAGGTACATCACTCCCCCTAACTTTTCTAGGACCTCATCTGTCAAGGGCATGGTGTATGTGTGTGAGTCTGTACAGCTGTTGATCTTGCAGTGGTCAATGCAGAATCTTGGAGTCCCATTCTTCTTGAGAACCAGTATCACTGGTAAGGATGAGAGACTGCTAGACTCTGGATTTCATTAAGAGCAAGAACTGACTTGATTTCCCCCTCAATGGCATATTTCTCTACCTCAGGGACTCTGTAGGGTGGCTGCCTCAGTGGGGTCTGGCACCCTGTATCCACTTGGTGCTCTGTCAGAGTGGTTTATGCAGGTATACCTATGAAAATCTCCCCAAATGTTTGCAGCACTCCACACATTATGGCAGCTTGGGCCAGTGTCAGAGACTCCTTGTGGGTGATAGCATCCACTGAGGATTCTCTCTTAACCTCTCCAGGGATGCTCATCAGTGGGTCTGCTTCTCCCTCCTCCTCTGGTTAGCTGCTTTCAGCTAGAATGTTCTTTTTCAGGTCATAGTAGGGCTTCATCATGCTTATGTGGTAGATTTGCTGCTTAAACCTCCTGTCATGTAGTTACGCCACATAATTAACTTCATTTACCCTCCAGACCACAGAGTATGGACCCTCCCAAGCCACCTGCAATTTTATTCCATCGGACAAGGATGAGTACCATTACCCATTGCCCAAATTCATACTCCTGGACTCTGGACCTGTGGTTGTTTCATGTCTTCTGTCTATGTTGTGCAGTCACTAGGTGGTCCTGGATGAACCCCATGAGCTCCTTGAGCCATGACCTGAAATTCAGGATGTACTCCACAACACAGTCCCATTGAGGAGGAAGCTCACCTTACCATTCACCCCTTACCAAATTGAGGAGATCCCTTAACCTATGGCCAAATAGTTGCTTGACATGTCAGAACCCTGTGGACCCTGGGGGAATTCCCTATATGTGAATAAGAGATGGGGTAAGTACTTGTACCACTCTCTGACTGCTGGTCATCAAATTCCCTTAACATGGACTTAAGATATATGTTAAAAACTCAACTAGACTGTTAGTCTGGTGGTGGTATGGGGATGCCCTAAGCTACCACACGCCATACTTCTCCCAAAGACTAGCCATTCCAGCAAACATAAAATTAGTGCCCTAGTCTGATAGAATCTCCAGAGAAACCCCACATGGCTAAATATTCCCAGCACTTCACTTACCATGTTTTCTGCCTCACTGGAGGACAGGGCCATGGGCTCTGTGTACCTCATGGCATAATCAAAAACCACCAAAGTGGACCTCTTGCCTGCCTTACATGGGGTGCTGAGTGGTCTCTCAATGTCCACAGCAACTTGCTGAAATGGTTCTTCAGTTATAGGCAGGGGCAATCAAAGCCACCTTAGCCTTGTTCCAACCATTCTCACTTCTGGCACTGCCAATCCGTCCAGCAGTAGTTTGCCACATCCATAAGATTCTAGGCCAGTAAAATTTGCTAGCCAGCAATCTTTTTGTATGGCTGACTCTTAAGTGTCCAGAAGAGGGAATATCATGGGATAAGACCATGAGCTGCTTCCTGTACTGTTTAAGAACTACTATCTTGTTGAGCACATCATCCTCCGGTCCACTATTCAGAATCCACTCTCGATATATCAATCTGCTTTTTCATATTGCTTACCTAAACTTTGGTCCTCCCCTTCCCTGTCAGTTTGTTCTGCCTCTTCTCCTTCAATCCTAAAGTCTCATCTCTGTGACTTTACTTCTCCTACTTGCAACTGTCCATGACCCCTTTTTCTCATGTATTCCTCTCCTTTCATTAGTATTGCCCTCATCATTCTGTTCCACTCATCCCCCTTCTATACCTACAGTATAAGATAAAGTCCCCTACCCAAATTGTATCTGTACAGTGCAAGTCACATGAAACTGTTCCTCCAATGAGTTGTTTTAGCATTTCTTACTGAGTTGCATATGTGTTGCTGGATCCAGCACAAAGCCCTCTACAAACTGTTTTTTAAGAGTTAAAACTCAATTTTATATTGCATTGTGACTGGACTGCAGATGCAGTCCAACTGAGTTACCAAAACATCTTTCAAACATTGCCACTGGGTTGGTTAAGCAATGAAAAATAATGCAATATGAGTTGCCAGTGCATTACCAACTATAAATAGCAATGCTAAACCAACTAATTTGTGGAACAGTTTAATGTGACTTGTACTGTATTTTGTTTGATGCTTGTATCTCTTTACTAATTTGCGTTTAAGCAATAATGCCCAACAGGGTGTGTGTCGTGCTGGGATAATGTCATGCCTCAGGTGGTTGGGCATGAGGCCGCAGGCCAAGTGCATCCAACAACTGAGGCATGATGTTATCCCAAATGACACACACCCTGGAGGGCATTATTGCTATTATACAATGGCCCGTTGTTATATAGAATAAAAAAAAATTATTTTAAAGATGTTTTTGTGTGGAAAAATATTTTTGTTTTTTAAAAGAAGATGAAACAATCAATCAAAAGCTCCATAAAACAATCAATCAAAAGCTCCATAAATGCTCATCTGCAGTTCACAGTGAGGCTGAGACTAGACCCATGATGTTGTACTGGGATAACATCACGGGTCCAGCCCCAGACTGACCAATCAGAGTCCAGGATTTTTTCTTGCCATTGTATAATTAATATTTAATGATGCTTCCTTGGAATAGTGTATTATTTAAATTACTTCTATTTTCTGTATTTTTAATAGTTTTACTGTTTAGCATTCTTTATTTGCCCTATCCCCCAGGATGCATCTGGAAACAAGCTGTTAGCAGCTCAGTATGTCTTTCCAGGCAAAACTTTTGAAACAATAAATAAATATATACATACAAAGGAGCCCATTCTCCAAGTATGCCTCCCTTTTCCCTGAACCCTGACAGTCCCCACTTGCTGAACTCACCCCAGCTCCACATAGGTTCATAGGAGTTATGTGAGTACAGTAGGCAACAAAGCCATTTATTGAGCTCGCCATCCATGTGCCTTATGGGTGGAATTCAGACTTTTTGTCACCCATATAATGATTCAGCCTATGACTGAAAATTATGAAGTTCCCACTGTTAACGACATGTTGAGGCAGTTTATTCCACATTCCAACCACTCTCTGAGTAAAGAATCTACACCTTTTAATTGTTAATTTGTTTTGCCTGACCTTCCCTTAAACAAGCTGTCCTGTAGGAGAGCTGCCCACAGCTGAGCTGTCCTCAGTCTGTAGCCGCAGCTCAGAACTGCTCTTCCTAACTCGTTCTTCAGCTACAACTCCCCCTGCTTTTGAAGGATGGGTTGTTCCCAGCTGCACTGCCCACTCTGGGTCCTCAAGAAATTGTTGCCTAGCCTTGCTCTGGGTGGTGACACACTCAGGGTTTGCCTGACTGTCAGAGACATTTCTCATAATTACATCAACTGGAAGATCTGGTGCAACACTCACCTTGCATATGCCCTGGCCTGGTTCTCAGCTTAGAAAGATCCAAACCATGGACACTGAGACCACAGGACTTGTCACTCCTCTAATTCTGGAAAACTGGTCTGACATGATCTGTTCCTTGGAAATTAAATTCTACCTTTAATATTGAAATAGAGGCCACAGTGTCCCTCAATCACTGGCTTACCATCCCATTAACTAACATAGGGTGAAAGTGTGCAGTGGAGCTAGTGGGAACTGCACTTTGGGTATAGGCCACTAGCTGTTGAGAGCTTCCAGAGCTCACCCCTCCAGCTGCATTCACACCTTCTGCTATATTTTTCAGGCAGTCATGTGACAGGTGTCCCAGTCTGAGCAGATATAGGACTTGATTTCCCCTGACTCTTTACTTTTGAAAACATTTAGCTTCCCTTTTTGTTCATGCAAAGGCTGACTTGCCTTAGGTTGTGCCCTCCCTTGGGATTCCTTAAAACCGTCTGATGTCCCTCTGTCATTGTGTTTGCAATGAGTGTATGGTCAGCTGGATACAAACTGATCAGCTGTCTCTGCTGTTCCTTCACAAGCTAGGAGTCCTATCCAGCAACCATATTCTCAGCTCCTGTGGTTCAATTTTGAGAAACTGTTTCGTGAGGAACAAATCTTGTATCTGTTCCACAGAGCACCATTTAAGCATTGGCAAGTTGCACTCACATTTCAGAATAGCTGTCTCCTGGTGCCTTCTTTAACCCTCCAGATGTTTATCTGTTGGCCTTGGGAGTCAATTCAAAATATTATAACAATGCAGTTTCCACTTTGTTATAGTCTATATAGTCCTCATCATCCATCCTGGTAAAGGCTTTTAAATAGCCACTGACATCTCAAGAAGAACTTTGCAAAACATAATATTTGGACACAAAGCAGCTTTAAATGTCCCATTAACTTTGTATTTCTTATTCCCGTTATTTATTACTGAGGTCATATGCATGAAAACTGGATTGTTGTTCCTTGATGGTTCATCAACTCCAATCCTTTTGCTTCTTCCCAACCTGATGTCATAATACTGTGCTTGTGATGTTACAGTTGTTTCCATGGCAATGGACTGTGATGTCAGAACAGAGCATTAAGATTACAAGTAGGGAATATGCTATAGAGGCAGATGAACTCTAAGGGATACAGGTCTTGTTTTTGTGGTAATTTCTTCACTAATAAATAATGAAAAGGAAATATCTGTAAAAATATATAGAAAATATATGAAATAACAGCTGAAATATGTCTGAAC
Source organism: Neoceratodus forsteri (assembly GCA_016271365.2). Lineage (NCBI taxonomy): Eukaryota > Metazoa > Chordata > Ceratodontiformes > Ceratodontidae > Neoceratodus > Neoceratodus forsteri. Next base: position 1,272,286 of record JADMNL010000041.1, read on the forward strand.
ATTATGTTTTTTGAACTTTTCCTAGAGGTGTCAGCTGTTCTTTAACACCCTACCCATAAGGAATGGCAAAATGTGATTTATCCAAGAAGTCATGTCCAATTAAAGTTGTCCACAAATTCTCTCAAAAGATTTTAGAAATGAATCAATGATCATCCCCCACCCATACTTGGGAAACATTTTGGAATACATTTTGGCTTCTTGGGTCGAATTCCTAATGACAGTACTTATCGTCTGTGATGCTGCCTTCTGGCGCAGGATTTCCATCCCTCTTCTGTGTTCAGATTCTTGCTTTCACTTCTCTCTCATCTGGCTCTCATGTTCTCTCAGATAGATCATGCACTCTCTCAACTAGATCTCGTGTTGATGCTGCCACTCTTGCTTCTCTCTTTCTGTCACTTCTTAACTGACAGCTTTGTCATGTGCAACTCAACATCTGTCTTTTGTTGCTCAGTCCCTTTCTTCATCTTAACCATGGTGAACTCTAGCTGCATCATCTCTGTCTGCACAGTGGCTCCAGTTCTGGACTCTGGCTCAGTTGTACTCCTCCTAGACTCCATCTCATGACTTTGACTAGCAATGACCACTATTGCACTGCATGCCAGGTCACTTTTCTCAGGATGTCTATGAGTTCTGCCCATGGCTGACCATCTTCAAAGATAAGCCTTATTTTTTTTGCACAGCGCCTGAAGGTTTGGCAATGCACATTTCTCATATGTCCCAGACATAGTGTCTTCCAGCTATCTACTCTTTACTTACAACAAAATCAAAATAGTAGTGAATACAGTACCATCTTTTGTATATCCTTTTCAGTCACTGTACAAAAAACCTGTTTAGTGACAATCCATTTCAGATCCCAACCACTTGCAACTGGTATGTTACAAACTTGTTCTCTCCCAGAACCCAGTCCACACTGCTTCCAGTTTTCACAACCCTTCAGATGCCTGAATGGTAACCATGTTATGCTTCCATCACTCAGCTTGACTCTCACTGGTGGTATCGCTAAGTCTAAATCCCACCAAAGGCACTGCTCACACACTAGAGTGAATGTCCCCAAAAGGCAAATGACCCATCTCTTTGATAATGGCTGAGAACACCTTTGCTTTATATAACTTTGTAGCCTATCAAATGACCCACCCCTTTAGTCATTTGTGAGAACATCTTTGCTGTTTATAGCTTTGTAGCTGGTCAAATGGCCCACTCCTTTAGTCATTGCTGAGAACACCTTTGCTATAGATAGCTTAGTAGCCTGTAAAATGATCCACACCAGTAGTCATGGCTGAGAACACCTTTGCTGTAGATAGCTTCATACCCTGTCTCTTTGGAAACAGGTCATAGACTTGCCAATTTCCCCAGGTTATCTATAGCTTTAAAAACTCACAGAAAGTATGATGTATATAAAAATAATATTTAATACCCAACAATATTTACATATGGTAAAGCATGATTTATTTATTTAGCTTTTGTTGATTGGGTAAGGTGCACTAGACAGACATTTGCCTATTTATATGCATGTCCCAGAAGATTACAAGACAGGGTTACAGTCATAAGGATGAAAAACAAAGGAAAACATTGTCGTGGTGCATTATTTGGTGTAGTACAAAGCTAGGCAAGACAACTTGGTTTCTTAGGGCTAAGGAAAACATATGGGTAGATGATATATCCAGCTGGTACAGTTACATAGGTTGAGGGGTTACAGATAGATTGAGAAAACAAATACAATAGAACAAGTGGAGCTATTTACATTCAATGCAATACTACATACAATAGGCATATTCAGCATAGTAACATTTGCTCATCAAAGACCTGTGACCAGTGAGAATACAACAGCAGGTGTCCCTTAAGGACAAGGGTTAGTGATTTATGATGGGCAAATGCATTGAGAACCCTGCATCAGGGAAGTGTGGAGTTAGTTTGTGAAGGAGATAGGGGCTTAGCACTGTCACACATGAAGGGGGAAGCTTTTCCAGAGTTAGGGTCAGCACTAGTGAAAGCCAAAGTGCTGTATTTGGACCTAGACCTCAAAATAGCCAGATGGTCAATGTCAGAAGATCTGAGGGAGTAGAGGCTATTGCATGGTACAATGAGAGATGCTAGTGAGAGGGGTAGCTTGTTTTGGAGTTCTGCAGATAATTCTCCCTAGGGATAGGTTCATTAAGGCCAAGGTGGAGAGCCAACCAAGTTTGTTGTAAAATGTTCAATGGTGGGTTAGGTGATTGCACGCAAGGTCAAAATTACATATGTTGTTATAACCTACTTCCCATTTGCTCATAAGGGTACAGGAGGCAGACTAGAATAATAAACACTAAAGAGTATGGTGGAATACAGGATACTACAGGAAACAGAAATAACACATTTGATAGAAATCACATAGAAAATTCTTACTAAAAGGCTAACTAAATTTCTGAACAGTATAAGCTTGGGTTCTTGCGAGTTATGGCAGACTAGAACATGTGATGTTACAGGTCCAAAGTACAAGCAAAACTGAATTTTCTCAGAACAAAACAAGATGGAAATAAATTCCACAGGCTGGCCCACTTTATCTGCATCACTGGACATGCCTCTCTGACATCTTACCCTGGACCTCCCTTTGATCTCGAAGCCCACCTCCACTATAAAACTAGACTGAACCAGATTTGTGTATTTGTTATGGCTTGGATTGTCATCAGTGCCATCTGCACAGCTGGAGAATGTCTGGTATTGCCTTGGCATGGTTTATAATCAAAGCATGTCTTTTTTTATGAAATGGACTCTGTCATTCCAAAAGAAAGGCCTTTGGATCAAAAGACTTCTGCTACCCATAGCCAGTTATTCTCCCAGGCACAGCAGATTTGAAAGAACTATAATCTGATTTTCCAGATGAACGAAAATATTTTGCAGACAACATAACTAGTAAAATCCTGAGTGTTACATCAGTTACATATGCCAACAAGCATGGAGGTGGATGGGGTAGGGGGTGAGGTTGCAATATGGCCAGAACAACATGAATAGGGGGAAAGAGATCAAATGAGATAAGGGTTCATGACTTTTACTTATTTATTTATTTATTAGAACATCAGTTTAACAACCTTTGAGCCAGAGGCTCATTTACAAAGGTACCTCGTCACAGAAAGGACAAAACAGTGCAAGCAATAAACATAAGGGCAGACAAAAAAATCAGAGTACATTTAGGAATCAGTCAAAAATACAGGCATATGTCAAACACAGTATACAACAGGCTTACATGTGAGCTTTACAGAGTAGACAACATACAGTAGTTACATGGAGATTGATTCAGTGGGCAGATAGAGGTAAGGCTGGGTGGAAGACATCAGAAGAGGAGTGTGGGGAAGATAGTAGCAAGTAAAGGTAGAGCTGGACAGAAGGTCAGAGAGCGGCTCAGCGAGCTTTGTCTGAAAGGATAGGAGGAGGCTTAGAGGCAGATACAGCTGCGTGTTGAGAACAGGTGATTTCTAAGGCTAGTTTTAAAATAAGATAATGAGGTAGCATCAGTGATTCCGGCGGGGACGGTGTTATACCAACAGGGGGCTCTGTAGGGGTAAGCCCTTTGAGCCTGTTGACAATAATACTCAGATGGAACCACAAAATAAAAATGTTAAACAGGCATAGTCCTGTCCAAATGCAAAAAAAAGTAAAAGGGAGAAAGGCAAGGAGGAGGATAATGACTAGACAAAGCTGTAAAAAAATCACAAAACAAAAAAGGGGAGAAGAGCAATGTCTTGAGACAGTGATCGCGTGCCTATTAAAATCAGTGCGTGCTATAGAAGCAGAAATGACAGAAGAAGCTCCTAAAGAAATTGGCCACCCACCAGAAATCAATACCCAGACAGAAACATAACAGGTACAACAGGCATTTGTACTAGATACCCCTTTCTCAGATTTACTGATAAATATATCTGCAACCCTGATGAACACAATAAGCATACAGCAGCTTTTTGGGTGCAAAAATATCAGACATTGAAAAAAAATGTACATTACATTTTAAAATAAACTCTGGCCAGAGCCAATAGGACTGCAGCTGAGGAATTTGGGGTGAAAATATTGAAATTTTGTTTTTTAATATGTTTACACCAAATTTTAAACATAGTCTTATGACCCTGACTCATGTAGAAGGGCAGAGAAAATGTTCAACTCCTGGCCTAAAGGTGATTTTGCACAGGGACTGTAAAATCAATCTTCAGGATACAGAAACACATTTTGGGCAGGAGTTGAAAAATGACAGCTGTCACATTCATGAGGTGCTGTAAAAAAATGGTCATGTTGAAAATCTGGGGTAAAAATATTGAATATTACCAAAGTTATGAGCCTTTGTTTGCAAAATTCAACACAGCCTCATAACTTGGTTTTTAAAAAAATATATTTACGCAAAATGTAAAACATAGCCTTCTTAAGACACCATCTCATTAATAAGGTCTGAGAAAATTTTCAATTCCTATCTGAAAGGTGATTTCGTGCAAGGACCACAAAATAACCTTTTGGGATATAAAAAAGTATTTTGACCAGGATTTGAAGAATGACATCTGTAACATTCATGAGGCACTATAAAGAGATGACAATGTTGTAAATTTGAGGTTAAGATATTGAAAATTACCAAAGTTACGAGCCTGTGTTCACAAAATTCAAAGTAGGCTCATAAAGTGTTTTTTTTTTTATATTTATACACCAAATTTTCAACATAGCCTTCTTATCACCCCACCTCATGAACAAGGGCAGAGAACATTTTCAACTCCTGGTCAAAAGGTGATTTTGTGTAGGGACCACAAAATCACCTTTCGGGACAGATCTACTTAATGACAGTGCAATTATTCATGAGGTAGGGTCCCAAAGAAGGCATGCTGAAAATGTGGGTGCAAAAATGCCCAAGTTATGCCACTAAGTTGAACAACCCCATTGAAATACATTGAAGCACATACCTGCTTCTTCATTTCATGGTCTTGCTTTGAAGAGTGAAGACATGTCTGTGGTCCAGACAGGATTATGGCATTGGAACCTGATGGGTAAGTAAGGGCTTCTGCAGGGATGTGGGGTGGTGGGTGTTGAGTGGGAAGATTGGGTGTGGGGGCAGTTATGGCTGCAAAAGACATCAATGGACTTTTTTTTTTGCAGGGTTTAAAAAGAAAGAAAAAAATTCACAGAGTATTTCTCTTCGGGACACTGAGGGATTGGGCAGCTTCAGTGTTACTCTAATGTTTTTGGGGGGTGGGTGCTGAGAGGGAGGGTCAGGTGGGGGATATCAATATATATTTACAAAAAGGAAGAAGAATTAACCATGTATGCACGGTGGTGGTGGAGGGAACTTCGAGGATTCCACATCCAGACACTGGGGGGATTGGGCACCCCCAGTCTCACTGTTATGTTTCTGGGGGTTGAACACAGAAGGGAGGTTGGGTGGGGATATATATGTATGAAGAAATAACTGTGCATGCATGGTGGTGGTGGGGAAAAAAAAATAAGGATTCCACATCAGGACAGTTGGGGATTGGGCACCTTCAGTGACACTATTATGTTTCTGGGGGGTGCTGAGAGGGAGGGTCAGCGTGGGGGGATATATATATATATATATATATGCAAAAAAGAAGAAGAAGAAGAAGAAAACAACTGTGCATGTGTGGTGGTGGGCAACAACAAAAAAAAAACATTGAGGATTCCACATCCATACACTGGGGGAATTGGGCACCACCAGTGTCACTTTTATATTTCTGAGGGAGGGGTACAAGAGGGTGGGTCAGGTAGGGGATATCAATATATATATGAAAAGAAGAAGAAATAACCGTGCCTACGTTGGTGTTACAAAAAAAAAAAAAATAGAGGATTCCACATTGGGACTTTGGAGATCACCCCAGTGTCACTGTTATGTTTCTAGAGGTGCTGAGAGGGAATGTCGGTGGAATATATATATATATATATATATATATGAAATAACTGCACATGCATGGTGGTGGGCAAAAACATATTGAGGATTCCACACTGGGACACTAGAGGACTGGACACACCCAGTGTCACTCTTATGTTTGTAGGGGTTGTGGGGTGGTGGGTGCTGACAGGGAGAGTCAAGTGAGGGAGAAAACTCTAATTTAAAAAAAAAAAGAAACAGTGGTGATGATAGAACACAGCATACTCTGCTATTTGCAAGATGGTCACCGTTTGTTTTTTTCTTTAAAATTAGTTATTTCCCCCTCCCAACCCTCCCTCTCAACACCCCCACCCACCACAAACATAAGAGTGACACTGGAGGTGCTCAATCCCCCAGTGTCACAATCAGGACACTCCCAATGTTTGTTTTTAGCAAAAAATAGTGCAGTGGAAGTGGACCACTGATGCGGAGGCAACTGTGGTGCAAGTCCAGCATGTTGTTCAGTCACAAAGAATGCAAGGAACGTGGAGTCCTTTTTCCAAAAGCAAGAGGTCTGCAGGGCTCCACCCACTGCAACCCTCAAAAATGCAGGCGACAACCCACTTGTTTTAGTGCACGTGGGCACTAACAATGTTGAACATGCTAATATAGAGGAGATTAAAAAGTACTTTTTTTCCTGCAAGAAAGAGATTGTGACATTTTCTTTTCGGAAATATTGTTGGTCCCATGGGCTAGTTGGAGAAAGCAAAATAAAATAAAATGTGTAAATGACTGGCTAAGGAAATGAATATTAAACATGGGTATCACATGCATAACACATTGGGAAACATTTGAAAATAATCATTGGTTATATAGCTGGGATTGATTTCACTTACTGTAAATAAAACTAGAAGAGTGGTATTCAGGGAAATAAACAGAACAACCAATATGACTTTAAACCCAAACAAGAGGGGGATCAAGAATCAAGAGAGAGATAGATAGTGTAATATTAATACAGCATACCAACTACAGGATGAAAACACTAGTCATGGATACAAAACAATATTGGCAAACTCAGGAGTTTAAATTTACCACAAAAGAAAAAATCATCTAGATGGGGATATTTTATTATTAGGGCATTTCAGCCTCACAGGAATTAATTGGAATGAATCAAGTGCAGCACCCTTATTTGAATCAGAAATTGTAGACATCTTACTACTGCAGGGACTGGAGCAGAATGTTACAGAACCAACTAAGGGCAACATATCCTGGACTTGATTATAACAAACTTACAATCAGAAATAAGAAATATATCTGTTATGGGTAATCTAGGTACCAGTGACCATAATATAACACAATTTAGTATAACAGGCCTGCGGAAAAACAATGGAAAAGTGCTACAAGGAATTACCCTAATTCAAATTAATAAAAAAAAATTCTGGGATCTTGAGAATGGCAGCAGGAAGTAGGTGGCAAATTGGTGGAGGATTGTTGGAACATAATTTTTTTTATCATAGAAATGTTTTTTAATTTTTTAATTGTTATTGTTGATTCCAAAACAGGAACAGCTCATACAATATGAGAAAAAGGGTACACATCAACCATACTACTCATACTAAGATTAACATGAAATCCTGGAAAAGAACATGCACAGTGCTACTCAAGCTAAGGTAAACACATTGTACCTAGATACAGTATCACCCCATGTCAATCAGATTAAAGGGGGAAGAAACTTACTTAACTGTCAAGTTTGCACCTTCCTATCAGTAACCAGTACATTCAGCCATGATAGGGTAGACCTCACGGGGGATTACCGGGAGACGGCAGAGTTTTACAGAGAGGGGAATGGAGGTATGTCTCACATTTTTGGAAATACTGAGGGAGTTGACCATGATGTGAGTGGGACAGTTGTTCCATAGTAGTTAGCTGAGCCAGAGCTGCATGCCAGGCTGATAGTGCTGGGAGTGTTGGTTGACTCCAATGCATGAGGATCAATTGATTGGCCTCAAGTAAGGCTAGCATTAACCAGTCCCGGTGTGCCTTAGGGAAGGAAGTTAGGGTGGAGGTGTCTTCGAGGACTAGCTTAGGGTCTGAGAGCATAAGTGGTTGACCTAGCACTCAGGAGCACTCTTTTGCAATTGAGGCCCAAAAGGTGACAAGTAGGGGACACTGCCACAAAATGTGCAGAAGGTGAGCCGGTGATTGTTTACATCTCCAGCATTTTGAGTGAGAGAGGATCCCCATCGAGTGAAGTGCGGCTGGTGTCTGATACCATCTGAGCACTATTTTCTGCTGGAGGAAGTGACTTTTTGCATCTCTATAAGTTAGATGTGTGGCCTTAAGGTAGCGGAACCAGGATTTCTCTGAAATATCTATGTTCAAATCAGACATCCATTTAGCTCGACAGGAACTTGTGAAATCAAGTTGTGAGTCCCGCCAAGTTTCATAGAAACGTACAGCTAGTCCCTGAGTGGTGGAGGATTTATGCAGTAATTCTAGCTACTGCCATTTAGAGTCTAAATTACCTCCCACCTGAATGGTGTGGATGGCACTGCGTAGCTGTAAATACTTCCACAAGTCTTGGGTAGGGAGATTGAATTTCACTCTAACCTGCTCAAACGACATGCTGTGTTGGACATATAGAGATCCTATACACAGAGAATGCCTCATGTTGCCCAAGAGGGCCAGTGCAGGGGCTTATCTCCTATGGTTATAAAACTGTTGCCCCACAAAGCAGTATAGCAGATGGGGTGCCCACATCCATTGAGGAGTATTGGATAGGGTCATAAGTCTACACCAGAATGCTTGGTTTCATGTATAATCAGTGTCCAATTAGTGGCAGGTTTTAGGTCCCCAGACAGTATGGAGCCAAGTGAGTGGGTTCCCACAACAGTGGCCTCCAGTTCCACCCATACAAAAGGAGTAGAGTGAGGGTGAGTGAACCACTTAGTGGCCTGTGTGGCCACGTAAGTCAAGTGGTATACCTGGATCCATGGCAGACCTAAACCGCCCTGAGTCCACTGGCCCCGTAGCTTATTGCGGCTCCATCTGGGTGGCTTCCTTCCCACAAGTAATATGATATAAACTTTTCAATTGACCTGAACAGTCTATGGGACAGCTGCAAAGGGAGATTGTTAAGCAAGTAAGCCACCCTCAGAAGAAATAACATACGTATTGCTGCTACTTTCCCCGGTAGTGAGAGCTGCAACTTGCGCCACCTCTCAATCTCCACTGTTAACTGGACTAGGACCAGGGAAAAGTTAGCCACTTCAATCTTAGTCCTACTGAATGGAATTTTAATCCCTAGGTATGTGAAGCTCTTCGGACCCCAAGCCAGCTTGGTTCCTTAGAGACAAGCATTAGTACAGGCCGCATTAATGGGGGCTAAAGTGGTTTTCTTTCAATTGGTTTGCAATCCAGAAAGACAGGCAAAGTCCTGCAGGGTCACTAAGACTGCAGGCAGGGAACACTGTGGGTTAGATAGGGTAAGCAATAAGTCTTCAGCATAGGCTGATACCAGATAGTGTTTCCCCCGACAAATTAATCCCAGATATATCCTTCTTAGCCAAGAACTTCCACACCAGGGGGTCTAGTGCTACCAAAAATAACAAGGGAGAGAGGGGGCAACCTTGGTGGGTGCCTCTATAAAGGGGGAAAGGTGGTGAGATGTCTGAGTTAGTCAGGATTCTGGCCATAGGAGAGCTATATAATGTGGCTGCCCCTTGTCTGAAATAAGAGCCAAAACCATAGAGTTGGAGTACGTCATGCAGACAGCCCCACTCTTCCAAGTTGAAAGCTTTTGAGAAATCTACAGCAAGTACAGCCATTGGGGTATTGGAGCAGGACACAAGCTATTTTAAATTAAGTAGCAGCCTAGTGTTATCTACACTGGATTTACCCCACATGAAGCCAACCTGTGCCAGGTAATGATAGAGGGCAGAACATTGAGCATCCTAAGGGCCAGAACCTTGGCAACAATTTGGATATTGACAGAGAGAAGGGAATTGGGATGAAAGTTTGCACAATCCAATGGCTCATCTGATTTCTTGGGAAGTAGGGTGATTAAGACCTCCCTCATTATAGGTAGAAGAATGCCTGTTGAGTGTGCTTCTTGCAGGGCCAGGAGTAATGGCTGAGCTATTACCTGGCCAAGGGCTTGATAAAGTTCAACTGTCATTCCATCAGGGCCTGGAGCTTTACCCTTGGCTATTTGCGAATGAGGTAGTCAGAATTCTTCCTCTGAAATTGGAGCATCCAGGGTACTAACTTGTTCAGATGTCAGACTGGGTATTGAATCTTATAGGCAAAACTGACTTAGTTTCTGGGCTACCTGCACAGGGGTTAGTGAGGATTGCAGTTGGTAGAGGGACTGGTAGTACTGTTGCATGGCACTATTTTTGTGGTTTAAGATTTTTATTATTATTATTGTTATGTGTCAGGACACATATATGTACATTTGACAGATCAACAATGCTCTGAACCATACCACAACATTTGGTAAGGACAGAAACACAAAGGAAATTGAGTTACATATGAAAGGGGAAGAGGAAAAGGAAAAAAAAAAAAAGGAAAAGGGAGTACTTCAAAAACATGACATTTACCATCTTGGGAATTATGTAGAAACAATATGTAAAATATTGGCTGGTTACTGATACTATGCAGGCTCTAGACACATCTATCTGCCCCAAGGAAGAGGAAAAATAAAAGGGGGCAAGCCAGAAGATAATGATATATAGTTAATTTAAAAAAAAAAAGTAACCAGAACTTAAGGTCCAACTATATCTAGGATATATCCATGATGTGTCCCACTCAGGCTTGAATAATCTTAACTATGCACAAGGGAAGAAAAAGAAAGAATTTCAAGAAAAAAACAAAAAAAAAACAAAGGCAAACTGATCTCAAGAATCCAATATAACCTTGAGGAAAGGCAAGACAAGGTGAGACTTGCACTTTCATAGAGGGAAAGGGAAAAGCAACTGGATCAGGGAACCTTAACAAGATAGGATACCAGGTAGAGTATGGGAGTTATAACAGTACTTGGATTGTAAATAGGGCAATGTTTCTCGAACTGAGCCAGGGTGCCCTCCACGAAACTAGAGTCTCTAAAATGTGGTCCCTTGGGATAACATCAACAGGAATTCATGGAGGATAGGGACATCTGTAGATCTCCATTTCAATAAGATTAGTCTTTTAGCTATCGCCCCTACTGTTGTGACCCACTGAGCCCCGGGGTTATATTTAGGAGTATTAGGTTGAGCACAACCTAGAAGAAGGAGAAGGGAATTGAAGAGTACGTTAGGAAATATCTGACTGCACAAATCTTGGATTGATGTCCAAAAACCCTGGAGGTTGGGACAGTCCCATAATATATGAAAAAGTGGGCCCCTGAACTACCACATCTCCAGCAAGTGTCCACCTGGAGCAGTCCCATTCTATTAAGTTTAGCTGGGTCCCTGTACCATCTGTGGAGGGTTTTGTTCATGATCAGGTGGGTACGCCCATCTCAACAAGCCAAATGTAATCTCAATCAGGCATGGCACCATTGGTCCTCAGAGATGGGAGTTTAAAGATCCTTCTCCCATTGAACTCTAGCTGACTGGGTAGGGTCTATTAAGTCATCCCAAAGGCACCTGTATATATCACTAGCTATGTGTCTGGAGCAGTTCTGCCATATACCCTAAGGGTGTGGGGGTTGATACAAACTTTGTTTGTGGGAGAATTATGTAGGTGTGATATGGCATCCCTGATTTGGAGATATCTCCAGAAATGAGAGCATGGAAGATGATATCTAACCTGTAAAGCCTCAAATGTGTCAATGGAGCTAGTTTTGGGGAGTAAAAGATCTTGTACTAGAGAGAGATACCATGAGCCTCCCACAATTTCCAGTGTATTACACCTTTACCCACTTGCAGAGCTCAGTTGTTCCATAGCAGCATGTATTTCCAGGGGGTCGAGTCATGCCCCAGTCAGAGTAAAATTCAGTGCCAATATTTAATCGACAGCAGGACAGAAGGAGGGAGATTAGGGTATATGTTCTTTTTACTGTACAAGACCACCACTGGGGCAGGTGCCCGGAGTAAGGACGCCTCCAGTGTAAGCCAGGTTGGAGAAGAAAGTCCGATCTTGGAAAACCATTTGACCATTTGGGCTGAAGAGAAGGCTGTGTGATAACCTTGTAGCCAAGGGAGCCCCCACCCACCCCTCTTCCAGTGCTGATGAAGTTTAAGTTTACTGTAACGGGGCCGGGATCCTTCCCACACAAAGTTACCCATAAGCGCTTCCAGTTTTTGAAACCATTTCTGTGGAACAGACACAAGGAGATGGGCAAACAGATATAAAATCCTAGGGGCCTCCATCATCTTGGTGGAGTCTATTTTACCTGTAAGGGAGAGCCGTAAAGCCTTCCATCGATTCATATCCTGTCTGAGAGATTCCAGTAAATTAGAAAAATTAACTGTAAGCATTTTTGACAGGTTAGGGTGCAGAAGGATACCTAAATATTTTATACCATTAGGGGACCACTTAAGGCCAAGAACGACAAAATCTGTATTGGAAGATACAGAATTCAGAGGCAAAACTTCTGTTTTAGACTGATTGACCTCAAGACCCAACACCTTGGAGAACTCAGACAGGATATGAAGGATAGCTTGAATCACCTGGGGGGGTACATTCTGTGGTGACAAGGAGATCGTCAGCATATAGGAAGGCTTTAAGGTTAGTGTCTCCCACCTTTACGCCGGGTATAAGATGAGATTCCCTTAGTGCAGTGGGCAAAGGTTCAATTGCCAAAACAAACAGCAGGGGAGAGAAGGGGCAGCCTTGTCTCGTACCTTTCTGTAATTGAAAAGGGGAAGATGACATACCCTTTGTCACAACTCTAGCCAGAGGGGAGGAGTAAAGCAGTTGTATCCAGGAAAGTAAACCTGGTCCCACACCCATTAGGTAAAGAGTATGGAAAAGGAATGGCCATTCGACAGAGTTGAATGCCTTTTCAAAGTCAATGGCTAGATCAACCAAGAATGCCCCAGTCTGTTTGGTATAATGCATTAGGGAAAGCAAAGTTCGATGGTGGTCAGACCCCAGACGGCCTTCAATAAACCCAGCCTGAGAGGGGTGAACCAGACCTGGGGGGCAGGGGTTCAAGCCTAGATGCTAGAACCTTGGCTAAAATTTTAGCATCTGCAGTAATGAGGGAAATGGGACGATAACTACCCGGAGAAAGTAAATATTTTTCCTTTTTAGGTAGGACTGTAATGGCTGCTTCTCTCATAGATGGGGGACGGAGCCCCATATGCAGGGAATGTTGGAAGGCTTGGACCAGATAAGGGGCCAGGTTAACTCCCTGGACTCTATAGAAATCAATTGGCAGCCCATTCATTCCAGGGGTTTTACGGAGATTCATGGACTGGATAGCCTTTTCTACCTCTTTCAGCCCAATAGGGGCTTCTAGTGAGGTAGAGTAAGTTGGAAGAAATTTGGGAATAGGTAAAGAATCAAGGAAGCCCTGGATCTTGAGTGGATCTAGGGGAAGAGGGGAGGCATACAGCTTCTCATAGAACCACTTCATGATCTCATTCACATGTTTACTGGAGTAACATGGGGTTCCTCTGTCATCTATTAAAGCATGTAGTCTCCTAGACATTTGTTGCTGTTTAAGGCAATATGCCAGGAGTTTACTAGCCTTTTCACCCCCCTCCCAGTAAGCATGTCGGATTCACCTAAGGTTCAGTTCAGCCTGATGGGTTGAGTGGGCATCCAGTGAAATTCTAGTGCTAGCCAGTCATGCAAGCAGAGGCACTGAGGGGACCCCAGGGCTGAGGGATTTATACTGAGCTTCTAAGAGATGCAATTGTTTCTCCAAGGCCCTCTGGTCAGCCTCTTGGCAGCGTCTTCTGGCGGAAGTAAAAGCAATTTTTCTGCCTCTTATAGTCGCCTTAAAGACTTCCCAGAGGGTCATATCAGAAACCTCTTTATTACCATTGTTTGTCCAATAGTCCAGTATTTCAGGGCCTAACCACTGCTTAAATTCAGGATCTTCGATTAGAAGAGGGTCCAGTCACCAGATGGGCGACTGAGAGGGGTCCAGTCCAAGTTTAAGCAGTAGCTCCAAAGGGGCATGATCTGACATGTAAATTAGGTGACTATGAGTGGTAACAACCTTGTCATAAAGCCCAGAGGAGATCAGCCAGAGATCAGTCCTGCTGGATGAGCCATGGAATTGTGAAAAACATGTGTAATTGCACATCCCAGGATACATAACCCGCCATACATCCAACAGGCCATGTTCCATCATTAGTCACTGAAGAGCTTTCTTAGCTTGCCTGTGGGGCTCAGGAGATTTATTACTTCTGTCTAGAGAATGGTCAAGAGCTAAATTGAAATCCCCTCCTAATAGGACTGGGGCCTTATTTGGGTTAAAATCTGTAAGGGCCTGGTTAACCGAATGAAAGAACTGGGGGAAATCCTGGTTAAGGGCATAGAGATCGGTCAGAACTAAAGGACCCCCTGGAGTCTCCACTTTGGCTATGATGAATTTCCCCTCTTTATCCTGGGCATAACGTTTAAATTTTCATCCTAGATTTTTATGTATTAATATCGATACTCCCTGCTTATGGGAGCTGGCCACACTATGGAATTCCTCCACCACCCACCCTTGGCGAAGCTCTTTGGATTCACCTGAGGATAGTTTTGTTTCTTGCAGAAAAACTACCATCGGTTTCAACTTTTTCAAGTGCAACAAGACTTTTTTCATTTAATGGGAGAATTAAGGCCCCTGACATTCCAGGAAATTAACCTAGTCTCCATCTGGTCTATGGTATAACATGGCCGAAGGGATAGACTGCAGGAAACCCCAAGAACGGAGGCTATGGTCTATAAGGAGGTTAGCATTCCCCCATGGAAGTCTCACATAAAATATAAATGTTATCTCATAGATCAGAATGCCAGAACATCTAACTTTATACAAACAAACACTTTCATTATTATCCCAGTATAATGCCTGAGAAGAAAAAACATAACAATAACATCCTTAAACAATAACCCCATGTATCCCTCCCCCCCTTCCTCCCACCCCAAAAACACTCCCCGATTATCAGACCAGCATCTGCTATCTGCATCGGCCAACCTGTGGCCCAGATGCCAGCGGAGGTCGCTGGGAGGTAGATATAAATTCTCACAAGGCAGGAGATAGGACACCAGAAGCTCCTGTGAACTCTCTGTATGTCATCCCCCCACCCAGAAAAGAAAAGGGACAAAAAAAAGCAGTTCTGCATTTGTCCAGTACTTAGAACACAGATCAAACTTGGCATTAAACCCTTGGACCTGATTGTCCCTTCCAAGGGCTATATAACACAGTGGGGGTAACTGAGGCAACAGGGAGGAGGGTCTCAGCAGTGCCTCCCATACTACATGGTTGCCTTGCATAGCCACCCGCAAATATTAATGAGGAAAACAAAAGAAAGGAGGCTGGCTGAGTAAACTTGGGGTAGGGCCCCATCCTAAACCACAGTCATATTCGATCTCCTCAGAACCTTAACTGACTTACAAGACCATCTAGAGGACAGTGGTACACCTGTAAAAGGGGAAAAAACAAAACTGAAGCAAGTCATGTAAATTAGGTGTACAGTCCATCAAGCACAAAAAGAGGACTTATCAGCATGTACCTCCCTTAGAGAGCTGGAGTAACAGTTACCATCAAATAGTTATTCCGCCTTACATTCACCCCACAGAGGTAGAACTAGAGGGGGAAGTGGTTGCCAAACAGTCAGATGGTGTCTCAGAGGACATGGTCTTGATGGGTGTGAGTGAATCCAGAGGAGCAAGTTCCGTGTCATCTGTTCAAGAAAGAGCCCTCACTGTATAGGATTTATTGCCCCTGTGTTGAAATAGTTTGGGGAGTAGAAAGGGGTCTTGCAATGAGCCATCCATCGGAAGATCCATGAGAGTCCTATATTGATTGTTGCTCATGTCAGGAATCACGGAAGAGTGTGAGGCAACTGAGTCAGGACTTGCACTGCAGCTCTGGGAGCGAAGCCTAGGTGTCTTATGAATGTGTGCCCCTTCAATCCGAGCTCTCCTCCTGTTCTTCTTCTTACTCCCAGGGGACTTCTGATTTAGGGATCGGGCTGGAGTCTGAGGTAGTGGAACACACTGTCTGGTGGGCAGAAGGGATGAAGCAGTTGGCTGAGGCAGCAAGGTTTCCACCAGGATAGACTTCTCAGAGAAGGTCTCAGTATTGCGGGCATCTTTCAATCTACCCCAATTTAACTTAGGGACTAGGGCAGCGAGGAACTTTTCAGCGGCTGACAGATTGTCAAATAACCGCGGTGATCCATTCACCACCATCCTTAAGCAGGCAGGGTAGCGTAGAGAATATTCCAACCCTAGCTCAGCGCATGCTCTACGAGCAGCTGTGAAGGCCCTATGATGTGTTAGCTCCTGTGAAGAGTTGGCAAATATTTGAATTTTGTGCCCTCTCCAGATCAGCTCTGTTTTTTGGTGAGCTAGTCTAGTAATAGTGTTCCGATTCTGAAACCGGAGAAAGTGAGCCAAAATAGTGCGAGGGTGCTCTCCGGGAGCTGGGCGAGAGGCCAATGTTCTGTGGGCTCTGTCTATCTCTGGGGGAGTGTCACAATGCCAGTCTAGTAGTGGGAGCAGTTTGGGTTGCAGAAATATAACAGCATTATTCCCCTCACTACCTTCAGGGAACCCCATGAACCTTAAATTGTTCTTACGACTGCGATTTTCTAAGTCCTCCACTCTGTTCCATAATAAGTGCATCAACCGATCTTGTTCTTGTATTTTTTTTCAGTCTTATGCCAGCCGTCTTCCACCTCAGCTAATTTATGTTTTGAAATACAAGCCCGTTGATAAAGTTCCACGATATTCTTGGTGTTCTTTTTAGTAGCGATATCAAGATTATCCATTCTGTGAAGTATTTCAGCGAACATTTGTCAGATTTCAACCATGCTGCCTTCTGGCTGTGAGGTGCTCAGGTGGGATCCAGCTCGGTGTTGACTAGGCTTGGACCAGAATGCAATCAGCAGGTGAATTGGTAGCTTTACCCCAACAAAAAAACGACAAAGAGCACGGATCCTCAGGTGGATAAGTTTAACCAGGGTACCGCTGGCTTTAGCCCTCTTTGAAATGCAGAATCACTGCAGATTTTATGGGGATTGCGGTAGGGGGTACAGAGAGTGCAGAAATCAGGCATCCATTAGGATCGGTGGTTAGCCACGCCCCTGTTGCATGGTACTATTAACTCCCTTGGAGTCAGAGACAATTCGGTCCATGGGGGTCCGCAGGGCATGGATAAGAGTGGCAGCTCGTTGCTTCCTTAACTGGTAAGCCATCAACCTGCCCCCTCCCCCCCAGTAGGTATGCTTGGCACACAAGAGAAGCCACTCCACCTTTTGTTGTAGAACAGAGTTAATCTGGTATTTTAGTACCACTATGTGGAGCTCAGGGATTGGTCTCTTGCAACTGTCGGGGATGCTTTGAAGTGGGACTCGAGCTCCACAAGCTCTGATTGCAACTGGTCCATGGTCTCCCTACATGTCCTGTTTTTGGCCACAGAGAAGGAGATGATACGGCCCTAGAGGACCATCTTAAAGGCCTCCCAGACCATACCCGGTGACACCCCCACTTTGGAGTTGAGCGAAAAAATAATCCTTAGCTGCCTGAATCATCAACTGGCTAAACTGCGGGTCTCACAGTAGTTTCGGGTTGCAGCGCCAGTGAGTCCCAAATGACTGAGGGGTGGAAGAGGTGTATGTCACCATGATAGGGGCATGGTCAGAAATTAGGATACTACTAATCTGGGAGTTGGTCAGACCACTGACTGCAACTGCATTGCTTAGCCAGTAGTCTATCTGACTATGGGTAGAGTGTGCTGGGGAGAAATAAGTGTAGTTGCGCCCGGTTGGGTGGTCGCACCTCCACACGTCAATCAAGCCCCACTCGTCCATCATCTCCTGCAGCACCAGCCAGGCTTTAGGATGAGTCTGGGGGATTGGTTTTGATTTGTCCAAGAACATGTCGTAAACTAAGTTAAAGTCTCCTCCAATCACAAAAGGTATTTGTGGATGGGATACAGCTAATGAGGTAATATCTAGAGTGAGACCTGGGAAAAAAATCTACACTATCTACGTTTGGGGCATAAACATTAGCTAGAATTAGTCCATCCCCCAGTAAGGAGAAACGAGCAACCACCCACCTCCTGGATGCATTGGTTCAGACTTCCTCCTCCAGCCATAGACAGGAACACCGGAGTAGAATGGTGACTCCTCTCTGCTTAGTATTGGCTGAGCTCACTATCACTTTACCCACCCATGATTTCCTAAGCCATTGTACTGTCTTATTGGTCAAGTGGGTCTCTTGCAACAGTGCTACATCTGTCCAGATTGAGGGAAAATGCTGCAGCACCTTAGTGCATTTAATGGGGTGGTTAAGCCCCTTCACATTCCACCAAACCAAGCACATACCCTGTGTATCCTGTGGAGCCATGTCCTCCGTCCCTAGGAAAAGAAACAAGGGACTCACCCACCAGATGCGCAGCCCAAACAGGAAGAGGGGTACCTTCATAAGGAAGGGGATGCTGAATCTGGAGCGATAGAAAGGGAGTAGAGGCTGACCTAAGAGAAGGTACAAACACAGTGAGCTGTTGTGTAATGTAAACTGGAGTAGAGACCTAGTTGTAACAGAGACAACCGTGTCAGTCTGCAAATGGATAGAAAATAAACAATATGTTAAACAACCGGACTAATTGTCCAATAACTCTAACAGCAAAATATCAGACAACTGTATAACAGGGTAAACACTGAACAGTGTAAACACACTAAAGGGTGGTGAGCTTACAGTGAAAGAGGTCTCAAAAAAAACAGGGAGTCCTCAGCTACACACGCTCAAGCACCCACGGGGTAGTATTGAGGTATCAAATGCACAGAGCCGACCCCTCCTCGGCTGGTAGAACCAACCCGGAGTCAGGCTCCACAGTCCCAGCAGGAGGTGTTGCATCAAGAGAATTGAAGGAAGAAAGTGGGGGAAGGGGGAATATGAGAAGGGAGGGACCTGGGAGAAATGGGGGAGAACCCCCGCAACTGACAGATTCAAAGACTGCTCAGCATAATTTGAGGATAGCCTCAGAAAATACTGACCAGCCCGCTAAGTATGTTTACAAGCAAATAGGGGGACAGACCCTTGGGAGAAGGATGGAGGGGGAGGGGGGAGAGGATCCAACAGGGAAAAGCTTGAGGAGAAGGAGCTAGTATGGGAGGGGGGAGGTAGGGACATATATGATCCTATCATTTTTCTATTAACCAAACGGAGATCAACAAAATTGTAACATGCCACAACATTCAGTTACATAGCAAAGCATAAACCATCGCGTATTGACAGCACTATGGCAGGTAACACCACCTAAGCATCCAGTCCCCATTAAGTCAGAGTCCTGATGACACCCTTAGTGTCATAGTGCTGTCAATATGTGATGGTTTATGCTTTGCTATGTAACTGAATGTTGTGGCATGTTACAATTTTGTTTGCAAGTTCCGGCTCCCAAAGCTTTCTGGGAGTTGTAGTTGGGAAAGGTAGGGCAGGCCAAAACTTGCAAACCCATCTCTTGATCTCCCCAGGATACCAGGGCACAATTGCTCTACCCTCCTTGGACACCTGCAGCTGGGTAAGATTCTTATAACTGTAGTTAAAGTTGTGATATTGCAAGTATTTTTTGATGGGGAGAAAAGCTTTTTGGCACATGGCTGCTTCTTGGCTAAAGGCCCTGTAGAAAGAGATCCTTTCCCCCTGTCAATGAATCTCACCCAAGTCTCTGGCAACTCTGAGGATTTTTCCTTTGGTTGAGTACCACAAGATATATGCTATTACTGGACTCGGAGCCTGTCCAAATCCTTCCCACTTGGGAGCTATCCGGTGGGCTCTCTCTACCTCTACTAGCCCCCTCCTCCTCTCTCTCCCATCATAAGGGGTATAGCCTCATTGAGAAACATTTCCATATTTTGAGCTTCCAGATCTTTGAGGATGCCAATAATATGGATGTTGTTCTGGCATCCCCCGATTTTCCTGATCCTCAGCCCTGTCCCATAATGTAGCCAGCCTGGATTCATGAGCCTGAAGTTTCTGCCAAATGGCCTTCTGTTGTTCTTCCAGGGTATCCACTCTCTGATCAGATACGTTCATGTGATCTTGTAAATATTTAACATCTGCAGTGGTGCCAGTCAGGGCTGTGCTTATACAATCTACCTGTGTTAAGAGCACTTCAAGCATACTGGTGATATATTGGAGTGAGTCCCCCACAGATTCTGGCAGTGGGGGACTGCACCCTCGGTGGACAGCAGTTATGGTGTCTGTGGGGCCGAGTGAGTCATGATGAAGAATAGCAGATTGCTGATAGTGCCATGAACCTCACCACACCTCTTAAAGTTGCTCCTGAAGTCTAAGGCTTGGCTGCACAGTACCGTAGGCTGAAAATAGAGCAGCAGGCCTTTCGGGCCAATGTCCTGGTCAACTCACGGATAACCAGCATGTTGCACTCAAAAAATATGCCACGGATTCGCAAGATCATCACAACTGATGGTTGGGGGCTAAGTCACCCACGATATAAAGGCTTTTTAGAAGGTCAGTTCCCCGGGATCGGGGTGGTAGACCCAAGTTTGTTCCAGCCGAGAAAAGAGCACTGAGACTAGGCTGCCATGCTGTTAGTGGCCAAACCACGCCCCCATTGGAACATTATTAAAAATAAATGACATGATTTGGAACTGAAATTCATACCCATTAAGAAAAAATACAACAGTAAGGGCAAAATATCAATCTGATTAACAAATTAAAAAAAAAAGCAAATCAAGAAAAATCAAAAACATCTGCATCATAATTATACAATATATAATTAAATACTGCAAGAAAAAAACATAGGCAAAGACCTCTGTGTTATGATAGATAACAACTTGGACATAAAAGAACACTGAACTACAATAGTAGCTAGAGTCAATAGAACGCTGAGGTCAATAAAAGGAAATATTAAGAGTAAAACTCAGGAGGTTCTTATGCCTCTCTATCTTTCCTGTGTCAGACCACGATTAGACTATAGCAGTCAATTGTGGAGCCCATACAACAAAAAGAACATACTTAAAATAGAATCTGTTCAGTGTAGATTCACCAAAAACATCAAAGTGTAGAAGACAGACTGTGTGAGGAAAGGTTATCAAACTTAGGCCTGTTCAGTCTTGAACTAAGAAGGCAGTGGGGTGACATACTCCTTTATTAAATGGTTATGAATGATGATATACTGATGTCTGAAATGAATACAGAATATAAGTTTGATCAATTATCTGTAAGGGGTCATCCATTACAGGTAAAAAACGGGCACTTAGAGGGACCCAACTGACTCACATAAATCAAAATATAAGCTCAAACAAACTAAGGAACTTATTAAAAACAAAAGAAAAAAATAGAGTTTAAAACAGCCCACACCAAAGATGAACTACTGGCTTATTAGTTTGACTTCAGTCTATGGAAAAGTAATGGGAAAACATTTGAAAGAAAGACTGGGTAAAGAAATAGTGTAGATGAACCATCAGGAGCTGACAGCACACAACATGGTTTTGTGTCTGGCATATCATGCACAACAAATCTCATAACGTTCTACAATAAAGTCAGTATTAGTTCGGAAAATAACATTCCAATAAATATTATATACCTAGAT
Source organism: Neoceratodus forsteri (assembly GCA_016271365.2). Lineage (NCBI taxonomy): Eukaryota > Metazoa > Chordata > Ceratodontiformes > Ceratodontidae > Neoceratodus > Neoceratodus forsteri. The sequence continues at coordinate 1,293,831 of JADMNL010000041.1, forward strand.
TTTAAATAAGCATTTGAGAAAGTACCACACTTTGAATTACTAAATAAGTTAAAGGAAGGAAGGGGCGATGATAAGCAAAGGGAACCTAACCAGAATTTGGATAAAAAGGAGGCACTGTGGGAAAGGCACCTGACATCCAGAGAGGGGGATGGAGAGGACAGAGTACAGCAAGCAGTGAAGGATACGAGAGTGACAAAAGGAGTGAAAGAGAGGGTCCAATCAGGCATGGGAGGACTTGGGTGCTACACTGTAAACTATGTTACCACAATCAAAAATAGGAAGAATCATCTTACAATCTCACAGCAGGCAGGAAGGTGAATATTCATTTTGTTCCTGTATAGTGCACCAAGATGGGGGTGGAGCTCATGGTGCATGGTATTAATGTGCACCAAGAAATCAAGATGATAGTCCATCAATACCCCAAGGTGCTTAAAAGAGGATACATCTTCAATCACAGCACCACCATCACCAAGGTTATGGAATGAAGGGGGCGAGGTGAGTTTGCTCTGTTGGGTGCCTAATATAATGGAATCTGTTCTTTTCTTATGAACATACAATCATAAGAAGACACCAGCAGAAACAGGCCATAACAGGCTATCAAGTCTGCTTGAGTGTGCAGCTCACAGCAAATTATACTGGAGCTGTGCCCTTCTCACTTTTTTGGTATTGAGGGGCAGTTGATTTGACTGGAACCAGCACTGAATATTGTTAAAATACAGCTGTAACTGGGCAGTAAGGTCATGCAAAGAGGAGCCAGACGCTAAGAGTACTATATCATCAGTGTGCATGTGAATGGGCACAGAGGAACAGGCAAAGATGAGATAATTCCAGAATATGGAAAAGAAAATGGGGCCCAGGAAAAACCCTTGAGGGATGTCTGAACAGATGGGGAGGGGGAATAGGGAGCTTCTGGTCTGCATAGCCTGAGATCTGCCCTCAAGATAGGAGCAGAACCAACTATCTGGGGAGGTAGAGTGGCCCCGGTACTCTAAGCTTGCTAGAAGGAGGGGGTGACACAGTATCGAATGTAACTAACACAACAACAAAAATGGAACGAGACTTGGGGGTCATCATATCAGATGACTTAAAGGTAAGCAAGCAATGTGAGATGGTAGTAAGGAAGGCTGGGGGGGATGCTGGGATGTAGAGGGAAAAGCATCACGAGTAGAAAACAGAAAGTTGTTAACCCTCTGTACAGACAGTTGGTGAGAGCCCATCTGGAGTACTGCATGCAGTTATGCATACCCCATCTCTGCAAGGGCATAGATAGGATGGAGGCAGTCCAGAGGAGGGTAACTACAATAGTGCCAGGTCTGTACCAAAAGCCATACAAAGAGAGACTAAAGGAGCTTAATATGTATACCCTCGAGGAAAGGAGGGAGAGGGGGAGAAATGATAGCAACTTTCAAATACCTCAAAGGAATCAACAAAGTCCAAGAAGACAGCATCTTTCAGGAAAAGAGATGTGCAAGGAGGCACAATTTAAAGACAAGGGGGAACAGCTCAGGGGCAACATGAGGAAGTATTTTTTCACGGAGATGGTGGTGGACACATGGAATGGCCTTCCTGAGGAGGTCGGGGGTCAAAAACAGTGAGGGAATTCAAGAATACATTGGACAGACATAAGGCATTTCTGGTGGGGGTTAGGAAGAAGTAGGCTGTTGGTTAACTAGGATCTGCCTCTTATCTAATAGAAACGGAAATGGGCAGACTGGATGGGCCAAGTGGTACTTATCTCCCATCAAAGTCTGAGTTTCTATGTTTCTATCAAAGCTTTAGCCAAATTGACAAAGATAGCAGAGGTGATCAGACCCTGGTCCATACTTGAAAGTGTAACCCCTAGGTGGTGCTATCCCAAGGGCTACTATCCCTGCCTGCTTGGCTAGTAGCAGTTTAAGGGGCCTGGGTAATGAAACTGGTGCCTCCACCCGGAGGTCAGGGTTGTTAGTGGTCAAGCTAACCTGGGCACTGTAACCCTCCTCTTTCCCTTCTAGTGGCCTGAACAATATACAATAATTACTTTCACAATGACCCTTATTCACCAGGCAATTACCCACACTGTTTGCACTTACCACCAGGGCTGGTTCCTCTAGCTTGACCCTGGGGACCCCCTGTAAAACAAGGTTAAGCACAGCAAATAGCAACAGTACAATACTTTTGGCACAAACTGGAACCACAGTCAGGTTAAATGCAAACAAAGTTAAATTTGATTTATTCAAGGGACTTGAACAAGGGATGGGCGTGATCAGGTTGATTTGCTTAAAAGCTATATTAATCAGACAGTAATGCATGCAGTTCAGAGTTCCTACACAGTCACACACTCTGGGTATCCATGTAGGAAAACTGTGGGCTAGATAGGAACGTTGCAGCTGGTTGGGACCCTGTGATGGAAGAAAGCAACATGCACAACACACACTATTTGTAATCCGGAGCCGGAGGGCTCAGTTCGTGAAAGAAAAGGCAACAAAACAATCAGATGACAACACTTTTAGATCTAGCTTTTGTTGCAGGGAGCTACCCTGATGTTTACTCACAATACCCAGTACTGGACACAGGCAGGATGAAATCGAGACTGCAGGCTGTTGAGCTGGAGTGCCCAGAGAAGCAGGGCCCACACGAATCACCGAGGCGTCGTTCCTGTTCAAGGCATTGAGCAGGGGGCTGATCCCCAGGCCAGTCTCTCATCAATGACTTTCTCTGCGTAGCAAGTATTCTAGCTGGGCCAGTGTAGCAGGGCCCAGGCAAATGGAAATGGATATGGATATGGATTCAGTCTGTGGAGCTGGATACAGCCTCTAGCAAGTAAAACACAGTTCAGACACACAGCAGGGACACAAATCACAACCCACTATAAACACACAGCACATTCACATGTAAGAAAATTCCACTGTACCATGCAAATGGCTCTCCAGTCTCAATTACAGAGTCTCTGCACAATCCGGGAGTTCAGAGGTAGCTGAAAGTCCTGACAGGTCAATCGCATTCTGCAAATCTTGGGTCTTCTTCAGGTTAAAGCCTGGTCACAATTCAGTGGCTTAATTCGCTCTCTAACTTCGTATTCAGTCCAAAAAAAAACACAAGTTCCCTCTCAGGAACAGCAGGCAGGCATGCAAGCCAAACTCAGGCCTTTCCACAGTTCTTCCACATGAATCCAGTATGGATTGCTGTTCGAACTATCTTGAGTTGTTACTTCTTCACTTCCCAACTCAGATCTAACTGAAACTGCAAGCAGTGTGGGACTTTCCCCAAGATCCAAAAGTTTCAGTTGGCTGATCTGTCAGTCACAACAAGGGCTCCCCCTCCAGGTTATTTTAGGCACCAACAGCCCAAAACTACAATTCCTACAAATTTTGGCCCTACCAAGCCCCTCTAGGCAGGCTCCATTTTAGTCCCAAAATGTACTGATTGGCCCATTCTGCAGTCCAGGACCAAGATGATGGAAACAAATACAACTGTCCATGCTGCAAAGAAGGCAGGTTAGAACAAACTGCAATATTATTGCTACTCTAACAAATGATCAGCAAACAAGTACATCTTCTAACAGAGCTCCCTGTCAGATTAATTATGACTGCAATCAGGCAGCTCTTAAAGAGACACTACACAGAGGCTATACAGCCACTCTCTGGCAATACATTTAAACTGCTAAAACACAGGACACCAGTCTGGCAGTGAGCATTTAGTCAAGCTCAAGGAAGACTTTTCGGGAACCCCCATTTGTAGGGGGGGTTACAAAAGGTTAGAGCCTGTAAGCCAGAGGAGGGATGTGGAAGTGGAGTGGGATTTCATAACACCAGACTGGAAAGGGTGAAGAAGGAGGAGGGGTCAATAAAGGAAGAGATCTGTGAGAGGACAATGTGTGCCAATATAGGAAGGCGTGGGGCAGGATGGAAGTTACCAGGAGAAGAAGGATTACCACCTTTAAGGAGAGGGGAATGACAGTGGCCTGTTTCCAGGCTTCAGGGACTGTAGCAGAGAAAAAAGTGAGATTAAGGAGTTTAGTAATAGGAATTGCAATGGCAGGAGTTGAGAGAAGCAAGAGCTTAGGATCGAGACCATCATGGCTACCTCTCTTGTGAGGGTTACGGGCAAGCAGGGCCATCTGGGAAGCAAATGAAGAGGTTGGAAAGAAAAGAGTAAAAGGGAAGGCAGAGGGTGAGGTAGAAGGGAAGGGTAAGGAAGAGATGAGAGAAAGCACAGGTGGTAAAGTAGCAGTCAAAAGTAGAAGCAAAAGAAGAAGGGTCAGAGATGAGAGTATCATCAACCTTGAGAACAGGGAAGGGAGACTGGGTCAGAGGGGAGAAAAGAGAATGGATAACCTTCCAGAACCTGAAGGGGTGGATCAGTGTTGTTTTGGAGTGTGAATGCAAAATATTCAGAATTTGCAAGCCTGGTGGCTTTGATACTTGCATTGCAGTGCTAATAGTTTGTGAAGGCAGCCAGGGACCAGTGATCTTGTAGGATCAGCAAGCATTGTCTCTGATACAGAAGTAAGCTAATAACTCAGCTGACATCTTCTTCAAGCCTTGCCGCCGAATGGGGCCAGGGGATGTAGAGCAGGATCAACCAGATAAGTGCTTTGTGGGAATTGATAACAGACTGTATTAAACAGAAACTAAACAAAAGGTGTTGGTGGTAAGTGGGAACTGTAGTGGAAAAGAGGAGGGAGGGAGGGATGGAGGTGGACAACAGTGGGAGGGCTGACAGTGGGTGCTGAGCCAAAACAGCCGGTGCAAGTGGTGGGCCCAGTGGACCAATTGGCTGCAGACCTCCAATAGGGAAGCTGTAGTCTCTATAAAATACCCACAAGGCTTAGCAACCCCTCACGTGAATGTCCCCGAAGCATGAGTGTCACAAAGCAGAAGTGTGGTGTCTGATTTGGTGGCATCCAGGGGCAGGACTGTAGCATTTGGGAGCATCAGTAGGATGTCCGAAGGGCTCTTGCAAGATGAAGGCCATGCTGTGAGGAAAAGGATAGGCAACGTAAGACAGGGGAGTGGGAGAGGGTATTACTAAAAGGTGCTTTAGGGGTCAAGAACATTAGAGTAGGTGCACCTCCCTGTCTGGGGTAGACCTACATTTTAAGCACACATGGGCTAAAATTACACCCTACCTTGAGCAGACAGCTAGGGTACTCACTATCCAGACAAGGGCCACAGAACAGAGGAGTTGAAGGATTGTAATTAGACCTTATTTAGGGCAAGTTGACAAGGGAATCTGAAAGACTGCAACTAATCCCAGTCTAGGGTCAGCTGACAAAGGAATCTGAGGGGCTGCATCTACACCCTATCTTTGATAGACCCATATACGTGTGGTGGGAAAGGATTCTAGGTGCTTAAGGGAGAGATGAACATATCTATATAAGACGGGTATAGGAATGGAGAAGGGTAGCATGGGGGGCATGGGAGAATGTACAGACAGCAGGAGGACAGGAGCAGGGTGGTGTGTTGTACAGGGTGCAGAGTGGCAGTATACCTGGGTACAGTGTGGGAAGTGGGTGGATGTCCAGTGTGTAGGAACCTGAATCACATGCTGGCAGAAGTGAGGCAGCTTCGATGAGAGTTAGAAAAACTTGTGAGGGAAGGGGACAGGGAGATGAGCCAGAAAGGAGGGTAGTGGGTGGGGGCAGCCTAAGTGAGAGACAGGAAGACAGGGAAGTGTTGGGGAGAGAAGGAACCAGATGCCATGGGCCCCCTACCTCATAGGGTGAGGTGTCCTAGGGAGAAGAGGTGGAATGGGGTGGGTAGTAGGGGTGTGGTCACAAGGGGGACCTGGAATGGTAGCACCTACAGTAGCTAAGTGCCAGTGTGAAATAGATTCCTTCCACTGACTTGGGTGGTGGATCGAGGTGGAGTTAGAGAAAGGGTCCCAATAAAAGTCTGGGGAATCAGAGGGGGGTTAATCATGAAGAAGGGGAATGAAGACCACATGACAGCAGTGGAGGGAGAGGATGATTGGGGAGGTAGGAACAGGTACAGAGAAAGTGGGGACAGGAGGGACGGAATGGGAGGGGGATCATGGCAGGGAGTTTAAGGGGGACAAGAGGACAGGTCAGTCCAGAGAGAAGGAAGGCAAGAGGGGTGGCTGAGAAGGGAAGAGGAAGGGACTGTCATACTAGGGAGAGCAGCGGGGAGGGGGAGGATTTGAGAGTAAGGCTGAGGGGACCAGACAGTGAGGAGAGGAGCTCAAGGGATGGTTAGAAGGATGGGGGATTGAAGGGTGGAAGGGGGAGGTAGGGTTGTACTTCTGGGGGAATTGACAGTAAAGAACATACATTGGGGAAGAAGGGGGATCCATGCAGGAAAGGAAGGTGGTATGCATGCCGGGGATGACTGTAGAGCGGGTGTGCTCAGTGATTGCTTTGCTGGTGCAGGGGGTTGGTGGGAACCCTATGTGATTACACCTAGGAACTAATGACCTAGCTGGAGAGGAGGTGGGGATGGTGCAAAAGAGGTTCAGAGAAGTGTGGAAGTTCTGTAGGGGGTGGCCAGATTGGCAGCTTTCTCTGAGGTGTTGCCTGTACCTCGAGCCAGCATAGCTAGGAGGAAGAAAGTAGAGACATTTGATGGCTGGCTGCATAAATAGTACAAAGAGAAAGGCTGCAGTTGCATTTCAGGCTGGTGGAGACTTGGAGCAAAGAAATCTCTATATGCACCAGGCAGGCTGAACCACAACAGAGGGAAATTGAAGGGTCCTTAGAGGACAAGTTGGGGGATATATAACAGGGGACCTTAATTTTAACTGATGGGTGGTAGAATGAATCTTCAGGCCCAGAGTCTTTGGAAGGAGGAAGCCAAAAGGTCCCCCTCAATCAAGGCAGGTTGAATTGGAAATTGAGTCTGGGAGGAAGGAGAGACAGAAACTGGAAGGGAATGGAGGGAGTGGAGCTACATGTAAAGGGTGATTGGTCACAGGATACAGATGCTCACAGAAGAAATGCTAACAGAAAACTTAAAGGAGTAAAGGGGGAACAAAGGGTGGGAGGCAGGAGAAGACAAAGGAGAGCAAAAGGGAAGACAGTTGGGCTGGGTGAGGGGGAGCTCAGATTCATTGTGTAGGGTGGTGTTTCTGAATGTATGAAGCCTTGATAACAAGATGGATAAACTGCAGGCATCATTGGCAGAGAGGAAGGAGAACATTGTGTGGTCACTGAAACTTGAACTACTCCTAACTACAATTGGGACCTCATCAGTCCTTGGGTATAAACTGTACAGAAGGAACAGAAGAGTAGGAAAAGTGGGGTAGAGGTCTATATAAGTGAAGGAATTACATGCGTGAGGGAGAAGTCAGAAGAGGGGAAGGCAGAGGGGCTATGGATGCAGCTACAATCCACTAGGGGGAAGATGGTAAGATTGTGGGTGGTTTACAGACTGACTAACTAGTAGGAGCAATGGGACAGGGAACTGGGTTCTGTGATAAGGGTGGCTGCAGGAAAGGGGGAGGTTGCAATTTGGGGGGACTTTAACCGGCCTAAGGTCAATTGAAGATCCCTACCATAACCTGCATCAGGAGTCTGGTAATGCTAGATGCAGTGCCGAATGGATTTCTGACCCAGGGTGTCATGGTACCCACTAGTGGGGGGCACTCCTTGATCAGGTAATGAGAAATGGGGACCATGTGTAGAACATCTGGCCGAGGAGCCCTTGAGTGGGATTGATCATCACAGAGTGTGGTTCAAGTTGTACATGGACAAGGAGAAGCTGCCCACAAAGACCACGGTCACAGACTTCAGAGGAATGGGGGATCTACTTAAGGGTCAGCTGGATGGCATCAGTGTAGACATGGGGGTGGATCAAAAATTGCCCATCATTAATGAGAGAATAGTAGCAGCCACAAAGGAGTGTATTAGGCTAAAGAGAAGAAAAACTCAAGGGTCAAGGCACCTAGCTAGTTTAATCCTGCCGTAGACTAGGCAGTCACAGAAAAGTGGACTGAGTATAGGACGTTCAGGAATACCCAGAGGGGAGGACATGGAAGAGTACCTGAAGAAGGCTAGAGAGGCAGCAAAAGCAGTCCAGCAGGCTAAAGCTCAGAAAAAAACTGCAGCTAGTGGAAGGAATTAAAAAAGAAAAAAAAATGTTTTTAAACATTTCAGTGAAAAAAGAGATAAGAAAGATGGAATAGTAAGGCTTAAGAAGCGGGAGGGGTGGGCGGAAGATAAAGGGGACATGGCAGAAGTATTGAATGAGTACTTCTGTTTGGTCTTCTCGTAGGAGAGGGAAGGCCCGATGCCACAAGAGGGGGAGATGGGAGGAGGGGTTGGGGGTACAGATGGAAGAATAAGGGAGAACAAGGTGAAGAAAGATTTGTTAGCCCTAAGGGCAGGCAAACCCCTGGGACCATACAGCATCTATCCAAATGTGCTAAGGGAACTGGTGTTGGAACTTACAGGCCCCCTAACTGACCTGTTCTATAGTTGGCTTGAGCCAGGAATTGTACCATTTGACTGGAGAATGGTACATGTGACACCGCTCCACAACAGCAGACCCAGGGATGACTCCGGCAACTACGGACTGGTCAGCCTGACCTAAATTGTGTGCAAGCTCATTGAGACCATACTTAGAGAGAATGAGAGAAGAGTGGCAGCACTCCCACACTCCAAAAGGTGCAACCATACAACATAACTGTGTTAGGTAAAACAAAAACACGGTGTACACACACCAAATACTTGAGTGGCCAAATGACTATTTATCAGTGCAAAGCTGACAGAAACACTGACTAGATGCATCCTTTCAGGTATTTGGTATGTGCACCATTTTTTTTACTATACTTAGACAGACTGGTGGGATACCTCGATGAAAATGGCCTCCATACAATGGTTCATACAATGGTGCGAGGATCGAAGGAAAGTGGTGGGCCCATAAATGCTCCTGTCCAATCACCCATAATAAGTTGGTATGTTTTCATCATTAATATATGTGTCAAGCCTCCAGAATGAGCGGCAACACAGGTTCATCAATACCAGGGGACCATGCCAGAAAAACATGATCAATTTCTTTGGCTGTTTCACTAAGACAATGGACAAGGGCCAACTTCAAGCAGTGGCTAGACTGTGCTTGGACATCAGCAAGGAATTTGATTCAGTGCCCCATAAAAGATTGATCAAAAAGATGGAAGATCTGAGGGTAGGAGAGAAAATGACTGGATGGGTAGCTACAGTACCTGGCTGAAAGGCAGGACCAAGGAGCTAGTAGTGGGGGGCAGCTCTCAGATACTAGACATGTCACCACATGGCTTGGTGCTTGGGCTGGTGCTATTCAGTGTCTTCATCAAAAAGATTGGGGAAGGCATAAAGGGCAAGATTTGCTTGTTCACGGATGACATCAAGTTTTGTGGAAAGTTGGATACATTGAAAGGGGCACTGGATGTAAAAGATCTGGCCAAGCTTGAGAGGTGGTCCAGAATTCAGAAACTTAGCTTGAATGTGAAAAAGTGTAAGGTTATGCACATTGGAGCCAAAAACCTGAAGATGGAGTATTGCCTGGGGGGGTCTTGGTAACCAGATCTGAGGAATAAAAAGGCCTAGGGGTGTTGATCACTAGTGACTGGAAACAGTCCTCATGATGCAAGAAGGCAGCAGGAAAAAGCTAACAGAATACTGGGCAGCATTGCCAGGGAGATCAGCAGTAGGAAAGAGGAAGTCATACTGCCATTATACAGGTCTTTGGTGTGTTCTCTCTTGCAGCACAGTGTGCAGTACTGGTGTCCATACATAAAGGAAATTAACCAGCTAAGGGAGGTTGAGAAGAAAGCAACAAAGATGAGTAAAGATCATCAGGGCAGGACACATGAGGGCAGGCTGGAAGCCCTGAACATGTACTCCCTAGAGGAGAGGAGGAAGAGAGGGGACATGATGACATGATTGAGACCTTTAAGTATTTGAAGAGCATAAACAGGGTGGATATGGGGAGCCTCTTCAAGCTCGGTGGAAATAATAACACAAAGGGACATTGCCTTAAGCAGGATGGTTGGAGGTTTAAGAAGGAGACCAGAAGGCATTTCTTCACAGAAAGAGTGGTGGCAATTTGGAATAGGCTTCCTGAGGAACAGTTATCACTAGAAACAGTGGATAACTTCAACAGGGGATGGGACAAGTAAAAGGCATAGACAGGGCAAAATGGGAAATGACAGGGAATGAGGGGTATCATCTAGAGTGGGGTGGGGGTTGGGTAGAGTCCTTAGCTGCACTTGGGAATCTGTAATATGAACAGAATTGATAGACCACAAGGCCTTATTCTGCTGGCACCTCTTATATGTTCATATGATATCCAGGGGAAGGTGGGAGCCTTGTACTCTGGTTTTCTTCAGTGGTGCATCGTGATCTATACAGCCATAAACTGGGTCTGGAAAGAATGGAAATATTTGAATCAAAAAAGACACACGTTTGGTTCAACAATTTGAGAGAACTACATGTGAGATTTTTGCTTCTGGTGGAAAATAAAAATACAGTGACAAACACTGATGCTGTATCTCTCCACCCCATCCATTTGACACAATACATGCAGTCACAAAATTCTCAATGTGCTTCAATTCAATTCTGCCATGTACTTAATGTACTCTACATCAGATGAAAACTGCAGAACTTGGCATTTCAGTAGAAAACAAGTGCTCAGTTAAACTTCTTACCTAGCAAAGACACATTTAAATGGAGGGAAAACAATCCAGCTAGCTTGAATGTGAAAGTACAGTAACTGTTCCCAGATTCAAAAAGACCTAGCAGCAATGCAGTCTGGTTAGGCAGGACACAGGAAGCACCTGGTGCATTGTCGAAGTTGTAGTTAAGAATATTTTAGAGACAAAACCATTGCAGAAATTCAAGTGACAACCACAGGCATGCACATGATATGATCCACTGTAGTAAGCTGTTCTCTGCAGGCAACCAAAGCGATACAGACATGCCTTCCTTCCTTCCTTCCAAAAAGTATACTGAGGCATGAAAAAATGTACTCCAAAGAGTGTGATATCCTTAAAGGAATCTAAAAAAAGGCAACTGGGGTGTGGGAGTAACGAATAGTATTTCCCAAATGCCGCAAATATTGCATGATTCCTGTCTAATCTATTTGGGAAATGTAATATTTAAAAAAAGAAACAGCCCCTGCCCTATATCCTGTAAGATATTCAACCCCATCATCCCACTGTATGTTACAGTCCATCCACCCTCTTCCTCCTGCTACCCACAATTTCCATTAAATTGGCTATATTTAAAAAAAATCTTCCATGATGGGCAGCCGGCACAGCCTTCCCACCTCCACATCTGGCTGCCATCTTAAAGTACTTATTTGCGCTAAATCAAATATGACTCCCCCCCCCCATCAACTACAATACCCTCCTCCCATCCTCAACCCCCTTCAAGCACTTAAAAGCTGGCAAGTGATGACTAAAGAGTGGAAGAAGGCGGCTGAAGCAACCCACCCTCCTCTATGGCCAGCCAAATTCTTCTGAATGAAAGAACTCTCGTGCTTACTCATAGTTAACCCAGCTGATCGTGTAATCCAATGGATGTATGCGCACAGGGTAACCACTGGGCTTTGTTTTAGAGAAGAGCAACTGGGCTGTGCTTGGGTAAAAGAAGAGGTCCAGTGGACTAGGTTAAGGTACCAAGGGGGACCAACTGGGCAGGGTCTGGGTGCAAGGGGAGACACATTAGGTGATGCTTGGGTGCAGAGAAGGACTCACCTGTATGGGCTTGGGCAAAGAATGAGGAGCAAGCAGGCTGGGTTTGTGTGCTCGATGTTAACCCAGAGGACTGGGCATGAGCACAGGAGGGAACCCAATGGGCTGGGCTTGTTTGCAAGAGACTGATGCATGGGGCATAAGCTTGGGAGCAGGAAGGGGTCCCAGGAGGTAGGGCTTAGTTGCAGGAGGGGAACCAGAGAGCTGTGCTTGTGTGCAGGAAGAGACACAGAGGGTTTGGTTTGGGTGCACGTGGGGACCCAAAGAGCTAGAATTCTGAGCAAGAGGGGTCCCAAAGGCTGGGCTTGGTTGCAGGAGGGATATCCAGCTGACTGGGCTTAGACGTAGAATGAGATCCAGCAGATTGGGCTTTGGTGCAGGAGGAGGATCCAGTGTCTGGGCTTGTGTACAGGAGGAAATTGATTGGGCTGCCCTTGGGTGCAGGAAGGGACCCAATAAGCTGGTCTTGTATACAGGAGCGGAACCACTGAGTTGGGCTTTGGTACAGGATGGGGACCAAGCGGGCTCCCTTAGGTGTAGGAAGAGAATCCAGTTGGCTCTGCTTGTGTCCAGCAGGAAACCCAGTGGGTTGGGCTTTGGTGTAGGATGGACCAAGAAGGAGCGAACTTAGTGGGATTGGCTTGGGAGGAGGGGTGACCTTTGGACTGGGCTTGAATAAATGAGGGGACCCAGAGGGCTGGGCTCAGGTGCACAAGGAGATCCAGTAGGCTGAGCTTGTATGTAGTAGATGACCTACTGGGATGGATTTGTGTACAGGAGTTGACCCAGTGGTCTGGGCCTCTGGGAAGGAAAGGACCCAGTAAGCTGGGCTTGGGTGTAGGAGGGGACCTACAGTAGTAAAATGAGTTTGTGTGCCAGAGAGGACCCAGTAAGCTGGACTTGTATACAGGAGGGGACCCATTAAATGGGTCTTATATACAGGACAGAAACAGAAAGGACTGAGCTTGGGTGCAGGAGGAGACCCAGTGGGCTCGGCTTGTGTACAGGAGGGAACCCACAGTGCTGGGCCTGTGTGCAGGAGGGGACCCACTGAATTGGTCTTGTGTGCAGTAAGGGATCCAGTGGGTTGGGTTCGGGTGCAGGAGAGGAGCAAGAGGGTTGGGACTTGGTGCAGGAGAGCAACCCAGTGCGATGAACTTGGGTGTCAGAGGGGACCTAGTATGCTGGGATTGTGTCCAGGAGTGGGACCCAGTGAACTGGGCTTTTGTGCATTGGAGTTCTAACATGGTTCTTGGTTGAGAATATGACTACAGTACACTGAGTTGTCAATAGGCATCCACAGAGTGAATTTCAGAGAGTAGGGCAAGAACATGAGGCAGGTGTGACATTGCCCCCCATATCCTAAACCATAAGGTCAGGGGTCTGGGTGGCAACAGGTCCCCAGAAGCTTTTGGAATCTAAATGCTCTGTGGTAAGTTTTGGAGCTTTTATTAATGATAAAAACACAGTTATGTTACATCTTCCCTACCCCTGACTCCAGGTAAAAAATTATCTCCCCCCCGCACCATGTACTCAGGGGTGAGGGCTGCTCTGAAGATTACATTACTGTCAGGAAGGTCCATTACAATTACAGTACAGTAAACTGACAAAATGAGGCCCAAAATATTTTAGGACATTATTCTTTGAACAGGAACTGGAGTCTCCTAGCCTCTAGGCCAAACTGATCCACTACTCTTCCATCAAATCTTTCCTTCCCCTGGTTAATTTGGTCTCTGTGCACACTCATCATACATAAGCCAGGTAACCGCTCATTGCTCATTGTTGACCAAAGTCATGTATTTACCCTCTGCAAGGTTCTGAAAGAGCATTCAATTGTGCATGTTGTTACAAAGAGGGCAAGTACGGTATGAATGGCTGTTTCAACAGATGGAAAGAGGTTTGTATAGTCCAAAACCTCAATGAGACTCACGTCATCTGTGTTCTTTCCCTCGCATAGTTTGTTTGCCCACACATCATACTACATACTGGATTTCTTTACAAAATTCTCAAACTGGTAGCCTTTGTGGATCAATTAGGCCAGGTTCCTGAAGTCAGTTTGTTCTATTGTAGCCATCTGAAAAGGATGAAGCTTCAACAGACTGTAAGCAGGGAAAAAATTAACAGAACTGCAACAAGAAGCTGGGTGCTCAATGACTACATTACTTCAGCAAACAGTCATGGCACACCTCACAATGAGAAATAAAAGTTCAAAACTCACTTGTGTTGAATGATGTCAGAATGTTTATTGCCACCACAATATAATAACATGAGCAAGTAAAGGGCTTGAGGCCCACAACAAACAGCTTATAACATTTCACAAAATCATTCGCTTTGTTGAAGATGACCTATTTTATTTATTTTTTTTTTGTTGTTGCTGCCTGTCATCCCCTAGCTCTATGAATGGGCTCACCAGGCTCCCACTGCCTGCTCACTCATACTCGAGGCTTGCCCCCCCCCCGAGTGGGGCCGCCAGCGGTGGACACAGGTGGCCTACAGGGGATGGCATCAGAGCCAGCTCATTAGCAGGGGCCGGCATTTTTAGTGCTGTGATTCCCTAGGGACAGGGACGTGCAATGATGACCCACATCTGCCCTGACCCCCATACGTGCTGACATTGATCACTGCAGGTCCCCTGGCCTCTGCTAGGGGTCCACATTGCTTCAGACACTCAATCCCATCCCACCCCCAGAGTAGGAGAGCAGTCCAGCAGATGTTCAGTCCTACTCCCCCCCAAGATGGTCTTCTGACTCCCAAATCCATTTCAGAACCCAGGTCATCGGCATCGCAGATGGCAACCATGTATCTGTGCCAATGGGCCAGTGACCCCTTTTATTTCTTGTGAAGTGTGCCATAGCTGATTGTTTGCAATACTGTAAGCAGGCTTGTTTTCATGAGTGAACCAAGTTATCAGTGATGAAAATAGTGAGTCCAGATATTGAATATAAACGGTTCAGCGGTAATACTCTTTGGTAGTTTGTCTAGGCGGATTAACTCGATTTGTCTACTTTGTGGCCTGTCTTGCTGTCCTGAGCTCCATGCCAACTTCATTTGCCAGTTTCTCAGAGTCCTCTAATATTGACCTGAAGTTAGTCTCATTTTCTCCTTGTGATCACTGATCACAACTACTAGCTCTTGGATAAGAGATTGCACCTCCAACAGGTCTAGCTGCATGGCCTGCAGCACCTGGGTGACTGGCTCGAGCATTGCAGAATACTTCTTAGTCAAGACTAGACAATCAATAAATGTTGGTGTCCATGATGCACAGAGCAACTGGTATGCACGTTGTCATGTTTTGGTGTTGCTATCTGTTTCAGTCAGGTTCTCCAGTTCTGTTACAATCTTTGTGAAGTGTTCTGCAAAATTTTGGATGCTTTTGTACTTCTGAGTCCAGCGTGTTTCACACAACAAAGGAACATTTGGGATGAGTTCTTTGAGAGCTGTTGCAGAAGAAATTGATTATGGATTTTATTGTGTCAGCTGCATTATGGACATCGCTCACATTACTGAGGTAATTTCCGATGAGATTGAGTTGATGCGAGGAGAAGTGTACAAATGTGACTCTAGGGTAATTGTCTTTAACTTTGGCTTGAACACCTGATTCCCTGCCAGCCATTGCTGAGCAATCATCGTACTCTTGACCTATAAGTTTATTCAGATTAAGTCCAAATTCTGAACAACCTCTTAGAATCTCATTTGCTAAGCCTTCCATGGTTCGGTCGGAAACTGGGATAAAACCAAGGATCTTTCCACGTACACATGTATTTCCATTATGTTCCTCAGTAAATCTCACCCCATGAGACAACTGTTTCATGCCTGAAATATTTGGTTTCATCTGCTAAAATCAAGAACCCCACTGAGGTATTAGCTGCATGGACAATGTCCTCTCTCAAAATGTTACCACAGATTTTGATCAGCTCGTTCTGCATTCTGACAGAAGTATACCTGGCATTGGCTAGTGCAGTTTCCAAATGATTTTTCAAAACTTCGTCTCCTGCCTTGGTGCGAAACTCCAATAGACCTGGCATATTGCCCAAAGAACTCATCTTATCTTGGAGAGCTATGTCGAGGGTCCCACAAAATACTATGCTTGAGACTATCGGGTAGAGCTTTTTGCAATTTTCCTCTATGGTTTTTCTGTGGGATTCATTAAGTTGTTGCTCAACTGAAAAGGATTTCCTTCACATGATCGCAAGAACGTTAGTTGCATCCAGTGTGATCCATGATACCAGCAACTTTTGTTGTGTTGTTTTGCAGCTTCATGGACGACTTTGTACTCAGTAAAACCTTTGGTAATGAAAGCACCTTGTGTTCTGCACATTACCTTCTGAGGAAACAGAACACAGTACCAACAGAGTGCTCCTTCCAGAGAACTAGAGTAGACTAGCCAAGGATAGTACTGGGCAAGCCAGGCATAGTGAAACATTCTTCGGCCTGTACTATCACATTTAAAGTCATACATGTCAGTAGTTGTCCAACAGTTGGTAGGCAGTTGAAATTTCAGTTCCTCGGATATGGGTTTTGTGTGGCTGACATATTGTCCAATGTCCAGTGATTGGGGTTCTGCTGGCTCCAGTTGCCCACATGAGTCTGACTGCGCTGCAGTTACCAGCATATGCCATAGTACTCTCTTCTGGGTTTGTTGTCTTGCGTCTTTACATATGGACGATTGCGTGTATCAGCCAGCTGTGAGGAACTGCGAGTTTCTTCAGGAACAGGAACGAGACTTGTTTTCTGTTTCTTGAAATAATTGTAGATGTCCATGGCTAATATCCTCTTTGTTCCATCGTTGCTGCCCCTTTCATTTTGTTCCTTTTTGTATTTTTCTGTTAATCTGTTTATTCAATTCAGTAAGCCACACACTCCGCTAGAATCAGACAGTCAGTGAGACCAGATACTGTCGCCCTCCTAGCCAAGGCTTGCCAAGGTGATCTTCTCCCTTTATTTCCTCTTCTTTTTTTTCAGTTTTGTTTCATTCAAAATGAAAGCAGCTGCAAGCAATAGCCAGCACAGTAACAGTAAACCTAAACCAGTTATGTTGTGCTGTAGACTACAGTCACAGGCAGCAGACAAACTGCCCTAGTTCTCCCCAACCCCCAGCAGCTCTGTCTGGCCCCTGCAGTAAGTGAGTCAACACCCAGTCAGATCACACTCCAGCCAGGCCCAGGTCACCGATATGAACTCCTTTTGCTTCCTTGGCTTTGTCCTGTTTGTTGTTGTTTTTTAAATATATACACATTTTTTTTTGCAAAGTGCAATTTAAGAAGCTTTGTTAAGTTTTATTATTTTCTGTTTCTTTACTTTTGTAATAATTGCTACCCAGCTACCCAACCACATCTGCTCTGTAGCCAGACTGTCAGACACAGTAAAAGGCAAGCAAGCAGATGATAATGTCATTGCTGAGTGAGAAGATGAGAGACTGTGATGTTAGTGAGAGACTGAAGACACTTAGAAGGTGATCAGAAATTCAGAACATCACTAGTCCAGATACAACAAGCATTTGTCAATGCCGAAGTTCGCTGTTGGTATTGCTATTGTACTGAGTGGGGCAGGACTACAGTTTCCAGCAGTCTCGGCTGCTGGGTTATTTACATGCTCTTGGCCATCAACATTTCTCGCTAACCATAAAAGGTTCTTATTTATTCACAACTTATGGGAGCAATATACTGTATACAGTAGATGGGTGGGCAGGCCATGTAGCCTTGTGATATACCACACAACAGTTAACCAAGAGACCAAAGTTCAAATCCTATATGCCACTTTCTGTTTGGGCCTAAACAAGGCACTAAACTGCCCAATGCTAGCTATTGTTAAGAGGAAAGAGCACCCTTCTCACAGTAAAATGAGAAGTTGGGCTATCCTGGGCAAATACTTTATGTAAACAAAAATGCTGTGCCACTGACACTACATCATGAGGAAAAGGTGATGATAAGGGGCACACAAGAGGCATAGAATTAAGTAGTACAGAAGCATTTGCCATTTAAAAGGAACATCACCTGACCCGTGTCCATCTTAAAAGAGCAGGTAATTTTACAAAAGAAAAGTTGTAACATGTGCAGCCACCCTGTTACATTAAACCCACCAAAGTATAGGTAAAAAGAGAGGGACTTATCTCAGTGCAGGGTGCCATGGGGTAGTCCTGGGGAGATGTTGTCTGCCACACCTGTAAAAGAAGAGACAAGGGGGCCACAAAGAATCCACAGTTCTTATGGGGGTTAAATAGGGTGGAAAGGACAGGAGAGAAATGCAATTATACTTATCTGATGGGTTCAGAGTCCATGTCCTGTCAGACCTGTAAAGATTAGTGTTGTGCAAAATTGGAAAATTTCGCTCTGTGAAATATTTCACGTAATTCACGCATTTCATAGAAACATAGAAACATAGAAGACTGGCACAGCCCTCCACTCATCTCCACACCCAGCAGCCTGACTGAGTGCATGAATGAATAAGAGTATGCTCATTCATTCAAATTTGACGCCCTACAGTGCTGGGCCCTTGGCTCATCAACCAGACATCATAGCCCTGGTTGAAACCTGGCTGTCCAAATCCACCCCTGACTCATTTGTCTCCCTCCCAGGCTATACCTTATACCTGGAGGACCGAGTAGGCAAACGAGGGGGAGGCTGTGCAATCTACACTAGGGACACAATACTTGGACATGCACTCCCCACCCCTGCCCTTGTAAATGGGGCCCAGGCTCTTACCCTCAAACTCACCCCGGACCCCTCTAGGAGCCCTCTCTATCTCACCACAGCCTACGTTCCCCCAAAGAACCAGCACCCGGCCCTGGTATCTTTAACTGACTACCTGGCCACCCTCCACCATAAGGCGGAACAAATCCTAGTTGGGGACCTTAATGTAAATTGGCTCAGCACCTCCTCATCCGCGATCAGAGACTCATTTGCCGCCCAAGACCTGACGCAACTCGTCACCCAGCCCATGAGAATAAACCCTAAGAGAGGTACCAGCACCCTTCTGGATGTTATTATAACTAACCGACCCAATAAAATCCAAAACATCCAGGTCCTACCACACTCCCTAAGTGACCACTCCCCTATCCTATTTCATTGGGCAGTCCCCAATCCCAAACCCAAAACCCAGACCACCCTCCGCAGGCGCCTCCACCCTGGTGGGCTGAAAAAACTTAAAGTATTCCTCACCCAGATAAACTGGTCCCCCATTCGTCGTGCAACCGACATTGACACTGCCCTCGCCTTCTTCACTCACACCTTCAACATGGCCTGTGATCTCTTTGCACCCTTCACCAAAATCCAGTCCAAAAAGCAGAATGCACCCTGGGTTAGCCCTGCCCTTCTACAATTACTAAGAAATCAGGATAACCTCTGGCACCTTGCCACTGAAACGGGTCATCTGTCTGATAGGCAGGCTTACAATGCAGCCCGGAATAAGTGCTCTTGGGCCATCCAGAAAGCCAAGGCCGACCATTACCAGGCCACCCTTACCTCCTCCTGGGGCTCGGCCCGGACTTTCTGGGATAATATTAAACAACTTAACGGAAAAGTTCGCTCCCCTGCCCCATCCCAGCTCACTAGAAATGGCACTACCACCACTGAGCCTGCCACCATAGCTAACTGGCTCAACTCCGCTTTCACTGTCCTTAGCTCAGTCCTCCCTAGTAATTTCTTTTACCCTCCCCCCAACCAACCTCCCCCTGTCCACCAGCACCCCAGCTTCCACCTGCGCAAGATTTCCACCCGGGAAGCCAGACCCATCCTAATCAAAGCTTTGAATAGCAACAGTCCTGGCAGTGACTCACTGGACCCCAGTATCCTCAGGCTGGTGCTAGATGAAGTCCTTGCCCCACTCACCAGCCTAATTAACCAATCACTCTGCCTGGGACAATTTCCCATGGCTTGGAAAACAACCATAATCACACCAATTCATAAAGGGGTGACAGGTCAAGTCGGCCAACAACTACCGCCAATCTCATCCTCCCCCAAAGCCCTGAGAAAGTGGTGGCCATTCAAATCACTGATTATCTGGCTAAGCATAACATCTTATACCCAGAGCAACATGGCTTCCGTGCTGGTCACAGTACCAGCACTGCCCTAATTGAATTCTCCAACTTCCTGCACTCCTCCTTGGATACCAGCTCCCTAGCTGGTGCAGTGTTCATCGACCTCTCAAAGGCTTTCGACACCATCTCCCATCCACTTCTGCTGAATGCTCTCTGCCACACTGGTCTCTCGGCTGGCCCCCTAGCATGGTGCACAAGCTATCTTGCCGCTCGTACACAGTGTGTAAAAATCAATGGGACACTTTATGATACCCATCCCATTCACTCTGGGGTCCCCCAAGGTTCCATCCTGGGCCCCCTTCTCTTCTCGCTCTATCTGAACACCCTGCCCTGTGCATGCCCTGGCAAAATTCTCCTGTATGCAGATGACACTGTCCTTTTTGCCACCCACAGCAATCCCGTCTCCCTCCAGGACACCCCACAGCAGTCTTTCAACAGTGCCGAAGCTTGGTTTAAGGAGCGCAGACTCACCATCAATCTTAAAAGACCAAAGCTATGCTCTTTTCCCACCCCCAAAACAAAGCTAGCAACCACCCACTCTATATCCTTCCTAGTACCATTTAGCCACTGGAACAAGTCTGCTCCTACAAATACCTTGGGGTTACCTTCGACTCAGCCCTCACATTTCACAACCACATCGATGCCCTAACATCAGCCACTAACACACGGCTTGGCATCCTCTTCCGCCATAGAACCTGCCTTCCCCCAAATGCACTCCGGCTCGCTATTATGTCATCCGTTTTGTCCCTTGTAGACTATGGTCTACCAGTCTATGGTGCTGCCAACACCACTGCACTCAAAAAAATTCACTTAACCCTGAATAAAGCCTGCAGATTGATTACTGGTGCCCCCAGGCTCACACACACCTGTCAGCTGTATGTCGAGGCTAAACTTCTTACCCTGGATGAACAGCTCCAATATCAAACCTGTCTCCTCACAAAAAAAATCCTACTCAGGCTCTCCCCCCTGGGGTAACGGCATCCATCCACCAGAGCCCTCCCACTATTGCAACACGGTCATCCAACAAGACCACTCTAACGGTCCCCAGATCATGAACCAGCGGTGGCCAGAGGTCCTTCTGCTATAGAGCCCCATCCTGGTTTAACTCTCTCCCTGCCCCCATCACCAATGCCACCACCATCTCCAAGTTCAAAACCACCCTTGGAAACCAAATCTTCAACATAAGTAGCTGCTCCTGTCTCTGAAGTAGCCTCCACTCTCTTCTCATGACACGCCCTCCGGGCGGCTCTCCCTAGCCATCCCCACCACACGGCTTCCCGGTACACGTGCTCTGTCTAACCTGGCCAGTGCCAGCTGTTTTAGTGTTTACCTATTAGATTGCTCAATTTTGATACCAACCTGTGTAACACCTGTTCTCAATTACATGTGCCCTGTAACCTAAATGTATTTGTCTGACCCCAGTGTGACGTGGCGCCTCTGTTGAATGCCTATTGTTTTGCAAACCTATGCTGTGTAACCAAAAACACTATGTATGTCTTTAATGTAACGAAGTACCTTTGGAAATGAGCCTCTGGCTCAAAGGTTGTAAACTGATTTTACAAATAAATAAATAAATGCTTGTACAAGCATGTTCTCATTCATTCAAGCACTCAGTCGGGCTGCCGGCTGTGGAAGTGAGTGGAGGGCTGTGCCAGTGGCCCGATCGTGGTACTGGGGGGGAGTGGAGTGGGTGCTGCTAGGTCATGATAGCAGGGTGGGGGTTATCTAGACACCAAGGAGTAGGGATTTAATTTTTTTTAAATAAAAGGAAATGAAGGGGCCAGGGTAAATTTGAGGCATCTTGTTAATTCAATTACGGCTGGTGATGACGGAGAGGCACCACTGAACACCAGGAGTGGGGTTGAATTTTTTTAAATAAAAGGAAATGAGGGACCAGGGTAATTGGGGGGCTTATTCAATTATGACTGATAATCAGCCGGGAAGGGGGAATAGACACCAGCATTTGAGGTGGCCGGTGAGTGAAATTGAGAAATTTCACCACAATTTCATGAAACATTTTGGGCGTCGAAATTGCCGATTTTGCCAGCGAAATTTTATTTTGCTGCATTTCCAGTAGAAATAGATGGAAAAATAGGTTAGTTAAGAAAGAAAAAGATGTAAGATGAGCAAAAGCAGATTGTTCACACACTGAATGGAATGGTGATGACTTGTTAGTAGTAACAGCTGATTGGCCACAATGGTTAGCAAATCTACTGTTACTACTGGCACAGCATGACCAATTCATTTGGTGTGTGAATGAATCAGTGATTAAAAGAAAGGCTGGTTGCCATGGGAGGGGGCTCCATAATATGGCTTTTTTATACTAACTGTATGCTTTGCGTGATGAGAGGGGAGGACAGCACCGACTGTGTGAGGTGGGGTGCCATTATGAGCGAGACTGCAAGGGGGTGAAGTTAGGATGGGAAATCGGGATTTTTTAAAGTTGGGGCTTGCAACTGGGGTTGGGGAAATGTTTTATGACAACTACTTGGCACATTCACCAACACACTTCACTGGGATACTGGGAGAGGAGGGAGAGGGAGGTGTGTACCATGAGAGTGGGATATAATATCATGTTTTTAAGCTGATCATGTGGGAGGGGAGTGGTAATATGCTGCATGTAAGTGGGGTGTTTGGTTTTAATGAAATCATCTTTTTTTTTTTAAATAAGAGCACTGTGCATAGTGGGATTTCACCATCAAAGGTGAGTTTATGTGAAGCTTTGACTGGGAGACACTAGGTGAGGTGATACCTTCACTGGCAAAGTGCTACAATGTGTAGTCTCCATCTGGTGGAGTGATCTTTTTTAAGGCAAAGAACTAAACGAAGTTGCACTTTGCACTACACAAAGTAGGTCCACTTTGTGTAGTGCTATGCATAGCAACGTTTAGAAACTTCACACACAGGTAGATAAGGGTAATGAAAGAGAGCTACCAAAATGGAGATGGAAGGGTGGAAATGATATAAAAAAGTAGTAGAGTAACAATGGAGAACCAAAAAAGACTCCATTAACAGCAAAATAAATATATGCCAGTCACAACAAAATTGAAGAAAAGAAGCAGAAAAGCAGCATGGCTGAATTGGGGAATCATGAGAAAAGTTAAGCAAAAAGCAGACTGCTTATAAAAATAAAACAAGAAGAAGGGCACAGCGGAGGTTATGGTGGCATATAGAAAGGAGCTCAAAGCTGCCAGCTATTATTACCCCGGCCCCAGCCCATGTGAAAATGAAAAGCACACATAAATGTATGTCAACAGCAGAAAATGTCACTAATACTGTCCAGCCATCCAAATCAGTCTTCTGCCCCCTCATAAAAGAAAATATATATAGCAGCAGCTGCAGAAAACTGTGCATTGTAAGGATCTGCTTAGCACCAGAGCCCCTACAAGTACAGTGAGGCTCCCAAAAAGAACAGCAATTTAGCAGTCCTGAAAGTTGTGTAAGCAATAAGACACGATGGGGTGTGCATTGAACAGATATTACCACACACCCAGGGATGTAGTGAGGCATGAGGCTGCAGGCCAAGTGCCTTCACCCCTAGAAGTGTTGCAATATCTGTTTAATGCACACCCTTGGAGTGTTTTATTGTGCTTATAAATTGGGATCTGTGCATGTTTATATGTATTTCTATGTATTTAATCATGTTTATAGGCAGAAAAAAAAAATTTACTTATGTTAGTTTATGATCAACTAGTTCTACTGCCTATTTCAAAGTGAGGTTATTGTGTAAGTAGAACTATGGGATAGTTGAGAGTGTGGATGCACACACACACACACACACACACACACACACACACACTAGCCACAGTCTGTACTCCCTTCCCCCATCAGGCTTTCATGAAATGAGATGACTGGGTAAAAGTACAGGTTAAAAAAAAATTGCAACAGATGTCTTTTTTCATTAAACTGCTGGAGCAACACTATAGAAGTAGGAGCTGTGAACAATGAACTGTCACACTGTGGGACTAAACAAAGTCCTAATCATTTCTGGTAAAGTTGAGGAAGTGGGGACTTGAGACTCGGAGACTGTCATTTGTTTCTGTTGTAATAAAAGGTGCAGCTGGAGTATGGTGGGTGGGATCCAGTGTTTGATGTATAGGTTCTAAAGAGCACAACTTTTCTGTGTCCAGATTGGGAGACTGAGCTGCATTGTACAGCATTTGGTCAGCTCTGGCACTGTTGAACATTTATTTAAACACATTAAAAAGTAGCACCAGAGTTTGTTAGACTGTGGAACAGCAGCCAGAGACTGAGAGAAAGTTATGCACACCAGCAAACCTCAGTCTCTGACTGCTGCTTCACAGTCTAACAAAAATCCAGTGCTGCATTTGTTTATGTTTAAATAAATGTTTAACAGTGCCAGAGCTGATCAAATGCTGGACAATGCAGCTCTCTCTCTTTCTCCCCCCCGATCAGGACACAGAAAAATCATGCTCATTAGGATCTACACGTCAAACACTGGATCCTGCCTGCCACACTCCAACTGCACCTTTTACTGCAACAGACACAAATAGCCTCCAAGTCTTGAATCCCCACTCCCTCAACTTAACCAGAAATGACTAGGGCTTTGTTCAGTCTAAGGGAGATAATTTGATGTTCAAATGTAATAGCTAGGAGTGGGAGTGGGACACGGACAAGTGGGAGCGCAATTTTATTCTATAACAGTTTTCTTTATATGGAAGCAGCATCTGACGTTCATCAGGAGAAGTCAGTCAAGTGTTCCATTAGTGGGGACATGGTAATGTATTCGTACAGAGTCAGTGAGCAGTACCACAGTTTCAGTGATAGGCCACAAGTACCAGGTTGAGCAGTGTAAGCGAGGGGAAAAATGGCAGCATTGATTCCAGTAAGCAAGCAAAGCTTGGGGGGGGTGGAGAGAGAGAACAGAGTGGAGTAAAGAGGCACCCGCACCATGGCTTAAGTGAAAGGCCTGTGAGGAAAGGGACCAATGGGTTGGTCGGGGGGTGACGTCAGCCAGGCTTATCAGGACATCAAACAGCTGTTTGCTGGGCAGTGTCCTGCAGTTGAAAGGAAAAAGCCACATTTGATTGGTTCAGATTTTTCTTTTCAACTAGAGGACTTTTCCACCCCAGCAAGGCAGAATAGTGTCATGATCATCCTGGCTGATGATTGGTATGGCACTGATGAGTCCCTTGAAGACCATGCTGCATTGGGCAGACAGTGTCACACCCTTCAAAAGTCACTCTATAGCAAGAAATTTGTTGCATGTGCATTGAAAACTTAAAAATGACTGAGAGTGTGAACTGATTTTGAACACTGTAAGTGGCAGGCCCTTTTAGCCTGCCTGGCCCTGCTTCAAATTCAAATTTTATTTTTTCCCTCGGAGACAGTGAACTGATTTTGAACACTGTGGCCCTGCTTCAAAAACATTAAATTTAAATTCTTCCTCTGAGAGATGCTAGAGTGAACTGATTTTGAACACTCACTGTGTAAGTGGCAAGCCCTTTCAGCCTGCCTGGCCCTGCTTCAAAAATATTAAATAGTTCCTCAAACTCAATTCTTTGTACTCCCCACTGAATGTTTTTCAGTTCAGTGAAGTTCCTGATGCCGTTCCCCCTCCCTGACCCCTGCAGGGTGATTTCTCTCCTTTCCCCCTCCCCTGCCCTGCCTGGTTTGCCTGCACCCATTGTTCCACCCTTTCTCTCTGGGCCTCTTTGGTAAATGTTCAAAAAAGCAAAACTGTATTTCTTTTGTTTGTGTTATACTTTTTAATTGTTCTACGATTTTTTTTAAGTTGTTGCTGCCACCAAGAATTGTCTCCGGAGAGCAGATCAGCAAGCAAAAGCAAGTGTTGCCACCATCACCACATGACTGGCCATTTAGCCTAGCAGCATGCACACCCATGCACTGAGGACAGTGAGTGGCATGGAGATTATCCAATCCACTCCCATGCCAGCTCAGATACTGTGAGACTCAGTTTCCTTCCCAATCCCTGCCTCAGCCACCTGACAGAATCTTTGCTGGTCAAGTGATGCATGCAAGCGCAGAGTAGCTCGTAGGGTTGTACCCCACAACGAGCTGTTAACTGTACATGACCACCATGATCCATTTAATGGGAAGTGGGCATTTGGAAGTGCGGGAGAGCTGAAACAGTCAGCTTGAGTTACAGGACATGGTCACGAAGCAGTAAGAGAATCAGAATGGACTGGAGAAAGAACAGGTATGAGCGCTCACTCGTGAGTCGTGACCCGTGGGACAATGCGTAGTCACTTAAAGGGCAGGCAGCTTTTTTATATATATTATATTTAATTGGTTTGGGCTTGGTTGGGGGGCCCAATTCTGGGGGGGAAGGAACAAGTGCCCCCGTTGCCCCCCCCTTGTAGATGCCCATGGAGAAGTCCCAAAGAGGATATATCATATGTCTGTACTTTGTCATTTTCAATCTATACAGGACCAGACATATAAGCCTGTTTAAAAGATAATGTCTGTTCTAACAAAACTTTGCCAGCTTGACTTGCACAAGGAATTGCATACCCATGATGCCTTGTTTGGGAAATGAGGCTTGAGAGTATACACATTGCATACAGTTTTGAGAGATGCACAAAAAGCAGACTATTTGGATATGTCTTCTCTCCTAGCATACTACAATACAATACTGCTTACCCTGCAAACTACTTGTACTGTAGAGGAGGCAGTATAGTGTAGTGGTTAACGGCACTGAACTGCAAACCTGGATACCAGGGTTTGAATCCCATCATCCTCCACTTGCATACTGTGTGACCCTGAGCAAGTTATTTAACTTCCTTGTGCTCCCAGGTCGCGCCTGAAAATAAGCTCTGGTTTAGTGTGCCCTTTCTGGTTAAACAATTTCCCCTTTCCGTACTTCTCTTGTATGCTTTAGAGATAGAAAAAAAAATCTAAGTTAAAATCTCAAGTAATTAATATCTAAAACATTTACTAAGTTCAGACTTTCAAATAATTAACAACTGAGATATTTTCTAAATCAAAAAATCAACTAACTCCTTAGCTGTATTATGTTTAAACTGAACAATTCAATTAATCCTTAACTGCAGTATTTTTCAGTCTGCTTTCTCAACTAATGCAGATGTAAAAAAAAAATGTTTCTCTACTAATGGCTAGATAGCAAGGATTATACATTAGTTGAGCAAAACTCTCAACCAATGATCAAGCTTAATGCTTAGCTTTTTAGTTAGTTATGCCCTTCTGAAAAGGGAAACATTAGGTATTTGCTAACTTATGTTTTTTTCCATCATTTTGTGATGATATGTCCTAATATGATATTGTTTGGCACATCATTACAACTCCTATCAATAAGTATTGTACTCATACAAATGTCAGAGCTGTAGCTTAAAAAAAGGCTGAGTTATGACCTAATTAATACATTTCAAAAATTCCACAGAATTTCAACACATTTTAAATTTCAGTTATTTTGCTCTAGTTTTTGAAGTACGTACCGAAATGATACCAAATTTGGCAAGTACCTGAATGATCTTCTGATTCCTTCCTGTCCTGGGTGCTCACTCTGCTCCTCTACCAAGGGCCTCCTAGCAGTTCCCAGGGCCCACCTAGAGTAATATGGAGACCACTTGTTTGAGGTGGCAGTCCCAGGGTTGTGAAACCCGCTACTGAAATCTTTGAGGGAGGCCCCATTGGTAGAAGTGTTCAAGTGGGACCTAAAGGCACATCTTTTTAGGAAAGGTTTTTTAGACCTGTAATTAGTATACTGCTGCAGTATTTTATTTATATTGATTTTAAATTGCTTATTTTATTATATGTTTTTATGTTACTTCTTGATGTATATTTTTCCTATCCACTTGTGCAGTGCCCAGAGCCTCTGAGATTGGGCATGTAACTAAATAAACCTTTACTTACTTACTTACTATACAGGTACTAATGGCTTTCATAAGTCTACCAAATGTCAGAGTCATAGATTGAAAGGGTTGCTGGTGGCCAAACATTTAATTAAAATTAAATTTTCAGGTATTTTCCTCTACTATTAAACATTCTTATCCAAATTTATCCACAGTGTCATGATTTAGAGAAACATGCAACATAGGTATGCACACCACCTTTTAAGTATCAGGCTTTAAAGGTGGCTGTGCTATAGGTAGCCAAATATTTTGCCAAAAGTGTTATTTTAGTTATTGTACTATAATTTTGAAGGTATGAATCAAAATCTTATAAGCTTTTGCAGGTATAAGGGTTATTATCACATGTGTGTATATATATATATATATATATATATATATGTATACCAACTTTCAGATTTCTAGCTCCAAAGGTGCCTGGTTACATGTAGATTAATTTTGTTTTGAGATTTAATATGCTTTATTGATTACATAGAAATAACATAACAATTCAACAAACAAACAGAACACATAGCATCCTCACCCCCCCCACCATCCAGCCCCACAAGGTGGATTACTTAATAAGAAAACTCATCTGGAAGTCAGTTAGAAGTAAAACAATTGAAGGACTCACCACATAAATAAGAAAATACATACATGTGCATGAAGAAAATATCTACTGAAAAGGAAAAATGAAAAACATACATTTATCAGGTTGGATTTGTTTCAGATCATACTAAATCGTGTAATAATAATAATAATAACTTTATTTTTAAAGCGCCTTTCAAAATATCAAGGCGCTTTACAAGTCAGAATGCACAATATAAAATTTCACATGAAACATATAAATACATAGCAACATCACATATTAAAAACCAACAATAAAATCATCCATACAATCCAAAAAATAATATTAATACTCAAATATCAGTTAATCATCCAAGAAGGCCCTCCTCCACAGGTAAGTTTTCAAATTTTTCTTAAGGTATGTAGTTTGCTCCACTTCTTATCATATACTGAAAGTCTATTATGGACACTCACAATCATTTTTTCAAACCAGTGATGAAGAACTACTTTCTTGTCTGAAAGGGAAATCAGTGCCACATAGTATCTCCTTTCCTTGAAAGCAATCCCACTATAATCGCCAGCTATACAAATCTCCAGGAGAAATGCCCCTTCAAAACTGAGGAGAAGGTCAGCTCTAGATTTGATCTGATCCCAAAGGGGAGCCACTTTAGAACATTTACAGAAGATGTGTAACAACATACCTTCAGCGTGTCCACATCTGGTACGCAGGGAAAAGTCTAATTTGCCCATATTGACTAATTTTGGGGGTGTACAATAAATGTTATGCAGAATATGGAATTGAATAAGATGAAGCTTATCATGGGAAGTATAAACATGGAGGTCTTCCAAAATTGTTGTCCATCTAAAATCATGCTGTGGGAAAACAGCATTCCAATATAAGGACTCACCAGAGATGCTAGGAAATAAAATGAGGGAAAAATGAGACTACAAATGTGATACTGCATGGGGTTGCAATACAATATCAGTAGCTGATTGCAGGAACTCACTAAGATTGACAGTCCATGGTGTGGAGCCAAACCATTGCAGAAGTACTGTACATGTCAAAGTTGAAATATTTTGAATGCACACTTAGTATCTAAATTATAAAAAGAAATAATAACCTGACTTGATTTTAACTGTCCTTCCTGGAGCAAGTCACAGACCCTGATATCAGCAAGTTGGGGTAACCAGTCTGCTTTCAACACACAGCCTCCCACCTTTAAATTAGGGTTATAAAAAATAGGTTGAAAAATGTCTTTAAAACATTTAAAATGTATAAATGTGCATAACTGTAAATGGACCTGTACCGAGATACCTATTGTTGAGTCTCACAGAACTGCAGGGAGAGATTTAGGGAGAATAAATAACAAAGCAGAGGGATAAGCCAGCTGCCTTAATCTGGTATCTTGCTAATGCAAGCCAGAGAGAAGAAAAGGAGGAGCCACTATCTACCACATTCTGAACTGTTCACCTGAGATATTTACAGGCATGGCTAGCTAAATAATATACAAATAAATGCAGGCACCAAAGACCACCAGCTGCCTTAGATGCTGATAAATGATTATATCCTCTTCTAGGGGTTTTACCCAACCAAATAAAGTCAGAGATCACCCTGTGTACCCATTTAACCCAAGAAAAGGGGGAGCAAAACATTAAACATATTAAGTAGGTAAAACAAATGAGGAAGAACATTCATTTTAATATTTATTCTACCCCATAATGTCAATGGCAAGGATTGCCATCTCTTCAGATCTTGTTGTATGACGGTCAACAGGTCATCAAGATTAAGCTTTTTGAGTTGAACTACATTTCTTGTGAGGGTAATGCCAGGATACTTAAGTTGTTTGGAAGTCCAAGATAAACCCAACTCTAAGATGTCTGATCTGAGAACAGCAGAATTTAAGGGTGAAACCTCCATTTGCTTCTAGTTAGATAATAAACTAAATTCTTAAATATTAGAGAGAGCAGCTAGGATGGCCACCTTTGGGTTGGTAAAATGGAGTAAAATATCATCAGCATATACAGATAGCTATAAATTCCACCACCCCCCCCCCGCACTGGAATACCAGTCAAATCAAGATTATTCTTGAGCTTCCGAATTAAGGGCTCCAGATACAAATTAAACAACAAGTGGTACAAAGGACAATCCTGTTGAGTCCCGGAAAACAAAAGGAAAGTGGAAGAAAACACTCCATTACAATAAATTCTAGCAGATGGGCACAAATACAAGACCTTAACCCACCAAAAAAATGTAGAGGGAAGCCAAAAGCCTCCAAAGTTGCAAATAAGAAGGTCTAGTTGACCCTATCAAATGCTTTCTCCACCTCCATGGAGACCAGAGCTGCTGGAACATGGGAGTCCCTGGATGTAGAGAAAATATGGGATAATTTACAGAGATGATTGATGGGATTGCATGAAGTCAACTTGTTTGTGATTTATGAGCCCCACCCAAACTGCATTAATCCTGGAAGCCAATATTTTGATGTCATAATTCATAAGTGATATTGGACAATAACTGGCCACATTATCCGGGGACATATCAGGCTCAAGCTGTAAGACAGACAATCATAGCTTCCAGGAGAGTACCATCCAAAATAACAGAATCAAATAAAGCAAGGAAAAAATGGTGCAATAATGGAACCTACTCATGAGCAAAATCTTTATAAATGTTTTTGGGTAAGGCCATTGGGCCCAATGTCTTATCAAGTGGTAAAGATTTGATGATGGTTAGGATTTCGTGATAAGTTAATGGCTACGTCAAATAAGACTGCTGGGATTCAGTCAATGTGGGAAGGGAAGTCTCAGCTAAATAAGCTTGGATATCAGAAATTAGGGGAAGGTTAGATAAGGACCCATAAAGAGCTTTATAATAAACTTTGAATGCATGGGCAATGTCTCTAGATGAAGTTTTAAAAGAGTTATCATGCTCGGACTTAATAGCGGCAACAATGCGAGATGCCTCTTGTTTACAGAGTTGAAGAGCAAGGAGGTAGTCTGCTTTTTCCCCCAGTCAACATATGTAGAATGAGTTTTAAAAATAGAATATTTAGCCTTCTCCCACAAAAACTCCATGAATTTATCATGCAGAGATAATAATTTGGTATGGTGCTCCTACAGAGAGTGAGGACTCCAATATTTCTCTAATTCCCTAATTTGAGTCAAGAGGGTAGAAACTTCTGACTCACTACATTGCTTCCATTTAGTTGCTAAACAGATGACTTCACCCTTGATGAAACTCTTAAAGACACTTCATTCTACATCCCTGTTTCCAACGGAGTCTGTGTTATGGGAGACAAATATTTCCATCTGCTCTTTGATTCTAGTGATAATATATTCCTTTTTTAAAAGATGATTGTTTAACTTCCACAGCATATCTTTTGGGGCATTAGGGACCAAACTATGCCATAACCACTCCAGGGAATGATTGGAAAGGACCCACGGAGCTATCTCACAGTGCTGCACACCCTCCATGATATTCTGACTAATTATAATAAAATTGATACGGGAGTTAGATTTATGCACTGAGGAAAAAAAGAGTATAATCTTTAGTCATCGGATATACAGTAATATTCGCCATGGGTCACATAATCCAAAGGAATCAACCATATCACAAACAGCATGCAGGGCAGGAGATAGACCGGCTTGCATTTTACCTGTCCTAGCCAAATCCTGGGTGAAAGAAATATTCCAGTCTCCCACTATAATAAAAGGAACTGTAAGGAAGGGTGCTAGGAGTGCAGTTAATTTCATAAAAAAGGAGGGAGTGTTTGCGTTAGGTCCGGAGACACTGCCTAACACCACTTCTGTACAATCCAAAATACCTTTAACAAATATGTATCTACCCTGTGGGTCCTCAAGACTCTGCAGACACTGGAAATTAATACCTTTAAAGAGCAGAATGGCTACCCCCTTATTTTTAGAACTGTCGCCAGCTGCAAAAACTTGGCCAACCGAAGGACAATGAAAAAGATTACCCTCAGAGGTTAACAAATGTGTTTCTTGCAAAAAAAACTAATTTTACATTGTAACTGTTTCAAATCCTTAATAATTTAGTACCTTTTAACTCTGGAGTGAAATAATACCCCCCAAAATTAAGAATAGCTCAATGGCTATAAACGAGGCTAGTTTCCAAAAGGTTATTCCTATATATATAATAATATAACATAATGTTAAGCAGAAGCAAATACAAAAAATACCTCCCTCCCACTGTCTCACACATATCCAAAACAGAGAATTATTTAACAGAATCAAAGTAACAAACCAGTAGTCCCCCAATCCAGCAAACCATCCCCAAAAAACTGCTAGTGCATGACGAACACCATGCAATAAACTATATTCCTCATTACCCCCCTCGAAACACATAGTCACAAGGAGGGAGAACCTCATATATAAAGGAGTACCCAAAACACTGAAACATTTAACAAGTATCAAAAATAAGAAAAAACCTATTGATAGTACAGAACCTTCCATAACCAGTTAACAATTAACTGTATATAAATGACAGTAGAGAAAATAATGCTCAAATCTAAATGTCTAAATAAAATAAAATAATCTCATTCAGTACAGTACATTACCGCAAATTGTTCCTAATAGCAAAACAACAACATGGAGAAGATGGGTAGAATAAAGTAAAAAAGCAAAATTAAAAGAACTTCAATGGCTCAGCTAAATATATAAGTGTTAGTAAAGCAAACTGAAACTGCAGAAAAGTACATAAATCACTAAGATAGGCCATGCACAAAACTTGGTGATTTGCAAACATCACTGAAATTGGAGAAGTCCCAGAACCTGTAAAGAAAGCAAGTTGTAACAGATTGATACCAGTAAGTGCTCGAGATTGGTAATCATGTCAAAGAGATCTGGCAGATCATTCATCAGAAAAGTCCCAGAGGATAACAATAAATGTGGTGTGTGGTCCCTGTCTGATAAGCTTGATAAACCAAGCGTCAGAAATCCAATGAAAACATAGGCTAGGAGAACTGCTCCTTATTTAATCCATCCAGAGCTGAGAGTACTGGTAAGTTCTTGATGGAGCGTACTAAAACAGCCGTAGTTATCAACAGAGAAAACATAATAAGGTCCCATTTCCAGGTCCATGAAAATAAAATGGGAGCCCAAAAAAATGAAAACCACAACTGAAAATAAATCCTTGGCTACTGTTACACATAGTACCTGCCTAAGGGATCTGGACAAACAGGAACTTCGCTCCATTACATCAAGACATGAAGGAAATGTCCAAGGTAGACTCAACAAAAAAATCAGGATCGGGAGTCAGTTAAATGGCCAGACAACCAAAAATCAGAACCCTAGACTTCAAGAAGAGTCAGCAGGAGTGATCCATAAAGAAATCAAGATTTGTCATCTTAACAATCCTTATAAAGGTCCAGAAATAGTACTTTAATTTCAACTGAAGCTTTTTCAGCCAAATCAAAGGAGTGCCAAGAGCCATCATGTTGAACTTGTAGCTTTGTGGGATAGAACATCCTAAATTGAATAGCAGCTATGATCAGACGGGTTACCATTGTATGATAGGCGGCTCTCTTCTGCCGTGCAGGCATTGGCAACTCTTGAACAATCTGCAGGTGTGCCCCTTCCCAATAAACATTTTGAAGCTCCTTCACCTTTCTCAGTAAGTTCTGTCTATCAAGATAGTTAAGGAATATAAATATGAAGGGTCATGGCAGTGAACCTTCAGGGGACATGGCCCTCAAAGAATGGTGAGCACATTCTATTATATAGGAAGGTCCATTTAGAGAAGGACCAGCCAATTTGGTAAACAACTTTTGAGCAAAGAGAACTGGGTTCTATCCCTTGGAAAGCTCAGGGAGACCAAGGACTAAAACATTGTTCCTTTGGATACATCCTTCAAGATCTTCTAACCGAGTCTCCAGACAGGCCATTTTTTGTTGAAGTGCCATCATGTCTGGCTCAATCCTTGTATGCCAGTCTTCAAGAGAACTCATTCTTGCCTCGTTATCCCCAACTCAGTGGTTCAGCTCATCCACTGATGTTCAGAGAGCCCTAATTTCCAAGGTAAGTCAGTGTAAAGCTTCCTTGAAGAGGGTAAATTCCTGTAAAAATCTGTCCTTTGAGAGTGCTACTGTTAGAGTAGTAGATCTGCCCATTGATTTTGTTTGGGTCTTCAGGGGTTTAGATGCCTTGTTGGGGCTGGTTGGCGGCATGTGCTTTGGTGGAGTCGCTTTCATCTCTGCTTCCGTATTCCAACAGATAAAGCACAGAGCTGGTAATCAGCAGGTAAAAACTGCAACCAGAAAGTACTTACAGTGAGGATTCCTCCAAAATAGGCAGGAAACTGTAACATTGTCAGTCAGGAAGAGTGGGAGCCACCCAGGAGAGCAGCTGTCTAGAAGTGTACATCACGTGAATCATGCAGATCAAAATTTTCATTATATTTCCCATAAAAAATAAAATGACAGACTTTGAGCACCTATACTTTTGTGACAATGCATCATAATGTAAAGAAAACTATTTAAAAGACAAAGAACCTCTGTGCGCAAACACTGAGGCAAGGGTTACCCCAAAGGGCATTTGGCTGGGAAGCCAAGTTTCAAGAAAATACAAAATCACACATGCCCCCACAATGCAAAGCATCATGGGCTGCATATGCAAATCACCACAGAATGTTATGCTGGTCCAACTTTAAGCAGAATTGCATGGTGCCAAAAGGCCTCTCACACAGTTTTCAAAGGGTGCTAACAGAAGACATAGACACGTGTTTCATCCTACCAGGACTCATCAGTATGCCTCGTCTGTTTGACACCCCAGTGGTGCCTCAGTGTTTGCGCACAGAGGTTCTTTATCTTTTAAATAGTTTTTTTTATTTTAATGGGTTCACCACAATATAGCCAAGGCACACTGCCTTAAGGGTAGCTGGTCCATTCCACTGGGGTGTCAAACAGACGAGGCATACTGATGAGTCCTGGTAGGACGAAACACGTGTCTATGTCTTCTGTTAGCACCCTTTGCAAACTGTGTGAGAGGCCTTTTGGCACCATGCAATTCTGCTTAAAGTTGGACCAGCATAACATTCTGTGGTGATTTGCATATGCAGCCCATGATGCTTTGCATTGTGGGGGCATGTGTGATTTTGTATAATGTAAAGATATCTTGCACACCATTAGATAACCAATCAGCAAGTAATTATGCAAGAACTCTAGCTGAGTTGACAGCTGAATTATAACCAAATTAATACATTTCAGAAATTTTGTGAAATTTCACAGAATTTTGTAGAATTCCATCAAAATTCTGTGAATTCAGAATTTTCTCATTCCATACAGCTCTTGTGGTTAGGGAGTAGAGGATGCCAAAATTTGTAAGTACAAACAGATTTCAAGTGCACCAAACCTGCCTATGGTGAGACTAGATGTAGCCATAAAACTCTGGGAGGGTCAGGGCCTATGTTACCTGGATCAGTTTTGGATGCAGAGGGAACTAAAGTCCTGGGCAGAAATGAAAATAGAGTTCCAACTATCCAGGAAAGGCTTTTTTCAAATATTTGCTGCTACATCTTTATATGTCTACCTTGTAGAATAAAGGGCATATAGTACAAGAACCAGAACATGAGCTAGTACACTTTTTGCACAGGGCAGAAAATCTACAAGGGGATAGAGGGCTAATCATCACAATGAATAAACTGCTAGTGTAGGATCATCCAGCTGACTTGGTAAGAGTGCAGGACAAATGGAAGATTGATATGGGATTTGCCCTCAAAATGGGCTCATAGGATGATATCTAGGACAATGCCTTCCACACTGCAGCTCCCACTGAATGGAAACAGTAGACATTTT
Source organism: Neoceratodus forsteri (assembly GCA_016271365.2). Lineage (NCBI taxonomy): Eukaryota > Metazoa > Chordata > Ceratodontiformes > Ceratodontidae > Neoceratodus > Neoceratodus forsteri. The sequence continues at coordinate 1,329,740 of JADMNL010000041.1, forward strand.
TTCAGAATATTTTAGAGCCCCACATATTACCAAATACTTTGACACCACCAGCACAGATAGAGGGGCTATCACTGCCACATTCTGTGGTCCAGCCCAAATGTGTCTTCCTTCTAGATAGGGTATCAAAGGGAACTAGTAAAAAATACCACCAGTTCAACAGGAGTTGGACTGCTTTCATCTATTGTTAGGCAGGTAGGAACCTCAGGGAGAGTAAAAGGGACAGAGCACAAATATTTATATATTGCACTATATAGAGGATGTAAGATGACCTAGTTAAGGATATGACATTTATATTCATTAGTGAGGGGGCAAGAGTGAGTTGTGAAAGTCCTGGCCCCTCAAAAATGAAGATCAATGGCATATTCTGTGTTTAGGTCATTGCATATCTGGCTTATACAACAAGTTTTCAAATGTTAGCCTGCCAAATTAGTTATTTTATACTCCTCTCAACTGCTCATTTGGAATTATCATGCTCTGGTTAGAATGCTGATAGTTGTACTGTTTGTGATGCCATCACGCATTGTGGCAGCTGTGTCCCCATTGGTTATGTACAGCATTATGACCTACTAAATTTATTTAAAATATCAGATTTACAACCTTTGAGCCAACGGCTCATTTACAAAGGTACCTCGTCACATGGAGGACAGAACAGTGAGAATACAGGTTACAAAGGAATGCAGTTGTAGAAATTACAAACATTTTATACAGTCTTTTTACAATTGTTTATACAGTCTATTTACAGTGTTAAACAAGAGACACATTGTTACCATAAGAGAACATCAGTTACCGTCTTTTACATATTACACATGAATCAAGGTGGTGACCCAAAATACAGGGTTATGCAGAAGAGAGGGGCCAGTGGGGAGGGTGTGTGTTTGAGTGGAGGCAGTCCAAATGACATTGTCAGAAGTTGTGAGTGGAGGCAGTCCAATTGGACATTGTCAGAAGTTATGGGCACTAGAAGGCATGTGAGCACTGGCTAGTTACAATTACAGGAGTGGGTGTTGAAGAGGTGGCTCTGGAGAGCAATTTTGAATGGGGCAATCTTGGGTGTGCTGGTGACAGTGACTGGGAGTGCGTTAAACCAGGAGGGGGCCCTGTGGCGGAAGGATCTCTGCACAAGGGAGGTTTTTGCTCTGGGTATCACAAGGATAGCTTTGTCCAAATTTTGGGTGGAGATAGAGGGGGCAGCAAGCTGGAGGAAGACAGAGACCCCGGAAGGAGAAACCAAGCAGAATTTTATTGGTCAGTAGGCAGGTTTGGTTGTGGAGTCCTTCTTTGAAGTTGAGGAGGTTGGCAGTGGAGTAGAGGGAGTAGGTATGGGTGAGCCTAGGGGCACCAGTCAGAAGCCTGCAAGCCTTGTTGAGGGAGAGTTGAATTTTATGGATAGCAGTATTATCAGCAGAACCTTAAACTGGGAGCCCATAGTCCACTAGGGACAGGATAGAGGAAGTGATGGCAAGCCAAAGAGCATCAGGAGGGAGGTAGTCCTTGTGCCGGTAAAGGAGACGTATCCAGGTGTTGGTGGCGGCTGAGAGGGCGTTCATGTGAGCATGGAAAGTAAGGGCAGAGTCTAGGGTGAGCCCTAGGTATTTGTAGGTGGATACCTGCTCAAGGGGGTGCTGAGTGCTGGGAAGGATGAGGAGTGGTGCATTCTTTGCTTTGTTTTGGTGATGGTAGAAAATCATTGATTTTGTCTTTTTTAGGTTTATGACAAGTCTACGGTCCTTGAACCATATTTCTGTCTGATTGAAGGTATGTTGGAGGGAGTCCTGGAGGAGAGTAGGTTTACAGTGTGAGGTGTAGAGAACTGCATCATCCGCACACAGTAGAATTTTTCTGGACCAAGCATTGGGCAGGGTGTTTAGGTAGAGACTGAAAAGTAGGGGACCCAGGATGGAGCCCTGGGGAACCCCGGAGTGGATAGGTAGGGTGTCAGACAGGGTCCCATTTATTTTGACCAGTTGGGACCGAGTAGAGAGGTAGCTGGCACACCATGCAAGAGGGCCAGTGGAGAAACTGATTTGGTGGAGGGAGTCAAGTAAGAGTGGATGGCAGACACTGTCAAAGGCCTTGGAAAAGTCTATGAACACTGCTCCAGCAATATTTCCCAAGCCAAGGGAGGAGTGTAGGAAGTTGGAGAATTCTAGGTGGGCTGTGGCTGTGCTATGGCCAGTGCAGAAGCCATGTTGCTCAGGGCATAGCATGGCATGTTTGGTTAGATATTCAGTGAGCTGTGTTGCAACCACTTTTTCAATAGCTTTGGAGAGTGGGGGAAGAATGGAGATGGGTCGATAATTACTGGGGGAGGACCTGTCACCACTTTTGTAAATGGGAGTGATGACAGCTGTCTTCCAGGCACTGGGGAATTGACCCAGGTAAAGAGATCTGCTTAATAGGTCTGTCAGAGGGACTAGGGCATCATCTAGGACTAGCCGAAGGATCTAGGGGGTCATTGCTTGGCTGTTGCTGTTTAGTGCATTTAGCAGGTATGGATGTGCTTCATGGTTAGATATTTTGCACAAGAAGAACCAAGAGTGCTACAGGGTAGGGGGTTGAGATTCGGGCACGGGGTCATAGAAGCAACTGGGTAGTACAGAACTGAGATCTGTGAAGGTGGTGTTGAGACAGTTTGCTATGGTAAGTGGATCAGTGGTAATGGTGCCATCAATGGAGAGCTGGGATGGAGGAGAGGTACTTGATTTCCCATTTAGTTCTTTGATATTTCCCCAGAAGGTCCAGGCAGACCCCCATGTGGAGGTGAGGTTACCCTGATAGTAATCCGCTTTGGCCTTGCGGATGGCCCACGTGCATCTATTATACGTGGCATTATAGGTTTGTCTGTCAGCCAATCTACTGTACTGTATATTATCTTGTTTGTGACAGATCCGATATCAACATAAATGTTTATCCTGTTCGTAGATATGTCATTAGCAGAAATGGCACCATTTATCTGGTGAAATTTATTCTCACTTGTGTTGTATAAACTGACAGCTGGAATAGGGAATATAATCACCCAGATGGACAAATGTCCACCGGCTTATGGACAAATGTCCAACAACTAAATTCTGACTGATGTATTGTAACCACATCTTGCAGATGGAATTAATCACATCCAAGCTGTGACTGCATCATGAGGAATTTATGGCTAGATGTAACTTCCCTTAAGACAGGGATGGGATAACAGTACTAGATAACTGGCAGTACTGTAAACAACAACAGTTCCACATGGATTATGAAGAATTAAAAATGCACACAATCAAATCACTGCACGCTGGAATTTAGGGCTGGTCTGCGTAACAGACCAGTTCCCACTGTGAATAAAGTCAGGAAGTGTTTTACAACTGTCCCATTAAAATGCATTGGGGAACTTGATATGCCTTTTTATAGCTGCGAGTGAGTGTGTGCCTTGCTGTTGCTCATTGCAGTTGTCTTTAACCACTGCTAACTGCCTATTAGCTACAAAGAGGACAGTGTATGACAGCATGAGAGCTAGAAAAAGCAAGCAGCATCCTTCTCAGGAAATAGCAGCTTGCTATTCTATCTAATCACAGACTCCCCCCCCCCACCAACATCTTTTGTCTCTCACTCTCCCACTCAAGCATCCCCCTCCCACCTTAAGTTGTGGCACTGGGATTCCACCCCCAGTGCCACCCAACAACAGTGTCCCTTTTCCTTCTTAGTATGCAATACTGCAGTGCCTAGTCCTGGTGTGGCCAGACAAAAGGGTCCCCCTCTTGTATTAGCATGTGGCATTTAGGGTATGGTAATCCCAGGCAGCCATAAATTTGTCATGGAAGGAGTCAAGGGTCAAATTAATATCAGTAGCTGCAGATATATGGGACCAATCAGTGGCTGACATGGCTGCATGAAGGGAGGATAAATCCAGTGACTGGAAGGACTGCATGAGGATGATTTGGGGTTGGGGGTTTAGGGCAATTGCTCTTATGCACACAGTAGAACATATGATGGTCACTGAGTGTGTCTGGGTGGATACCTGCATCCACAATACCGTGGGGGTAAGAGGAGAGTACCTAGTCCAATAAAGTGTTATTTGAGGATTTATGATTTATGATTAAAACAGGTAGGGTCCAAAGTTAATTGGAATAACTAGAGGGATTTAACATTCTGACTGAGTTTGTGAACAGAGGGAGAGTGTCAATTAGTGTTAAAATGCCCAAGTATCAGCAACTCACCAGAGGATTAGTGGGAGCAGATTGTGAAGAGGAGTTCAATGACTGAAGCAAAGGATAAGCCAGGACAGAAGTACATTCCTGCATCACAAATCTGACTGTGTTGGGGTGGGAGAGTTAGAGGAAGAGCATCTCATGGGTAGAGGGGGATGAGCCAAATAGCACAGGCACAAATGAGATGCCAGAGGAGAAGTAGACTGCAACACCACTGCATCTGTTAGGGCAATCCTGCCTAGCTATGGAGTAACCAGTTATGGCCACTGCAGAGTGTTGGACCTTGTGGGAAAGCTATGACTCTGAGATGATGAGAACATCCAGCTAGAGGCTGACCATGAGGGGCTGCAACAAATCCAACTTTGGAAGGAGACTACAGATGTTGAGATGGACAACCCACAGTCCTTTGGGAAGCTACATAGGTGAATGAGGGTGGAGGACCAGGATAAAGCTCAATGTCCCCTTCCACCAGCAGTAGCAAGAGCACAAGAAACTTAATGCAGCCGCAGAGCTGCTTAGAGGGGCATGGGGTGGAGGGGGACAGGAGGTGCCAAATAGCTTCCAAGTGGAGCCAAGGAACAAGCAGAAGACAGCATCCAGGGCACCAGAGTGACTGTGGTAGGGAAGGAAGGGATGAGGGTTGGCAGGGAAGTGAAGGAGAGGGAAGGAGGGAGTAGGATAGAGGAAGGGCGGAGCAGTTGATGAGGAGGGGTAGGATAGATAAGGTGTGGATCAACATGGTGGATGAATCTAACAGTGGTGGAAACTCCAGAGAAGCAGAGAGGAGGACTGGTTGTACCAGAAAGGGAGTCAAAGGAGAGCATAATGGCACTGCAACCATGCCCCTAACCACACCCACAGTTGGTTATTCAAAAAAAGGTGTCAGAAAGACCATCCACTTCATCCACTACACAACTAAATACCAAGCTGTACACCCTCACAGAAAACAAAAATCAAGAGATAAACCCATGAAACATCTCAGGTAATCAATATTGTTAGGCACTTTTTGGCAGACAGACGAGAACAAATGATTAAATGCAGGCACTCATGAAAAAAAAAAGTAAATATGAACTAAAATTGTAACTTGACCTGGTTGGCAATTGTAGTGCAGCAACCCCAGATGGTAATATTTGTTTGTTTGTTTGAACGATTGGTCGACGGCCGTGTGGCTCCAGCGAGTAAAGAAAAAAAACCACCAGCTCCTGCCTCATGGTCCCCCTGGCCACGTTACGGGACTACAGAAGGAAAAAAACTTGATAAACTGGGTCACCAGAGAAGACCCCTGAATTCCAGACACTGCAGAAAAAAAACAGGTAGATGGCCTTAGCTTGCTGGTGGTGGTGCAACTGACAGTTCAAAACATGTCCACTGTGCCCTGTGTTCTCGGCAAGCTGACAGGGGAAGGGGGGGCACAAAAAACTAAGCAAAGGTTCCTGGCAGTTCAGAAATGTACAGAAGGGCAATTCCAACTCATATAATAGTAATAACATCCAGCAAGTTGGATTATACTCGCAATAACCAACTTCTGTGGAGATTAAATGCCTCGGCTTCGCCTCAGCATTTAATCATCCACAACAGTTGTTTATTGCTTCGTATACTCCAACTCGCTGGATGTTATCCCTTAATTAATATGACTTCCTCTATTTGATGATTGCTTTCTGAAATCTATAAGATCTGAAATTTACTAAATGGATCATACTGATGTTTGTTCGAACATGGAATGTCTGCATAACAGAGTGAAGATGGTTTTAGAGGATGTGGCTTTCTGTGCCTGTCTCTTAGTAGGGGAGGGTGTGGACTGACCAACAGAGTCAGTACTAGAAGGTATTGGTTCAAATGGGAAGCTCACTGTGTACCCATGGACAGACACTGGTGTATAGAGTTGTGTGAAATTGGAAAATTTCACCTAGTGAAATATTTTGCGTAATTACCACATCACGCAAAATTTTTTGCTGGCAATTTCGGGTAACTCGAAATTTCACCAGATTTTGCCAATTTCACCAATGTTTTTCAGTTTCATACTGGAGTTCATACTGAATTGAAAGACAACCAGAAGACATAAGCCCATGTAGGTTGTCCTCACCATTTCAGTGGAGGAAACCGAAGCTACCAACTGTTATGTACCTGTCCAAGCTTGTTTTAAAAGCATTAAAGCTGGAAGATTCCACTATTTCAGCGGGTAAATTTTTCCACAATCGAACCACTCTAAGTCCAAAGCTAGATTGTCTAAGCTTTGTCTTACATAGTTCTTCTTTTATTTGATATTTATGCCCTCTTAAGTTATAACTTTGAACCTTGATTTGAAAGCCAAGATCATTTTTTAATTTTTCTTGTCCTAAGATTTTAGATAACAACAGTAAATCTCCCCTTACACGTTGAGTATCCAGTGGCCACGACGCTAGGTCCTTCAGCCTTTCCTCATATGATTTATCTTTAATCACTTTTATAAGTTTTGTACAAACTCTTTGAGGTTTTTCAACCATTTGTATGTCCTTTTTTAAGTATGGACTCCAAACTGTAGAGCAGTAGTCCAAATGAGGTCTCACATAAGTCTTGTAAAGGGGCATTAACACCTCTTTATTTTTAGAATGAAAACTTCTTCTAATGCAGTTAACCAGATGCATGGCTTTGTTTGCTACTACTTTACAATGGTACCCCTTTCTTAAATTAGAACTAATGTATACCCCCAGGTCTTTTTCACAATCAGAATTCTTGAGTTTTACACCTTGAATATTGTAGTCCTGCTCTATATTATCCTTCCCTATATGGATTGTTACACATTTATCCAAATTAAAACACATTTTATTTTTGTTTGCCCACTCTAGTATATAGAGTAGGTCTTGGCCAAATTGTAATCTATCCTCAAAGGTATTAACAACCCCTCCCATCTTAACATCATCTGCAAATTTTATTAATTTGTTCCTTCCAGTTATATTTAGGTCAGCAATAAAAATGCCAAACAGCAGTGGTCCCAACACGGATCCCTGCGGCACACCACTGAACACCTCAGCTTCATCCGACATAAAACCCTGAATCCTAACTCTTTGAGTTCTACTGGTTAGCCAATGACTGATCCATCCAATAATTTTACTATCAATTCCCAGATTTTCTAATTTTTGGATCACTATACCATGAGGAACTGTATTGAAAGCTCGAATGAAATCCAACATTACCATGTCTACATTATTGCCCTGGTCTATTAATTTTCCAACATATTCATAGAAACTGACTAGATTAGTCTCGCAGGATCGATTTTTAACAAACCCATGTTGTGCATTATCAATCAGTCCTTACTCGAGATATATATTTCATTCTCTTCATAAATTATGCCTTCAATACTTTTACAGATCACTAATGTCAGGCTTATCAGTCAGTAATTTGCTGCCTCAGATCTTCTCCCCTTCTTATATACCGGGACCACATATGCTGTTCTCCAGTCTCTTGGCACATATCCCTCATCCAAGGATTTCTGCCCTATTATTTGGATAGCAGGTGCTAACACATCTCCCATTTCCTTAATGAATCTTGGGTGAACCCCATCTGGACCAGCCAATTTATCCGTCCTGAATTTTTGTATTCTTTCAAGAACTTTATCAATCGTAACTACATCATTATGAACCTTGTTACATATTTTATCCTCACTTTTGTCTCTTGTATAATTATCCTTGATAAACACCTTACTAAATACAGTATCTTACTAAATTCTTTAGTCATTTCATCAGGTTTATCAGTCAATTCACCATCAATAAGGAGTGGTCCCACAGCATTAATATTCCCCCTTTTATTATTCACATAAGCAAATAAACTTTTTGTATTATTTTTTGATGTAGCAAGTTTGTATTCCACCTGTTGTTTTGCTCTTCTTATTTCATACTTGACTTTCTGTAATATCCTTTTATATCTTACCTGACTAGTCCCTGATTCTAGTTGCTTCATCTGTCTATATTGTATGTTCTTTTTCTTACATAGTTTAATGATCTTATTATTAATCCAGGACGTTTTTCTTCATCTACTATTGTATACTTTTTTCATTGGGATATATTCTGTCAGTTTGTTTATTATATTAACAAGGACTTCCCAAGATTCTTCAGTAGATAGCTCATGCATTATCTTATTCCAATTTAATTTGCTCAATATATTTCTTATTTCAGGATAGTTAGCTTTATTATACATTATCTGGGTTGTCTTGCCCTTAATTATTTTATTCATCTTGTTAATTGTGAGCATAATAGTTCCATGATCGCTTGTTCCTATTGGTGGTCCTATTCTAATATTTTCAATGTCACTGGGTATATTAGTTAAGATAACATCCAAGGTATTATTACCCCAGTAGGTTCGTTTATACATTGTTGAATGCCTGCTGATATCAACTTCTCATTTATTCTTGATCCCGAGTTGTTACCTTTTTTCTTATTTCCATCTACTTCAGGAATATTCAAATCTCCCATTAGCACTATATTAGTATCTTCTGCCAAGGTAGTAACCATGTCCATGAATACCTCTGTTTCCCCTACTGTGGTGTCAGGTGGTCTATAGAAGACTATCAGTTTAAAAGGCTTACTCTTCAAGCCCACAGTATTTCCAGAAATTATCTCAATGTTTCCATAGTCTTCTTCTATGCTGATGTTTTGACATTTGAGTTCATCTTTAATATACAGTGCAATTCCTCCCCTCTTTTAAACAGTCTATTCCTTTTACAGAGTTGATACCCAGGAATACGCTGGTTCCATTCGGTCTAAGTTCCACAAGGTTTCAACTACCCCATATCACTTTTTTCAAGTAAAAGTTCCATTTCAGCAAGTTTATCCTTATTTAAACTTCTGGCATTAAACATCAGAACATTTATCTTTGGTTCTGTCTTATTATTTTTAGATATTGGCTCCTGTAGTGTTTTTTGTAATCCACTCGTCCCCCTTTTATTCAGTTTAAAAGTCTGTCAATATCTTTTCATATTTGATTCCCCAATATTCTACTTCCCCTCAAACTCAAATGCAATCCATCCCTACAGTAAAGTTGTTTAATATTATAAAAACTGTCCCAATGTTTAATGAATGAGATCCCCTGTTCTTTTGACCATTTATTCAACCATGCATTGGCCAAAGCTATTTTTTTTGCTTTATAAGCAGATGCTCTTGGTTCAGGTAAAATTTCCGATATCAAAATTTCACTATCTTTTTCCTGCAGTTTGTGAATGAGTTCTTTTACTTCATCTTGAAAGGCTAATAGGGAATTTCTTTCAATGTCATTTATTCCTATGTGCACCACTGCTATTGGATTAAGTCCTGCTCCAGCAAATATATTATCTACCATGCTATTCAGGTCTTTCACCCTTGCCCTTGGGAAACAACTCACCATATTATTTGCCTTATCTTCCCTACAAATGTACTTGTCAGTATACTTTATGATTGAGTCCCTATAACTATTACTTGTATTGGGTCAGGATTTACTATTTGCTCATGCACTTCCACCTACAAATTTGCAGTGCATTGTGGGTAAATGGCAGAAAAATCATATGCAGGCTGTTTCCTGCACAGTATATTGTCTGTTGAGTCAGAAAGCAGTTCAGTGTGGTGCATCACAGCCAATAAACCGTTCAAAAACCTCTATATTTGTTATTTTTGAGAGCTAATTGCTCCCAAAATCTAAATTTTGTTCCTAGTGCTGCTAGTAAATATACTTTTTTAATTTTTATTTTGGTATCTTTGGATAATACTTAGTTAAACTTAGGTAGTGTTTTCAGTTTTCTCTCTGTCTGTTTCTGTGAGGGAGTTGAGTGGGGGAGGGTCGACCATGTGGTGTGTGTGTGTGTGTGAAAGCAGAGTAGGCTAGATCCTAATATTTGACAGATTTCTCACAAGCTATGAGTGAGTTTCTGTTATTTCTTTTAAGTCTTAATATTTTTGTTGGTGTGCTACTTATTTGTAATATTTTCTTACATATTGACCCTTTTTGGGTAACTTTTTCTGAACAGTTACTCATTCTGCATAGTTATGTTCCTGTTTCTTTTTGTTTAATCACTTTTCTGCTTTATTTTTGTATTGGAAGCCATTGCCATTGTAAACAGTGCAGAAAACACCAGATTTCAGTCCTGGTGGTGGATGTGAACCATCTAACAAAATGACTGACACCAGATTCCAGTCTCAATTTACTGTAACATTTTTGGGGAAACAATTCTGGACTTCTAGGGCATGTTCAGAAGTGGCAGCATCAAGACTAGGCCTCAAAACTGTTGTAAAAGGTGCAGAAAACAGCAGATTTCATTCCTGGTGGTGCATGTCAACCATATAACAGCATGCTTGACACCAGATTTCTGTCTCAATTTACTGTAACTTTTTTTGGGAAACATTTCTGGCTTCTAGGTCATGTTTGACAGTGGTAGCACCAAGATGAGGCCTGAAATCCTTGGTAAACAGTAGGCCAAATAGAATGTTTTAGTCTGTGTGGTGGATGTGAACCATAAAACAGCATGAGTGACACCAGATTTCTGTCTCAATTTACTGTAACATTTTTTTGGGAAACATTTCTGGGCTTCTGGGGCATGTTCGGCAGTGGCAGCACCAAGATTAGGCCTGAAAACCATTCTAAACGGTGTAGAAAATAGCAGATTTCAACCCTGGTGGTGGATGTGAACCATCTAAGAGCATGACTGACACCAGATTTATGTCTCAGTTTACTGTAACATTTGTGGGGGAACATTTCTGGACTTCTGGGGCATGTTAAGCAGTAGCACTACCAAGATTAGGCCTGAAAATTGTTCTTAACGGTGCACAAAATGGTTCTGGGTGGTCTGGGTGCTGGCAGCAGAATGCTGCAATAACAGTGCCAATGAGAGGGTGAAAACAGCAAGGGTGATCTCGCAATCAGAATGCCAGTGCAACAGGAACCCAGTGCCTAGGAGTACAGTGAGGCACCGTTGATAAGAGTGCCATGATATGGCGGTGCCTGCACTGTGGGCACATGCACAGCATCAGCCGTATCCATGGTGACCGATAGTACAGCACTGGCATTAATGGGGAGCCCTAGGACTGATCAGCAGAACAGTGCAGGCATGGAGCACAGAAGTGGTGGCAGACACAACCGACCATGCACACAGCACAATGCCAAACATGGCAGGACAGCCAATGGGCACAGGGGAAGGCCACTACAAGGGGGAAAGGATACACAGTGCAAGCAATGACAGTGCTAATGAGCAGGAGCACAGAGCATGGATAAGGCCTGCCATGTCCGCATCATAACCACTGCCTCAGTGGTTCCTTGGTGTGTATGCCTGGGTTACATGCCCTACTGCCCCCTGATGGTGCCCTTTGTCTGGGTGCTGCTACTCCCTGTTGGGTGTTGTGCCACCCCTATCCACCACCACCATGGTCCCGGGGGGCACCATCGTATGATGACCCATCGGCCGTGTGTGGCTCCTGGCCATGGTGTGGTTTGCTCTTCTGTCAGCAGCAGTCAGTGTTGAGTGCAGCATCACTGCGGCACTGACCATCCTGGATGGTAGCTATGCCATGTGATCTTATGATTGGTGCCCTGGTCCCATGTGGATTGTGTCTGTGGGGGCCTTGTCTCTGGTGCATTGCTCTCTGTGGTGCTCCTCGGTATTGCTTCATCTCCTGTTGCCCCGTAAGCTTTAGGTGGGTGGGTCTGTGGGTGTGCAGTGCATGGCACTGCCCAGCTGCACTGTGTTGGTTGGAACTCCTGGTCCCCTGTGGTTTTGTGGTCTGGTGCTGTGCCTGCCGGTGACCTTCTGCTGGCACTCTACTTGCTGGCACCCTGCTGCTGGTGCCTTGACCACCCGGAACTGCAGAAAACAACAGATTTCAGTCCTGATGGTGGATGTGAACCATATAACAGCATGACTGATACAGATATCTGTCTCAATTTACAGTAAAAAATTTTTGGGAAACATTTCTGGACTACTAGGACATGTTCGGCAGTGGCAGCATCAAGATTAGGCCTGAAAACCATTGTAAACAGGACAGAAAACAGCACATTTCAGACCTGATGGTGGATCTGAACCATCTAACAGCATGAATGATACCAGATTTCTGTCTCAATTTAGTGTAACATTTTTTGGGAAACATTTTTAGACTTCTGGGGCATGTTAGGCAGCATCAAGACTAGGCCTGAAAGCTGTTGTAACTGGGGCAGAAAACAGCAGGTTTTGGTCCTGGTGGTGGATGTGAACCATCTATTGGCATGACTGACACCAGATTTCTGTCTCAATTTAATGTAACATTTTTTATGAAACATTTCTGGACTTCTGGGGCATGTTCGGCAGTGGCAGCTAACCAGATGTGTTACATCTTCAGAATGTTGCACACAACAATAACTGATGCAACATCACATAGCATTGTGAAACCATTTTTTTTAATAGGAGCAATACCTGACATTTGTGGATAGGAGGAGGAAACATGCTAAAGAGCAGGTGATGCCTTCAACATAACTGTCACAAAACATAACAGTGACCAACAATTCAGTTGCATTCCACATACATGGAGTTTGCAAAGGAAAGGCTGGCACCTGTCGAAGGCTGTCGGCCATCAGGGCCCTGTGCACAGAGTCTAGGATTACTAGGAAGGATAGGACAAAAGGGATCATAATACTCTTAAATATTGTCCTCCACACCATGCAGGCATCATCAGACTATACAAGACACTAGTGAGGCCCCACCTGGAGTACAGTGTACAGTTCTGGAGACCATACCTACATAAGTACATAGACAGGGTAGAGAAGGTTCAGAGGAGGGCAACAAAGATGGTGCATGGATTGCATCACAAGTCCTATGAAGACAGGTTGAAGGAACTGAACATGTACTCCCTGGAGGAGAGGAGGGAGAGAGGGGATATGATAGAGACATACAAGTATCTTACAGGGAGGAACAGGGTGCAGGAAAACACGATTTTTAAGCGAAAAAGATGTTCCAGAACTAGAGGGCATGGGATGAAGTTGGAGGGAGGACGATTCAGAGGAAACATGAGAAAGAATTCTTCACAGAACGGGTGGTGGACAAGTGGAACACCCTGCCAGAGGAAGTGGTGGGGGCTGAAACAATCACAGGATTTAAGAATGCATGGGATAGACATAAAGGAATTCTGGAGGTCAGGGTTAAGGTACAACAGACTTCTAGGAAAACAAACTGAACTTACAAGCTCAAATGGGCAGACTGGGTGGGCCATAGGCCCTTATCTGCCAACACTGTCTATGTATCTATCTATCTATGTATAATATCAATCATATAATACTGTCTATCTAAAAGGTGTTTAAAACGAATAAACCCATCTACTTCCACTATAGATCGTGGAAGCCTATTCCAGGCTTTAGAACTTTTAATTGTAAAGAAGTTATCCTTTTTTTTGGTATTAGCCCTATATATGACCAATTTACTTCCATGTGATCTGAGATTATTTCGAGTATTACTAATCCGCAGGCCACACTGAATCATTAGATCTGATGACTGTAATATTTTGTACAAAACTAAAAGATCCCTTCTCTGTCTTCTTTGTTCAAGGGAAAGCAGTCCATTTTTTTAGTCTGAGATCATAGGGTAATCCTCTTAAATAATTTAGCAATTGAACATTGCACCCTTTCAGTCATTTTAATATCTTTCAAATGATAAGGGGACCAAAAAGGAGATCCAGAATCAAGTAAAGGCCTAATATATGCCTTATACAAGGGGATAATAAACTGTTCTGGTTTACAAATAAAATATCTATTGTAGTCCATAGTCTGTATTTTTTTAATTCAAATACCTCGTGTGAGTTGCTTCAACTCAAAGTAAGAATTACTCACCACGGCACATATCCATAAAGTGCTCTTTCTTTATTCCAGTGAAACAAGTAAATAATGTAAAACATACTCCCATATAACTAAGATAAAAATGCCAGCTCCCTCAAGGCACCATACTTCATGATACATCAATGGTTATGTCACACCTGGCTCACTTCACACATGCGTGCTTTCTCACATACAAAGCATGCATGTGAAAAATGTGTGCGGCAGGTGTGACATAACCAGTAACATATAAGGAATGATGATGCCTTGGGGGAGCGGGCATTTTTATCTTAGTTATATGGAAGCACTTTTTACATTGTTTAGTTGCCACACTCAAATGAAGGACCAGCACTATATGGACATGTGCTGTGGTGAGTACTTCTAACTTTGAGTTGAAGCAACTCACACGAGGTACAGTATTTGAATTCAAAAAAATATGTACTCTGTGCAGAAGGCTGAGACGGCTGACAGCCTTCAACGGGAGCCGGCCTTTCATTTGAAAACTCCATATATATGGAATGCAATTGCATTACACATCATTATGTTGTTAATTGTATCTTGTAGGTGTAACTGGCTCTAAGAAGTAACACACACCACAAATAATAAAGGAATAAGGTGTGTGTATTAGGGAAGGGGTACAAGAACACAGTGCAGAATAAGTATAACAAATGACAGGCAGGATCAGGAGGACAAGGGTAATACAACAATGAGGCAGGAGAAGCAATAGAGAGATAACAAGAAAAAGGATGGAGTTATATTGGGAGCATAAGACAGTAACAAACACAACAGCAATGGTCAAATAAATTATTTTACATACAAAATAAAGAAGCAAGAGGACTTAAGGATGTAGATTAAAGAGGAAAGAACAGATTTTTTTTGTTTTTAAGGGGGAACATACAAACAGTAGAATACAGGACAGAAAAATGAAAACAAAAAAGACAAATGAATTTGTGCTGCAACATAAACTGCCAGTGGGGCCACCATGCAGTTCAGACAGGATGCCCATGATTTTGTCGACATCACCCTGGAGTTAACAATCTACCCCCAGGCATCATTAAATTCCTGTCTGAAATCATTTAACTCCTGTCGAAGCTGGTGTACTTCTGACAGGACAGCTGATAAGTCAGCATGTGTTACTGCTGGTGGGGTGGAGGGTGCCTGTGCTGCTGCTGGCTCTAGAAGGGAGGGCACTGGCTGGGTCTTTATGCTTCTGCAGACTGCTGCTGTTGTCAGGTCCAGCCACGCTTCCTTCCTGCTCACTCCCTTCAGTGCCCACACCTTCACTGCTCCCCAGAGCTGCAGTTTCATTTCATTTCATTTATTTATTTTTATACTGGTAAGTCTGTGGGAGAAGCCCTTTTTCACAAATGACCAGTTTAAACAAACATACAAAAATTAAAACAATAACACATTATAAATACACATTACACAAAGCATTTACAATCTGACTTTTCTAACAAAGTTTTCCTAAGTTCATACTTAAAATTAGACAATTTCGATTGTCTTAATACATTTTTAGGAAGTTGATTATACATCTTGACAAACAAATTTTGACCAAAAGCTGTTTGATGCTGCCACCGCCTGCACTTTGAGGTCCTATTGAAGCAGGTGGTGGTGCAGCATGTGGCTCCACTGGGTGCTTGTCCTGAAGTGGGAACCAGACTTACCACCATGCACTTCTTGCCCACATAGATTACAGGTGACCACTGGGTCACCTGCTGAACTTGCATAAAAAAACTCCCAGGCAGGAAAGCTTCAGGGATGACAGGGCCATGGGGGAGTGGCAGATGATGTTCCAGACACTGGCTCCTCCTGCTGCTTGGGAGGTGACATAGTCTCCTTCTGCCAAGGCAGAGGAATAGTATCCTGTGCTGGGGAGGGGGCACTGTCTCCTGCTGCTGCTGCTGCAGTGGAGGGGCCATGGTTGCCTCCTGTTGCAGGGGAGAGGGCACTGTCTCCTGCTGCTGCTGCTGTAGTGGAGGGGCCATGGTTGCCTCCTGTTGCAGGGGAGAGGGCAATGTCTCCTGCTGCTGCTGCTGCAGTGGAGGGGCCACAGTCACCTCCTGCTGCTGGGGAGAGTGTACAGTTGTTTGCTGCTGGGTGCTGATGCTGAGGCCAACAACCTCCTGCTGCTGTGGCATTTCATTTTTAATGGACATCTGAAATGCGTGCTTGCCAAGGCAGCATACAGACACCCCACTGCCTCTACCCTTTTCCATTATGCCCACCACCACCACCAATTCAAACAAAATCAAAAAAAAAAAAGAAACAGAGATAGAAACTCAGAGAGAGAGACGGGGAAAGGAGGGGAATCATACACACACACACACACACACACACACACACACACACACACACACACACACACATATATACACACCCACACTAAAATATGAACTAGGACAGAGACAAACAAGAAAAAGTTAGAAAAAAAATAGCACAAATTCAGTAGCATATGTATCAAAGTGCACTCTGCAGTCACAGGGCTCCGACTCAGTCTAGATGCTGCCTGCTTCCTCAAGATATGTAGCACAGGAAATGAACCACTCACTTCTTGCCTGTTTAGACTCAACCATGTGACCACCAGCAGAGAGAAAAGACCAATTTTGTCTAATTTTGCCTTGTAGAAGTGCAAGGCAAAATTTAAGGTGAAATTGGGCAACATAATTTTGCCGAAAGACCATAATTATACAAAATGTTTTCACTGGGCCAAATTGGAAATTTCACTGGAATTTTGCTGGTGAAATAACATTTTCTTTGCATCTCTACTGGTGTGTGGGGTAAAGACAAGCCAGTGTATGATGTACTGCTGCCACATGGTGGATCAGCCCCTGGACCACCAGAACTTGGGGAGGGAAGGACAAGTACAGCACTGAGAGGAACCACAATAGTTGATGAACCCTGCAGTATTTTGGGATGCTTCATCATCATAGTGATTGTCAGGTGAGACAAACTTTTCTGATGACTAATGATGCTCTAGCACAATTCACACTGTGCCTTTCCTGCATCATCCTTTACTACGGAAATGTGCAACCACACACTACTGTTGGCCCATTGCTCATGTGCTGTTTTGGCCCCACAGGTGTGGCTACGGCCTTCACTTCTTGACTAGAGATGTTGCAAAGTTTAAATTCACCAGCAAAGTTCCAGTGAAGTTGCCAAATTCACCTCTGTGGATCATTTTGAGAAGTTTTCATTTTCACAGGAAATTCGCCATTGGCAACTTTGCCTTGCAACTTCACCTGTAACTTATCCTTGGGGTACACAAAGGCAAGGTTGTGTCAAAATGATTGCCACCAACTACTCCTTTTGGGTTTTTAGGCATAACTTGGTCAAATTTTGTCAATTTACCTAAAACCTCAATTAGTTGTAGTCCAAGAAGTGGTGCATATTTGATACATTTTTTATGATTGTAAGATTTAAATTCTGGATTTGGCACCATGGTCAAGTTGGGAGGTGATTTGGAGGTGTTGTACACCCCATTAATTTTTTTTTCAGTGGTATTTATGTGTTACTATTGTAGTACACATTGAAACCCTTGTTTAGATGTATAGAGTGTCCCTTAACTCCAAAGACTGGTGGTGTTATGGCTTGTGAAAGTTGCAGTGTTATCCTATGGGACATTAGGATTAGTGTGGTCATTTGCAACCTATGCAGTAAACATGCCCTGCAGGTTGTTTACTGCTGCTTCTCTTGTCACCTCCCACATCCCCCATCAGCATGGCTGCCACAGATGAGGAATGAGAAACGTTTATTACACTAATGCCATCACCACCAAATACTCCTTCGCTGCTACCAGCCACACAGCCCACAAAACATGATGCCGCAGATATAGTTTTTTAACTGCAGCACTATTTTTCCCACACAGATTTAGAGAACTTCTTTGCTGCCTCTCTTGCACCTCTCCCTTTAGTACAGCATCTCTTCACGGTCATTCTTATATGCAATTTTAACTTGATTTGGGATGAAAAAATGACAAAATGTAAAAAGAAGCCTGCAGATAAATAAGTACCAGGAGCAGACAATACCTCCCCCTAGGAAATCCGGAATCAGCAGTGTTATCTGAAAAAGTAAAACACCACAGGGATTAACAGAACACCCACAACAGGGGTAAAATGTTTAAATAAGTTAAATAAGTTATTAACTACCAACAGCAGACAACATATTCCCCTAGAGAATCAGGGATCAGCAGTGTGATCTGAAAAACTACCATTGAAAACAACCAAAACATTTTGTTTTTTTTAACAGAACAGGGATTAAAATGACAGGGGTGACAGAGATAATTTAATATTAAGTATAACAAAAAGTAACAGAACATGTCACTTTAAGAAAAACATAACTACGAAAGATTACCAAAAATGCTACAGAAAGACACTAACAAAATACTTAAACACACCAAAGTAAACCACATAAATAAAAAAATGAGAAATTATTCACCAAAGATCAAAAATGATGAACAAGAAAGTGTGAGAAAATCAAAATATAACACAAATCTCTTACTTAGACAAAAAGGTTCCGGATCTTTCTGGTCTGCCTTGCTTTACAGTACACCTACCCCCAACTTCACAGACTGATAATACAGAACCCTCTACTTTAAAGCAAATAATCACCAATGAAATAGGCAAAAACATTCAAATCTGGCAGCACAAAGCCCTCTAGAATAAGTGAGCAATTTGGATTCAAACAGCTCGGTTAAGAGATGTATTTTACAAGTTTTTTTCCTCAGACAATCACGCATAGTCTTCTCTCCTACTCTGTGTACAAAAACACTGCACTGAAGACAGCCTCCTCGTAGTATAGAGTTTGTTTCAGCAACATGTGCCTTCCAGTCCCATAGTACATTGCAAATTTTGCCTCTGTACCAAACTTTACTGGTGAAGTTACCAATTTCACAGCTGCAGACTTCACCCCTGTGCCAAACTCCATTGGCGGAGTTGCCAACTTTGTATTCCACCAAATTATCAGTTTTCTGCAAATTTGTGTTTTTTTTCAACTTATATGCTTTATAATAATTTGTAGAACAATAGAAAGACAACCATAAAATGTACAAAGTGAAAAAATTACAGTCCGATCGATCAAATATGCAAACAGTAGTTCATTTATAATAAAGTCCAATCATCGTAACAAGAAAAAACAAACTCATACTAATCAATTACATACAACATTGTAACAGAGACAAAACAAACAATATAGCATACATAGCAAACAGACAATATGCGGCAAAGGATTTGTCTATTTAAACATCCACAATTGGGACTAAACAGGTCATCAACTAGTGGCAGCTAGGCAAACTCCAAACAAAAAAAGAAAAAGTAAGAATCTGTACTACCATTCTAAGTCAATAGCGCAATATGTAACAAATTAAGAAAACTCAAAGTACGCTCAATATAGCATAGTATATAAACAAGCATTTGTCAATGCTGAATGTTGTCTCACTGGCATTGGTAGTGTAGGAGTTAGAGAGGCATAATAGAAATGGCACTGAAGTAATGGACTGACGTCAACTCCACCCCCATCCTGCAGAGACTGACAGGCGTTGGGGTGTGCCTTTGGGTCATCAGCTATAACGCTCATGCCATTTAACCTCACCCTACCCTGTAGACACTGACAAGTGTTGTGGTGTGCTTTGGGGTCTTTGGGCCTTATACTTACCCCATTCCATAAGGAAATATGCTGAGATTGGTGCAGTATAGGTGAATGGGGTGTATTTTAGTGCCGAAGACTCCAAGGCACATCTCAATGCCTGTGACTGGCTGCAGGGTGGGGGTGGGAGTGGAATGGCGTGAGCATTACAGCCAATGATCCCAAGTCACACCCCTGACGCCTGTCAGTCTCTACAGGGTGAGGTGTTACAGTTGTAAACCCTAACAACGTAGGCGTTTGTTGGTATTTTCACTCAAAATTTTCAACATGGGCTTTTTGTGACCCCATCTCATGAAGAGCAGCACTATCAGTTTGTTAACTGAAAGGTGGTTTTGCACAGCAACTATGCCATTTGGTGACACAGGCATGAAAACACATTTTGGGCAGGGTGTGAAAAATGACAACTGTATTTCATGAGGAGGTGTAAAAAAATGGCAACATTGAAAATGTGGAGTGAAAATATGCAAAATTGGTGACGTCATGAGCAGGCATAGAAACTGCGCAACACACATCCGTACCCAATTATTTTGGGGATTTTTTTAACCACATTTTCAACATAGGCATTTTGGGACCTTCCGCCATGAACAGTGTCACTGTGATTTTGTTAATGTATCCTAAAAGTTGATTTCCCGCAGCGACCATGCCATTGTGCGCCACAGGTGAGAAAACACATTTTGGGAAAGATGTGAAGAATGACAGCTGTACTGTTCATAAGGAGGTGTGAAAAAATGCCACTGTTGAAAATCTGGCATGAAAATATTGCAAATTTGGGAAGTTACAAGGATGTGTGGAAACTGTGCAATGCAAGCTTGTAACACAGTCATTTTATGGACTTCCATCACCAAATTTTCAACATAGGCATTTTAGGACCTCTGCTCACGAACAGTGCCACTGTCATTTTCTTAATCTGTCCCTAAAAGTGATCTCCCACAGCGACCGTGCTATTCTGTGCCGGAAGTGCGAAAACACATTTCGGCCAGGATATGTTAAATGGCAGCTGTACCACTCATAAGGATGTGTGGCAAAATGCCAATGTTGAAAATCTGGAGTGAAAATATTACAAATTCACGAAGCTAAGAGCGTGCATGGAAACTGCGCAACGCATGCTCATGAAACAGTCATTTTTGGGATTTTTTTCACCAAATTTTCAACATAGGGTTTTTGAGAGCCCACCTCATGAACAGTGGCACTGTCATTTCATTTCATTACTCAGTACTAAAAGGTGATTCCACGCAGTGACCACAAAATCACCTTTTGGGACCTAATAACACCATGAAAGTGACTGAATTCATGAGGAGGGGTCCCAATATCCCCGTGTTGAAAATTTGGTGCATAAATTCCCAAAATGCCCAAGATATGCACCAAAGTTGAAAACCCCCTATTTATGCCATTATACAGCTTACCGGCATCTCTTCAGTTCATGGTCAGCTTTGAAGAGTGCAGGCTTGTTCCCAGTCCACTGAAGATCATTGCGCCAGACTCTGGAGGTAAGTATGGGGTGGGGGTTGTGGGGAGGCAGGGTATGCAGAGGGTGGGCACGAGTTGGGAGAGGGTGCAGGAGAGACCGCGAAGGACTGTTTTCTTCTTTTACAGGTAAAAAAAAAGACAATGAGGGTCAGTTTTCTTTTGTTGCAGTTGTTTGTTTGTTACACTGGGGTGGGTTCCCAGTGTACTACTTGCATAACGGGAAGGGGGACCACTGCCGATAGGGATTGGGCCCCCCATCAGTACAGAAACAGGTAGGGGAGGGGGAACGCATGATGCCAAGGGGGATTGGGCACCCCCTCAGTACACAGCACACATCGGGGGCTGGAGACATTATGCCAATGGGGAGTGGGCTCCCCCATTGGCAAACTAAACTAGGCAGGGGGGGACTGAAGCCGATGAGGATTGGGCCCCCCATTGCCAAGGAAAGACTGTTGGGGGAGCGCATGATGCTGAGGGGGATTGGGCACCCCCTCAGCACACACTTCTTGGAATGGGGGGGGGCATCATGCCTATGGGGAATGGGCTCCCCTGTCAGCAAATGAAGTGGTGGTGGCACTCAGTGTCGCCATGTTTAGTGAAGTGCTTCACCAGGAAAGGCACGTCGAGAGACGTGTTATTGTGCCGCTGTGTGATGAGCTTGGCTCTCAATTGTGGCGGCAATTTTCTCAGATCTGGTGGCCACTTTACATATTGCGGGTGTCAGCTCCTGCAGCTGGCTTATTGGGGAATGAGGGATGCACCTTCTGATGCATGCCCTGCATTTGCCACAGTGACTGCACCTCCAAATCTACAACTACTGCAATATGTTGGCTGGCACGCAATCGCAAGCCAACATAAAAATGAACATTGAATAAGACACAAGACAACAGGCAAGAAAGAGGAACAGCAATGAATACCTATAGGGACTGTTGCAGTGATAACAAGACATACAGTGTTTTCCACCTTTTGTGGAACATATGTTCCCCATGCCTCATACTGGTCAGCATGTGCTCCACATGCAAGGCTTCCAACATAGCCACCATCCCTTAAAGGAGGGATCATAATCTTCCATCCAATGCACACAATATTTGTCTTGGCCACCACTGTAATTAGGGCCTTGTGGTATCTTCGCTGGCCCATTAGCTGCTCATGATCTAGACCTAAAAGACAAAGTAAAGGCCTAAATGCATCCTCTTGGCCAAACAGTGGATCCAGCCTTGCTTGAATTTCTTGCCAAAATGCTTAGATCTTACCACAGCCCCCAAAAATAGGTCTAAGCATTCTTCTCGCCTCTCTGCATTTTCTACAGAGATCATTTACAATATAACGGTACTTCATCGGTTTAACCTAGGTATAATACATATTACATAGCAGTTTACATTGGGCCAACTTCAAACAATCAAATTATATATATGCTTGCAAATTAATGCAAATCTGAGCCACATTAGCTTCATCCTGAAGCTCTGCAAATTCAGAGCTCCAATAACCCATTTTTAAATTCAGATTTCTCATGATGTGATTGCATAGTCATTTGTACACTAATGAGAGAGCATAAGGCTGAAGAGAGTCCTGACTAAGGAGTGTCCAGATGTAATGATCCACAGACCAAGGGCGAGGACCTAAAGCATGTATAAGTTGCACAAATGTAAATGTTGCTCCTGATCCCAGGGTATATTGTGTTCAAAATGTACAAAATGGTATGAAAGCAACATCCAGAATAAGAGAGAATAAGTGATCTAAATTAGCACCCAGGAGAAAGGACTTATCTATTATCTATCCGCCCACCAATATGGAAGTTAGGATTGTAATGTAAAGGTTGAGATAAATCACAAGAGGGCAACCATCCCTAAAAACCTGTGTATTTGTAAACAAGCACGTAAGTTGGTACCTAAAGGTAAGTCCCATAGAGGGGCTGTTCATTGCAAAAGATTACAATGATGCAAGGGCCAGAGGTCTAGCTTATTTTGAGCAACTACATCCATTTCTATAACCTCATAGGCAGAAATAATCAAAGCAGCCATCCAAGGAGGGGGATCCTGCCTCCACCACAAGAAATGTGTAGCATGATCCACCAAATAGTTTAAAAAGGTCAGGTAGGCCTAACCCTCCTGAAAGTTTACTAGCTGTCAATTTAACATAAGCCCTGTGGGATGATTTCTCTCCCCTTAAAAAATGTGCAAGCATAGTAGGAAGGGTGGTAAACCAGCTCTTAGACAGAAACAACTCTGTCATCATCAATGGATAGAACGATCTAGATAAAATGTTCATTTTTATTATGTTGACTTGCGTGCATGTGCAAGCAATATCTTGTGGTAGTAGCACATTTCAAAGGTGTGTCAGTGTTGTGCCCGATGCAGGGGATTCTTTAGTGGGTATGGCCCTCAGCCGCCATACAGTGAGCATGCTGGCGATGACAGTAGGCTTCAAAGAGAGCGAATAACTTGAAAGAAATCTGCCGCTGCAATCAGGTGCAGTTTCATCATTGCAGCAGCAGATGACAAGACTATGGCCATGCACATTACATTGAACAGTAATGCGCATGGCCAGAGTTACGAGCAACTTATGAAATGGCATAAATGTGGTACACTGACAGCCGACCCCAGTGTGTCAAAACTTAGCTGCTCCTGACACTCACCACACAGTCCCTAAAAGCTGATATCAGGGGTGCCCAATCCCCATGTTGGCATGTATCCCCACCCATTAAATGTGGCACACTGATAGCCCACCCCAGTGTGCTGAAACATGGTGGCTCCTGCTACCCAACACATACTCCTAAAAATCCAGCATTGGGGTGCCCAGTCCCCTTGTCTGAATGTATCCCCCCTATTAGTGTGACACACTGGGAGCCCACCTCAGTGTGCTGAAATTTTTTTTATTTTCTTCTGATATCGAAATGCCCAGTCCTTGTGTCAGATGGGTCCCCTTCCCCCAAAAAACCCTCTAAATGATTTGCTGACAGCAGGGTGCCCAATCCCTGTGTCAGCATGCCTTCCCCCCACTATTGAGGCATACTGGCAGCCCACCCCAGTGTGCCCACATTAATAAAAAAATGTTTTCCCTGTGAAAGAAGAAAAAACGTCCTTCTCTGTTTTTTTTTTGTACCTGTAAAAAAGGAAATGGTCCATCGTTGTCTCACCACCCCCTCCTCCGTCTCAACCCTCCCTCTGTGCACCCACCTCCCCACACCCTCCTTCACCCCATACTTACCTCTGGAGGTTGGGTGCTGTCATCTTCTGTGGACTAGAACACATCTGCACTCATCAAAGTCGAACTGCAAAATAAACAATCGAAGGTAAGCCATATCATGGGAATCAATGGGGGGGAGGGGGTCTACTTAGGTATATCTCAGCTATTTTTTGGAATGTTGGCCCCAAATTTTCAACATGGGCTCCTTGGGACCACACGCCATCAAGACAGGCACTGTCACTTTGTTTCTTGGTTCGAAAGTTGATTTCAGGGTCACTGCACAGAATCACCTTTTAGGACTGATTAATGAAACAACAACGCCACTGTTCATGAGGGTAGGTACCAAAAAGCCCATGTTGTAAATTTGGTGAAGAAATTCTAAACAATGACTGTGTTATGAGTGTGCATTGTGCAGTTTCTAAACACATTTATAACTTCACCATTTTTTTAATATTTGCTCTCAAGGGGTGGGATATTCAGAAGGGTTGTGCATGGCGCAACACAGGTGCACCATGCACAACACACTGATGCGCCAGGGCGATATTCAAAAGGGGAAAGTGCATGGCACAAATCCCGATGTGCCAGGGCGCATCAGTAATGTATGCGGCGGAAGTGGGGGGGGGGCGTGCCCATGCATACCCCTGCACAACCCGATATTCAGCCCCAGATGTGCAGAGCCTATGCAGGCACAATCCCTACATGTGCCACATACAGTTGTTCCAAAAAATAAAGGAGCAACAGCTGGCCACCCACAGGCGAGCTGCCATGTTGCAGGGCACAACATGGCAGCTGCCAGCTGTGATGTTCACCCGAGCTCGGTGGCACTGTCCATCGGGTAGTGCCCCATGCGGTCGTGGGCAAGTAGTAAATACACAGTCTAAACAGTCCCAAATCCTGGTGGTCCAGTGGACCGCTCACAGCCGATCGCTGGCAGAAGTTTGAGAAAAAGATTTTATCCATCTCTGGTGGTCTAGCAGTACCCCTCCCCCCCTCCCACTGAGCCCAGCCGCCCGCTCCCTCTGTCAGCGGCGGAGGCAGCTCCACCCATAAGCCTCCCGGCCACCCACCAACTGATCTGTAGCACAGTACAGCTGTACACCCATTGGTCCACAGCATGGTCCATGGGCATGCAGACTATACTGTACTACACAGTCCAGATATGTGAATGGATTCATTCACATATCTGGACTGTGTAGTATGGTATGAAATTGCATGCCCATTGGTCAACGCTGTGGACCAATGGGCATACAGCTGTACTGTACACAGTCAGTCAGTGGGTGGCCGCCATCTTGTGGTGGGAGCTGCCACCCACTGCTGATGGGGAGGAGGGGTGGCGGGTCTCAGTGGAGGGTGGGAGGGGGTACCGCTGGACCACCAGGGATGGAATATAACCATTTTTTTCTATATGTCTCCGCGATCGGGCTGCAAGCGGTCCACTGGACCACCAGGGATATTGGACATACTTATTTACATACATATGCCTATGATTGGGCTGTGAGCAGTCCACTGGACCACTAGGGATATTGGACATAATAATTTCATACATATGCCCACGATCAGGCAGTGGGGCACTGTGCCGCTTGTGCAGGGGGGTCATCCCCAACGGCTGTAGCCTGGCAGGGCACCAGGCACAAGTTGCCGGGGATCGGCGCACCTGCATGCAAATAGGGCCATAATGACATGTAAATGGCCCCATTTGTGCCTTGCATGCATTATGGCCCCACTTGCATGTGCACCTTTGAATATTGCAGTTGATGCACCTAGCGCAACGGCACTTGTGCTAGCGCATCCCCCTGCCCCTCTCTGGCCACTTGCGCTGGTGCAGTGCCACTCTGCCATGCACAATGTGGGTGGCCCAGAGCGATATTCAACGGTGCTGAGCCATGGCGCAGCACCATTGAACATCACCCTGTCAGCACCCTGGCACATCCCAGTTGTGCTGAACTCAGGCCTACGCCACAGCCTGGCATGGTCTGAATATCCCACCCCAGATTTTCAACAGTGCCATTTTTTCACACCTCCTTAAGAATAGTATAGCTGTCAATTTTCACATCCTGCCCAAAATATGTTTTCACACCTGTGTCGCAGAATGGCATGGTCACTGTGGGAAATCAACTTTTGGGACAGATTAACACAGTCACAGTGTCACTGTTCATGAGGGGAGATACAAAAATGCCCATGTTGAAAATTTGTTGGACCAGTTTATTTAAATTAGTCTCAACCATGTCCTTTCTTTTCCAACTTACCATGATCCCCAGGTATTTAAAGAAGTTGTAGTCCAAGTCCCTCCCCCACACTTCATCACATCCGCCTTAAAAGTATAGCAATTAAGAGGCATAAAAACTGTTTTATCAAAATTTAGTTTGTAGCCAGCAAGCTGTCCACATCATGTAAGCACCTCACACACTGCAGGAAGTGATGAAGCGGGGTATGCCAAGTGGAGCAAAATGTCATTGGCATAAGTTGATATAGAATATTCTGTACCTCCAGACTCAATACCCTTAGTTCTGAATTATAACATGAGTGAAGGTCTCAAGATACAAAGGTCCTATTAATAATGGAAAGGAGGATTATAACAAATCATTGCAATATAGTCAAGTTGATGGGTGGGAATATAAAAGCTGAATCTAGCTAATAAATGCCAAAAGGGAACCAAATACCTACAGAGTTTGGAAGAGAAAGGGACATGAGACATGATCAACAGCATTTTCTGTGTTGAGGGAGACCAACACCAATGGCATTTTGGAGTCCCTCAATGCAGAAATAAGATAGGCCGTTCATGTAAATGATCTCTAGAATGTCTACTAAATAAATCCCATTTGCTCTGGGCCAGTTGCAACTTGCCAGACTTTTATTATACAATTAGCTAGAATTTTGGCCAGAATTTTGATATCTAGATTTAAGAGAGATATGGGTCTATAATTGCCTACTAATTGTGCATCCTTAATAGGCTTAGGTAAAACTATTAGAAGCGCTTCCTTGAAAACAGAGGGAAAAAAATACCCTTATAAATATCACTGAAAAAATGTAGTAAATAAGGGGTCACTTGGTCCCAGAGAGCTTTGTAGAAGTTGGGTGAAAATCTGTCTGGCCCAAGAGCTTTATCAAGTGGGAGAGACATTATAGCCTGCTGGACCTCCACTAAGGAGATAGGCCGAGAGAGAAAGCCCCTCTGCACAGGGGATAGCTGGGGCATATGAGCATTTTGCAAAAAAGATTGCATATCCTCCACAGTGGCCAAAGGTTCCGTGGCATATAGCTATTCATAATAAGAATGAAAACAATTGACAATATCCTGGGGTTGTGCTGTTAAGGGGCCTGGGGTGGGTCAGCCTAACCACAGGGATACACCTAGTCACCTCAGTTTGTTTCACTCAGAGGGCCAGAAGCCTCCCCACTTTTTTTTCCCTGGTCAAGATAGGAAAACTATGCCTGAAATATAGCCCATTCAGCCCCTTCTCGGAGATGTTCTGCATACTTCTCTCAGGATACAATCAGAGCCCACCACTTCTTTTCTGAGGAGTAAGCTAGTATACCCTTTTCTAAAGTTTTAATCATATGCAACAGATGCTCAACCTCCTGCAGTCTTTTACGCTTCTGAACTGTAGCTAAATGTATAATAATCCCATCCTTTCCATCTGCCCCTACCATGATTCTTACTTTCCCCTTGTGTCTATGCTAGCCTCTCTTGAAGCTGTCCACTATCTTCAACGAGACCACCTCTTCCAGCAGTGCATTCCAACTGGCCACAACACTCTCTGTGACAGAGTGCATGCTATCCTCCCTCCTTAGCCCCTTCCCCCAACTTAAGACTATGCCTCCCTGTGTCTCAGTTGACACTTAGCTTAAAGAAACCCCTTCTTATCCACCCTATATATCCCTTTCAAGTATGTCAGGAGTCAATGACAAAGCCACAGTGTCTGTGTTTGTGACAGTAGGAACAGGTATGGTTGCAGCTGTGGCATCTGTAGTGGTAGAGGTCAAAGTGGCTGTGAAGGTAACAGTGGCTGTGTTGGTGAAAATAAGTGGTGGTGTGACTGGGAGCACACTAGCTGGGGATGAACTAGTGATAGTGGCAACACTGTTGCTATAGTACTAGTGGCACTGGTGGCTGCTGCTTGTGAAATAGGGCGTCTCAACTCTAAGGTCTACCTACTCCCATAAAATGTGGGCACTAGAAATGTGTCACTAGTTCTTGTTGTGGTGCTGATGATGGACACGGAGTTGGTATTACTGTAGTAGTGGTGGGGCTTCCCACATTAATACTGCTAATGGCACTACCAGAACATGGCTTACTGAGATAGAGAAAAAAGTGTGACATGCCCAATATGCCCACAGTGTCTCTCATTATTTCCATTTCTAGCTGGTGCATGTGAGCCAGGAGATTTTCCAGGGCTAGACCATGCACATTTCTGGGTGGCTAATTTCCAGTCATGATTGATATAGATTTTAGCTAGAGATGGTCAGGTACTAAAGTATCCCACCAAGACAATCAAAAATACCTGTAAAAACTTGAATGAAAAACAAGTACTGTAGTGGGGTCAGACAGTCACTATCTGATCCATTCTACTACCTGATTACCTAACCCTAACCATAACAAAAATCATGTAAAGATTTTTTTAGGGACTATTACACTGTCTGTTAGGTACCCCGATCTGTTATACCCATAGGTGAATTGCTGAGTCAAGTACGAAAGGCACAGGCCTTCTTAGCCAGCCTGCTAGTGTTTCTAAAAATTATATCTGTGGTGAGCATTGCTGAGGCAGGTATGATAGGGGTAGCTGCTGTGAGTGAGCCTGCTCTTGTTTTAAAAATTATTCCAGTTGTGGTTATTGCTGAGGTAGGTACAACAGGTGCAGTTGCTCTGAGTGAACCTGCTGTGGTTTCCAAAAATTATACCCATGGCAGGCATTGCTGAGGCAGGTACAAGAGGTGCAGGCTCTCTTCGTGAGCCTGCTGCTGTGTCCAAAAATTATACCCATGGCAGGCATTTCTGAGGTAGGTACGAGGGGCAAAGCTGCTGTGATTAAGTCTGCTGCTGTTTTAAAAAAAATTATACCCATGGCGGGCATTGCTGAGGTAGGTGAAAGAGGTGCAACTGCTGTGATTGAGCCTGCTGCTGTTTTAAGAAGTTATATCCATCTTGGGCATCGATAAAACTTACATAATATACACTGATGATTGATAAAAGAAAACAAAGAGCAGTGCTAGTGTGGCACATGTGGCTGGCATTGTGGCAGTGGGGATGGTTCCATTTGTTTCATACACAGCCTAGTCATCATATTCAGTATCACTGTATGTAGGCTGTTGCTCATGTTCAGGTTCAGACCCACATAAATTAGTGGGTATGACAATTGGTAAATCGTCAACATTCATTCCAAGAAATGTAAGCCATTCCACATTTGCAGGACTTAGCAGTGTTCTGTAGTCAGTGACTATTCCTCCAGCTGCGGACAGCTGAGATACATTATTGCAAGATTTGTTAGATCTGGCCATATTGTTCTCTTTTGTTTTCAATACAGAAATGGGTCTTCCTCAAAACAAATCACAGTAGGTCTGCAAAGTACTCCAGGATCATTGTGCTGTGTGAGATGATTACCAGTCTGGCAGATGAACCTGATACTCTTTCTTTAGAGGTTACCAATCCATGTTGTTGCAGGTGACTCAGAAGTGATTTGCCTTTCTGACCCTTGGGGCACCTAACAGACAGCGTGTGATACAGCCTAAATGGCTTTCACTATACTGCAGAGAGACACAGAGTAGCTATGTCACAGACAGGGCTCATGGCACCTAACAGACATCGTGTAAGACTATATTTTCATTTACCTTCCTGTGACCAGTTGGAAGAGTACAACTGGTCTTCTTAACTGGTGCAACCAATTAAGGCATTCTGTCCCAGGGCTGATATCCTGCTGACAATTCTGTTAAGAAGCTCATGAAGTCAAAAGGTTTCTCAAGGTTATCCCTCTCTGATTAAGACTGCTAACTTCTCTAACAAACCCAAGAAGCTTTCTGCACTCATTACAACAATATAATTATATACATTTGTAAACCAAGGGATCTCATTTTCACATGAAGATTCACATCTATATTTTTAACTACAGTGAAACAAGGGGAGAGAGAAACAGCAAGAAAAGGAAGGGAGATAAAAGGGGAAATTGTGGGACCATTGAAGTGGCCAATTCTTAAGTGCCACAAGAAAAGTTTGACTGCTCAATCAACAGGCAAGAGACAGATAAGAGGCAGAATAGGTGAGGATATGACTAGATCCTTGCTTTTACCTCTCTCTGCATAAACAATGAGACAGAGTCTTATCCCAGCCCTGTCACAACTGGATCTACAGAACTAATATAAAAAATATCAATTCCTTGATTTAAGGCTATGATTCTTCATAAAACATACAAATACTGTGAATGTTTAACATAATGTTATTGTACTAGTGGAGTGCTTTTCATTAGTTCTAAAGAAATATTTTATTTATCTGTAACATGTACAGTATGCTGACTGTAGGTGGCTGCAGCTCTAAACAAGAGATTCTCCCTCTCTTTCTCTTTCAATCTGCTTATCAGTAAAATTGATTGACTGAGTGATTGATTGATTGATAATGTTCCAGCCATCTGTGGGATGAAAATCAGTTAACCATTAAGTCTGGCTCTGGAGACCATTCTTCCTTCACCTGATTATGTAGAATGTTAACTTTCCTGGACACTCTACTGGTAGAGTTCCAGAAGAGGGAACCCTATCCTTTGCTCAATATCTTAGAATTGGATTTGTCACCTGGGGTAATATGACCTATTGCTCCAGGCATGCTTGGTCCCACATTCTACAGAAAGCAATGTCCAGCTTTATATCAGGCACCACCTTGTTGGATGAATTACAAATACACAGTTCTAGTGGAGGACTGACAGATTCACTGGGCATGCTTCGCCAGTGGATTTGGTGGTGGATGCACCATTCTGTAAATCCCAAATGAAGGGAGAGTCAGACAAGCTTTGTGACAAGATGTCCACTAAACAGGACTAAGGATGGTCTGCTGCTGAATTTGCATTCAGTGAATGTGCTGAAATCCATGGAGATCAATTTACTTGTCATGCTGCAAACATTTCAGTCCCTTTTCCAACTATCTCTCACAGGGAATGCCTGGCTCCTCTGTTATAAAAAAAAGTGACTTTTATTCTGAAAACCTTAGAAATTGTCAGGAAATTGCACCTTATCATGTAGGTAGGCTAGTGAAATGGTGCTATGTGACTTTGGAAGACTAGGCAAGTTTGCAGAGGGGATGTCTGCAAAAGTTCTTTGACAAGTATTTTTTTTTTTCCTAAGTGCTGGTGGCCTGGACTGGTGGCTTACTAGACACAAAAAGCTATACAGTACAGTAAAACCCCAGTTATGTGAACCTCAATTGTCCAAAACTCTCAGTTATCCCAAACTGTGGTGTATCTCCCAGCCTAATAGACTTAAATGTAATGTTCCCTAACTTATCTGAGACCCCATTTATCCAAATGATTTTATTGTCCCCCAGCGCATTTGGATAACTGAGATTATACTATATTTATTTATTTTTATTATTTTATTTCCTGAGTGCTGGTGGCCCAGGCTGGTGGCCTGCTAGACACAAAAAGCTATATTTATTTATTTTTATAATTTTTTTGTTTACCTGCAGTGCAGATTGAATTCAGCAGGCTGGGAAAGGCGAAGGGCATGCATGTCATGTGAACATCTAGGACTCCTCAATAACTATTTTGAATCATTATTGTTAGAGTCCAGCAATGGCTGTGTCATGTCATCATCTGCTGTGTGTGTTTTGTGTGTTCTGTAGTATAAATGAAAAGAAGAACAGGAAGGGAAAGGTATGCAGGGGTGAGGAAAGGAGCAGATAAATGTTTCACCATGACAGATCCACTACATACAAGTTCTGCAAGTAGTGGTGTGGAAGGAGCCCATCATGGTGGGACAGGGACCGGGTATTTCTGGTCATGGGACTGTGAGGACAAGGGCTGGGCACATGATAGTACACCCAAAGAAACCATGATTAATTAGTCCCCAGAAATCAACTGGTTCCACACCTATTGCAGTGCAAGTAGCCTTCACTGACTGTCTTCCAGTTCATCTATTGAGAAATCTGTTCAGAGCAATCCAAAAGCACAACAGTCTTCCTGTCAGTCTCCTTCAAGTGCTCCTATTCCCATTCTCTAAATAGATGTGATCTATTCAGAAATGTAAAGTCTAACTCTGCCCCCCAAAAATCAGTCTAAATTTTCTGCCCGATTCTTCAAAGACCCTCCCCCGAGTCACTAGCAACTTCTGAAAACAGCATGAGGAGAGTCAAGCAGCAGGCCCAAATCATGACTTATGTTTTCTTGGAACATAAAGTAAAGAATAATGCAAATAATAATCATGACAATCAATAAACAATCATTCATTGTATATAATAATGGATGGGGAGGGAAGTGTACTTAACGAGAAATTAATGGTTGCCCATGGTGTGGGATGTTACATAAACCCTGAGGGCGAAGCCCGAGGGGTTTATTAAAGCATTCCATACAGAGGGCAACAATTAATTTTGAGTTACCAGCACACTTCCCCATCTTTTATTTTTTTATAATTGCTGGTGAGCAATTTGTTGCCTTAGTATATTATGCTGCTGGCTGTCCTTCACAGAGACACACACACACACACACACACACACACTCTATCGCTCTGTCTCTTTTTCTCAGGAAAAGAGAGTTTCTTTGTGATGAGTAGTTTTTAAAGCCTTTTTGTGTGTGCTATTACATTTTGGTTTCATTTTTGTTGTAATAGCGCATACCTCCTAGAAGCACTGCGGACCTGTTCGTGGGTGGTAAAGCAGTTTGTAGCAGTTTGTAGATGAAGCCGTTTGATGAATTCCTGGGCAATTGTTGTGTGGTGTGAGTTCCGGACAGCAGGATCAACCAGATAAGTTGTTTTTCAAAAAAAGAAAATGACGTCGAATCCCAGTGTGGTGGCTTCTGTTGCGGCTCCTCGGTAAGCGAGATGAGGAGCCACCATGTTTGACGCATTGTTTAGCCCACCCATTAGAAGTGTGGAGTGAATCAGGAAAGGCTTGCATCTGACTGATGTGGCGTATGTTTGCAAATTATAACTGGTTCAGCCTATGGAAACAATTGTTGACCAGTTGTTATATTATGGTTATATTATATGCTTTATCATATTTTATCAGACTTTTATCTCATATAGCTTATCATATTAATTTAAATTATATTATCTTTTCATATATTGTATCTGCTGCCATGCCCAGTGCCATCTCCAGCCAGGCTATTCCACAGTGGCTGAAAAAAATAATTTGACAATCACCATCCAATTCCACCAAAAGTACACACATTGACCACTGTCAGTTCTCTGCACCTACAAACAAAGAAATCCTCTGCCTTGTGGGGGTATTTTACATATGGCACCATGGGTCAGATTCATGAAGGGTGACACAGAGCCTGCAGCAAGCCCTGCATCAAATCTGGCAGTCAGAGCAATTGCACCAAAAATTTACCATGGAATGTGCCCAATTCAGTAAAATCAGGTGCATTTATGGCAATTTTCCTGATTTACGACAGCTTACACCAAATATTTGGCTCCACCCCTGTAAATTAGGTGCCAGAGATTGCCACAAGCTAGATCAGAAACAATTGTTCTAACCTGTGGCAATCGGCACATGGGATTGAGAATCCTGATTATCAGTCAGGGGATGGTGCAAGACCCATGCCGCATATGTTTCGCACACCTGGGGCTTGCAGCATTCTTGGGATGTTTGAGAATCGGGCCCCATGAGTCCACTAAAAGCATGCTGGAATCAGTGAGGTAAATAGATTGCTTGGGGTCATTGAAGTTTACTAAAACTTTGGGAATTCTGTCTGATTGATTTAAAACATAAGCATGGCATATTCCTAACAGCTACATCCCTCTCAGTACCCACTCACGTGAGACAGACAAGCAACAGCATCATGGACAGTCGAGTTGCGTTATGTATGGGAAATGGTGGGATAAGATGGTTCATTCAAGTAATCTAGCCACTATGGCAGCAACCTGAGCACACTGATGCATCCCATGATACCAGCCATGCTGGCACTGCAGTAGGAAGGGTGCATCAGCCAATGTCAGGCCCAATGTCCACACTACAGCAGGTGCTGAATTTGTTGTAAGAAACAAAGTATGCTGACTGAGTCATTAAAGTATGTGCTCACACTAAATGGCCACACTCTCCTGCTGTGTCTTCAGCCTCTCACAGTCCAGAGACATCTAGTCTGTAGTGTGTCTTCCAAAAATAACACATTCATTTAATCTGATCATCCTCCTTGTCCTTCCTCCATCATGAATCATGTTTTCTCAGCATGAAAATAAAGCCAATTGTATAATTATTCTTAATACTACACTAAATCATATTACTTACCTTAAAATAAAAACAAAGATATCAACTGGTTCTGATACCAAAACATCTTTTTCATCTGATTATCCTCCTCCTTCCTACCTCCTGAATCACATTTTCTGTTCAAATAAAGCCAAATTTAATAGTAAAAATAATAACTATACTAACAAGTATGTTAAAAACCTATAAATCAACCGGTTTAGAAAACAACACATTCTCTTCATCTAAGTCTCCTACTCATCCCTCTATCACAAATCATATTTTATGAGTATATAAATAAAGCCAAATGTATTATTAAAAAAGTAACTAATAATTAAGTTAAAATAAAAGCCATAAAAGTCAACTGGTTCTGAAAGCAACGCATTCTCTTTATCATTCACCTCTTCCCTTCATCATGAAACATGCTTTTTAGGTACCTAAATAATAGATAATAAAGAATAAAAAGTAATATACATTATCATACTTCTGTCATATTAAAATAGTAGTATTTTTCATAATGACATAATCAGATACCTCATTAAGTTTATTAAATACAGTGTCAAAGCAAGAATGAGCATACACAACCTCCTGGTCATACTTCTCCTCCTTTCCTGTTTCCTCATGGTGTCAGTGCAGGGCATGAGCAAAATGACTTCAACAACTTTAAATGTGATGATTCCAAGATAGCCAAGGACTTTGGGGAACTTTCAGATACTGAATGCTGGTGCTATTTAGACATTTTGGAGTAAGACTCAGACAAAAAGTACACGATAAAGGCTTATCTGCAGTAGCAGAGCCACTGTGTAATAGAACTAGTGAGCCAATCAAAATTCTGGTAAAACATTTGGCCTGCAGTGGCTAAACAGGCTTTACATTTTCTCAGACACCATACATAACTGGTCACTTCGGAAAGATGCTTCAGTAACACTGGCAATATTATCTCACCACAATACTCAGGGCTGGCTCCAGGGAATCTACAACTCTTAACCTTT
Organism: Neoceratodus forsteri; assembly: GCA_016271365.2. NCBI lineage: Eukaryota > Metazoa > Chordata > Ceratodontiformes > Ceratodontidae > Neoceratodus > Neoceratodus forsteri. The sequence continues at coordinate 1,365,364 of JADMNL010000041.1, forward strand.
CTCAAACTCAGCTTTTTTTTTTTTTTTTTTTTTTTAATTTCTTGATGCTCCCATTACTGACCATGCCCCATCGTGCCGAGCTCCCCAGCCCTGTCACCCAGATTTTCATGATCTTAGCTTCATTTTTCACATATTGCCCCACCCCCTGTGATGGCATGGTTGAGGTAATCCCCAGCTCCTCCTGCTGACAGGATTCAATCAGGGGAAGGGCCAAATTACTGGTATAGGGCCTGCAGGAGTCCGAATTCATCCTGTTGTAGTCAGGATTTTCTGTGCTTTCTGGTCTCCATTCCCTCAGGATGCAGTGGTTAGGGGGTGCACATGTGGATGCATGCCAGCATGCATAGTACAACACCAGTCAGCATCCTCCTCTCCATGAAGCATGGTCATCTAGATGGCAGTATGGCAGTGAAGTCGGGTGCCCTCCCAACCCCGAAAGGGGGGTCATCCTCTAGGATGCTCAATCTTCCTTAATCCTATTTCCCCCAGCTAAGCCTTGATGACTCAGCTTTCTCACAAGCATAACTTAACACAGATAACATTAACTATCAGTTCAGTCTGCACATTTCCAACAAGTAATCTCCGTAACTATTGCCAGTTCTCATTCCTACACTTCATGGTGCAAGTCATCCTATTCTCCCAATAGCACTCAATGGCACCACAGTCTAGCTCACATATCCTAGCAGTAGCAGCACAACTCCCATTTCTGATGAAACTACCACCATGTTCATATTTTCATATTGTCATCATCAATAAGCTCAATAGACCCTTACAAAGACCCAAGTGGGCAGGTGGTGTGCCATCTTTTTTGCACTATTGGCGATGTATGTTTGATGATGTGCTGGAGAACCAGTCAATGCTTAATAAAAGTTGTTAGCCAATACACTGCAGTGCTTAGAGGCTGGATGTTATTTCTCCAGGAGTACACTTGTTCTGTTTTGTTTTCATTGCTGACCTCAAGGCTGTTTTCCCCTATTTGTACTATGCTTTACTACAGCCCAAAACTCAGTACTGGGAGCTGAAGGGGTTCAGCTGAAATCTAGAGGTCAAAATGAAATGGTGGGGCCAAACTCGAAGTCAGATCAATGTAGCCACAGATCCACTTCTCTATCCCTTAAACAGAGCCCCCTTGGCCATGGTCACACAGCAGGATCCCTGGGCATTTGTCAGTACTGCAATGCAGACTTTATGGCTATGTACAGCTATGACCTATTTTAATGACTCGAGTCTTGGACCTGTGGCCTCCTCAGCCAAAAGGTATCCAGCAGGACCCCATTATAGAAGCACAGGATAATGACCAAGGATCCATCCAGTTTGCCCATAAAGAGATTTCTACTGTACCCATTGCCCTGACCTAATATCTGAAAGGGGTCTTCTACCCTAAACATTCCTTCTCCCCCTAGCTTCCTCAACTCCCTTGATCCTCCTCTTGGAATTATCAGCCCTTTTAACCCTATCCCAGCCATGTTTGAACCAAACTATAGTCTCTTGCCCCACTACTTCTACCGGTAATCTATGCCAAGGCTTCATTAACTTTCAAAGAGGTAGACCTTCCTCACATTCCTCCTGAATATCCCACTGACTAGCCTCCATGCATGTACTCTAATGACTGCACTACTGTTCCTGTTGAACTGGTCTTCACAGTTCACTCTGTTAATTACTATCAGGAACTTGTACACCTCTATCATGTCACCCCTGAACCTACTGTTCTCCAGAGACTTCGTGTTAAGGGTCTCGAGCTGTTCTAGATACAATCTGTACTGTTGGCCATGGATCATCATCCCAGGTATGATCTGCCCTGTTGGCCTTGGATCATCATCTTGGTGACACTACAGGCTATGATCTGCAACTACCACTCCAGCTTTCTGAGTTGCCATAGGTCATGCTGCCACCTTCAGTGGGCTTGGGAAGGTGGCATGGGCTGGAGCTTGTCCTCCAGATTCATCTTCTGTCTTCTTTCATTCCCACATTCTGAGTACAGAAATATTTCGTTTGCAGCCCAGCTTTTACTCCTCCACCTATCATCCACTCAATCCATGGGCCTAACTCTGTGCTTTGTGAAGGCTTTGCTAGACCCATTCAGCACTAACACCATTGTCCATCTATGCAGAGGAAGTGACAGGCCAGGACGGTACCAGAGGTTGCCCAGGTGTTTTTTTTTTGGGAGGGGTATTTCTCTCACCCACCTCCCCAGGACACCACAGGTGACCACTTACAAACACAGATCAAAACCTAAAGAGTCACTTCCCCAGTCCATCTGTGTAGATTTGGCACTGGAAACTGGCACCATATCTATATGCCTGGTGGTCTGACATGTATCAAACATAGCAGTGAGTGCCACATAGCATTCCCCAGGACAGCTCAACTTCAATTGACCTCAGTGTACAAAATGTTTTTCTCTTTTTAAAATTGTTGGACTATGTAGAAATAATAATTGCCAAAATCTTTCTCATGAAATTTTTCTCTTTCATGTCAGCAAGTGTTCCTCGATCAGAACTGGCCAGTGGCAGTGAAGAAAGAGCCAGTGGAGCAGCAGGATCAGAGGTGGTGGCCATTTGGGAGGAGATAGTGGGACAGCTCTTGTTGGGAAAGTGGTGTCAAAGGAGGCCAGCCTAGTGTTGAACCCACTCCTTAAACTATGGGCACTGGTTATATATTTATGTAGTATATCAATGAATATTTCATTTTGTGTGGATAAAGGGACTATAGTGCTATCTCACTGGAGTAAGCCCCACTTAATTAGTATAGATGAAGCACCTGCAGAAAAGGACAGGGTGGCCCATCTAGTCTGCCACGAAGATATACTGCATGTGCATTGTCCAAACAGCTTGTTCTCTGTTACTGTGTCCCTTATAATGACATAGAGATAAGGATCTTACTTAGCAGTGTCAGTCTGGCTAGTCTGTATTTATAAGTTACACCACCAATTATTTCTTAGTTCTATCCACTATAATGCTGATGTATATCTCGCGCATCCACCCCTTTAGCCTTATTTACCTGCCATAAAGAACCTTTGATAGGTAGCCAGCTACCAAAGGAGGCATGTGTTAACATTAGCATGAAATCTGGTGGCTGTACTGTAGCTCTTACACATGATATTATGTTGGCACCCTCAGTGATTCCTACCATCCACCATGTGTCTTTTCATGGACAGTGATAGCAAATATTAGTGGTGTGTGGAATTTTCAAATTCCAAAGGAACAGAATTTTGTGGCATTTAACAAAATTCCACTGAAATTCCACCAAATTTCTTTGGAAGCAGAATGGCAGAATTACATAATGGAATAATATGGAATGGGTTTTCTGACCATTTCTGCTGATTAAAATTCCATGAATCTCGATGTACTGTACTTCGTGGAAATGGTCACAGAATGATTTTTCGTAGATAAATGTTCTTCGGCACAGTAGTTTTGCAGAGAAAGAAATTTAAATCCTGAAATGTGTCAGGTGAATTGAGCCATTTGTGAGTGATGTTGGCTCTGAAATAAAATGCTGACACTTCTTTATGTTTAGATGTTCTGCAGAATATTAATCCCCAGATCACAGAAGGGGGAATTCCACAGAATGACCAGTGAAATTCCAACAGAAATTCCACAGGTGGAATAGTCTTTCTGTGCTAATTTAACTGTCAGAATTATACATTCTACACAGCACTATATGTATTAGTAATTGTTTAGCCATTGCTGGCAGGGGCTGGCAGTATACCCTAGAGGTTAGAGGAACAAGGTGTGAATGGGCTTGATACATTCAGCAGACCAGAACCGAGTTTGATTCTCACAACCTCCACTTGCATACTGTGTGACTCTGAGCAAGTCACTTAACTGCCCAGTGCTCCCAGGTCACCCCTGAAAACAGGCATTTGTGCCTAGTGGGCCTTACCCAGTTACCAAAGACTAAAATAAATAAAATAAAATGAAATTGCTTTTGGCTATATAACAGATTCCTTCTCCACCACTGTTCTAATTTTTGAATATTAAACCAGAGCTTATCACAAAGTGGATGTTAAGAACTGATCATATAATGTATTGGGAGCACCAATTACCCACTGAAATCAAACAGATTACAACACTGTAATCCTACTACCATGATGTAAGAACCTTATAAACCCATCTCATCTACGTCTTGGCAGTGGGTTTACAAAAAGGAATGCCACCGCTCACCAGTATTTTGAACAGACAGCGATCACTAGTCTCAGTAATGATTTCAAACAGCATGCCAATTACAACAGTTTACTGATACCAAGACTAGCGGTTGCCATGGTGGATTTAAATTGTAACTCCGGTAGTGTTTTCATCTGATTATCCTCCTCCTCCTCCCTACCTCCTGAATCATGTTTTCTGTTGAATGGAAAAATTTCATTATTGAGCAACAGAACCGCAAAACAATGAAAAAAATTGGACATTTGGCTGCTTATGTCTTACCTGGCAGACATCCAGAAACCGCGAGCCATAACAGAAAATGTATCCTGAAATGATCATATGTCTGTGGTGCAGATTCTTTATCGAGGTAGGACCTATTACTTTATTGGAGCAGGGTGTGTGTGTTTGGGGGGGGGGTTGGGAAGTTGGACTGCACTGTTCAGGAACCCAGTACACTATAAATGACAATGCCTGGTGTACAGGTGATAACCACAGATGTAATCACCTCTCGTGGTTGCTATGGTGATGGTAAACCTCTCGAATTGTGCTCTCGAGCTTTACTGCTGCCCTAGCAACCACTCGAGGTGATTGCACTGTGGTTGTCACCTGTACACCAGGCATTATCCTCTATGTTACTTTGCTCTTGTGCATTTATTTCAGTCCTGCACTGTTGCTACTGACTTATATTAGTTTTTAGTTACACTGTAACAATCATGTTTCATTCTTCTTTGTACATATATGAATTCTGCCTTTGTATTTGAATTCTGCCTTATTGCTACCTGCACCGACTTGTATCAGTTGTTCTGTACTGAACCCTGTTTTGCTTTTTCCTTTCTGGTTTTTTTTTCCCATGTGCCCTTCCCCAGGCTTCAAATGGAACTGATTCTTGGGCTCATGTGCCCTTCCTGGTCACCAATTTCTACATAAAATAAAAAATAAATATGTGACTGACTGATGTTGCTGGTAAACAGATATACTGTATAACTATGCTGAAGTGCCTAATCTATAATTTCAAAGTGTGTGTGTTGGGGGAGGGGGGGCAACACATGTAGAGACACCTGAGTGTGAAAAACACACCAAAGTTTTAAGCAAAATTGTTTTCTCTTTGTTTACAGACAGCGACCTCTGTAGTTCCAAATGAGGTCAGCAGCCATGTGACCCAGTAGCTTAAACAAATTTACCAGGCTTCTGAGGTCAAGCTTTATGAGGAGGAGGAGAGGCATCAAACACATGTCATAGGGCCAGCCCATGCCCAGCCTCCCACAGTCAACTGAAATTGGTGCCACCGTGGCACAGAAAATATCTTTGATTACTCTCACCTGAATAGAACCTACTCACATATTGATTGATTTTACTTAAAAAGTGGACCCCATTCACTGGGTAATAAAAGACAGAATTCATTTTGAATTCATTAGTATATTAAATCATGCCCCATTATCTGTCTTCTTGGATACATTGGGTGGAAGACAGAACAAATTTGTGTAGATTCAATAAGATTATAGTTGAGGGAGTGATCTATTATTATTTGAGACTTTACAAGCAAACAAATTATAAACATACATTCAAAGAGGTACCAAAAGTAAAGGGTGAAATGCAAGAGTTAATTAACAAAATGACAGACTGTCAATTGTAGTTCATCAGGCAGTCCTCTTATGAGCATGACAACATGGCCTGGAAGTTACTGTTATGTAAATTCTAAAAGTGGCTGCAGACAGGACAGTAATGGCAATTCCACCCTTCAAGTTCACACATGCCCATGATAAATTTGCAAGTTTAAAAAAATGCAAGGCAAGGCAAGAGGAGCACTGTCAGGATGGATCACCACCAAACTACTTGCCTGCATGAGGGATAGGGACAATCTGTAGGCACTGGCCAGGAAAACAGGGTCCCATGTCCACCTTCTGAAGTACAAGGAAGCTCGCAATAAGTGCACCAGTATGATTAGAAAGGCCAAATCTAACGTCTGTAAAGATCAGCAGACCCAGAACTGGAGCAATGGCAAACAATTCTGGGACAACAGCTCAGAGCTCCTTGGCAAGGGAGTTAAAATCACTCCTCAAATGTTTATGGTGGAGGATTGTGAGGTTCTTGAGCCACTGAAATTGTCAATTACTTCAGCCCAGCCTTTTCTAACCTCAGTTTTGTCATCCCACTGAGTCTGCCCATATCCTTTCAGGGAACTTGGTCCTGAAGCCTCCCTGATGTTGAGCTCTGAACCAGAGTACCCTAAATTCTACTTAAAGTCTGTTTCAGTCAAAAATACCTGAAAATGCATCAGTAGGGTACTTGGCAAAACTAGGCGTGGAAGTGATTCAGTTGATATGAATCTTCTTGCCCTGGCAGTAGGGGAGCTTTCCCATCCCATCTCTAGAATGTTTACCTTCTCCCTGTGCTACTTGCAGTTCCCTGAGAAGTGGAAATCCACACTGGTTACACCAATTTTCAAAACTGCTGACCGCACAAGTCTTGCCAAGTACAGATCCATTTCTATTCTCTCACCCTTGTCCAAGAACATTGAGAGAATAGTCTTTGACCAACTAGTAACATAACTTGACAGTGTCGAGTGTGCCCAGTGGCATGGCTTCTGGATGCTACACAGCACCAACACAGTGCTGTTGGACTACACCAACTATGTTCATGAGGCCCTCCAAAATGGTGACCTCATCAGAGCTATACTGTATATATCAACCTTACTAAGGCCTCAGACCTCATCAGCCATAAGCAAGGCCCCCAGTTCTCTGTGGCAAACTGATATAAATTCTGCTGCAGGGACTCTGAACTTCTGCAGCACTGTTAGGTCAAATTCTGTGACTAGGTTTAAAGTTCTGTGGCACATTTATATATAAATAATACAGAGCCAGCTGTACAGTTTGTATGGAGCCCAGCAAGGATGGCCTGTAAGGAGGATCACTGAATTCCACCACATAAATGTAAGCTACATAATTTCCCTTAAACCTTCAGTTTTATTCTATTGCTTTTCAGAAGCTGTCCCGACTCTCCATATTAATCTAAATCTATTTAGGGCTTAGTGCTATGTCATGCAACATTAATGGCTACTGGCAGACACCACCTCAATGTACTGGCAACAAAGCAAATAGCCGAGTATTGTTCTCCAAGGGACAGCTTGAAGTAAACTCGCCATGGAGCACCCAAGAATCCCCTCCTCTGTGAACACCTATCAGGAGCCCCATACACAGTCGTTGTTGGGGGTGCAGGCTATTGGTACATACAGAGACTTCCCCATACGGCCACCCTGAAAACAGCCATATATTAAAAATATAAAATATTAAGCATCAGCAGTGTCAGCATGATTTTTTCTATCTTTTTCTATTTCACGCTTTCCTTGCTTAGTTGTCACATTTTGAATTAATAATCTTTAGCTTGTTGTCATCTTTCTTATATTGGCTTCATTGTTTTCTTTCATGTGTACCTCTTTCCCTAGCCTGAAAGCCCTGGCATCTGCAAGGCCCTCTGACCATGGGCTGTTCTAGAGCAGGTAATCTCAGGATCGTACCTAATCATGGGCTGCCCTCATGGAACCACAATGCACTACTACTAGCCTAGTAGGGTGGCTCAGCTAGCTTTTTGTATTTTCCTTTTTATGTTGCCTGCGCACAGCGCAAGAAACATATTGGCACAGCTTGTTGAGAAGCAGGCTGTGGAGGCATGGCACTGTTGTGGCCAATGCCCCCACAGCCTGCAAAGACTTGTCCCGGTTTCCCCAGTGCTGTTGCAGGCTGCAGGTGACACAAGTTTGGAACATTCACACCAACTTGTGACAAATCAGCCGCTGTAATCAGGGTCCACCTCGTCATTGCAGCGTCAGCCATCTGTTGCAATGAGGGAGCGACCCATCATTGCAGGGCAGATCTAGCAAGCCTGATATTGTTTGTGAACATGGCGGTGGATTGCCACCATGTTCACAAACAATATAACCCCCCCACCATGTTTATGTGCCGACGGGAACCCCAATCCCCGTCAGCTTTGGTGCCCCCTCATTCATTTTGCTGATGGGGAGCCCAGTCCCCGTCGGCATTCTGCCACCCCTCGCACTTTCATTTTCTGCCGACGGGTGCCCAATCCCTGTCGGCATAATGAAGCCTCTCCCCTTGGTGTGCCGAAGGGGGTGCCCAATCCCCTGTAGGCTATTGCTGCTCCCGCCAACAGAAAGTCATTGGTGCCCCCCCACACACTGTTATTCCTGCTGACGGGGTGCCCAATTCCTGAAGGCATAATGACTCACCCCCCTTCTGTGCCAATCCCCCATCAGCTATTGCTGGCCCCAAAAAGAAAGCCATTGGTGGCATGCTGGGAGCCCACCCCAGCAGGCCACATGCCCCTGTAAATGAAAAAAACTGTCCTGCGAAGTCTATTGCTTTCCCCCCCTGAAAAGCAGAAAACAGTCCTTCAAAGTCTTCCTGCTGCCCACCTACCACCCACACCCACCCACTGTGCATCCTGCCTCCCCACACCCCCCTCACCCCATACTTACCTCCGGAGTCCGGCGTGATGATCTTCGGTGGACTAGGAACATGTCTGCACTCTTCAAGGCCGACCACGAACTGAGAAAATGCTGGTAAGCAGTATAATGTAATGAATAGGATTTTTTCAACTTTAGTGCATATCTCGGGCATTTTTGTGAATTCTTTTACCAAATTTTCAACATAGGGTTTTTAGGATCCCTCTTCATGAATGCTTGAACTGTCATGGCGTTAATTGGCCCCGAAAGGTGATTTTGCGGTCACTGCATGGAATCACCTTTGGGGGCCAATTAACGAAACGACAGTGCCAGTGTTCACGAGGTGGGCTCTCAAAAAACCTATGTTGCAAATTTGGTGGAAAAAAATCCCAAAAATGACTGTTTTATGAGTGTGCACTGCGCAGTTCCTACGCACGTGTGTATCATCGTGAATTTGCAATATTTTGATGCCAGATTTTCAACACAGGCATTTTGTCATACCTCCTTGTGAACAGTACAGATGTCATTGTTCACATCTTGGCGGAAATGTGTTTTCACACTTCCGGCACAGAATAGCGCAGTCGCTGTCCGAAATCAGTGTTCGGGACAGAGTAAGAAAATGACAGTGACACTGTTCATGAGTAGAGGTCCTGAAATGGCTATGTTGAAAATTTGGTAATGATACTCCATACAATGACTGTGTTACGAGCATGCATTGCGCAGTTTGCACGCACGCTCGTAACTTCGTGAATGTATAATATTTTCATTCCAGATTTTCAACATTGCCATTTTCCCACACCTACTTATGAACAGTGCAGCTGTCATTTTTCCCATTCTGGCCAAAATGTGTTTTCGCAGTTCTGGCGCAGAATAGAGCAGTCGCTGTGGGAAATCACTGTCCAGGACAGAGTAATAAAATGACAATGATACTGTTCATGAGCAGAGGTCCTAAAATGCCTATGTTGAAAATTTGGTGATGATAGCCCATCAAATAAGTTGCGTTGCACACTTTCCATACACCCTTTTAACTTTGCAGATTCGTAATATTATCATGCCACATTTTCAACAATGGCAATTTTTCACACGTCCTTATGAGCAGTACAGCTGTTATTTTTCACATCCTGAGTGAAATGTGGTTTCACAGTTGCGGTACAGAATAACATAGTCGCTGTGGAAAATCAGTGTTCGGGACAGATAAAGAAAATGACAATGGCACTGTTCACTAGCAGAGGTCGTAAAATCCCTATGTTGGAAATTTGGTGACAAAACTCTATAACATGACTGTGTTACAAGCGTGCATTCAACTGTTTCCACGCACCCTTGTAACTTTCGAAATTTGTAATATTTTCATGCCACATTTTCAACAGTGGCATTCTTTCACACCTCCTTATGAACAGTACAGCTGTCATTTTTCTCATCCTGGCTAAAACATGTTTTTGCACTCCTGACGAAGAATAGCACGGTCGCTGTGGGACATCAGTGTTTTGGATAGACTAAGATGGCATGAGTAAGAGGGGGGAGTGACCGAGCTCAACTGAGTTCTGTCAGGACTGCTCCAGATTTGTTTGTGGGCAGAAAAAGTGTCCAACTCAAGAGGCCAGTACAAAAGAGCAGCCTGCAGCAGTGGGAGAAACAGAATGAGAGAGTGTGTGAGGGAGGGGGAGTGAGCGAACTCACCAGAGTGCTGTCAGGACTGCTGCAGATTTCTTTGTGGGCAGAAAAAGGCATCAATGCAGGCAGGAGCCCAGTAGAAAAGGCCAGCCTGCATCGGTGGGAGAAACAGTACAAGTGAGTGAGACAGAGGGACTGAGTGAGCTCAATGGAGCTCTATCAGGACTGCTGTGTATTTCTTTGTTGGCAGAAAAAGACACCAATGCAGGCAGGAGCCCCGTACTAAAGGGCCACTTGCAGTGCCAGGACAAACAGAATGAGCACATGTCAGAGGAAGACTGAGTGACCTCAATGGAGCTTTTTTGGTACAGCTGCAGATTTATTTGTGGACAGACAAAGGTGCCACTGCAGCCAGCAGCCCCGTACACAAGCGCAGCCTGTAGCGCCAAGAGAAACAGAACAAGTGACTGACAGAGCAGTAGTGAGCGAGCTTAGTGGAGCTCTATTATGACTGCTGTGGATTTCTTTGTGGGCAGAAAATGTGGCAACACAGGCAGGAGCCCAGTACAAAAGGCCAGCTTGCAGCACGGGCAGAAATGGAATGAGTGAGTGAGAGAGGGGGAATGAACAAGCTCAATGGAGCTGTGTCGGGACTGCTTCAGATTTCTTTCTGGCCAGAACAAGCCACCAATGCAGGCAGGAGCCCAGTACAAAAGGGCAGCCTGCAGTGGCAGGAGACACAGAATGAGCAAGTGAGGGAGGAGGAGTGAGTGAGCTCAACGGAGCTCTGTTAGGACTGCTGCAGATTTGTTTGTGGTCAGAAAAAGGCAGCAATGCAGGCGGGGCCCAGTACAAAATGGCGGCCTGCAGTGGCAGGAAAACCAGAATGAGCGAGTGAGAGAGGGGGGGAGTGAGCGAGCTCAGTGGAGCTATACAGTATTGTAACTGCTGGAAATGGCGACAACGCTGGTAGGAGCCCAATAGAAAAGGGCAGCCTGCAACACCACCAGAAACGGAATGAGAGTCAGAGAAGGGGACTGAGCAAGCTCAATGGAGCATTGTCAGAACTGCTTCAGATTTCTTTGTGGGCAGAAAAAGGTGCCAACAGAGCCAGGTGCCCAGTACAAAAGGGCAGGCTGCAGTGCCAGGAGAAACAGAATGAGTGAGTGACACAGGGGGAGTGAGCGCCCTCAACAGAGCTCTGTTGGGACAGCTGTGGATTTCTTTATGGGCAGAAAAAGGTGCCAACACAGGCAGGAGCCCAGTACAGAAGGGCAGCCTGCAGCGCCGGCAGAAACAGAATGAGTGAGTGAGAGAGGGGGATTCGGCAGGCTCAACAGACCTGTGTTGGGACTGCTGCAGATTTCTTTGTGGGCAGAAAAAGCCACCAACAGAGGCAGGAGCCCAGTACAAAAGATCAGCCTGCAGCACCAGGAGAAACAGAATGAGTGAGTGAGTGAGAGAGGGGGAGTGAGTCAACTCAACGCAGCTCTGTCGGGACAGCTGCGGATTTCTTAGTGGGCAGAACAAGGTGCCAATGCAGGCAGGAGCCCAGTAGAAAACAGCAGCCTGCAGCACCAGGAGAAACAGACTGAATGAGTGACAGGGGGCAGTGAGCGAGCTCAACACACCAGCTCAATCAACATTCAGCATTGACAAATGCTTTTTTTTTTCTTCTGCCTCTGTAGTCTCATTGTCTGTATTTCTAAGTCAGACAAAGTTTCTCTTCTCCTAGAGGAAAAAATGGCAGCAGTGCTCCCACCTCTACTCCAGACCAGACCAAAATGCTGCAGTGCCCTCTACTTTCTTCTTCCCTCTCAAAACCTTGAAGAAAAGCCCCCCCACCTCCCGCCTACCTAATGGCAGTAATATCTCCTCCCCAATCTACATAATGGCAGCAATAATCTGTCCTCTACTCTGTTCCGCAGACCTAATCACAGCAATGCTCTCTTTCCTCCCCCTTCCCCATAATGATAGTAATGCTCTTTACAACCTCCATGCACCCTAGACCTAACAGCAGCAAGATATTTTCTCCTCTCCCTAACATGATCCTGCCTCCAAAAGCTTTGCCTGATCCCAGGTTTTAAAATCTAGTGTAGCCCACCTCCACCCATCTCAGCACCACTACCCACCCAGGAAGGAAACGGATTTTATTTGCAATGCTCTCCAAACAATTTTATCACAGAATGTTAACACACTGGGGGCTGGCAATCAGACTAGGGAAGTGGAAGAGATAGGGCTGCCAGTTAAACAGAGCCACAATTTGATTTATTCAAATTGGTGGTGGGCTACTGTGGATTTATTCTTTTGTAACCTTACCTGGTTACCAAAGAACAGAAAAAACAACTGACTACTGTATTGAATGGTTAAGCTATGTGTGCTTTAAAACAACTTTGAAGCTGCACTGATGCTTTAAGTAAATCTAATTGTCCCTCAGTGGCATTTTTAATTCTGGTGCAGTAAGCTTGAAATCTGTCTTGCCTACCCTACATATTGTCCTGGAGCAATATATAAATGTTTAAAAATTAAAAAATGTTTAATCTGCAATGTCATTATAACTTTCTCTACTTTCTCAATTTGTTTTTCTCTTCCCTTAATTAGTTTTCACATTTTACATAATGTTTAGCTTTTCACTTTTCTTACCTTGCTTTCATCTTTTTAATTTCTTCGGTCTATCCAGCATTAACATAGGTAACATAGGTTGTACTGAGAATGTAAAGACATTAGTCCATTAAGCTCGCTATAATTAAGAATATCCCTGAATGCCTTTACTAATAAGAAAGTTATCAAGCTTGGTTTTAAACTCTGTCATGGTTTTGCTATTCACAACTAAGCATGGTAATATATTCCAGATCTCTGTCACCCTAATGTTAAACCAGAATTTTCTTTTTTAATAGTGAATTTGTCCTTAAATAATTGGAATGGGTGAGCTCGGGTATTATGTGGTTGGACCCTCAGTACCAAGCTCAATTGTTCCCACATTTGTGTGTCTGATAGGGCCCTGTAGATCAGTCACATATCGCCTCTCAATCTACAGTACTCTAATGAAAACATACCCAAATGTTGAAGCCTCTGCTCATAGTTTAGACCTTTAACTTCCCTAATATTTCTAGTTGCCATCCTCTGAACCATCTCAAGAACTCTAATATCCCCATTGTTGCCAGGGGCCCAAAACTGGGTGCAATACTCCATGTGAGGGTGCACCAGAGTGTTATAGAGAGGGATCAGGACTGCTTTATTCCTACTCTTAATATGTCTATGTATGCAATGGAGTATGCTGCCAGCTCTTTTAACAGCCTGGCTACATTGCATTTTGAAGTTTAGGTCATTACTCACTCTAATACCCAGATCTTTTTCATCCAGAACTACTTTTAGTGCCCTGCCTTCTAGGGTATAGTTAAATTCTGTGTTATGTTTCCCCAAGTGCATAGCAATGCACTTATCAAGGTTAAGCTGTAGTGTCAGCATGGCTCAGTTGGTAGCACATCCGCCTCTGGACCAGAAGGTCATGGGTTCTCATCCCACACCGGGACTGGACTTGCACTTAAAATCACTGGCATCCGAGTGCAGTATTGGGGGTGCTGTACTGCTGGGGTGTGCCGTCCTTTGGATGAGACATTAAACCGAGATCCCTTCTGCCCATCCTGGTGGGTGTCCAGGTGGAAGTAAAAGAACCCAGGGCACTCTTCACAAAGAGTAGGGAACATTCCCAGTGTCCTGGCCAACATTCACCTTCCCATAAACCGGTTCATGCAATTATCCAGGCTGTGTGTGGGTGATGATGTACGATATGGCTGCCACCACACATTCAGTCACTTCACTACCAGTCTAGCATTGCTTGTAAAGCGCTTTGGATGTATGAAAAAGCGCTATATAAATGCTGATTATTCTTCTTCTCCTTAAATAATGATTTCTTAGTTTGAGCCCATAGTGCAAGATCAATGAGAGCAGCCTGTAAAATGTCTCTGTCCTCCTGGTTATTTACAGGGAAACCTAAGTGAGTGTCGTCCACGAATTTAAAAAGCCATACACCCCGACTGTATATGCATTGAAGAAATATATAAACTGAACAGACAAGGGCCCAAAATTGAGCCCTGGGGTATTCCACTGGTAACATCCACCCAGCCTGAATATTCAACCCTAATACAAACTCCCTGACGCCTCTCGTGCAACCATGACTGAACCCATTGAACTATATGAATATCAAGTCCCTGGTCAATTAAAGTCTTAACTAATTCAACATGTGGAACTTTGTCAAATGCCTTGGCAAAGTCAAGGAAGACAACATCCTCTGAGTAGCCCTCATCCAAGGCTTTACTAACCTTACTGTAAAATTCCAACAAATTGGTTTGGCATGACCTTCCCTTGGTGAAACCATGTTGTTTGCAATCTGTGTCACTTATTAGACTTAAGAAATCAATGATAGTCTTTTATGATCCCCTCTAGGATCTTACCCAGCACAGAAGTCAGGCTAATAGGCTTGTAGTTCTCTACCTCCTGTCTTGATCCCTTCTTGTAAATGAGGGTGACCATAGCCTGTCTCCAGTCCATAGGGATCTCACCTTCAGCTAGAGATTTCTGAAAAAGATGAGTGACTGGGCTAGCTAAAACATCTGTGAGTTCTTTAATCAACCTTGGGTGTATGCCGCCAGGCCCTTGTGCTTTATTGTGGTCTATTCACTCATTCTTTTCCTGCCCCAACAATTTTTTTATTTACTTAGCTGTTCCTTTGCTTGCATTTTTCATAGTTTACATTTTTCTTCCCTAGGCACCAGAGTTGACTCATCAGGTTGGCAACCTCACAGCCCTATCCACAGCAACCATTTGTGCTCTAAACCCCATAAGGATAGCAAATTGCCCCCAGAGAGCACTTTACCCTCTCATGGTTTTAGAACAGGTAGACCCCACTACTGCCCATCTCAATCCCACCACTTACCTCACAAGCCTTGAGAATGCCATTGAGTAATCTTGTAGATTTAAATGTATGCTATTACAGAGTCACACAGTATGCAAGTGGAAGCTGTGGGATTCAAACGCAGGTCTGGTCTGCTAGACATCACCAGATTTGCAGCTCAGAGCCTTAAACCACTGCGCTATACTGCCTTCCTGTGACATGGGGTTGCTGAAACACCAGGGAATGTCCTTAAGAAAACAGGAGGACTACCAAATTTACGAGGCAGGAGGTTGAAAGATATGCCCTTGAGTCCATTTTCTTTTTCCCCATCTAAATTGGCTGGAATACAGGAGGTCTGGGTTGGAATCCTAGTTCCTCTTAAAGGTGATAGAACATGCTTTTACATAGGTAACTGTCTTTCCATGTTCCTTTCTATGCTGGTTATGTGGTCTGATATGCTTTGAACAATTTAATGTAAGCAATAACACATGACATGACATGCAATTATTGGGTAATAATCACACATCTACCCCCCCAATTCCATGGGTTGAAGGCACAAGGTGTTAGCGTTGAAGGGATAGGGAAGGAAGAAGAGGAGGAGGAGTAGCTCTCTATGTAAGGGAAGGGATCAAAGCAACAGAACTAAAGGGTAAGGGAAGGGGTCAAAGCAACAGAACTAAAGGGTAAACATGCAGGATAGGAGGCACTGTTGGTCACCCTGGAGATTGGAAATGGCTCCACAGTCTGCACAGGGGTTGTATACAGACCCCCGTCTCAGGGGGAGAAAATGGACAAGGAAATGATAGAAGGCATACTTGGGATGACAGAGAAAGGGAATACATTGCTGATAGGGGACCTGAATATGCCAGATGTTGACTGGAGCACCTTTGCTGCAGCCACATCCAAGAGCAGGGCCATTCTCAATGCCCTACAGGGGGCATGCCTCAGACAGCTAATTTTGGAACCCACTCGTGAGACTGCAATCTTAGACCTGGTACTCTCAAATGGGGATGGAGATAGGCTTTCTGATCTTGAAGTGGGTAGCTATCTGGGAACAAGCGACCACCAAACAGTGTGGTTCATGATAAACTTAGCTGTAGAGTCAAGCCACACAAAAGTGAAGGTACTGGAGTTCAGGAGGGCTGATTTTTTCAAAATGGGAGAGTGCCTCAGAAAAGCACTAGCAAACAGGCAAGAAGGTGGGGTGGAGCAACAATGGGGAACATCAAAACCACCATCACAGAGGTAACAAGCCTTTGTGTGAAGCAGATAAACAAATCAGAATGAAAGAAAAAACCACTACGGTTCTCAAAAGAAGTGGCGGAGAAGGTAAGGGAGAAAAAGATAGCATTCAGGAAGTATAAGGAAACACAGAAGGAGCAGGACAGAGAACTGTACCAGTTAAAGCAGAAGGAAGCGGGTAAGGCAGTCAGAATAGCAAAGGCCCAAACTGAGGAAAAGATAGCCAACTCAGTTAAGAAGGGGGATAAAACCTTTTATAGGTACATTAGGGAGCAAAGAAAGACTAAGGCAGGGATACTGAGGCTGAACAAAGAGGAAGGTGGTTGGGCAGAGAGTGACAGTGAAAAAGCAGGGATACTGAATGAATACTTCCTGCTCAGTATTCACAATGGAAAAGCAGGGGGAAATACCTAATCCAGTCAATAGAAGCACTCTGGATAGGGGGGTTGATATTAGTCCTTTCACAGAAGAAAGGGTTCTGAAAGAACTCTTAAAACTGAAGGTGGATAAAGCAATGGGGCCTGATGGGATTCACCCCAGAATTCTAAAAGAACTAAGGGAAGAACTAGTAACACCACTGACTACCCTTTTTAATAAATCATGGGAGGATGGTGTGGTACCTGAGGACTGGAGGAGGGTGGATGTGAGTCCCCTTCACAAAAGTGGGAGCAAGACAGAGGCAGGGAACTACAGACCTGTCAGTTTGACCTCAATGGTAGGGAAAATGATGGAATCACTTCTGAAGGAATGAGTTGTTGAGTACATAGAGGCCAGTGGGGCACAGGACCCAAGGCAGCATGAATTCAGACAAATCTAATTGATTTCTTTGACTGGGTAACAAAAGTAGTAGACCAGGGAGGGGTTGTGGACATGGCCTACCTAGACTTTAGTAAGGCATTTGACACAGTCCCGCACAAAAGATTAATAAACAAGTTAGCCAGCCTGGGAGTGGGTCCCAGGGTGGTAACCTGGGTAAAACACTGGTTGAACAAAAGGACACAGTGGGTAATAGTAAATGGAGTCCACAGTGAAGAAAGGAGGGTTACTAGTGGGGTACCGCGGGGTTCAGTACTGGGGCCGGTCCTTTTTAATGTTTTTATAAGTGACACTGCAGAGGGACTGGAAGGGAAAGTATGTCTCTTTGCAGATGACACAAAGATCTGCAACAGGTTGATACACAAGGTGGGGTGGAAAGGATGAAAAGGGACTTGGCAAGGTTGAAGGAATGGTCAAATGTATGGCAGCTTAGATTCAATGCAAAGAAGTGCAAAGTAATGCACCTGGGAAACAAAAACCCAGGGTAAATTTGGAGACCGGCAATGGCACCACAATACGCACAGGGGTTGTATACAGACCCCCTTCTCAGGGGGAGGAAATGGACAAGGAAATGAGAGAAAGTATACTTAGAATGGCAGAAAAAGGGGAGATATTGCTGATGGGTGATTTGAATATGCTAGATGTTAACTGGAGTGCAGTTGCACCAGCCACTTCTAAGAGTGGGTTATTCTAGATGCCCTACAGGGGCATGCCTTAGACAACTAGTATTGGAGCCCACTCAAGAGGGAGCAACTGACCTGGTTCTCTCAAATGGAGATGAAGAGAGGATCACAGATGAAGTGGTAGCCATCTGGGAACTAGCGACCATCGACAGTATGGTTCACAATAAACACAGCAATAGAGTCAAGCCACACAAAGACAAAGGTACTGGATTTTAGGAGGGCTGACTTTGTCAAAATGGGTGAGTGCCTAAGGAATGCACTAGCAAATGGGCAGGAAGGAGGGTGAAGAACAATGGGAATAATAAAACTGCCATCACAGAGGTATCAAGCCTTGTGTAAAGCAAATAAACAAACGAATGAGGTAAGAAACCACTATGGTTCTCAAAGGAAGTGACAGTGAAGGTTCAAGAGAAAAAGAAAGCATTCAGGAAGTACAAGGAATCACAGAAGGAACAGGACAGAGAACTATATCAGTTAAAGCAAAAGGAAGCTGGGAAGGCAGTCAGATCAGCAAAGGCCCAAACGGAGGAAAAGATAGCCAACTCAGTTAAGAAGGGGGATAAAACCTTTTATAGGTACATCAGGGAGCAAACGAAGACCAAGGGAGGGATAGTGAGGCTTAATAAAGGGAGGGAGGGTGGGCAGAGGGAGACTGTGAAAAGGCAGAGATACTAAACAAATATTTTTGCTCAGTATTTACAAAGGAAGAGGGGGAGGTACCTAAAACAAACAGCAGAAACACTCTGGATACAGAAGTTGATACCAGCCCATTTACAGAAGAAAGGGTTCTGAAAGAACTTTTAAAACTGAAGGTGGACAAAGCAATGGGGCCTGATGGGATTCATCCCAGAATTCTAAAAGAACTAAGGGTAGAACTAGTGACACCACTGACTACCCTCTTTAACAAATCATGGGAGGATGGGGTGGTACCCGAGGACTGGAGGAGGGCAGATGTGATTCCCCTTCACAAAAGTGGGAGCAAGGCAGAAGCAGGAAACTACAGACCTGTTAGTTTAACCTCCGTGGTAGGGAAAATGATGGAATCACTTCTGAAGGAAAGAATTGTTAAATATCTAGAGGCCAGAGGGGCACAGGACCCAAGGCAGCATGGATTCACAGTGGAAGGTCATGCCAGACAAATCTGATAGATTTCTTTGACTGGGTGACCAAAGTAGTTGATTAGGGAGGGCTGTGGACATGGCCTACCTAGACTTTAGCAAGGCATTTGACACAGTCCCACACAAAGATTAATATACAAGTTAGCCAGCCTGGGAGTGGGTCCCAAGATGACAGCCTGGGTAAAGAATTGGCTGGAGAATAGGACACAGAGAGTAATAGTAAATGGAGTCCACTCTGAAAAAGGGGGTTAGTAGGGGCACCGCAGGGTTCAGATTAGATCAGTCCTCTCCAATGTCTTTATAAGTGACATTGCAGAGGGACTGGAAGGAAAAGTATGTCTCTTTGCAGATGACACAAAGATCTGCAACAGAGTTGATGCACAGGGTGGGGTGGAAAGGATGAGAAGGGACTTGGCAAGGTTAGAGGAATGGTCAAATGTATTGCAGCTTAGATTCAATGCTATGAAGTGCAAGGTAATGCACCTGGGAAACAAAAACCCAGGGGAAGAGTACACAATGGGGGGTGAGATACTAACAACAACAAAAATGGAAAGAGACCTGGGGAAGTCATATCAGATGACCTAAAGGTGGGCAAGCAATGTGAGAGGGCAGCAAGGAGGGTTGGGGGGATACTGGGATGCATAGGAGAGGCATCACCAGTAGAAAACAGGAAGTTATTATCCTCTGTACAGACAGCTAGTGAGACCCCATCTGAGTACTGTGTGCAGTTCTGGAGACCCAATCTCCACAAAGACATAGACAGGATGGAAGCTGTCCAGAGGAGGGCACTCAAATGGTGCAGGGTCTGCACCAGAAGACATAAAGAGAGACTTAAGGAGCTTAATATGTATAGCCTTGAGGAAAGGAGGAGAGGGGGACATGATAGAAACTTTCAAGTACCTCAAGGGAATCAACAAAGTCTAAGAGGGTAGCATCTTTTCAAAAAAGAGGTGTGCAAGAACAAGCAAAGGCAATTTGAAGATAGAAGGGGGCGGCCCAGAGGTAATTTAAGGAAGTATTTTTCACAGAGAGGGTTGTGGATGTATGGAACGGCCTTCCAGAGGAGGTTGTGGAGTCACAAACAGTGGTGGAATTCAAGCATGCATGGGACAGCCATAAAGGCAATTCTAGGGGTGGGGTAGGAAGAAGTAGGCTGCTGGTTAGCTAGGATCTGCAGCTTATCCATCAGGTAGGGAAATGGGCAGACTGGGTGGGCCAAGCGGTCCTTATCTGCTGTCAAATTCTATGTTTCTTATGTTTCTATAGGTGAAGAGTACACATTGGGGGGGTGAGATACTGACAGCAACAAAAATGGAAAGGGACCTGGGGTAGTCATATCAGACAACCTAAAGGTGGGCCAGCAACGTGCAGTAAGGAGGGCTGGGAGGATACTGGGATGCATAGGGAGAGGCATCACCAGTAGAAAACAGGAAGTTGCTGGCCCTTTGTACAGACAGTTGGTTAGACCACATCTAGAGTACTGTGTACAGTTCGGAAGACCCCATCTCTGCAAAGACATAGACAGGGTGGAGTCAGTCCAGAGGAGGGCAACCAAAATGATGCAGGGTCTGCATCAGAAGACATATGAAGAAATACTAGAGGAACTAAAGATGTATAGCCTCAAGGAAAGAAGGGAGAGGGGGACATGATAGAAACTTTCAAATACCTCAAAGGAATCAACAAAGTCCAAGAGGATATCATCTTTCAGAAAAATAGATGTGCTAAAATAAGGGGGCACAATTTGAAGATAGAGGGGGACAGCTCAGAGGTAATGTGAGGAAGTATTTCTTCACAGATAGGGTTGTGGATACAAGGAACAGCCTTCCTGAGGAGGTCGTAGAGTCAAAAATAGTGGGGGAATTCAAGAATATATGGGACAGACATAAGGCAATTCTAGTGGGGAGTAGGAGGAAGTAGACTGTTGGATAACTAGGATCTGCAGCTTATCCGTTAGGTAGGGAAATGGGCAGACTAGGTGGGCCAAGTGGTCCTTATCTGCCGTCAAATTCTGTGTTTCTGTGTATTATCCAGCCCAACACTGTACAGTGATCCTCTGCCTCTTCCTGCCTCAAAAGTATTGTAAAATCACCTCTTAGACATTACTCTGCCCTTATAAAACAATAAATATCAACCCTGCATATCTAAGTCCCAAGAGGTTCATTGAATCACTCTGTGCCCTGTTTTGGTCCAACAATGTAGGACAATCCTCCACCTCTTCCTATTACTGCTGAACCAAAATGCCGGATTATGCCCCAGTATGGCTTTGTGTGGGCCCTACAAAGCACTACTGGGATAAAAGAAAGCATTCTGGTACACTAGCAGTGATAGGAAAAGGCAAAGGATTATCATGCAGCCTTGGACCAAAAATGGGGTGTCGATATAAAAAATAGGGTGACTCTGGGGGGGGGCTTTCAGGGCTGGTTGGGGATGGTTTGGGGGGTTGGGGTGAATTTTAGTTCTTATAAAGCTACAAGCAGGCAGAGGAATTGCTTGAAAGGAGTGGTGTCAGTCTCTGTCTATCTTACTGGAGCAATTTCTGCAGCCAAACCCAAATTCTGCAGCCAGCCCCAAATTCTTCAGTAGGTCATAATTTCTGTGGCAATCACAGAGTGCTGCAGAACCACAGAAAACAGGGAGCCTTGACAATAAGTTCCTGCTTAACAAACTCCTTGGCCTGGGTTTGTCACAGAACACAGTTAACTGGTTTTACAGCTGTCTCACCAGCCACTCCCTTGTGAAGATCAATAACTCATTGTCCAACACTTGGGGAGTATCTGTTGGTGTCCCACAGGGCTCCATCTTGGGCCCACTCCTATTTGGCCAATTCATAATTCAACTGACTGATGCCTGTCAGACAGCCAATGTATTCCTCTATGCCAATGCTGCTGTAATCTGTTCTAAAAACACTGACCTTGACAGCCTCACCGCCACTCTCCAAAGTAACTTCAACTCATTAGAAAGCTGATTCTCCAATAACAAACTGACACAGTTAAAAAAAACAAAACAGAGGGCATGCTGTTCTCCAGCCTCCCATGGAAGTGGAAAGTTCCACCCTTTGTCATTCAAAATGACCAGGGACAAAACTTTAAACAGGTGGAGACCTTCTAATACCTTGGAGTAACTATGGATGCTACCTTATATTTGCCCACCTTATTGACAACCTAGTGACTATAGTTAACAGAAGACTAAGTGTCCTGTCACCAGAACAATCTTACTGGAGATGCTAGACGATGATGTCTTGTTGTAGTTAGCTCCATTCTGTCACTTATAGATTATGGCTTTTCTATGGAGCTGTCTGTGACACAGTGCTAAACAGAGTAAAGCTGATCTGTAATAAGGTATGCCACTTTGCACTAGGTGAAGATAATCGCACTCATAGTTGTACCCTATACAAATTCATTAGCTGCCTACCTTTACCCCTGAGAATAAAGCTGTACACCTGTTTGCTAGCCAAAAGTGCTCTTGGGACTAACACTCACTGCTTTAACAAATTGCTTCCATACCACCTCCCATCAGTACAACACCAGGAACATGACCAGGAAGGCCCGTAAGCCTCCTTTCCAGCATACTCAGCTGGGCAAGCAGTTGTTTGCTGTCAGGACCTCTAATTGGTTAAAAAAACTGCCTGATACTATACTGAATCTCCCCAACATTAATCAGTTTAAGAGATATTTGTGGTCTGCCCTTGCAGTACCATGCAACTGTGACCATTAAACTGATTCATTCACTTTCTCTCTGTACATATTCTGTGACTTTTTATACAATGATCTGTATGGATTTTTTTTTAAACTGCTTGTAATTGACCTGTCTTAAGTGCTTTGAACCTGACTCAACTGTATTTCCTATGGAAGTGCTTACTGTATTTGTAATCTTTCTGTGACTATGTATTTGACATGGAACCTTTGTAAATGAGCACCTGTACCCAAAGGTAATCTCCAAAGTTTTCAATTAAAATAAAAAATAAATTCAGGTCTGTGAACAAAAGCCATGAGTACCAGAGAGATAGCATCACTGTTTGTATGACTTTTATAGTCTCTTATACAGGGCAGTAAGACACAAAGATAATTTTCATAAGCTAAGGGAACTCACTAAACTAAATCTACCCAAACTCAGTCAAGAAGATTATGCTACTCTCAGGAAATTAATTCTAGGAGATGAGATAGAGGAGGCTTATAGGTCAGCAAAAACTAGCAAGGCACCAAGATCAGTTGCATTTACCACAGAACTGTTTCAAAACTTTAACAAATATCAAAATGAGAAGGGACATGCTGGACATGTGGAAGGAGACACTAATTATAGTGACTGAGATGGAAATGTGATCAGGTTATTTTTTAATTTTTTGTTGTTAGAGTAATAGTTTTTTGTTTATACTTATTTTCAGATAAGTTCTTGCTGTTTGGAGTTACGAGATGGATTCCAGGTCACATGTCTGAGCATCTCTCAGGGGTAAAAGATTACCAGCTGGGAGAGTGCAAAGTTTCACACAAAGTTCCAGCAGCTCTCACAGGTAAATGACTACCAGCTAGGAGTGTGTGAAGTTTCCCACACAGGCATCCTGTACAGGTAGAATACAATAAAATAATAGACCCAAAGTGAGGAAGTACTAGGTGAGAACAAGGTCATTCGGCCTGGTGAGGTAATCACACACAAACACACACACACAGACACACACTCCTATGGGTGGAGAATACTGGAGGGACTGTCACTCCAGGGAGAGGTCCCACCCTACTGCCCTGTGCACATAAATTGAGGAATTGGACCACAACTCTCTCATGCTGTCTCTCTTTCTCTGACTTCCTACATCCTGAGAAGAGGATGAAGGTCTCTGCCCCTTAGCTAGCTTATCTGTATGAGGGAAGAGCAATGTAAGTGAGTGTTCTTTCAAGTTACCTAGCAGGTAAATATAGACTCTAATGTGAGAGTAGATCTTGAGATTATTCTAACAGTCATCTGTCTGTTTAACTGCACTGTTTTTCCATTCCTGTAAATGAGTAAATCTCTTTTGTTGATATATATATATATATATATATATATTCTTATATAATTTTTTTTTTTTGCAAAAAACTTTGTAAATGCACCAGTTAGGGCACCTTAACACCATAAAAGTAGGGAAATGTGGCATTAGGGTTTCAACCTAATGCCCCACACTCACTCCCCAAGCAGCAAAAGTAAAAAAACATTAGGGGTTTGGGTCTCCCGAGTCTTGGCCAATCAGTTGTGGGGTCTTCGTTGGGGGTTGTCAGCACTAATACCCAACCCATTCCATAAGCAAACAACATTGCACATGATCTTCTTTCTTCATGCAGGCCCCACAGGGCCCTGCATGAAGAAAGGTACAACAAATTGTGTTGGCAACCTGTGGTGAGGCATACTTCTCTGTCTTTGAAGAGTGTATCATTATGAGGCAGTGGCTTGGAGGTGTACCTTGTACTTTGGATTGGAGGCTACGGGCTGGGGTAAGAGGTTAGCATTATGGTTGACAACCCCCAAGGAAGACCCCCCCCACTGGTTTGCCAAGACTCAGGAGACCCTAAACCCTAATGATTTTTCCTTTTGTTGCTTGGGGAGGTGGGTGAGCATTAGGTTTGAAATCCTAATGCCACATTTCCCTCATTTCTTTCTGGTGTTAATTTTACCCTATCTGGTGCATTAACATGGTTTTTTGTAATGAATTTCCTTACTTTTGGAGATCATATTATCAAATTCTCATTTGCCTGTGGGAGAGCAGGGCCTATGGTGTCTGCCATCCCATCCTTCCATAGATGCATACATGTATGGTGCTGTGGAAGTGCATGGCCCAGAGGGCCCTGCACTTACATTTGTAGTGAAACAGCAACCAAATTGGCAGCATAGCCTTCTTGTTATCCCATCTCATGAACCCGGTACTGAAAATTTTCAAATCCCTGCCGAAACATCATTCTGCACCACTAAAATGTAATTCCATGCCATGGGTGCGGTCATAGGGTGGGTGACCCTACCCCAGTTGGAAAACTGTATCGATGGATAAAGCAGCTCAGCTTCAACAGAGTTTACCCCAAGATGCCAAATTAGGGATGTGTATAGCATGCAGTAGTTCCTGGAAATAAAATAAAGTTGTAGTTACCTTTTTCCTTCTATGTAAGTTTGTTGTACTTTATATTTTGTTTATCTTTGAGCCTTGCTAGCTGGCCACTATCAGGGTAGTCTTCAGTTTAGTTTGTGTTCTGCAATCCCCCCCCCCAAAAGAATGTGGCATGCTGGTATATAGAGATCACCATAAGAAGTATTACATGAGGGTTTGCTTTAAATAAAAGAATCTGCCCAAGGTGTAATCTGCCAGCTAACAAATGAATAAAGTTCCCTTGTTGTAGAAACTGTGAGCATGGCAGTTTGCTCATATAATGAGGATGCAATCCCCCTCCCCAAACAAGTGTAACAAAGTGCTGAGCAGTAAATCCAGGCAAATATACCTGTGCTAAATAGTTTGCTGTTTGCAGGCTGCTGCTGATTTTAGGAAACAGTTGAGACTATATTTCTATGAAACAAAACATGATATAAGGAAGCATTTGATAGCTTCAGAAAAAGAGATGTATAAACTATAAAAGTACATGCAGGATAACAGTTAACGGTTGAGTTCATCTCTAGAAAAATCTATACTTTTTAAAGGTAGTTTGTACCTGGAAGCTGGGAGTTCAAGAAGCTCTTAGGCCTGTGTTTCTGTTGCTGCTGCTATTTCAGCAGCTGTAGCCATTTTAGAAAGATGTTCCCTTAGGGAAGGGCTGGCCCTTAATTGCATTAGTATATAGGGAAGGCTTGGGTCTTGTCCTGCCAGAAAGTGATTAGTTTAAAGGGATGAAATTTCTGAAAAGGATATTTGTTTGTATGTTATGTTTATGCTTTTGTAAGGGTTTAGCATTGTGTAACAATTCCTCTATATATGTATCCTGTATATTTCTTTGAAAATAATGCAGTTGTGTGAATTATAACTTTAGTATTCCTTTAATTGTTTAATAGAACATGACTGATTAAATCATGTGATACCTGAGCTCTATATAAGAGATGCTCAGGTAACCTACAATTTAGATTTAGTTTGGGCTGAGGAGGAGAGGAACCTCAGGAGGAGCAGTGGAGCCAGAGAAGCAGCCAAACGTGAGAGAGACATGCAGTGTTGAAGTACTGAGATCCTGGTTACCCGAAGGTGAGGCAAACTTAAGGTGGAGTTCAGGTTGAGAGTCCTGTAAAGCCTAAAAGCAAGGAGGAATCACTGTGGCCTGGGATTGGCCCTGGACCTCCAAAGGTCAGGTTTGGGCTACCTGGATGCTAGAAGCTGCTCACTTGGAATTTACCAAAGGGAGAGGACTCAGACTGGTGAGAAGCTGCAGAGGCCTGAGTGGGCAGATACTCAGACTGCAGAGGAACTTGCAGAAACCCAAGGGGTATTGGCAGGGTGACCATACCATGTGATGGGTTCAGTTCCTGGTCTCTTGAGGGCATTGTAAGGTCCAACTGCAGTGTTTTAGTGAGAGGTCTCCTAGCTAAACTCCCAGCTCATGCACTCTGTATTTTTATAGTAACCTGACAAAAGTTTACATCTGAAGATGCCATCTGTACAAACCTGGCAATAAAACAGCACCTCAGGGTGTCTTACATGATATTTTATGATTCCTGCTGTCTTCCTGAACTAAACCCCGCGACAGGTGCAAAAACACATTTTGGCCAGGATTTGAAGAATGATAGTTATCAAGTTCATTAGGTAGTGTAAAATATAACTATGTTGAAAGGGGTCAAAATATTTGGGATTACTGAAGTTATGAGCGAGTGTAGTAAAATTTCAATATATGTGTATGACTTTGTTATTTTGGCATTTTGATCTCAAATTTTCAACACAGCCTTCTTATGACCCCACCTCTCGAACAAGGGCAGTGAAAATTTACAAATCCCACCCAAAATGTGATTTCACCAAGTGACCATGAAATCACCTTTGGGGATGAATCTATATAATTCCACTGCTGTTGTTCATGAGGTGGGGTCCCATAAAGGCTATGTTGAAAATTTGGGTCAAGATATGCAGAAATGACAAAGTTATGCATCAAAGTTGAAACCCCATTGAAAATACAATATATTGAATCACACTTACCTTAGCTTCTCATATTACAGTCAGTGGTTGCAGCAGCAAGACATGCCTTTAATCGGAGAGTGGATCTTACATCATTTTGTATCTGTCAGGTGTTTTTGTGCCTTTTTTTGCATGTGCAGAGTTTGTCTGGGGGGTGAGCTGTGAGGCTTCTTTGTTTTTATATGCTGTACTTTCTCAAACACCCAGTCTGAGGATAATTCCTCTGTACAATATGGAGTGCTGCAGAGCTTTATAAGCATCTTCATCAGACTCTATATTTATTAAAGCACGCATGCTGGCAGCAGGAGCTGAAGAAGCCCCTATGCAGTAATCAAATATTATTGTGGACTTATGATTAGAATTTCTATGGTATAATTAACATCAACACCCTGCCCACTCTCAATTTATATACAAAAGCCATCATGAATATGTTTACTGGCAGGAGAAAAGAAGCAGTGAAAGCCGTAACATTTCACCAAAGAGTACAATACATGCAATTATAAAACTTATAGCTAAGAATTGATCCTGTGTCCTCCCACACATGCACAAACACACACTGTGCAGATACACTCAGACCTGTCAAACGTGTCTGTTACAACAAAGGAACAGAGAAAATCCTGTAGAACCCACAGAGAAATCCACAGTGACAGCACTTTAGAAAAAAATAATACTTACTGAATCCCCTTCTCCTTCCTCCTGTACATACAAACCCACAATTTTCCCTTTTGCAAAGATGGTACACCTGTAGTGGCTGACTTCAAGGGCATTTTCTCGTGGTAGGGCAAGGGGATATACTGGGGCTTATAGTCCCCAAATAGAGTGCACAGAGAGTGAATAAGTGTCAGCAACAGTACTGTATTGTTAGCATTCACTGTACAAGTAATGGCACACAGTAGTAACATAGTGACAAAATGCAAGAGTCAAATTACACTTCCACGGTAAAAACTGTAGTATGCTGAACTTCAAGCAATAGCGCAGCTCTAAACTTATTGGTACCCCAAGTGACAGCAAAATCACCTCTTTATTAGGAACCAGTAAACTGCTGTCGACGTCCAGCTCAAAGTGACTTGAGGCACTCAGGTGGCTGTAGAACTATGGAAATTGTAGAACTATGGAAATGTTGTCCAGGTGTGCAGTGTAAAACATCTGGCTGAGTTTGTTAAATGTAGTCTGCTGAACGAGGCAGTGTAGGAATGCAATGACAGAAAGAAGAGTTTATTTCTGTGCCTTCATTTTGTTTTGCAACTAATAATTCTTTAAACTAAAGGTTGTTTCCTGCCATTGCAACAGTTACTTGTACTTTCATCAGGCAAGACTTTGCCATCTTTTTGCCAATGTATTGCTCACTTATTTCAAATGGGACCCCCAAAAAAAGAATGCCGGTACTATACTTTAATTTCTTCTCCACTCCCTGTTTAAAAATGCAGTTCAGATTATGCTTTTTATAACAGGGTACAAGTATATAAATAATGAGCTGTGTGTGGGGGAGGGGAGATGGTGAAAAATTTGATGGCTGGAAAGACTGAGGACCACAGCATTGCTCTGGGTGATGTCATGGTTGTCACATCATTACTCCATAGGACTAGGTGGTGATCAAAGATGGGGGGGGAAGTGACAAACCCACACGTGGTGCAGAAACAAGCAGCAGTGACCACTCGCCCCAGAATAAATGCTGACAACCAACCTATCCGTAGAATGTGAAGGGAATCAGGCAAAGTGGACTGCTTGTAATTAGGGGCATCCCAGTCTGTTTTGGAGGAACAAGAAATTAAATCCGTTGTGGCCACAGAACCAAAAATTATTGCCCTACTCCAGGAAGCTCCATGTCTGGTAAGTGGCAGTTGGATTAACCTCTTTATTAGGGACCAGTAAACTGCTGTCAGCCAGCATCAAACTCAAAGTGACTTGAGACACTCGGGCAGTTGTACAACTGAGGAAATGTTGTCCAGGTGCTGCAGTGCAAAGCATCATGCTGCATTTGATAAACGTAGTCTGCCGAATGAGGCAGTGTAGGAATGCAGTAACAGAAGAGTTTATTGCAGTGCTTTTTTCTGCAATAAGTAGTTGTTTAAACTAAAGCCTGTTTCCTGCCATTGCAACAGTTACTTGCACTTTTACCAAGCAAAACATTCCCATGCCCTTTTGCTGCCAGTGTAATGCCTTGCTTATTGCCAATGCAGACCCCCCCAAAAAAAAAAAAAAAAAAAGTCTGTACTGTACTTTATTTTCTTTTACACTCCCTGCGAAAAGAAGCAGTTCAGGTAATGCTTTTTATAGCAGGGTACATGTGTATAAATAATAAGCTGCGTCTGGAAGGGGAGATGTTGTAAACATTTGATGGGTGGAAAGACTAAGGACTAGAGATGTAGCGAGTTTAATTTCTGCCAGCGAAGTGATGGTGAAATGGCCAATTTCTCCATGTGGAGTAATTCTCAAACTTTTCTGCATTAGGTGGAATTTCACCTAGGCAAAAGTTCACCTGATGCGGGTGAAATTTCACCTTCCGCAGAGAAATTTTGCCTTCCATGGGTGAAATTTTGCCTTCCGCGAGAGAAATTTCACTGTGGTAGGAGAAATTTCACCACGGAAGGTGGAATGTTGCCACGGAAGGTAGAATCCCATGGCAGAAGGTGAAATTTTGCAGTCTTGCCAGGCGAAATTTCACATTTCATTCTGCAAAATGGGCGGGATTTTGCAGATTACTCTGCAAAGCAAATTTCACTCACTTCACCCACCAATACTAAGGACCAGAGCATTGCTCTGGGTGGCATCACGATTGTCACATCAGTACTCCTTAGGAACTAGGTGATTGATGGTGGGGGAAAGCACCTGGTGCAGGAATGAGCTGCAATGGCTGCTTGCCTCAGAATGAATACTGACAACCAACCTGTCCATGGAATGTGAAGGGAAGTAGGCAAAGTGGACTGCCTAAAATGTGGTTGTTGAATGTGTACTTTTCCACTAGAAATGTATCCTTAGACTTAATAGATGACGTATGTAAAGGGTCTGATAATTTAGTGTAAACTGTGGCCAGTAGCATGTAACAGTCCTTCTTAGGAAAAGCTAAATCGGCTTAAAAAACAAACATTGCATTGCCCAATGCTGTTGGTTTGCATGGACTACATCTGAAGCTGTATTTTTTTTCTCTCTCCAATATTTGCAGCATAGTATTTAGTAGGCTGATGCAATTGGGTCAGAATTACTTCCACCCACAGTTACTACTACCGCCAAGTACAGTAATACCAGCTTATAGCCTTTGTCAATACAGCATCATTCTGTTAAAAATTGCTCATGAGCTGGGAGTAAATATCAATAGTTTATGAGCTGTGAATATGAACAGGAAAGAAGAACATGCTATGGGGATGGCAATCAGAGGGGGAGGTGCCACTAGACACCAAGGCAACATTACACATATACAGGGATGGCAAAAGGTGGTTGGGGCACCACCAGACACAAGGGAAATGCTGGCTCACTGCTTTCACTGCAGCACACAGCACGAAGTTCCAGCTTGCAGCAGAAGCTTCTAGAAAGTCCTGAAGTTTCTACACAGAGAATGCGGCTAATGACTCCTCTCATTAATCTGGGCATAAGGTATTTTGGTGCCTATAAAAGGTATTTCTAGCCTTCTTTTAACAAGTTTAATATCAGACACTAGCTAAGCAGTGCCCGCTTAGCTAGGTTCTGGTTGTTATTTTTAAATGACTGCATTTTCATGTATTTTCCATGCTAGTTAGTTCGAGGAGAAAAGCAACAAGATGGTGGTTCTCGCTGCACACAAAAATGTTTGGTACTATGCCAAGCAAGTGGTGCGAAATCAAAAAAGGGTTCTATAATATCAAATTTTTCATTTCACACCAGAATGTTAACTCAGGTGCTCTATCTATCTATCACCTGTTTATAAATATCTGTAGTATCTAGTAGTAAAGAATCTAGTTTTATAGAATCTGTGACTGAGCCTCATTATTGCAAATGGAAAATTAATATTTCTGCTGCAAGGTGAGCATTATCTAAAGTGCATGCTACAATAGTTTACTGTGTTTGACCTTCCTGGTTCCTGAGCAGGACTGAGGTATTTTCTAATATAATCAGGTGGGTGGCAGAAGTGAATTGACCCTCCAAATTGCCCTGTAACTAGTATGACTGAATGGGCAGTTTGTCAGAAACTGTTGGTGAGTAGTACAGATCAGTGCACACATTTAAAGCCAGAATTTGTGTGCTTCTTGGTAGAACTAGGAATTCTGAGAGAGAGGTAAACGTCTTACTTGGCAGTCAGAGAAACAGAGATTGCCAGCAGAAAAGTTATCTTAACAGTTCTAAAACAAGATATACTGAAAGATTACATATTTTACTTTTTTTATTCATTTCTAGAACCACAGCTTAGTGCAGTGTAGTTAGTATGTATGAGCTCTCAGAATACAGCAGAGTTAATGTAACTCAGCTCTGTGAGCTTGCAAAGACTGGGATATTGTCTGAGGATCTGACAGAGTGGACTCATAGAAGCCCTGGTGGTGCAGGACTGAATGCAAGGGAGTCAGCTGGTCACTGAGGAGTATGACCAACTGCAATGTGGAGCAGATGATCACTGAAGGAAGTGACCAAAGAAGCAAGACTGCGGTCACAGAGACTGAGCCAGAGGGGAATCAGCCATGAGCTGGTGTGGCAGTGCAGCCCAAACATGAGATAAGAACTGGAACAGCAAAGTCTCAAAATTGGCTTGAGCTCATGAAAACAGAGTGTGTGCCTAAAGAGGAAGAACTGCAGTAGGCAAGGCGTGATATTGAGAGGGAGAGTACGAAGCTGGAGGCTGATGAAAGAGAAAAGAAATGAATGGAAAGACAGAAGGAATGACAGCACGAGTTTCAGAAACAGCACAAGAAAGAGAAGGTGAAACTCACCAGAAAGCACCATAGCAAACCATAAGTAATGGTAAATGACATCAAATCCATGAAGCCACAATTGATTTTAAAATGTTTCCTGAATACTGGGAGTTAATGATCTTGATTTGTTTTTAAAATCATTTGATATGGTATGTGTGCAGTTTAAAGAGGACAAGGCTCCATGGATGACCCGCCCTACACCACTGCTTACTGGCCGTGGCTTTGCTTTGCATGCATTTGATAGAATGGATGATCATAATTATATGGAATGTGATGAAGTTAAAAGGGTGCTATTGAAACATTTTGAGCTAACTCCTGAGGCTTGTAGGAAAAAACTCAGGGAACTATGAAAGGACCTGGGAGACAGCTATGTAGACTTGCATGTTCAAATGTGTACTTATGTAGATCTCTGGGTGGATGGCACTAAAGCTAGAACTGTAGAGCAATTAAAAGACTTGTTTGTGGCCGGCCCGGTGGTGCTGAGGGTTGAGGTGCTGGAAGCCACACCTCATACCACACTGACTACCTGGGTTTGGGAGCAGACTTGGGTCGACGGGGGTCAGCCAGGAGGAAGAAGGATTGAGCACCCAATGGCTGCTCTCCTTCTCCGGGGAGGGGGAACTGTACTGTCCACTGTGATACCACCACCTGATGGGGGAATCTCAGGGTGGTCAGTGCAGCTGGGAGACTAGCTACACAAGGGTAGACACTGGCAGAGGTCCGGCTTCAAAGTGCGTCTCTATGCACTCCAGCAGCCTTGCTCCTCATTGCACGCCAACACTGGAGGATCATCAGAACACCAGAAGAAAACCTGCCCTGATCTAGGCAATAAGCCTCAGCGTTGGTTCCAGAGGCGACAACTGAGAATCAGACTCCACTGTGCGCACTCCCAACAATGATCAGGGGGAGATGTGGGAGATTTCCACCTCCCTGCCCATAGGGTAATCCGAGGCCCTGAAGGTATGAGGGTAGCGTTAGCACTCTAAGGGAAGACTCCTTGGGGCTGCAGAATAGGGATCTGTGAGGGGAGCTCTGAGAGAGGGATCAGTGGCAGTAGTAGGAGGAATAAAGGAATAGTTAAAAAAAAAAAAAAAAAAAAAAAAAAACTTGTTTTTAAGGGAAAATGTTTTTTAAAATTGTACCCGAGGACCTGCGCATGTGGTTGCTGGACCAGGCACGCAGCTCTTCGAACAAGGCAGCAGAAACTGCTGATCTGTATGTGGCCAGCAGACCAAACAAGCTGAGTAGGAACTATGGAGGGCAGCACAGGGTTTCAAGGGGACCCATGGAGAGCAGCCTAATGTAAACCCACCTGCACTTGAGACTTGGGGTGGGCAAAAGTGTGGCTTTCGCCCTGCTTAACTTCCGCAGAAATCAAACTTTCATGGAAGTTTCTGAACTTCCACTTGTGGCAGAGCAGAAAACTTCAGTGAAAGTTATGGGGTGAAACTTTGCCCTGGGGCAGAAAACCACATTTCCATCATCCATCCCTAGTAGCTAGTGGCCACTACCCCCACCTGCTCCATGAATGCTTATAACCTGTCCATGGTGGCTAGTGGTCCTTCCCCTCAACAGATCACTCCCCAGCCACCGGCAGCTTGACTTTATTTATTTATTAGTTTTTGGGACTTTAACAAAATAACCCATCCCACTGGGTTGAAATCCCTCTCCACCACCATCCTACATGACAAAAAATGCCCTGGTGGTTAGTGGTCCCTCCCCTCCACCTGCCAGCCGCTGCCAAAATTGTACAGTAACCCCCCCTCCATATTGTATTCTTTTCAAATCCCTGGTGGTCTAGTGGTAATTGACAACAAGTAAATGTAACCCCTTGTCCTGACCCCTCCCCATCCCCGATCCCCAGTCCCATAGCTATCCCTGGTGGTCTAATGCCCCTCACCCCCACCCCAGCAGGTGCCCACCACCCGGCTCCCGCCCCCATTGTAAATCCTCACAGAGTGGGCAGATCAGCACAGCCCTCCTCTTCCTCCATGGCCAGCCTGCTGGCTGAGCTTAATGAATGACCGTGTTCCTGTACGCTCTGAGGTGGTTTGCGATGGAGGTGGGAGCGGGGCGGCAATCACCTACTGGGGTGGAGGGCACTAGACCACCAGAGATAATGATGGGACTGGGGATCGGGGATGGGGAGGGGTCAGGACAAGGAGTTACTTTTACTTGTTGTCAATTACCAGTAGACCACCAGGGATTTGGAAAGAAAACAATATCAAGGGGGAGTTACTGTACAAATTCAGCAGTGGCTGGGAGGTGAGGAGGGACCACTAGCCACCAGAGATATTTTTATATGTAGGGTGGGTGGGTGGAGGGAGTACTAGCCACCAGGGGCTTGGGGACGATCACACGCACGAAGCGGAATTTCCGCAGAAGTTGGAAATCACTTTCCGAGCATCCGCAGAAGTAAAAGTCAGACTTTCACTTGAATTCTGCCCACAGAATTTAATTTTCACACACCTCTACCTGAGACCAAAACACAACCCAATGGTCCAAAGGGGAACAAGGAGCTGGGGTAAAGAATGCTGCATTTTCCAGAAAGTGGGGCACCTACCATATGACTGCCCTAAAAATATGAACAAAGGAAACTTCAGAACACAAAAAATTAAAATGTATAAGACATTCTAAGGACTTTAGTTGAACTCACGTATTTAAATGGGAAAGGCCTGCCAGATCACAAAGCAGAGGAAGCAAAAAAGGGAGAGCTAGATCAACAAATAAAGACAGAAAAAACAAGCCCCTCTGTAGGCCCATTAGTCCATCACAGTCAAGTGTAAATGTGAGCCAGCTGGAAGCATTAGAGGAGAGAAGTGTCTTTTTTAGTCTAGAAAGAAGTGACACAGAAACTACAACAATAGCTTGTAAGACAAGCAGAAGCACAGGCGAACACAAAACAACGAGGGGCAAAAGGGGAGGCAAGCATCGCCACTGTAAAACAGTCACAACCTCCTTCAAGGACTAGCCAGTAATCCACCTTTCTGATTATGTATTGACAGAAGATGAATTACATCTGTTAACTAAGGGGCTGTCTTTTGTTTTGTAACTTGAAGTTAATCCATTTAACATCTACATTGATACAAGGAAGTTAACAAGAAAATTGGCACTTAGAAATATATTTTCCAAGCAAACAAATATGGGCTTCAGTCATCAGATGGACATAAATGAAAATATGAATGGAGACACAAACCAAGAAGATTTGCAGCCTCTGATGGCTTTAATAGTAGAGAATGACAGGGTTAAGTGTGATGCAAAATATTTCACACAATGAAAGCCATTTGGATTATTTTCAAGCAAAAGAATTACCATGAGTAGAAACACAATTCAGAGCCCAATTCTACAACATAAGTAGAAACAGGAAGTTGTTGTTCAAACCAAAATCCACTTTTAATCCTTTCTTTAATGTCTCTCTGGCCATTATAACTTTTGAAAATCTGTTTTTTGATGAACTGGACAAATTATTCTAGCACTCGTGCAATATTTATAGATTAAATGTGTCTGTTGGTGAATAAGAAGCACGTCAGTCACGTTTGGCTAATTATAAAATTAAGATCAAACAAGCAGATAAAGCCAGTAAAATAGCTGCCATGAATAAAGAAGATTATACAAAAGCAAGAAAGAATCATGGTTTCTGATCGGTCAGTTAGCCACCACAGCAGGGATGTTATCCTGGCATAACAACCCAGCTGATTGTTTGGATTTGGATTTGCATTGTTTGCATCTTCTCTTAAGAAACAAATTTTTACACATACCAACATCTGTTAGAATTGTTTTTTTTTTTTTTTTTTTTTTATTCTGTATATAACAAGCCATTGTGTAATAGGAATAATGTCCTCCAGGGTGGGTATTTTGCTGGGATAACATCCCTTTTTGGATGTTGGACGCCCTTGGCCAGTGGCCTCTGGCCCAACCACCCAAGGCGGGATGTTATCCCAGCATAACACCCATCCTGTCGGGCATTATTCCTTTATTATAAGAAAGAGATACAAATGCAGCCAATGGATGAAAATAGCTATCACAAACTGCCAGGGGATCCAACTCATATATTTAAAACCAAACTGAAATCTATTTTGGTGTGATTTGAGTGGGGGCTGTCATTCCTTTACATTGGAGGCCTATTTCTTCTCCTTTTTCTGATTTCAAACATATGTGGTGTGATTTTATTGGGACTATTTCTTTGAATTGGAAACCTATATCTGCTAATTTCAGACCTATTTTGGTGTGTTGGTGAGACTCTTTGAGTTGGAGACCCATTTCTTTTGGTATCAAGCCTATTTTTTGTACTTTGAGTGGAATTGTGATTTTTTTTCTGGCTTCACTAACTGCAAAGTTTAGTGCATAGTGGGGGAAGGGTGCTAATGGTATGACCAGGGGCCTCAGCTACATGATTGTTTCTGGAAGGCATGGGCTGGTCCCACCCCAGGCCTGTGATTTCCTTTATACCGGGGGTTCTGACATCACTTCCCCCCCCAAAGGGCAAAGGACATGCACCTGTTATAGCAGAAGCGGACATCCAGGAAAGGAACAGCAGCGAGTGAAGAGGTGACCTATCTCAGTGGAAGGGAAGTAACTGCAAAACAAGGAGTGTTCATTGTTACTTGTTTGCATTGGTATTTGCATTGTGGAAAGGAGGGGTAGGAGTTTGAAGAAGGTTGTGCAATAGTTGCTTAGTCTTTTTGGGTGTGGACAGGAGGGGTAGGAATGTAAAAAGCAGTTGCTCAGTCTATCTAGAAGTGTACAACAAAGGGGTAAGGGAAATTAAGAAAAGAAAGTTTTGCACTGATAGAAGGGGAAGGGAGACTTGGGGAGTGTTTGGTATCCTTTCATCTGGAAGGGTGGGGGCTCGCTGGTAGGCAATGACAGCAATGGGTAGGGTGGTTGACTGCAACAACTGTGGTGCACCAATCTTTCTAAAAATTGCCCGAAGGGTGGGGGGATGTTTAGTGTGCAACCACATAGAGAAACTTAGAAAGGAGATTGAGGATCTGCAGGAGGCACTAAGACAGGCAAGGCAGACTGGAGATGGTTATAGCCCTATTCTGGAGGGAGGGAGGAGGGAGATGAGGGAGGGCATTTGAGCCAACAGTGGTGAGGCTAGGGTCAGAAGAAGGGAAGCGGAGACAAATTGTCCCAGACCAGGAAGAACAGTATTCGGAAAACCAGGTCAGGAGACTAAACACAAACAGAAGGAGGAGTAGGGACTTGTGAGGGGAGGAGGAGAAGTGGAAACAGTCATGGAGTGGAAAGGAAAGAACAGGTCACTATGAAGAGAGAGGGAGTGAGCATTTGTGAAGGGTCTTCAGAAAATAGTTTTGCACTGCTAGAGAGGAAGAAGGAGGAGGGAGGTGATGAAGTTGGAGGCGAATTGATAAATGTCTGGACCAAGCTGGAGCGGGGGAAGTTCTGCTGGGGAATTACAACAAGGGCAGAAGGGAAAATACTATGCAGGAGGAAGAAGAGGAGCCAGGAATGACAGATGGAGAGAATGGAAGTGAGCAGGGAGTAAGAGGGTGGAATCTTAGTGCTGGGGAACCCATAGATACATAGACAGTGTCAGCAGATAAGGGCCTATGGCCCACCCAGTCTGCCCATTTGAGCTTGTAAGTTCAGTTTGTTTTCCTAGAAGTCTGTTGCCCTTACCTCTGACCTCCAGAATTCCTTTATGTCTATCCCATGCATTCTTAAATCCTGTGATTGTTTCAGCCCCCACCACTTCCTCTGGCAGGGTGTTCCACTTGTCCACCACCCGTTCTGTGAAGAAATTCTTCCTCATGTTTCCTCTGAATCGTCCTCCCTCCAACTTCATCCCATGCCCTCTAGTTCTGGAACGTCTTTCACTTAAATAGTGTATTCCTGCACCCTGTTCCTCCCTGTAAGATACTTGTATGTCTCTATTATATCCCCTCTCTCCCTCCTCTCCTCCAGGGAGTACATGTTCAGTTCCTTCAACCTGTCTTCATAGGACTTGTGATGCAATCCATGCACCATCTTTGTTGCCCTCCTCTGAACCTTCTCTACTCTGTCTATGTCCTTACATAGGTATGGTCTCCAGAACTGTACACTGTACTCCAGGTGGGATCTCACTAGTGTCTTGTATAGTGGAATTATGTCCTCCCTTTTCCTGCTGGTGATGCCCCTGCCTATACATCCCAGCATCCTATTTGCTTTACCTGCTGCCTTGTCACACTGTTTCCCTACCTTGAGGTCATCAGAGATGATAACTCCAAGATCCCTTTCCTGCTTGGTGCATGCTATATCCTCACCCCCAAACTGATATATTGTGCCAAGGTTTTTGTGCCCCATATGCATTATCTTGCACTTCTTTGCATTGAATTTCAACTGCCAAACCCCTGACCATTCTTCAAGTTTCTGCAGGTCCCTTCTCATTCTATCTACACCGTCTGTCTACCCTGTTACAGAGCTTTGTGTCATCAGAGAACAGTGAAATTCTGCATTCTAGGTCCTGCACAATGTCACTGATAAATATGTTGTTGAATAGGACCGGTCCCAGCACTGATCCCTGTGGTACCCCACTGGCCACTCTTCCCTCTGCCGAGTGACAGCCATTTACCACCACCCTCTGTCCTGCCACCCAGCCAGTTATCTACCCACCACACTACTGTCCTGCCCACACCCATATTCCCCAGTTTGTGTAATAGTCTCCGATGTGGCAAGTGTCAAAGGCCTTGCTGAATTCCAGATAGGCCATGTCCACTGCCTCCCCTGATCCACCTCCCCAATCACCCAATCAAAAAATTCAATGAGGTTGGTCTGGCATGACATCCCCCTGGTGAAACCATGCTGCCTTGGGTCCTGTAGTCCACTGACAAGCAGATGTTCCACCAATCTCTCCTTCAGTAGTGCTTCCATGATCTTCCCCACTACTGAGGTGAGTCTGACTGGTCTGTAGTTCTCTGCTTCCTCTTTGTTCCCACTTTTGTATAAGGGGACTACATCCGCTGTCCTCCAGTCTTTGGGTACCGCCCCTATTTCCAGTGATCAGCTAAACAGGATAGCCAGAGGTTCAGCCACCACCTCTCTTAGTTCTTTAAGGACCCTGGGTGCACTCTATCTGGCCTCATTGCTTTATCAACTCATTACTTCCAGTTCCTTCAGGATCCTTTCTCGTGTAAAGGGAATTGTGTCCATTTCTGCACCATTCTCACCCCTTGTACTCCCTTTAGACCCATTACCCTCCTCTTCCTCAGTAAAGACTGAGCAAAAATACCTGTTCAATATGTCAGCTTTACTGTTGTCATCCTCCACGCAGCCCCCATCCTCCCCCTTCAGTCTCACTATGCCTCCCTTTGTCTTTCTTTTTTCACTTATGTACCTGTAAAAGGTTTTGTCCCTCTACCCACTGATTTTTGCAATGTGTTCTTCTGTCCGAGCTTTGGCTTCCTTACTGACCTCCCTGCCTCCCTTTGCTTCTCCTAGTATTTCTCCTATCCCCTTCTGCTGTGTCTTTTGTATTGCCTGAATGCAATCTTTTGGCTTTCACTTCTTTGCTACCTCTTTGGAAAACCATAATGGTCTCCTTCCTTTTCCTCTTGCTAACCTGCTTAATGCAAATTCTGTTCTTGTAATCCCCATTTTAAATACTGCCCACTGTTCCTCAACCCTGATTCCCTATCCCATTCCCTTAATGCCTCTTTTCAAGTATCTCCCATTTTCCCAAAGTCTGTCCCCCAAAATCCAGGATACGTGTTTTTGTGTGGTTTGGTTCTGCTCTTTCTGTGATTTCAAACCACAATGACTGGTGGTCACTGTTCTCCAGGTGCTCCCCACTGTTAACCCCATCACACTGTCCCTGTTTTGAGCACAAGGTCCAGTATTGCCTTCTGCCGAGTTGGTTCCATGAAAAATTGCTTGAGGAAGGCACCTGAAGGGAGTCCAGGATAAATCTGCTCCTAGTTGATGCTGCTGCTGGGATGCTCCAGTCCACGTCTGGAATATTGAAGTCTCCAACCAGTACTACCTCACCCTTGTCTGCCATCCTTTGGATGGCTAGCATCAGCTCCCTATCTGTTTCTTCCTCCTGGGCTGGTGGTCTATAGACCACACCTGTGTAGATGGCTGTCCCCATTTTCCTTTCCAGCTTAACCCACAGTATCTCTCCCCCATTTTGTTCCTCCTGGATCTCTGTGGCCCTTATGTCATCTTTCACATACAGTGCCACTCCTCCTCCCTTCCTGCCTGCTCTGTCTCTTCTGAATATGTTGTAGCCAGGTATGGCTATCTCCCAGTCGTGGTTATCATTACACCAGGTTTCAGTGATGGCCACAATGTCCAGGTCTGACTGCACCATGACAGCCTCCAGATCTTCCATCTTGTTGCTAAGGCTCCTGGCATTTGCACACATGGCTTTCCATGATTTGACCTCCTAGACTGTTTCACTGTTTTACTCCAGCCCTTCCTTGGTTGTCCATATCCCTGGTTCTCCTTGCTGTCTGCCCTTCTGCTGAATTTTGCCCTTTTTTCCTATCCACCTCTTGGGCACTAATCTCCATCTTTTGCACACTGCTTTAGAGATAGCCACTCTCTGGTTCACTAGTTCCACTGCTGTGGGGTGAGCAAGTAGGTTCTCCTTGCTGGCCTGCTACCTCTTTGCTAGTTTAAATGTTTGTCAGTGTAGCATTTAAACTTATCATTGAGTGCTTGGATTCCCTCCAGGATGGATGCAGGCTGTCAGGCTTGAACAAACCTCCATTCCTCCAGTTGGGTCCCTAGTCACCAATGAATCCAAACCCTTCCTCACAGCACCAGTTCTTCAACCATGAGTTAAAGTTCCTGTCATGCACTCCATGCTCTCCTTGCCTCTTGCAGGTAGTACTTCGAGAAAGTGACAGAAGTAGCTACTTGCTTGAGACCCTCCCCAATTTCCTAAACTCTTCCTGAACTTCCTTTGGCTCCCCATTTGCCAGGTCATTAGTACCTAGGTGGATAATGACATCCAGTTTCACCTCCCATCTTGCCTTCCCAGTGATCCCCAGGATCTTCCTTCCATCCCTCCATGCTTGGCACCTGATAGGCACCTCACCTCCCTGTTCTCCCCTCCTGTGTTCCTAGCTGGATCCCCTTTATGATGGAGTCCTCACCAGGATTCACTTCTCCTCCTCCTCCTGGGGTCCACTGCTTTCCCCGCTGAGGTCACCTCCTTGGCTAACCTCCACATCCTTTCCATCCACTTCTCTGGGTACCTCTATTTGGTTGTCCCCATTTGCCAGTGTGGCATATGAGTTCTTGAGTGGAATAGGATCTGGGATGTGCTCTGCCTGACCGCTCTAACCTTCCTGAGCCCACTGTCATCCAAGTGCTCCTCTTCTCTGCATCCTTGAGGCAGTTACATTGGACTGAGTGGTCTCTGGATAGGGTGATGGTACTCCTGATCCAGTTTACTTCCCTCTGAGTCTGGCTACCTCATCCCACAGTCCAGAGAGATGCATGCAGATAGGGCAGCACCTCAGTGTCCAGAAGGTCTGACCTGAATAAGGCTTCCCACAGCCACTGCATTGCATCACTTCCCTCATTATACTGCAATTATACTGCTATTCCACTACTTGTCTGCTACTGAAGCTCTCCTAGTTCCTTTTATTAATTTACTGTCCTAACAATCCTGCCACTGATCCTCAGATAATTTTCTTTTAAAAAAAAAAAAAATAAACCAATAAATAAATAAATGAGCCAAAACGCTTGTCATGCTGAGGGGGCTTCTTCCCCTTATGCCCCTCCTCTTCACACCCTTACTATACCCTGTGTTTAGCCCTGTCAATCAGATTTAACAGGGCATATAATTAAGAGTTGAGGGGTGGAAATTTTCAGCAATTAAAGACAGCAAAGAAATACACCACCGCTAAATTTTAAATTTTCAACAGCTCAAAAACAATTCTAAGTAAAGACAACAAAGAAAGTACAGTGTCATAAAAGCCCACAATCTAAGTTTAAAAAGAAACATAGCAATTACCAGTTACTCTAAAGCACTGAATTGAATGTTTCCTTCCTCCCCTTCTGGCTTCTTCTGAGAAAATAAAATTCACTTGCTACCTCAACTCTGACTAAGCCCCACCTCCAGTTATCACATAGCTGAGGTCAGAGGCCAGGCAGTTAACACCCCTCACCCAACTACAGGGCAAGTCAGACAAGCCAAGATAAATTTGCAGCAATTAAAGATAGTACAGAAATACACCACCACTATGTTTACTTTTCAAAAGCCCAAAACAATTCTAAGTAAAGACAACAAAGAAAGTACAGTGTCATTAAAAGCCCACAATCTAAGTTTAAAAGAAAAATAGCAATTACCAGTTACTGTAAAGCACTGAATTGAATATGCTTCCTTCCCCTTCTGGCTTCTACTAAGAGGAGTCAGGTGGGGTAGCAAGGGGGAGAGGCATAGTCATATTTTGGTGGAGGCCCTGCCAGGAATGACAGCAGAAAGGGTGGGACAATCTGTTCTGAAATATGCTAGAAAGGGTCATTTAATTATACATCTTGGGATGAACGACCTGGCTGACAAGACAGTAGATATAGTCCAGAGGAGGTTTGAGGAACTAGGACAATTATGTGAGGGGGCAGGAAGATCAGTAACTTTTTCAGAGATACTTACAGTGCCCAAGGCAAGTACAACAAGAAAGTGTAGAATAGAGGAATTTAATGGATGGCTAAGAACCTGGTGTTGTACTAAAGGGTATGGACTGTTGGGGGTGGGAGGGACCTGGGAGGACAGTAGTCTCTATGCCAAGGACAGACTACACTTGAATGAGGAGGGAAAGAAAGTGTTGAAACAGAGGATGGAGGAGAACATAAAGGAAGTAGGGAATTTAAACTAGGAGAGGGGGGTGGCAATTGGGCAAGAGACATGCAGAGACCACAGGTTGGGAAACCATATGAGCTTACCTCCCATAACAGTGACAAAGGGCAAATGGCAAGTACTATTGGTGATGCTAGTAAGGGAGGGCAGGATGGGAGGGGGGAAAAGGGTGGAAGGTGGTTACCCTTAATGCTAGGAGCCTGGGGAGGAAAACTGCAGAGTTACAGGTGCTCATGGCAGAGGGAGAGGTGGACATTGCAGCCATCACAGAAACATGGGCCACCCAGTACAATGACTGGGACCTGTCTGTACCAGGGTACAGGTTATTTTGTAGGGACAGGATGATTGGAAAAGGAGGAGGTGTGGCACTATATGTGAAGGAAGGACTGAAGTGTGTAAGGAAGGATGGGGAGGAGGGTAGTACGGAGTCAATTTGGATGCAAATCCAGGATTCCAAGAATAAGATTCTTAGAATGGGAGTGGTGTACAGGCCGCCATCTCAGACGGAGGAGTTAGACAGGGAACTAGCAGGACAGATCATGAGGACCTGCGAGAAGGGTAGTGTGGTGATTGTGGGGGACT
This sequence comes from Neoceratodus forsteri, assembly GCA_016271365.2. Classification (NCBI taxonomy): domain Eukaryota; kingdom Metazoa; phylum Chordata; order Ceratodontiformes; family Ceratodontidae; genus Neoceratodus; species Neoceratodus forsteri. Next base: position 1,408,693 of record JADMNL010000041.1, read on the forward strand.
TCAACATGCCAGGAGTGGACTGGAGTACCCCAACAACCAGGAACAGAAGGGAGCAGGTACTGCTGGATGCCTTCCAGGTCAGCTTCCTGCTGCAAATGGTCAGTGAACCAACCAGGTTAAGGAATACCCTTGACCTTGTGCTGGCAAATGTGGACTCTGTGAGAGAACATACAGTGGAGGAACCACTGTCAGGGAGTGACCACCACTCAGGATGGCTCACATTGGATATGGGAAAGGAAGGAGTGGAATCTGGCACTAGAGTGCTGGACTTCAGGAGGGCCGACTTTGGGAGGATGAGGGAAGTGGTAAAAGGGTACCTGGCCAGAATTCAGTCTAGTATGGACACTAACTAGAGGTGGGAGCTCATAAAGCTAGGGATAGTGCAGGCAACCAAAATCTGCTGCAAGGCCCAGAGCAAGAAGGTTAGGGCTAAGAAACCTAGCTGGTTGAACAAGGTGATCGTGAAAAAGGTAAGGAGGAAAACAGTTGCCTTTAGGAAGTACAAGAAAACAGAGAGAGGAGAGGACAGGAAGGAGTACTTGACGGACTCGAAGGAGGTGACAAGGGCAGTAAGGGGAGCCAAGGCATCTACGGAACTCAGGCTGGCACAAGGCATTAAGAAGAAGGACTTCATTAGGTACATCAGGGAGAAAAGGAGCGTAAGGACCACATAGTAAGGATTAGAAAGGAGGGGGTTGGTGGAAGGAGGAGGGTAAGGCAGAAGCACTAAATGAGTACTCTGCTCAGTATTTACTAAAAAGAAGAGGGGGTGACACCCAAGGGGGAGAAATGGCAGAAACGGGGGATGGGTGACAGATGGGAAATCATGGAGGGCAGAGTTCGGGAGGATTTGAAGGCACTGATGGTGGATAAGGCACCAGGCCCAGATGGCATCCACCCCAGGGTACTGAAGGAGCTGGCAGAGGTCCTTGCAGGACCTTTGGCAGAGCTATTTAATGCCTCACTACATTTGGGGTGTGTACCTCAGGACTGGAGGATGGCTCATGTGGTGCTCTTCCACAAGAGTGGCCCCAAGGATGAACCGGGAAACTACAGACCAGTGAGCCTCATATCCAATGTGGGTAAGCGAATGGAGACTATCTTGAAGGAAAGGCTGGTGACCCTCCTAGAGGCCAAAGGACTGCAGGACAGCAGACAGCATGGCTACATATGGGGTAGATCCTGCCAAACCAACCTGGTGGAGTTCTATGACTGGGTAAGTAGGCAACTGGACAGGGGCTATGTAGTGCATGTCCTGTATCTGGACTTCAGTAAGGCATTCGACTTGGTGCCGCATGGAAGGCTGGGAAGTAAGTTAGTAGACACAGGGGCAGGTGCAAAGCTAGTGAGATGGGTAGGGAACTGGCTTCAGGGAAGGCAACAGAGGGTGGTGGTGGGTGGGGAGCTCTCACACCCAAGGGTAGTGACGAGCGATGTTCCATAGGGCTCGATGTTGGGACCAGTGTTGTTTGGGATATTCATTGCAGACATATCATTGGACATCAAGAGCAAGATCAGTCTGTTTGCTGATGATACCAGGGCAGGAGCAGTAGTGGATGACCTAGGGGGATGGCAGGGGTTGTAGGATGATCTGGCAACGCTTGAAACCTGGTCAGACACCTGGTAACTGGGGTTTAATGCCAAAAAGTGCAAGGTGCTGCATTTTGGGACGAAGAACCCAAGGAGGAGTTACCAGCTAGGGGGAGTGCAGCTAGCCCAGACAGAGGAGGAGAAGGATCTGGGGGTGCTCATTACAGGGTCAATGAACAACTTGGCGCAATGTAGGAAGGTAGCTGCAAAGGCCAACAAAATGCTGGGTTGTATTGAAGGAGTATATCCTCGAGGAGGGAGGAGGTGATTCTGCCATTGTATAGGTCATTGGTTAGACCGCACCTGGAGTACTGCGTGCAGTACTGGCTCTCGTATCTGAAGAGGGACATTAAATTACTGGAGGGGGTTCAGAGCAGGGCGACAAAGATGATCAAGGGGCTGGGGGACTTATCAAACGAGAGGAGGCTGAGGGAGTTGAACATGTACTCACTGGAGGAGAGGAGGGACGGGGGGATGTGATTGAAACCTTTAAGTACATGAAAGGAATAAAAAAGACAGGTACAGAGGGGCTGTTCAAAGCAAGGGAGGGGAGGGACACTAGGGGTCATAATATGAGACTGGAGGGAGGAAGGTTCAGGAGGGAGATGAAGAGACACTTTTTTACAGAGAGGGTGGTGGCTGGGTGGAATGCGTTACCTGCAGAAGTTGTATCCAGTAGAACAGTGGACTGCTTCAAAAGGGGATAGGACAGGACAAGGGGGAGGGCCAATGAAGGGGAAGGGTGGAAAGGAGGGGCAGCTGCAAAATAAGGGGTGCTAGCTGCACATTCAAGCAGACTTGATAGACCTCTAGGCTTTTATCTGCTGGCAAATTTCATATGTTCATATGTTTGTATGTCCTAGGTGCGCACACATTTTACTAATTTATCTGCAGTGTCTACCTCGTTCCTGTCTTCCTCTCTCAAACTGCTGAGGGCCCCTCCCCGGGGGAGGGAGGGACACCTCCCCACAGGGGGTTGCTACATTGCTCTCCATAACAAAGCACTTCATTGATAAGCAACCTGTTGACATGAGGTGCGTGAAGGATGTAGCTGCAGGGCCCTGGAGAGGCAACCCCCCCCGTGCTCCCCCTATGAGGTGGTCCCCCACGAGGTACACTAGTAGGCTATTGGTGGCTCCAACAGCCTATACTGCAAACCATATCCCGGAGCACAATGAGACATGCCTGCACCCCCCACCTCCTCCTCTATCTCGATAACTGATAGCAGTATCAGGAGGCCAGAAGTGACTCTCCCCTCCTGCTGCACAAGAGGCCCCCCCTCCATCCAACGCCAAATAGGCCCATAGGAGTAGCAACCCCCCCTTTACTACAGCCCAGACCCTGTATTATGAGGTTTGTATTTAGCCAGCGAAGAAAAGGTGGTCGCTACCAGACCCCAGGGAGCACTAGACTGCATGGCAGCCTGTTGGCTCCCAGCAGAGAGGTTAGCAATCTCACTAAAACTATGTTTGTGTTCTGTGTTTGGTTTCTATTATGTTAACTGCATTGTATTGCACTGCTCAGTTATTCACAGTTGCTCTGTATCTGTAACACCACATAGAGCTCTGCGATATCAGTCCAGGGGTTTACCCTGTATACTAACATGGGTACTTGGGGTTTGTTGGTACCCCCTTCTGGAGTTATGGAGTAACAGATGTTGGTCAAGCTTGTTCTCTGGTGATGGAGTACCTCAGCCCCCACATTCCAGGACATCCTAATTATAAGAGAGTTGCTCACCCCATTTGATAATGGCTGAGCTTAACACCCACACTTGGAATGTATTGGGGCTGAATACTCTGTAAAGAGGTAACAGGTATTATCCCATCTAAAGTGTCAGAAGTCCCATACTGCCTTCCTCCAAGAGACCAAGCTTGTCAAAAAGGATAATCAGCTGTTGGCTAGAGACTGGGTAGGCCAGGAAATACACTCATGTGCACATACAAGGAAATGTGGGGTTGCAATTCTTTTTTGAAATTCAATATATTTTATTTGGTTTATACATTCGGCCTGAAAAAGTCGTTTTACAGAAATACACGGGAACAAAAAATAGGACAAAAAAAGTACAATACATACAACCTAAATCTACCCCTACCTTCCCCAAGCCCACCTCTTCCACGGTATCAGAGATGTTGTGGTACATTCAACTGTAGGATCTATCTTCTCGGACAAACCCAGTACCTGTTAGAGGGAGAACAAAGTTTGCAGTTTGCTCCAGTATCTCTCAAATTTGGACATCTTGTTGTGTATGCTAGCAATTACCTTCTCTACTGAGGGACTGAACAAGAGCTCCCGCAGCCACTCAGTATAGGAGATGGTGTCACTGTCTAACCGATGTCTGAATACTATCTTTTTAACTGACATTGCCGCCAACAGCTTAATCTGGTTCAAGGTCAGTTGGCATTCATCTGTATCCCCTTCCCCCGGATCGTGCCTGAAAATAGGCATGATTTGTCTAATGCACTTACCCGGTCAACAAAAGCTAAATAAATAAATAAATTGCCAGGTAGTATTTCCTTTCAGTGACGCCTATGTTGGAATAGTCACCCACTAGGCACGCCCTTGGTTCTATACAATGCGCAATTCCCAATAGAGGATCAGCTCTCATTTTATAAGGGCCCATAAGGGGGCTACTTTGGGGCAGCTCCAAAAGATGTGATATAATGAGCCTACTTCCTGCATACAGCATCTGCAATTCTGGGAGAGGGACTTATCCATTCTAGTTAGCTTAATTGGTGTGCAATATATATTGTTAAGAATTTGAAATTGCATCAACCGTAGTCTATCTCGCGATATAAAATGGTGGGTGTCTGTCCAGACCCTCTCCCAGTTGAAGACAGCTTCCAGGAATTGGGAATTCCAGTAGTGAGACAAACCAGCTTGATTTGGGAAGGCTTTTCCTATTAAGAACCTATATATGTTAGAGACTGCATGCTGCTGGGTGACAACTGCACTGAGTGACTGCAGGAAACTACCTCCATCCCGTTACTTGTTTTATTTGGGATGCAATTAGCATGTGTCTAAGTTGGAACACCTTGAAACTCGAGTGGGGGCCTAAGTGGAATCTGCTGAGGATGTCTCTTGTTGTCCTGACTTGACCCACATGCCAAAAGTCGGTAATCTTGGCCTGTGCAGGTTGGAGAATCCAGGTGGCAGTCACCAATCTCCCACCTATCTTGAGATTCGGGTTACCTACCAAAGATTGGAGCAGGTCTTGTGTGTGTTTGTAATTGAGAGAAGCACATAGTTGGGTGTATACTTTGATTGAAATGCCAATCGGAGTACCTGCCAATGCCTGGGGAATCGATTTAGGTGACTTATGATAAAGGGCGGGGGCAGAGATGTTTACTGAGGAGATGAGTTCACCTTCCAGCTTTAGCCAAATGAGAATGTATTGATCTGGTGGTGAATTGTCGAGCCTTTCTGACCATCTCATATATTTCGCAGCGTGACTGGCCCAATAATAAAATTTAAAGTGGGGAGCCTCAGACCACCCTTTATTTTAGGTACTGTGAGCTTTTCATACGCCCTACGAGCCTGCTTACCCTTCTACAAAAATTCAGTAATCAACGAGTGAAGTCTGGAGAACCAAGCCTGAGACAGCCAGATGTTCAACATATTGAGGGGGTAAAAGACCAGGGGCAGAATGTTCATTTTGATTAAGCTCACTCTCCCCCATAGGGATATTGGTAGCTCCCTCCAACTGTTTAATTCCTGATGAATTATGTGAACTAATGTGTCCAGGTTGAAATGCCTCAAGGATTTAGATTCCCTGGTCAGATATATACCCAGGTATTTAATTTTTTTGTATTCCCACCGTAACCCTAATCCTTCAATTACCCTTCGGTAAGTGTGGTAGTTAAGAGGGAATACTATAGTTTTTTCCAGGTTCAGTTTGTAGTTGGCCAGGATTCCAAACTCTTGGATTAACTCCAGAACTCTGGTAATTGATGCATTTGGGTCAGAAAGGTGGAGGAGATAATTGTCAGCATATGCTGAAAGTTTAAGTTCCTGTCTCCACACTGTAACTCCTTTAATTGCTGGATCTGTTTTAATTCATATCAGGAGAGGCTCCAGGTACAGAGTGAACAGTAGAGGGGATAGTGGGCAACCTTGTCTAGTACCTGAACAGAGGGAGAAATAAGAGGAATAAGAGGAAAATGTTCTGTTACAATATATATGGGCAGTAGGGTTACTATGCAGGGCTTTTATCCATTGCAAAAAGACGGGAGGGAAACCAAACCAATGTCTTAAAATGGAAGCTCCAATCCACTCTGTCGAACGCTTTTTCTGCATCTAGGGATATCAATACAGCAGGAGCAGTATCAGCATGGGTTGTAGAGAAGATGTGGTCTAATTTCCTCACATGGTCCAAGGTTGAGCTGCCTACCATAAAACCCACTTGTTCAGCACAAATCAGGGAGGGCATAACCCGGCCTAATCTGTTAACTAAAATTTTAGCTAGAATTTTAATGTCTTAATCCAAAAGTGAGATTGGGTGGTTCTGTTCTGGATCCCTCCCCTTTTTGTGCAATACCAGTATTAGGGCTTCAAAAAGGTGTGAGTCCCGGCACTCGCCTGCCAAGATGGTCTGGAACAGATGGAAAAGCCATGGGCATAAATTCTTCTCCAGTACCTTGAAAAAGTTAGCAGAGAAGCCATCCAGGCCCAGGGCTTTATCAAGTGATAAACTATGAACAGCTGCTCCGATTTCTTCCACTGAAAGCGGGGAAATCAGAAAGGATTGCTGTTCCCTGGATAGGACTGGCGGGTTAACTGTACCCAGGTAGTCGTCTATGTGATCCACTGAGGGGGGGCCGGTCTAAGCCCGTATAGATCTTTGTAGAAGGATTGGAATTCGGCAGCTACGTCTGTTGGCTTGGTCAGGAGGAGGCCATCAGCTCTGGAATGGACTGCATTAATCAGCCTCGAAGTTTCTTGTTTTCTTACCTTCATGGTCAACAGATGACCTGTTTTTTTGCCTTGGTCAATATAGGTGGAGTTTGATTTTAGGATTGCATATACCACCTTAACTGCTAGTGAATCATTGTATTGTGCCCTAGCACAGACCAATTCCTGATAGAGAGCTTCCGTGGATGATGGGGAAGTGAACTTCTCCAGGTGCTGAATTTTATCTAGTAGTTCCTTAGCCTGGCCTTCCATTTTCCGTTTCTGTACTGAGGCGATCCTGATTAGTTCCCCCCCAACACAACACTTTAGGGCCCCCCCATTCTACATCAGGGTGACCAGTAGAGTTTAAGTTAATTTGTGTACTGTGCAATACAACCTTTTAGCTTGTCTAATACCCATTTATCATTCAAAAGTCTATTATTGATTTTCCACACTGTTTCCACACTTTGGGGTGGGGTCAGGGAGATAGTACAGAGCACCAAAGAGTGGTCTGAGATAACTTCTGGGGATATTTGAAATGCCATAAGGCCTGGGAGGAGTTGTTTACTAACCAAGAAGTAGTCTATGTGGGAGGAAGTCTTATGTAACAGAAACCGAAACGTATATGCCCGCAGATTTGGATGTAGAGCCCTCCATGGGTCATGCAATCCTAGGTTATCTATCATTTCCCTAATAGCCCTTTGAGCCGGAGAGAGACACGACTTTTGTTTGCCTATTTTGTCCATGTCCAGGGAGAAAGGAAGGTTCCAGTCTCCACCTAACAAAAGAGGAACAGAAAGAAAGGGCAACAGAAGATTGAGGATCTCCATGAAAAAAGAAGGGGTATCTATGTTTGGCCCATATATAGATCCCAGGAGTATCTCAGACATCTCCAGTGTCCCCACCGCAAAGACGTATCTGCCCAGGGGGTCTACAATGCACTTGCTACATTTAAAGGCCAGATTCCTAGACACCAAGATTGTTACCCTTTTGCTCTGCGAACTAGACCCAGCAGCGAAGACCTGCCCCACATGCAACCTTCTTAGCCATATGGCCTCCGATTCTTGTAGATGGGTTTCCTGCAGGAAAGAGATTTGACCCTGAACTGTTTGCAAATGTTTCAGTAGTTTATATCTCTTCTTTTTATTTCGTGCCCCTTTGACATTCCAAGACACCATATTCACATTACTAGCCATAATCCTCTGAGTAACTGTAACTGCTGTAATATTCTCCAAATTTCTCTACTGAACCCTTTATACTGATACCATGGACCCCCCTCCTCATCCCCTTCTTCCCATTATGCAAAACAAACAATTCTTGACCCCCCCCCTTCAGTTCCCTCACATCCAGGTTAAGACCTTTATGTAAAGTATGTGAAAATATTCCTTTCACCCCAAACCCACGTAGTATAGATAATGCTGCTATCACTGATGAAAGGTCTATCCCTCCCCTCAATATGGTACGCAATGCTGCCAGCCGGAGCATTTGAAGCCCTCGACCTCCCTCCTTTAAACAGATTCATTTTTTCATCTAAAATTGCTTGACATTATGGCAATCAGCCTGGAACGAAGAACCCAGTATAACACCATTCTAACTTGGAAAAAGTCCCTCCAACGAACAGTCTCTTATCTACCTCAAAATCTCAAGAACTCAGGAATCACAAAATACTCGAGAAACTGTTGAGGCAGATGCATTAAAATTAACCAATCCCCTCATTATAAGATGCCTTGTATTAGTTTGTGTGGGTTAAGTCAGTGGCTGTGACCCAAATAATACAATTACGAGCAGACAAATCCAAATTAAAATGAATGAGGAGAAACCCTCCGGACTTCAATAAGCAGCCGTTAGAAAAGGAGAAAAACTAGAACGCAATACAGTATTTGCAATGATGAGTTGAAAGAGTCACTTTATGAGAGTCTGCAGCGAGACTACACGATGCTGGTTGCAGCTCCATGAATGTTCGTACAACCGATTTGATGCTCTACTGTAACTTGAGCTGCTGCATCTTCTTGATTGCACGCACTATCGAGCAGTGCTATTCCTTCTTGCTCCTCCGAGCTGTCACACACAAAAAGGAAAAGGAAATAAATAAACAGTACCGGTACACATCTGTACTCCAAAGGACACTTGGGTAAGGTGGGAAAAACAGTTTATGAGCCAGGTCCAACGGCTGTAGTTTACATTTGTAGATCTTTCTTGCACATAGATGCTCCTCTAATTTTACTGTGGATTGTAAGATTTCTCAAATCCCAGTGTGGACATTTGTGAGGAGATGCACCTGCCTAGCTCAAAGATCCCTGAAACCAAGAGTCCTCCCCTTACCTCAGTATCTGCACAGGGGGTCAATCACCAATCAAGAGAGTATGACTTTGGTTGATGCCATATCACTTTTTGAACAGGTCAGGCAGCAGCCCTTGTAGCTCCCCCACTGCTTGCTCCTTATTCTCAAAGGAGCGCCACCTCTCTTGCACCTGAACTTGAAGTTGTGCAGGGTACTGTATTTGAAACTGGATCCCAGCAGTAATAAGGCGAGATATCTTGGGGTGGAACATGCCCCTTTTATGCCTGATGGACGCTGGTAGGTCCTGTGAGATTCAAATCTTATGGCCTTCCCACATCAGAGCTTGTATACCCCGTAGTTTTGACAATATATGCTGTTTATCTAGGTAATTCAGTAGCTTCAGCAAGAATGGTTGCGGAGGTGAACCAGGAGCTGGCTTGGGGCGGAGAGCTCAATGGGCCTGCTCCACAATGTATGTAGACCCATTAGGTGAGGGGCCAGCAACTTTGTCCAGTAGTTTCTGGGTGAAAACGATGGGGGAGGAACCCTCTTCTTCCTCCGGTAGCCCAATGATGACCAAATTGTTGCGACAGCTGCGTCCCTCGAGGTCCTCTAGTGTGAGTTCCATTTTACTCATTTGTTTTCTGAGGGCTACTATCTCTGGGTCCACAGCCCATCACCACTTTTCCAGTGCATCAGCTCTTGCCTCTGTGTCTCTCGCTTGTCTTGAGATGTCTTTCAGGTCCTGTTTTAAGGTAGTGGTGTCAGTCATCAATATTAGCAGGGCTTCCTGGAGTGGCTTTATTTCTGACAGAAAGCGTTCTTCTGTGAGCGGGGTTGCAGTAGATTTGGCCACAGGCGAGACTGCTGGCTTCACAGGCTGCTGTCTAGATTTCTTAGTGGCCTTGTTGGGAGAAGCTGGAGGGGTATGGTGCGATAGTTCCTGCCTCATCTCCGCCTCTATTCTGGGGTTGTCGTTCTTTATTCTCGGTAGAGCGCTAATGGAGTATCCAGTAGAAGGACTGCAGAACAATAAGGAACTTTTCCAGGCAATTTCAAGGTATTTTTAAGCTGAAAAACTGTGTGGTATAGCAGGAGAAAGACAAACGCACTGCTTCCTCTTAGCCAGACATCACGTGACTCATCATGGGGTTGCAATTCTGATGCATAAGACTCTGAAGTAGAGACTAAGTTCCCAGCAGGCTGATTCTGAAGGGCGGTGGGTTATGGGATGCTGGGACACCCAGCAAGGCCAGATTGTTCTGTGTAACATATATGGGTCCAATCAAGACAGCTCCTCCTTCTTTCATGATGTCGCATCTGCACTCGAGAACTTCATTCCCCAAAGGTGCCCTGTTTTTGGTAGGGGGTGACTTTAACCTCACACTGACACCACTGATAGACAGGAGTGGAGGTAGTAGGGAACCACACTTACAAAGCGGCCGAGCAGTTGCCCAGTTGATGACTGACATGGGGCTGACTGACATTTGGCGAACATTCCACCCCAAAGAGAGGGACTACACATTCCAATCTGGGCTACATGAGTCCCTCAGCAGACTCGACCATTAGCTCACCTCACCGGCCCTTAACCAGGCTGCCCTCTCTACCACTATCCTGCCGATTATTATCTCAGACCATGACCCCGTGCAACTTTGCTTTGCCTGTGCCCCCCCCCCAGTGTCCTTCTTCAGCAGGAAACTGGACCCACTACTACTCCGGAACCCCAGCTTCCTAACTTGGGTGCATGAGAAGATCGCGTGGTTCCTCAGAGAAAGCAAGATAGGGGACACTAGTGCAGGGGTGCCCTGGGAGGCATACAAAGCCACTATGCGGGGCAAAATTATGGGCTTTGCTGCCTGATGCCGGGGGGAACGGGAGCACCAGCTGGCATCACTCGAAAAGCATCTGAAAGAAGCTGAGGGTGTATACAAACTTCTCTGGACACCATCCACGTACACCCCAGCTGGCCGCAGTCCTCGGTCTGTGGCTTGAAATTAACCAACTGATCAGCAGGAAAGCCGAGGTGGCAATCCTTAAGTTTAGACACAAATACTGGGAGGATGGAGATATGGGTGGCAAAATACTGGCATACCAGTTACGCAAGCGGATGGCTAAAAGGCACATTGCTGGACTGCAGGACCCTAGAGGAGAGGTCCAATCCAACCCTAATGAGGTAAATTATCTCATGGCAGACTTCTATGCTACATTATACAAGTCCACCTACCCTGAAACCCCAGGCTCAATCCTTCCCTTCCTGAATAGCCTGAACCATTTTGCCAGGGGTACTCTGAACTTGGGCATCTGCTATAAGTCAACTAATTCATTGCCTGAACATCGCCATGGTTGAATTATACCTTACTTGCTATATGTCAAGTTATTAGTGACTGTACATGGTGTTGCCTGAATTATTCCCTTGCTTTTGTAAAATGTACTCCCTTCTGTTTTTTTCTTTGTGAACTGAAGTTCTTTTAATGTATGTATGTATATATGTATAAATGTATGTATGTATTGTATTGTTTAATACTGACGTGGAACCTTTGAAAATGAGCACCGTGCTCAAAGGTTATTTCTGAATCTTGAAATAATTAAATAAATAAATAAAATAAAACCTTCCCAGGATCTCCCCACAGCAGGTCTGTGAACTAGATGCACCATTCACCCAAAAGGAGGTGGAAGCTGCGTTACACTCAGTAAAGGGTAGCAAAGCCCCAGGTGGGGACGGATACCCTGTTGAATTTTTCCAAGCTATTAGCACCCAGATTATCACCTCTTACTCAAATGTATGAGGAGGCAGAAACCAGAGGTGCCCTCCCCCCCACAGTATGAGAGGCGATTATCATAGTCCTTCTCAAAAAGAGCAAGGACCCCACTAACCCAGCCAGCTACAGGCCCATCTCCCTTAATAAAGCCGATAGCAAAATATATGCAAAGGCACTGGCCAACCAATTGTGGCTGTTGCTCTCAGCTGTCATAGACCCCTTCCAGTTGGGCTTTGTTTCAGGGAGGCACAACACGGACCACATCAGGTCACTGATCAACTTCTTACACAGTGCAAATGGTATTCCCACTCCGGCTGCCACACTGGCAGTTGACTTTGAGAAAGCCTTTGACTCCCTGGAATGAAACAACCTACAGGTAGTCCTAGCCCACTTGAGATTTGGGGAGAGATTCAGAGCATTGATACAGGCCAGATATCTATTTTTGTCAGCCAGGGAAGCTACTAACCAAACCACCTCCCAACCCTTTTCCTTGGAGAGGGGCACCCGACAGTATTGTTCTTTCTCACTTCTGCTTTTGATACTAGTGGTAGAACCACTGGCTTGCGTGATTCGATCCCATCCACAGATAATGGGGGTTGACATAAGTTATGTATGCAGGCAACTTGCTCATTCCGATGACCGCAGTGAACCAATTGCTACCCCCAATGCTAGACCTCCTCAGTGCCTTCATGGGTATCTCAGACCTCAAACTCAACCAAGCCAAAGCTGAATTAATGCCACTGAATACCCTGTGCACACAGGGAATGGCCACGGCTCATGGACTGGTTTGGGCAAAGGAGGGTATAACTTATCTGGGCATCAAGTTGACCACACGGCTGGACCTGATATGGGAACAGAACATACAACCCCTCTTGGTGACATGTAAGACAGAAATCAACAGATCGCAAAAAACTATCCCTCACACTGTCTGGGAAGATAGCCATGGTCAAGATGATCATGCTGCCAAAAATAGCATACCTACTGGCCCATATTCCTCTACATCTCCCTTCCAAATGGTACCAAAAGCTGGATAGATTGGTAGGCGCTTTTCTATGGGAGGGGAAGAAACCAAGATATAGCTGCAACAAGCTCCAAGCCTACTAGAAAAATGGAGGGTGGACTCTGCCATGGTCTGAAGGCTATAAATGGGCATACCTAGTAGTACAAACCAGACACTGGTTCCACACAAGTGCGGGCACATCCCCTCAGTGGGTGTGGATGGAGCAGCAGGCTCGAGGAGTAGGGTCAACTGCAGCCCTCCTTTACATGTCCAAAAAGAAGCCTCCAGTCTACCACCCCACTGTCAACTTGGCTGGCATAATATGGATCAAGGTGCATTGCAGACTTGGTATCCCCCCCCCCGGTGCCCACTTATCTTGAACATCTCTCTGGCACAACCCCAAAGTCATGATCGATAAGCGCATGCTACATTGGGGAACATGGGTCCCCAAAGGCATACTGAGTGTGGGGGACATACTGGAGGGTCAAACTGACCGGGTCGACACATTTCATGAACTGCAAATGAAATGGCAACTGCCACCACAGGATCACTGGTGGTACCTGCAGATTAAAGTGGTGGTTCAGCCACTGCTCAGGCTGGGCCTGATAGCCACTGGCCCACAAACTGTAGTCAGATGGCTGTTACATTCAAAAGGATTGGCAGGATGGATATATGGCCAGCTAAGGAACACCATGAATGGCCAATCTGAAGACACCAGAGTAAAGTGGGAAAAAGCCCTGGGGTGCAACATCACTGAGAGCCAATGGTCACAAGCCCGGCACAATGCACACACACATCTCATGGTTGCCCGGAGCCACCTTATTCAAAACAAGATTTTGCACTCATGGTACAGGACACCAAAGTTCTTTTTGCAGTCAGGAGCCTAGACCATGACAGGTGTTGGTGGTGCCAGGCACAAGGGGGTGACTTGTTGCACATTATATGGGACTGCCCTACACTTAAACCATTCAGGGGACATATCAGCAACCAGGCCACAGAAGTGCTGAAGGTGCGAATCCTGACCTCTCCCCCTACTGCTACTTCTGGGGATTCATCCCCCTGGGCTGAAACTCCCCACACAGGCCCTCAGATGGCTCTCCATTCTGGCCCTTCAGTCCAAGAGAGCTACTTTGTGTAACTGGTGCTCCCCTGTGAGCCATTCCATGGAGGGTATCCTCACCTCTCTCACAAATGCAGCAAACCTTGACAGACTCTCATACTTCAGGACAAACTACATGCACAACTTTAATTCCTGTTGGAGCCCAAATAAGGCATACGTCTCCCCCAGAGTAGGAATTGGGTAGGCCGGCTGTCCCCAGAACAAGGATGCACAAAAGGCTCTCAACGACCCGAGTTTTACTTACTGGCTATTAGGACCCTCCTTTGTGAGTAAGTGTACACTCTGTGGTTCCCTTTTCTGTCTTTCTGTTACAGACTCGGACCTTCCCTTGGATGCCCAGGCCTCTGACCCAGCGGCCACCCCAGGACTGCTGCCATGAAAGAATTGTACAGGTGGTTGCAACTTGGATCGGCCTTCTGTGTCCCTACTGAGGGTTTCAGTAAGTACTGTGCTTTCACTTTTTCCCATGAGGTGTGTGTACAGACTACATACCACAAAAAGTACATAAGTAAGTACACTAGGAGTTACTCCAGGTCTCATCTCTAGCTTACAACACGAACAGCTGGTTTGGTATGACAGGTGTATTAAGCAATATATATACCAACTGGGGGACAAATGTTTGATATGTCTACTGTTTCTGTTCAACTACTGTCAATTGTCATGTTTTGCTACACAGCTGTATTAAAGTCCTTGTATATAGTCTGAAAATCAAAAAAAACAGTGGAAGTGTCCTCAGACATCCACAGAGATGTATGTATAACAGTGTACCTCTTTCCACTTCTTCTAATAAAAATCATTAACAACAAAAAAATTAATGGTCTACTGTACAGAGTTTGGGTTAAACTTCAGACACAGGAACAGATAGAACAATTGGTTATACCATAAAAGTATAAATATGAGTTGTTACAGATAGATAATCCTATGTCTGGCCACTTGGGAAGGGATCACACCCTTGCCAGATTGCTGTACAGATTTTACTGGCCTGGAATTCATGAAGATGTTGCTATCTATTGCAGTTCTTGTGCTGAGTGTCAGAAAGTAGCCCCAGTGACTAAAAAAGACAAGGTGCCCCTGGTGCCCCTATCCTTGATAGATGTGCCTTTTGAGAGAATAGCGATGGATGTAGTTGGCACCTTAGACAAAAGTAAAAGGGTAATCAGTTCATTTTGGTAGTATATGACTGCTACTCGACACCCAAAGGCAGTTCCAATGCATACTGTCACAGCCCCAAAAGTGGCAGCAGAGCTTACCAAAATTTTCAGCAGGGTGGGCATACCTAAAGAGATTATTACTGATCAGGGTAGTCATTTTGGTACTGCATTATTGAAGGAGCTGTACCAACTACTAGGTATCACTGCCATAAGAACCTCCCCTTATCACCCTCAGAGAGATGGTCTTGTTGAGCGTTTTAATCAAACCCTAAAATGCATGTTAAAAGGGTTTGTAAAAGGGGAAGGGAACGACTGGGATCAATACTTACCTTACCTACTTTTTGCTTACAGAGAAGTGCCACAGGCATCAACATATTTTTCACCGTTTGAAATACTATATGGCAGACAACCTAGAGGGCCACTAGATGTAATAAACAAAACTTGGGAAGATAACCTCCATCATAAACAATCTATTACATCTTATATGTGTGCCCTGAGAAAGAAGCTGGCAAAATATGTTGACATCGTCCATAGTAATCAGAAAGAAGCCCAAAACCTGCAGAAGGTTTATTATGACCATGGGGTAAAAGAAAAAGCTTTTGAGCCAGGTGAAAAGGTCTTGCTACTGTTACCAACTACAGAAAATAAACTATTAATGAAGTGGCAAGGGCTTTATAAAGTGATTAGACATACTTGCACAGTTAATTTTGAGACTGAGACCCCTGATAGGAAAAATCCTACTAAGATAATACCATGCTAACCTCCTCAAGAAATGGGTTGAAAAAACACCAAAAGCTGTTTTTCTGATGTAGCTTATGATAGACTGGAACAAACTGTAACTGCTGATGCTGTAAAGGTGAATGTGTCCTTAACCTCCGAACAAACCACAGAAATTTGTAAATTGCTAAAGACATTTAACAGTACTTTTACCACAGTACCAGGCTGAGTCAAAGGGATCGAGCACATAATAGTGACAAGGAATGCTTGCCCTAGTAGACAAAAGACATACAGTTTAGCAGAGTGGTTAAGAGCAGATGTGGTCAAGGAAATAAAAAAAAAAAAAGAACCAGGTATCATAGAAGAGTCGAAAAGTGCTTGGTCATCACCAATGGTGATTGTAAACAAAAAAGAAAGGGGTGTAAGAATATGCCTTGATTTAGGAAACTTAACCAAGTGGCAGAATTTGACAGTTATCTTATGCCATTAATAGATGATTTGGTGGACCGACTGGGGAGTGCCAAGTATATCAGTACTCTCAGTCTCACCAAGGGTTGCTAGCAAATCCTCCTAGCTAAAGATTCCAGAGGCAAAACTGCATTTGCCACGCATATAGGATTATATTAGTTCACAACCATGCCATTTGGTTAACATGGTACACCCGCTACATTCCATCGGTACATGGATATAATTTTATCTCCTCACACTGGTTATTGTGCGGGGTACCTGGATGATGTCAAGGTGCACAGTCCAGACTGGAAAGGTCACCTGGAGCACCTATGAGCAGTTATCCAACTGATCAAAAAGGCAGATCTGACAATTAATCCTACCAAGTGTACTTTGGGCATGCAGGAAACCAGATATTTGGGCTATATTTTGGCAAATGGAGAAGTCAAGTCAGAGGTTTCCAAGAGCTAACAGCCCTGTCCCCAAAACCAATAAACATGTCAGCTCATTTTTAGGGCTGGCTGGTTATTATCGGAGATTTATTTATTTATTTATTGAATTTTGATAACTGGTAGGCCCACTGGGTCCTGAGAGTCCCTTTTTCAGGGACCCTCGGGGTCCAGTGGGCCTACCCACTGAATTTGTTCCCAGCTTTGCCAAGTTAGCTACTCCCCTTACTGAACTCACACAGAAATGGTTCCTGAATAATGTGACATTGACTCCAGAGTGTGACAAGGCTTTTCGGGCCATTAAGGCTGCATTATGTTCAGCCTGTTTTCAGCCCCTGGCTGCATTATGTTTAGCCCCTGTTTCCAGGTGGAGGCCCCTGACAGGGCACTCCCTTCTCCGCTTCTCTTCTGCTCCAGTGGTGTGGAACTTGTCAAGCTGCCACCCGCTACCTTCCAGCCTGACTAGACCACAGGTATGACAGGGAATCAGCATCCATGGCCCTGCAGGGACTTCAGCTCTCCATTCTGCATTCTGATTGGCTCCTTTCTTACAGCTCTGAGCTACCATTGGCTGCCTTCTGTAGCCCACGGTAGCACTGAAGCTCAAACCTTTTCCTCTGCCTGATTTTCTGCTTGACTTTTTTGCCCAGGTTTCTGTTTGTATTAGAATTGTTTTAAGATTTAAGTTCACCAGAAATCTGTACTAGAATTGCATGTTTTTTGAAGGTGTTTGACCACTTGATTTACTTTTGCATGGAGCTGTTTTCACTATTTAATCTGCCTAGTTCTTAGTCTCTCTCTCTCTCTCTCCTCCTCTTTCACCTTCACTCCTCTCAACTTCTCTTCCCTCCATTGCTCTACCCCTCTCTCCCCCACCCCTACTGATTTCTCTCTCCCTCCACCGATTATAGCAAACCACATCTAACTATTGTTTAGCCTCTTCTGTCTCCTGTCCCTGTCTGCTCCACACCCTCCATCCTTTGCATTTAATAATACCCTCTCTCCCTCTTCTCCCCTTTCCAGGTGGAATCCCCTGACAGAGCGTTCTGTTCCTTGCTTCTCTTCTGCTCCAGCAGTGCGACACTTGGCAAGCCGCCGCCTGCTATCTTCCAGCCTGACTAGACCACAGGTACAAGCAGGAATCAGCATCCACTGACCCACTGGGACTCTGGCTCTCCATTCTGCATTCTGATTGGCTCCTTTCTCACAGCTCTGAGCTAAAATTGGCTGGCTTCTGTAGCCCATGGTAGTACTGTAGCTCGAACCTTTTCCTCTGTGTGGGCGGTGGGGTTTTTTTGCAGACCAGCAGCAGTAAACAGTGCAATGGTCGCTAATCGAGTCAGCAAGGACTCCTGATGAGGTGACATGTGAGAGGTTAGAGACAAGAATCCAGTCAATGAGGGATTGAGACCCTGATTTGTAGTTGGTCCTTGTGGGGTCAGTGATGAGCTGGTGTAGGCCAGAGCCGATGATAGATTCCTTGGTGGAGTCACACTGAGTGGAAAGCCAGTTATGGTTAAAGTCCCCGAAGATTATCCATTCTCTTCCTTGAGGAAGGGAGGTCCTGGTGTTGAGAAAGAGGTCTAGTTCATGAGGTGGTGGGCTAGGAGAAAGATAGACCACGGTAACAGTGATTACCTTGTTGTGGCCTAGGAGGAGATTTATAGAAAGGGATTCAAGGTGAGAGATTGAAAGGGGTGGGTTAAATTCCGTGGCAGACAGGTGATCAGCAATCCAGAGGAGGCAGCCCCCTCCCCCCTTTTCCCAAGCCCATTTTTTCTGAAGAGGGTGTAACCTTCGAGATTCATTTCATTGGAAGGGATCTTATTTGGCAGCCAAGTTTCAGTAAGGGCTATAATGCCAAAATTATTAGCCAAAACTCATGATTCCACTGAGGTTTTTTTCACCTGCAGGCTCTGGACATTAAGATGAACAAATATTAGTTGCTTGGAGTGATCAGCGGGTGAATTAGGAGTGGTCTCTGCTAGAGGGAGAGGTCCAGCATTGTGCAAGAGTGGGAACTCAGGGCTGGTGTGTGTGTGTGTGTGTGGTTGTTTTGCTCTATGTTTGTTGGTGCTGCCTCCTCCTCCCCCTTTTGCACTGTTCACCCTCTCTCCATTGCAACTCGGTCCCACGCTCTGTTCACAGACTGTTGGATGGACTAGCAGGAAGAAGGAGGCTGCTGGGCTCAGGCTGGCTCCTGTGGTTTAGCACAGCCGAGATTGGGGCAGGGAGTAGCTGTCACTTTGATGGAGAAAGAGGCCTGCAGCCCTCACAGAGACATACAGCCCTAGTGAGCAAGATCCCAGAGCAGCAATGGCTATGTATGCCCACCTGTCCCAGTGCTGTTGTAACTGAGGCTCCTGCTGCTGCACCACGGCTTACTGGAGACTTGAGACTGTGCCTGGGGTCAGCAGTTTGCTCAGCTGTCATCTGCCTAAAGACACTGGTTGGATCAGTGCCGTTGTGCTATATGCATCCTCTCACATTGAAAATTGAAGGTTGTTGCCAGTTGTTCACAACGGGATTGTGTGTTTGATAACTGGAAATGAAAAAGGAATTGGTGTGATGGAATTTGCAGATGGCCACAGTGTAAGCTATCTTGTATACATGCAAATGCCCTCCATCAGAATCAAGCAGAATTTGGGACAGTTGAGAGAAACATTTAATTTTGGGTCAGCCAGGGCAAGGGACTTTTTTTAGATGTAGTGTGGGAGCAAGAAAACAGCGCAGTGAGGGGAGGAGAAAGAGGAAGGAAGCACACTGTAGTAAATGGAGAGGACACAGAGAGATGTGCTTCATCTCCACTTGGTGGAAGGAGACAGCTGCGGTGCATTCAATAGCTGGCCATGGCCATCCCCCCACAGCCCTATTTTCTCTATACATAAGCAGTATATCAGTATAGCTCTATCTAGGCAGCCATAAAAATGCACATGGTCTCTCCAACTGCTGTCCCTCAATACAAAACAAAGCAGATTCTTGTCATATGTTTCATCTAATTTCTAAACAGGTCTATGTCCTAAACAACAGATACAACAACTGCTCAGTGGCCTACACTAACTCAAATACTCCAGATAAGAATGACAGTGGTAACAAAAAGGCATATAGTTTGGGAAAGGTATTTGTATATATATGTATAATGAGTATGCTTGACTACACCCTTGGTGCCTCCCCAGATCTACACGATCGAGGGGTCACCAAGCAGGAAAAAACTCTCCAGGGTCAAGTCCATATCCATCACCTTAGGAACAGAAAATGAAGGACCACACATCATGGCTGCCAAAAACACCTTTAGCGCCTTTGCATAAGGCTAGCACAAGACTTCAGTGATATCAATATCTAGCCATATGCTTTCAAGTGATTTTGCTTGCTTCTTATATTTATATATTTCCATCTCAATAATAAGTGAGATCCAAATCCCTGACATGCAGGCACTGCCGCAGCAAACTCGGTCTGCCGAAGAACTGCCCTGGAAGTGTCTACTACTATTGCTGTTGTGGCTGTTGGTGACAGTGGTGGTTCAGGGCTGTTAAAGAGGTGGGGCTAACCTGAGCAATATCGGTCCCCCTGGACATCAAGCCTGCAAAGCAGAGTTCAGTCCATTGCCAACGCAGCCAGGCAATCATCATCAGTGATAGGCAGCCCACCCATTCACCAGCTGCTGCTGTCCTCCTGTCTCCTAACTGCTGCCAGTATCATGTAGTTCTTTTTTTGTTGTTGTAGTTAGTAACTGGCATGATGAAGGTGTCGCTGCTGAGTGGGGCTGGCCTGGGAGCTCTCCCTCTACCTGGAGAACCAGGTGAAAGTAGAGCTCTTGGGCTCCTGTGTGGGCTTGTCCTTGGTGCTGGGATTTGGTGCAGTGCACACCTATTATTACTTCAGCATCATTGCCAAGGTGAGTGACAGTGGGAGGGCAGCCAGCAGCTTTTGGCAGTGGTGGGGATTAGTGTTACACTGGTACACGGTGGGCGGGTAAGGGGTGGGGTTGGGATTACACAGCGGGTGGGTAACATGTATGTGCATGTGGGGGTGGCTGCTTAGATGGACTGGCACATGACAGCTGGTTTGTCCTGTTTAGCAAATGGCATAGACCTCCCTCTATCACAGGCTTCATCATAAAACATGTTCCTTCAATGCTGGTACCAATGGATTACTGTACCAAAGAACTTCTTATGTCTGTGATAGCTACCTTGACATATTTAATTTCTGAGTTGCCCGACAAATTTCAACTGCAGTCCATTCTGTGTTAATGCTCTGGTGCTATATTTAAATAATCAAAGTGCAAATTCCACTATAGTACAATTTCTCCTTCAACCTTTTTCTGTAATTCTACACTGATCTGCAGGAAGGTGCTGAAATGATTGCTGCTGAGGCAAAACAGCCATGGTAGAGTAATGTCAAAAATCTACACTAAGTTTAAGTTATATTGGGAGTATTTATATTACAAAACAAAGCCTGAAATAAGTGAGGTAATAATAATAAATCCAAAATGCACAGGATTAGACAGCATATTTAATCAAAGGAGTGTGGTAAACCAACAAAACTAAGATTGAGCATAAAAAGAGAAATTGGAAATGAGAGCATGTCTCTCATGTTTTGGTTTAAGCACAATATTTTTTCCTTAGAACCATTTAGATGTTAGTATTTTTCATCTCTATGAATATCAGTTAGACTTATGCCAACAGCAGGCAAGGAATACTAGAGGATCAGACTTACACTGATGGTGTGAAGAGACAAGGATTCAATTATTCAGAGGACGTATAAAAGTGGAATAAAACATTTGTTTTAAATCATGCTACAGTTATTCAGACTATTATAAAAGGCCACATATGTAAATTAAGAGCATCAATTAAGATTTCATAAACCAAAATTAACATTAAATGTATCACGGCACTTGTGTTAGCATTCAGGACTATGCCCAAATGAAAGCCTATTTTCGTGTAAAAAATGGATTTCCGGAAAATAGTTTTGACTGTTATTCAAGTCCATTTACTAGTTTTACTGAGAAGATGCTGGCTTACTTTATCTGATCTAGTTTGATCCTTTCCACATCCATCCTCCACTATCTTGGGGATCCCCTCTCTCCTGGTCAGTCTACCTCTCCCGGGTTCACCCACATGTCCCACTACTCCCCTCACTCACTCCTTTCCTCACTCGTCGTTCCTATGCATCTTCATCTCTCCCCTTTCTACTTTGCCTACCCCTTTATACCACTCAAACTTTCCATAGTCTCTTGGACCAAACAGGTGGGCTGCCAGCTGCTCAAATCTTGGCCACCTATCTCTATGTTAGCCAGAATCCTAATCCTCCTCCTCCTCCTACTGCTGACTGGTGGCATCCACCCCAACCCTGGCCCCCCTTCCCCTTCCTCAGCCCAGCCTGCCACAAAAATGGTATTTCTATCGTACACCTTAATATACAAAGCCTCACCGCCAAGTTCAATGCGTTTCAGGCTGTGGCCGCCGATAATAATTTTGACGTCATTGCACTCTCTGAAACATGGCTCACCAACTCAATTTCTACCAGGGAGATCGACCTCCCAGGCTACATTGCTGTCTGTAAGGGCAGACCGGAAAACAAAAGGAGAGGCAGGTGCCTGTTTTATGTCTCAAATAGGTTCTCCTTTACTGAATACTCCTTGGAATTGGCTTTTGAAAGATTGGAAGTTCTCTCCATCAACTTTCTCCTAGGTAAGAGCAAAATACTTTCCCTCACCGTCTACTTACAGTACCTTCCCCTCAGCACCCCTTTCTCAGACCTTGAGTCTCTTTTAACCTCGAAAAACTCTTTCCCCCTAAACAGGGAATGGATACTTCTCAGGGATTGTAGCCTTAACTGGGCCTCAAATAAATCTGACGCAGCTAAGGCATGCATCTCAGGCCTCAGCCTCCATCAAGTAATCACCACCCCCACAAGGACAAACTACAAGACTGGCACACAATCCCTGATTGACTGGATTGTTGTCACAAACCCGCCCCATGTCTGTCAGGCTGGCACTCTGCCTGACTGCCTCAGTGACCATTGTGCCATCTCCTGCCTCTGGTCTTCCAAATCCCCCCAAACCTCCCATTAATTTCATCTCTTCCAGGCATCTGACTGATGGCATAATTGAAAGACTAACAAGTGCCTTCTACCAGGTTGACTGGGCCTTTACAAATGGTCCATACGACCTTGACACCATTCACACCACTTTCACAGACATCTTCCTTGGTATCTGTGACAAAATTGCCCCCTTAAAGAAAATCAGGGTCAGAGGACACAGAACTGATTGGTTCTTTTCTGACATCATTAAACTCATGAGGGCCTGGGACAAAGTTGGTCACTCTACAACAAAAAAAGTGACTTTTCCCTCCTTGTTACTTATAAAGAACTAAGAAACAAGTGCAAATCTGCCCTCAGAAAGGCTATAATGTATTATTTCCATAACAAACAACTTGGTGGATCTAACAACCTCAGAAAGCTCTGGGGGACATTAAACTCTCTTCTAGGAAAAACAAAGACTTCAGAACCCATTACCCTGCTTCAAGGGGATAGGCTCACAAATGACCCCAGCGAAGTGGCCAACATGTTTAATTCTTTCTTTGGTGACTTCGATAAATTCAAACCTTCCACCCAATACCCCTGTCTCTCAACTTCCCCGTGTGCTGATAACCATCCCTGCAGTGACCCCAATAACTGCCCTAAATTCTACTTCCATGCCCTAAAGCCATCGGATACCATCTGCCTCATCAGAAGCAACAACCCTAAGCCCTGCATCGGTGATGATGGCATTGATCATAAAATTCTGAAGCTCTGTATTTTGCTGCTGGCCAAACCCCTGATAAACGTCCTCATCCACTCCCTCTGTTCTAGCACCTTCCCTAGCATCTGGAAAATAGCTACAACCAAACCACTGCACAAATCGGGGTCCAGGAGTGATGTAGGGAACTATTGCCCTATCTCACTTCTGGCACCTCTTTCCAAGATCATTGAGAAGGTTGTTCACTTACAACTAACCTCTTTTCTTCAAGAACATAATCTGCCTACTGAAGCACAGCACGGCTTCAGAGCTGGTGACAGCACAGAAACATCTTTAGTCAGATTCATCAGTGATATTACTAAAGCAAGCGACAATGGTCAGTACTCAAGGTCGGTATTCATTGATCTGACCAAAGCTTTTGATTTGGTGGACCACAGCTTCCTCCTAGACTTTCTCTTCTGCCTTCATATATCCTGGGATGTAGTTTGCTGGGTAGACAGCTACCTCACAAATAGATCTCACAGGACAACCACAAAAGGGGTACTCTCAAACGTCTGCCAAATTAATTGTGGCATCCTGCTGGGTTCTTTTTTAGGCCCCTGCTTTTCACTTTCTTCATTAATAATCTCCCAAATAACTGTCAAAGCTCCAAGCTAGTTCTCTATGCAGATGATGCAGCTCTATACTGCAGTGATAAAAACCCCAACACCATGATCTCTAACCTGCAAACTGACTTCTTAAGGCTCCACTCTTGGTTCCTTCACAGAAACCTAGTCCTTGCTTGTAAAAAAAAAACTAAGTACATGCTCTTTGCAGGCCCCAGAAAAAATGTAGAATTAAACCTCATCCTCTCAGACCTTCATGGGAACAGTATCAATAAAGTCGAAGATTTTAAATATCTGGGCTTGGTTCTTGACCCACACCTCACTTTCCAAGTACACATTACTAATCTTACCAAGAAAATAAACATGAGGTTAGGACTGCTATTCCGGATCAGAAAATTCCTTCTTGCAGCCTCGAGATCTCACCTTGCCTGCTCCTTGCTCCTTCCCCTTCTTGAATATGGCTCCACAGTCTACTCCCCCCCATATGTTCTTTTCTCCAAACTGAGAACCTCTTATAACAACATTGCGCATTTCGTCACTGGCCTCCCCTGGTCCGCCCATCACTGTTTCCTCTACCCTGCTCTCTCATGGCTGCCCCTGGAAGCAAGGTTTCAACTTAAAACACTTCTTTTTCTACACAAAGTTAATCATAACTTATTGCCACCAAGTGTTTTGGACCTTTTCCCCAAATCTGCCCCCAAACATGGCACCAGAGAGCACCAGCCAAATTTGTGAGGTTCCTTTCCTTCATACCACACACACACACGTGAAACTCCATCTGCTATCAGGGTGTGAAACTCTACAACAGCCTACCTCCTGGCACCCAGTCCTGTGGCTCCATCCCCTTATTTATTGCCTCCACAAAAAATTTGCTCCTGGAGAGTTACTCTTGTAAGTGCCCCCTGCAGTAAGTTTCATATAGCAGTTGTGAGGTTCTGCTCCTCTCCCTTAAGAGCATCCCTTACGTTGCCTCCTTTTTCTTCATCCACCCCCCCAGCCTCTCCCCCAGCTCTATGTTTACTGTCTCATCTTTACTTCCCCCTCCCACTGTCTACCTCCCTCATCCTCACCAATATTTATGACTGTCTTAATTTTTGTTTAAATTTGTTTTAAATATGATTATTTCTGCTCTTGTATTTTTCTTTTGCTGTATATGTTGTGATACTCTGTAACCTGGACGACTGTGAAAATGGACATGTTTGCTCACACTCTTTCCAGTATAAAATAAACTTGATTGATTGATTGGGCATGTCCCTATGAACGTGTCAGTCTCTTGGTGGACTGAAGGTGATATTCAAGGGGATCTTCCAGCTGCTGTCACAGTTACTGAAGTATCAGCCTGAAACCCATTGACCCATCCTGAATCTTCCAGCCAATGATAAGGTTTTAACTGAAAAGGACAATTGATACAAATGATGCATACCAAGATTGCCATAAATGAGGTGCTAATGACAGAGAAGTAAACAGAGTGCAGTAGTGGAGAAGGGGCAATTGATGTTTAGTGATTTCAACCTTCCATCTCCATTTATACATAATAAGGGTGTTATTTTCTTTACTAGTGACATACAGTATAAATAGCTTTGCATCCCTATACATTGCAAAGACATTGCAGTTTCATTGAGCTCACAATATTGGCCCTTTCTGTGCTCGAGAGCACACAACAGTTTGTTTTATTTCAATCGTCATTTTGTATGCTCTGTCATCCCTGGGGAAATTTTACAGTCGTTATCATGATTATCATTATTATTCCCTTCCTCATTGGGCCATTGTTATTATCCTATGTAAGTAGTGTGAGGTAGGCCAGTGAACAGGACAGTGTTAGGACCTAGGTGGCCTCCCTACATCCTCCTATCAATTGGTCTGTCTCTCTTTCTTTCTGTCTTACTTGGTGGCTCAGACTTGGATTATCTCTTTCCCTCTGTCTCATGGACACTTGTGTCTCCCAGGCTCAAGCTTTAGTGGAGATTCACAAGCTGTATGTCAGACAAAACACTGATGGACAAACAGAAAGTGTGAGCTGTAGGGCTTGATGCATGATTAAGATAGTGACGTATGAGCTGCTGCTGTCAGGAGCTGTAGAACCTGCAAGATGTCTGAGTGATGATTTGGTGTTTTCTTTTGTGTGTGTATGTGAATGTATACTGTACAGCATGCATGGTGAGCTCTGATTTAGGCTCACCCCTGCCAGATTAGCACACCTCCATTAACTTCATAACCCCATTGAATCTAATATTGAACCTGGGAGCAAGAAAATAGTGCAGTGAGGGGAGGAAGCAACCTCACTGTACTGAATAGAGAGGACGCAGAGAGATGTGCTTCAGTTCTACTTTGTGGGAGGAGACAGGCTGCAATGCATTAGGTATCCAGTCACATTTTTCCAGAGTCCCCTTTTTCTACTATGTAATAGCAATATGTCATCATAGAAAAAAGAAAAGAAGTGAATCAAACCATTCTTCTGCTGACTTTTGTGATGATGTTTAAGGGGGGAAACACAATAGTCTGAAGTCTGATAAACAAGTCAAAAAGGGACAATAAAGGGGGAAAACATGTAGCTGTTGTACGACAGGACAAGGATAAGGAAGAGGTGCCAGACAAGGACATAGTGCTACTAATACTAGGTCCAGAATCCATTTGTGCTATCAATACCAGGTCCAGAAACCAAGCAGTCTGACATCACACTAGACGAAACCCACAATATCATTGGTCTGGGAATTATTTTACAATTAACAGTAATGCTTAATGGTTTATCATCTGACACACCTGTAAAGTATGTGTTAGTCTAAGCAAGCCAGGTAGTCAATATGGCACTGGTGGACAACAAACTCACCTTAAAAACAGGCATCCTGTACAGAGGCATAAAAAGCAGGTGAACCACCACCCCCTCTTAGCACCAATGTTTCCTTCCTTCCCCTAGTCCCAGTGACATTCTACTGATTTTGTATGTAGTTTTTAGAAAGACCCATCTTCAACCCAAGTCCACATAACATGTACACGAAGCCTGCCAGGACGAAGTGCAGTGTCACAGTTTCCTCATGACATAGGGGACTAATTCCCATTGAAACTACATTGTTTACTGCAGTAACTCTGCTGCAGCATGCTGCAGAATTGGGTTTAATCCTGGCGAGCTTCACTGTAACAGTACAGATAACCCACCCTTCTCCCTCCACCTGACCCATTAATAAAACTTATAAAATTAGTGATGAAATCCTAGCAATTTGATTGGCTGAGAGCTTCATCTGACTATCCGGTTATCAAAGCATGCTCGAGCAGTTCAGAACTAGTGTACATGACTGTTTGTACTTCAAAAATCAATTTAGGGCCTACTTTATAAGAAGAATAAAGTCTTTTGAGGTGCCCAATCATGCTGAGATATGGACTTCTTGGATGGCTGAAGGCACTCAGCATACGCCTAATGCCTCACAATGCACCTGAGGCATCCACATATCACAGCACACCTGGACACCTCAGTGGGTGTTATTCTTTGCATGATACACCCCCACCTCACCACAGCCTGGTACCCCCCACTGTTCCCCAGCAAAAGGGCAGGACAGGAAAGGACAGAAGGACAAAGATTGACCCCACAGTGGGTGATCAGCATACTGTCACTCCCTCTACCACAGCCAGCTGTCATCTACTGAACGATATCAGGCACATGCTCCAAAAGTGATATCATTTTATTTATTTGTTTTAGTTTGGAATTAATACCTTTGAGCCAAGGGCTCGTTTACAAAGGCTCCAAGTCAAACATAGTACAGAAACAGAAATTTACATCAACAACAGTATATATACAGAGATACTTTTGCGTACAAAAGATTACATGATTTCAAGGTTACATAGCATACATAAAAAAAACAAAGTAATGTTCTTAACTGTCAAGTTACAATTTGGTTTACAGATTGTCTAGAAATTTGCCGTGAAATTTCCCCGTCAGTCTTACATATATAGACAGTCAGTTCAAGTCTGCACAGGTAACAGAAGGATTTCAGGTAACTAGTGCTTGGGTAGCGTAAGGTCACCAGAAAGAAATATTTTGTTGAAGCCGTGTTTGAGTGGCAGCCTGAGAGGGCTTTGTCATTGGGAGTGGAGGGTCAGTGGTGAGGTACAGGGAATGGGGAGAAATAGGAAGAGGGTGGTCAAGAGGGGTAGGCAGTAAAGGGGAGGGAGTAGTACAGGTGGGGGTGGATAGGGTGAGGGCAATAATATGTGGGGGTGGAGGTGAGGGGAGAGGATGGGACCAAGGGCAGAGGTGGGGGGTGAGGGCAGGAGGGGGATAAGTAAATAGTATTTGTTACAATGGTGGGTGGGAGGAGATGTTTAGAGACAATTCAAGTGCTAGAATTAGAGCATGCAGTGCATTCATAGAATTGTTAGTATAATGGTTAGGTTGTGTTGGGGCACTCACATACACAGGCGAGAGCTAGGAGTGCTCTGAGTCCTGCTTTTAAGTTGCTGACCTTGCTACAATCAAAAAGGTCAGGGGGGAGATCATTTACCCGCTTGAGTCCTCTATAAGAGAGAGATCTCTGGGCTATTGAGGTATGCTTAAAGGGTACCACCAGCCCACCTTTCAATGCACTTTGTGTACTGACAGTTGGTTGATTTAGTTTGAATATACAGGAGGTGGGTTCAGGTGCCAGCCCAAGCATGGCTTTCTTTGCCAGAAGGCAAGTCTGGTATTGGGCCCTGAGATGAAGGGGTAGCCATCCAGTTGCATTATAGAGGTCATAAGTGTGAGTCCAGAGGTCTGCTCCCAGGACCAGCCTACATGCTTTATTGAAAAGGGTTTTAACCCTTCTGAGGGCTGTGTCAGTTACAGCACTGAAGATTACAAGGCCGTAGTCGACAGTAGATAGGACTGTGCTGCTTGTGACCAGCTTTAGGGACTCAGACAGCACGTAGTGTTAGTGGCAATAGAGAACACCTAGTTTTGCATTGGCTGTTTTGACTAATGGTCTACATGAGTTGTGAATGAAAGGGCAGTATCCATGTGAACCCCGAGATATTTAAAGGTGTCTACCTGCTCCAGTACAACCGCCTTGCTACTCCGTACCTGCAGTTTCCCAAATTTCTTTCAGTTCTGTGGGACCGTAAAAAGCATGCTCTTAGTTTTTTTATAATTGAGCAGCAATTTATTATTCAAGAACCGTGTCTCTAGCCAGTGAAAATTTGTTTCCAGTTTATGGGTGATAGAGGGTAGTTTTTTTCCACTTATAGAGATGAATGCATCATCAGCATATAGCACGATGTGCACTGGGCAGACTGAGGGCAGGAGGTTTATGAAGAGGCAGAAAAGAAGTGGCCCCAGTATTGAGCCTCGTGAGATTCCAAGACTCACTTCTCTTGGATCAGATACAGTGCCTTTGATTTTGACACAGTGAGTCCAGTCCAAGAGGTAGTTTTTGAACCATGCAACCGTGTCTGTGGACAGGCCTATTAAGAGTAGGTATTGCAGGAGGTACTGATGGTTGACTGTATCAAATGCCTTTGTGAGGTCTATAGAAATAGACCCCACTGCCAGTCCATCATCAAAGGCAATGTGAATTCTGGAGGTGAAGTCAACCAGGGCAGTGATCGTGGAATGGTCTTTATGGAACCCATGTTGCTGGACACTGAGAAGGTTGTATTTCAAAAGGAAATCCGTGAGCTGGTTGGATACAATTCATTTGAGGGCTTTAGACAAGGGGGGGGAAGAATGGAGATGGGCCTGTAGTTAGACAGATTGGTGGCATCCCCTGCTTTGAAGACAGGGGTGACATGCACCTTCTTCCACTTGTCAGGGAACACTCCTGACCTTAGTGAGGCATTGAAAACTTTAGTAAGTGGATCCGTCAGCTCATTTACTGTAAGTGCCACCAGCTTCATGTCAACAAGGTTGCTCCCCATCCTTGTCTTTCCTAGTACGTGTTAAACATATTTGGTGGCGCCATATCTGGTGAGCTGCTTGAAGTAGAAGAGGGGGGCATTGCTGTTGGTCGTATGAGGCAAGGGGTGGTGGGGTCAAGATCTAGAGTTCAAGGGGTCAGGTAGTCGCTAGGAAGTACCTAGCTTAGATCAGTGAAAGCAGGTTAAAAGCATTCGCTATGTCACCTGGTTCCTGATGTGTCCTAGTGTTGATGACTATTAGCCCTGTTTCAGCTTTGGAGGGTTTCCCTGTGAGTGATTTTATAGAGTCCCAGAACTCCTTCCCATGTCCCCAGCTCCTTTTTAGTAGATTGTTGTAGTAGCTTGCCTTAGCCTGATGGATAAGTTTTGTGCAATTGTTTCTGGCAGTCTTAAAAGCCATGAGATCTGCCATTTTGCAAGTTGCTTTGGCCTTTTGCCAGAGATTATCCCTTTCTCACATGAGCTCAAGGAGGGAGCCTGTGAGCCATGGGTTAGTAGCCTCTCTAGTTTTTTTAGTTTTAAAGGGGGCAAAGATATCACAAACCTTGTTAAACATTGTGATGAAGAAGTTGAGGGCTTGGTTGCCATCCTCAGCTCTGTCTAGTGGAGACCAATCCATAAGCTTCAAATATTGCCAAAAGTAATCCAGTTGCCCAGGTCTCAGGGAGAGATATTGTGAGACCTGGGGAGCACTAATGGTGTTCTTATTTGACCATGTCACATTACTGGAGAGTGATCACTGAGGGTGTCTGGAAGGACGGTGACCTCAGAGATATGCTCCGGCAGCTTGCAAGGAACCAGTCAATTAGTGTACTTCTGCCTGTTTTGTAATTAAATCAGGTAGCTTGTGAGACCAGTTGGGAGAGGTAGAGACCACATACCTGATCATGAACTGCAAGGTTGTCATTGGACAGCCAATTAGTGTTGAAGTCATCAACAATAATATAGTCCCAGTTGTGCTTTACCTGTTCCAGATTGCTTAGCACTTGCTGGATACCCATTTTATGGGTGCCAGGGGATATATACACAGTGGATAGTAATAACACTTTGCTTTGCTTGCCAAAAGTGAGCTTTAGGCTTAGTGTTTGCGCCTCCTTGGTGTGAAAACTATAAGTCAGTTGTTGGGCGTTTATCTCACTTTTCAGGTAAACTAAGCATTTTCTGCCCTGCTTGGTCAATCTATGCTGCCAGAACACTGTGTAGCCATCTAGGGCAATGGTAGCGTCACTGATCTTAGGTGAGAGCTAGGTTTCAGAAACAGCTATTATATCTGGTTGAAGTAAGGAACTGGATGGGGACAGGATCAGTTGTGTTCCAGGACAGCAGCTGCTTCTTGTTGTTTTTTACAGGGTTTCTTGTGGATTTTACTTGGTAGAAGGTTATTTCTTTTCTTTCTTACTTCTAAGGGGCCAGCAGGGTATAGTTTTTGGGGCTGTTGGGAGTTTGAAAACTGATTTGGTGGCTGTAAGTGGGCTCATTTGTTGGATGTTTCACTGTGTAACAGGCTGCACTGGTGGAGGCTTATTTCTTCTGATTTAAAACCAATTTGGTGGGATTTGCTTGAGGCTGGTTATTTGAATTGGAGACCAATATCTGTTAATTTCAAGCCTATTTTGATGTGTTGTTAGTGAAGCTGATTAAAGTGGAGATCTGTTTCCTTTGGCAGCAAACATATTTTGAGGGCTTAGAGTTGAACTTGGATTCCTTTTTGCTGACTTCACTAGATGCAAAGGTTAGTGCATAGTGGGGGAAAGGTGCTAATGGTCTGGCCAGGTCTCACTAAGCTAATTGAATGGAGGCAGAGCTGAATCAGGTTTGTGGTGTTAGTTGCTTTGGCTTCTCGGAAGGAACTGGAAGGGACAGGATGAGTTGTGTTCCAGGACAGTAGCTGCTTTGTTGTTTTTACAGGGTTTCTGTGATTTTACTTTGTAGAAGGTTATTTCTTTTCTTTCACTTTAAGGGCTAGCAGGGTATTGTTTTGGGGCTGTTGGAAGTTTGAAAACTGGTTTGGTGGCTGTAAGTGGGCTCATTTGTTGGATGTTTCACTGTGTAACAGGCTGCGCTAGTGGAGGTTATTTCTTCTGATTTAAAACCTATTTGTGGGATTTGCTTGGAGCTGGTTATTTGGCTGCAGGGCTTGAGGGGCAGACACAGGCTGATACACTCTCTCAAGAGTCGGTGTAGCCTAAGACCAACCTCCCCACCCTCCCTCCCCAGAGCTCTGCTAATTTATAGGGAACACTTGCCCTGCAATTGAGTGGAAAGGCTGCAGGTGCAGCTCATGTAGTTCTAGCCACTGAGGGTTGGATTTAAGGGCTGAGAGAGAAGTTTAGGGAGTTGTTCACTCCTTTATAAGTTTACTGTGTTGTACTGTACCTAGCAACAGGGGTTACCGGTTTACTGTGGGACTGTATCTAGGATTAGTGGGTGACCTGATTAGGCAGTAGGGGTGCATCTTGGACTCAGTGGGAACCTGGTGGCTCACCCAAGGAAACCTACTTGAGGGGGGGTGGTACCACACATCATTAGGACCGCATCTTGGGAGAGTGGTGGGTACAGGGTGTGGAGCAGCCATGATACTGGACTGGCTTGAAGTTTGGTGGTTGCCCAGTGTGCTACCAGCTGGCTCAGCTTAGGAGGAGGTTCGGGAATTAGGAGACAGCTGGGGGAAGGGGGGAGGCATGTTGGGGAAGGGGGAAGGGGATCTCCCACAGGGTTGCACCAAGCACTAGGGGCAGGGGCATAGGGAAAGGAGTGCAGGAGAATACTCGGGGGTCACATAGGAACCCTGGCAGAGGGGGTCCAAAAGGAGGACACTACCAAGGAAGCAGGCAGGTAACTGGGGAACCTCACAAAGGTGGGGCAGAGGGACAACATTCTCAGGGAAGTAGGCAGATGGCCAGGGCTGGACAGAACGAAGCAAGGCAGGGAAGTGGATCGGACCTTACGCTCAGTAACTGCTTCAGCTCTCTTCTTCTGCTTGAGGATGAAGGGGGTGATGTAGCCATGACAGGGGTGATTAGAGATGGAAAGGGAGTAGGGGGCAGGAGGCAGGGGCCAGATAGCAGGAGGAACAGGGGGAACCTGGAATGCAGGAAAATGGGGGGAGCAATGAATCAGAGCAGGAGGGGCAGGAGGAAGAGGGAGGAAAGCACAAGGAGAGGACTAGTTGGGAGGAAAGGGCAAGGAGAAGGACCAGAAGTACAAGGAGGATACAGTAAAGGGAGCTGAGGGTTTAGACCAGGGGAGCACGACAAGCAAGGAGGGACTAAACGGAGACAGGAAGGAAGGGAGGACGAGCCAGACTAGTTTCGCGGATGGGGAAGAAGGACCAGTCGCGAGCAGTGAGGGGGGAGTAGCGAGGTACAGACGGCTACTTGGGAGGAGGAGAGGCATAGAATCAGAGGAGGGGTATGGGGTAAATAAGGAGAGGGCGGCATGTGCACCCAGATAGGGGGAGGAACAAGGAGTCGGCTGGGTGGAGGGGCTGGTAGAAAGGATGAGGGACATGAAGGGGGGGGAAATGGAGGAAAAGGAGCGGTCAGAGTGCTCCTGTTGGGGGATTCTATGATCAGGGGTATCAAATGGGATAGGGAGGGAGAAGCATGGCCAATTAGAACAAAATGCTTCCCTGGACTAATGGTGCACAGGGCCAAGCACGAGGTATATCAGCTGGCAAAGGATTGTGGGGGTTCCTCAGACATACTGGTCCACCTGAGTACAAATTACATTGAGGGAAATAGCGAGCTAGAGATACAGGCATGGTTCAGGGAGCTTGCCAGGGTCTGTCATGACATAGGATGCACAGTTTCCTTCTCAGAAGTCCTGCTGGTGCCAAGGGCTAGTGGGGAACACAAACAGAAGATTAGGGGGATAAACCAGTGGCTCAGGAAGTGGTGTGAGGCCAGAGGGTATGGGTTGATGGGGGATTGGGGGGAGACCTGGGAGGATAAGGAGCTGTACGCTAGAGATAGACTCCATCTCAATTTGGAGGTGAGGGGAATCCTTAAATTGAAAATACAGAGGTTCATTGGTGAAAAGTGGGGTTTAAACTTGTGAAGAGGGGAGTGATGGGAGAAAAGGCTGTGGGGGGGGCTGATAAAGGAGGAGCTCTGTCTCCACCCCCCCCGGGGAGCTGGAGGAATGTGGGAAAAGGTCGACTGGTAAAGTGCAGACCAGGGGAAACAGAATCCCCATGGAACACGAGCAGGGGAAATGAAAGTATAGGGAAAGGGTGGAAGGTAGTCCTGCTAAATGCCAGGAGCTTGGGCACTAAAATGCCTGAGCTCCAGGCGATGCTAACTGAGGAAGCGGTGGATGTGGCAGTGGTCACTGAGACCTGGGCCACCGCAGGACACGACTGGGACCTGAATCTGGAGGGTTACACTATGTTCCGGAAGGAGAGAGGGGACAGAAGGGGAGGAGGGGTACCAATAATAGTCAAAAACTGCATTAGCATAGGGGAAGTAGAGGAGGTGGAAGGAACCTTAGGGGCGATTTGGGTCACTTTGATAACAAGAGGGGGCAAGAGAGTAAACATAGGAGTGGTGTATAGACCCCCTGCACTGGCGGAGGAGCTGGAGGAGAGTCTGGTGGCAGATGTTGGGAGACACTGCAGACTGGGCAGGGGAAGAATGGTGGTGTTGGGGAACTTAAACTTGCCAGGAACAGACTGGGAGACTATGACATTTTCGGTGGCCAGGGAACAGAGGTTGTTGGATGTCTTTCAAGACGCGTTCCTAACTCAGCAGGTGGGGGAACCACCCAGGGAGACGCGGGTACTGGATGTGATCCTGGCAGACAGTGACCAGATTGGGGGCCTGGAGGTAAGGGACCCATTGGCGGGGAGTGACCATGCCAAGGTCTGGTTCTGCTTGGATCTAGGAGGGGTAGAAGGCTGCACAAAGACGAAGGTAACTGACTTCAGGGGGGCGGATTTTAAGGAAAGGGGAAGGATCCTTAAGGAGCATTTGGATGGGACTGAATCAGACATGGACACTGATGGTAGGTGGGAAATCATTAGGAGAGGGGTGCAGGATGCTACCAGCACCTGTGCAAGAATAAGACAAAAATGCAGTAGTGCCCGAAAACCCTGCTGGTGGACCAGGGAGGTCCAGGAGGTGGTGCAGGGAAAGAAGGCAGCCTATAGGCAATTCTAGTGCTCAAGGAGTGAAAGGGATCGAGGGGAGTATGAGCTGATGGCTAGAAGGGCCACTAGGGTGGTGAGGGTGGCTAAGGCAAGGAAGGAGCAAAACCTGGCCAGGGAATTAGGAGAGGGAACAAGGGGTTCTTTAGATACATTGGGGGAAAAACAAAGGGTGAAGGGGCAGATTAGCAGGATTAAAACAGGGGAGAGATGGGCACAAGACCTAGGGGAGCAGGCTGAGGTACTAAATGAGTACTTCACCTCAGTTTTCACCAAGGAAAATGGGAGTGCTGCATCATACATGGGAGGAGACAGTGATACTGGGGGACCCTTACCAATCGGCAGGTCTGGGGAGAGGGGGAGGCATCACTGGCAGGAGGGGGGAAGGCTAACCAGGGAGAAAAGGTAGCGGAAGTGGAATTCACAGCAGAGAGAGTGAGGGAAGCCCTCAGGTCCCTTAAGATGGAGAAAGCACTGAGGCTGGATAAATTACATCCCAGAGTGCTGAAGGAACTTGCGGATGTCCTGGTGAAACTCCTGGTGGACCTTTTCACCATCTCTCTGAGGACAGGGTGGGTTCCCCAGGACTGGAAGGTGGTGCATTTAGTGCCTATCCACAAGGGGGGATCAAGGGAGGTGGTAGGGAACTACAGGCCTGTTAGCCTGACATCGGTGGTAGGCAAGGTAATGGAGGGCATTGTCAAGGAGAGGCTGGGGACCTGGAAAAGTCAGGTGCCTGGACGATAGACAGCATGGATTCATCCTGGGGAAATCATGGCCAGACAAACCTTGTGGAGTTCTATGACTGGGTGACGAGTGTCTGGACCTGCAGACCAGTGGATGTCCTCTTTCAGACTTCAGCAAGGCATTTGACTCTGTTCCTCATATGGGCCTGTTGATAAGCTGGGAGAAATGAGGATGGGGAACCAGATAATCAGATGGATAGGCACTGGCTTCCAGGACCAGACCCAGAGGGTCGTAGTTGGCGGGATAGTCTCATCCCCAAGGAGGGTCATTAGTGGGGTCCTACAGGGATCAGTCCTTGGGCCCCTCCTGTTCAATGCCTATGTCTCTGACATAAGGACAGGTATCAGGAGTGAGATGAGTCTCTTTGTGGATGACTCAAAACTGAGGATGGTGGTGGATGAGGAAGAGGAGAGGATGGCCCTACAGGGGGACCTGGAGGCTCTGGAAAGATGGCCTAGAAAGTGGAAGCTGAGGTTCAATGCAGGGAAATGTGTGACTGCACCTGGGGCTAGGAAACCCAGGCCTGCGACACCCTGGGGAATGCTCAAGTCCCAATGGCTGAGAGGGACCTGGGGTGGTGGTGATGTCAAGATGAACAACTCGGAGACTTGTAGGAGGGCAGCAGCCAAGGCCAACAGGAAGCTAGGATGCATCGCTAGGGGGATCACCTCCAGAAGGAGGGAAGTGATACTCCCTCTATGTAACTCTTGGTGAGGCCGCACCTCGAGTACTGCGTGCAGTTTTGGAGACCACACTTAAAGAGGGACATTAAACTCCTGGAGAGGGTCCAGAGGAGGGCAACCAAAATAATTTGGGGCTTGGGGGACAGGATCTATGAGGAGAGGCTTGAAGAGCTAAATATGTACACATTGGAAGAGAGGAGGACCGGGGACATGTTAGAAGTCTCAGGTACATGAAGGGGGAAATAGAGGAGGAACAAGTCAGGGTGCTTGAAGGAAGGAGGAGGGGCCACTTCAGAGGGCATGGGTGGAAGGCTGGAGGGCAGAAGATCTAGGGGAGAAAGGAGGAGGTGCTACTCACTGAGAGGGTGGTGGAGCCTATAAAATGCGCCTGCCTAGGGCTGGTGGAGCAGAGACGGTGGAGGGGTTCAAGAGGGGGTGGGACAGGTACAGGGGAAGGGTTCTGGAAGCAAAATCCAATGCAGCGAGAATATCCGGAACTGGGAAGGGAGAAGCCAGAGAAGGTGAGGGGGGCAACAAAGTCAGCTCCCTGGGTTGAGGCTGACCAAACGAGCAGACACGAAAGACCATTAGGCCTATTCTGCTGGCATTTTAGTATGTAAGTAGCTCCCCCCAGGCCTGGAACTGTGGTAGTTTGCTAAGGAAGCTGTGAATGTTTAATGAGACTATCTTGAGGGGTCCCAGTCTCATGTGTGGTCTGGCAGGAGGTGGCCCTGGGTTCAGGTGGACATCTCCAGAGATCAGTAGCAGTATTAGTAGCAACTTTCTTAGTATGCGAGCCCAGTGTACCCATTTTAGCCTATCTGTTTTTACTCTGGAGGCATAGTGTTAGGTACGGACACAGCTGTACGGCTGCATAATAAGGCAGCTATAAGGATTTTGTGAGATACAGGGGGTTTGCATATATTGGGTGGAAGTCTGAAGTCATGTTTTAGGCAGGATTCAATCCATGTACCTCTTGATTTAATCGTGAAGGGGAAGTGTAACCAGGACTAGACACAGGGTTCGTCTCCGGTCCAGTATTTTTTAAGCCTACTTCCAGCACAACATAGGAGATGAGGAAGAGGCATAGTCCCTATTCTTAGTGGTGCCATCATTTATGAGTGCATAATAAGTAGGGGCCTTAATATTCAGAACAAGATTGCTGCACCAATATAGGGCTGCAGTAGTTTTAGAAGTGTATTAGTGTGGCACAAGACCAACAGCAAAAGGAAAAATACTAGAGAGAATCCTACATCAGATAGTAGCAGGGTAGCTGATCGGTGAATGGGAGATCAAACAACCAATAGTGGAATGGTAGTCGAGGAGAAGGAGGAGCATATGCTTATTTAATAAGCCGGGGGAGGGGGAGGAGGGCCGAAAATCTCCCCTAGTACTTTACAGCAGCTTGGCTAAAATAAAATGCTTACCAAGCTCTGTTTTTCTTAGTAAAACATCAAAAAAATAATCAAATTCGGCAGCTTTTCTGGTTACAATGCATAACAAGTCCGATTTTTATATATTAACAGCACACATTAAATGGCAGTTTAGAGATCAGGCTGTGGGTATCTGGAACCAGTCAAGATAAGAGAGAACAGACAGTCATGAGAAACTGAAGAAAAGGCGCCAAGTTTAAAATCGGAGGCACACTCTATACCTTCTCCTGGTTTCGGAGGGCTGGTCTGCTCTGCTTCTGCCGAACCAGAGGCAATTTGGCTGAGGAATCCTGGCCGCAGTGAGCCCGATCAAGGGCAGACCAGTGCTGGGACATTTTTCTGGTTTTGAAGGGGTGGGCTGCTCTGCTTCTGCCGAACTAGAGGCAGTTTGGCTCAGTTTGTCTGAGGAATCCTGGCCGCAGTGAACCTGATCAAGGGCAAAGTGCCGCCGGGACCTTTTCCTGGTTTCAGAGGAGTAGGCTGCTCTGCTTCTGCTGAACCAGAGACGGTTCAGCTGAGGAATCCTGGCTGCAGTGAGCCCGATCAAGGACAGAGTGGTGCCGGGACCTTTTCCTGGTTTCAGAGGAGTAGGCTGCTCTGCTTCTGCTGAACTGGAGGTGGTTCAGCTGAGAAATCTTGGTTGCAGTTAGCCTGATCAAGGGCAAAGTGGTGCTGGGACCTTTTCCTGGTTTCAGAGGGGTGGGCTGCTCTGCTTCTGCCAAACCAGAGGCGGCTCAGCTGAGGAATCCTGGCTGCAGTGAGCCCGATTAAGGGCAGAGTGGTGCCGGGACCTTTTCCTGGTTTTGAAGGGGTGTGCTGCTCTGCTTCTGCTGAACCAGAGCCGATTCAGCTGAGGAATCCTGGCCACAGTGAGCCCCGATCAAGGGCAGAGTGACGCTGGGACCTTTTCCTGGTTTTGGAGGGGTGGACTGCTCTGCTTCTGCTGAAAGAGAGGCGGTTTAGCTGAGGAATCCTACTTGCAGTGAGCCTGATCAAGGCAGAGTGGCACCAGGACCTTTTCCTGGTTTTGGGGGGGTGGACTGCATTGATTCTGCCAAACCAGAAGCGGTTCGGCTGAGGAATCCTGGATGTAGTGTGCCTGATCAAGGGCAGAGCGGTGCTGGAACCTTTTCCTGGTTTTGGAGGGGTGGGCTGCACTGCTTCTGTTGAACCAGAGGTGGTTCAGCTTGGTTTGGCTGAGGAATCCTGGCCGCAGTGAGCCTGATCAAGGGAAGAGTGGCACCGGGACATTTCCTGGTTTGGGAGGGGGTGGGCTGCTCTGCTTCTGCCGAACCAGAGATGGTTCAGCTGAGGAATCCTGGCTGCAGTTAGTCCGATCAAGGGCAGAGTGGTACTAGGACCTTTTCCTGGTTTTGGAGGGGTGGGCTGCTCTGCTTCTGCTGATCCAGAGGTGGTTTGGCTGAGGAATCTTGCCTGCAGTGAGCCTGATCTAGGGCAGAGTGGCCCCAGGACCTTTTCCTGGTTTTGGAGGGGTGGGCTGCTCTGCTTCTGCCAAACCAGAGGCTGTTCGACTGGGGAATCCTGGCAGCAGTGAGCTTGATCAAGGGCAGAGTCCAGCTGTGGTGCATGTAGTGAGAAATGTTTGACTTCACACCAACTTCGACTGAAAAATATTAATGCACACAATCTCTAGTTTGCAGTCCCAAAATACAGAACACTGACCACTGATATGTGGATCAGTAATCAAACTAAGGGATAGTGGTGTTTCATTGCACATTAGAGGACCTGTTATTCCTAATGTGTAGCATCATAGAAATGCAGAGCCCACTTGCTCTGGGACTGCAGCTTGAGAGTATGTAGATGGTTTGGAGAGATGCACACAAACCAAAACATTTGGATAGTTCTCCTCCTCCTAGCATCCTTCTTAGCATCCTTTTACTTGTGGTGCTCAGATGGTGCTTTTTTGGATCTGATTATCCTCCATTGGATAGTATTGGTATCTGACCTAGGATCTGACCAAAGTCAGACTCTGGATCCATAGTCGGATAGTTGAATCTGATGGTTGGATCCATCAAACCCAACATCAGATAACTGGATCTGATGGTCAGGTACCTGGATCTGATGACTGGATCCATTGGATCCAGGTTGGATCTGCAGCTGCCTCAAATACCTACTGTGTATCCTAGCTGGTCAGATCCTCTGTTGGATGCCTATGCCATCTGATGCTATCTGATATCTAACCAAAATGATGGTATCTAATGATATCTGACCTGATAGGATACTATCCTATCAACATTACTTTCTACGGATCCCATATACTACAAACTGTCTCTCCAGTATGCTCAGTCCAAGTGTTCTAAACATAAGAAATGTAAACTACCAATCAGTGTATATTAGCATACCATGCTCAGCACATATAGTGTAGAGAAGGCCAGTACAACTCCGAACATTCTTCTTTTTTCAATCCATTATTTCTCCTACTAGACTACTGGAAGGCCCCCATGTGACCGGCCCCCTAAGCCCCATCACTCACCATCCACAGGTACATATATTGACCCCCACATTCCCCTATGGCTTGCTACCCACAATGAGGCTCCCTGAGGAGTGCACTTTCCCTAGAAGGAGCTAGATCCAGTCCAGGAGATGTACACTTGATCTACAGTGCAAAGCCTGTGAAAGAGTGATCACCATTCTGCCAGTGCTAGGGAACAGCCAGTGTGCAATGCCGTGGTCTACACATGTGCAGTTATAGACAACAGTGCAGCAGTATCCACAGCAGTCCCAACCCATTAGGAAGCCTCCCCATGTGTTTCTGCCTAGCCTCCGCTGAGCAGTAGTCAAACAGTGGAGGATGGAATCCAGCCTCCCCTAAGGAGGACAGCTGTCTAGTGGGACTCTCATTGCTCCTTCCAGTGGCTGACCCCCTACAACTCGAGCCAGTTCCTGAGCTCAGGTTGCCAAAGTACCAAGCGGTTGCCCTGCCGCAATGCTACTTGGCTGGTTTAACTACCAATAGTCTTGATGAAATACAGTCCAAATTTTAGCTGTGGTTAAATCTGTGGTCATTACCAGGGCCACTGGAAAATTGCGGAAAATTTTACCCAAAAATGTGGGGATTTTCTTGCAAAAATTGTGGAAAAATTGTGGGGGTTCACTATACATCCCCACTGCCCCTAATAAATATTTTATTGTTTGCTGCAGCATGTATTAATCACATAAATTGTTAGATAAATGTATTGCCACTTGTAAATGCTTTTAATATGAAGAAAGATGTGTGTTTTTGAAATCCACTGTAAACTAATCATTATGTAGCATATCTTCTAAAAATCAAGACATCTAAGTCATGCAATGCTAACTAGATTTAATTTGGTAATTACAGTTAGTCTGTACTGACTACATCCTGAAACAAAATATTTGCCAGTTTCTAGATGTTAAATAATGAAGCCTGTTTAAACTACTTGCATTGGTGCAAGAAAAAAATAAACAGATAACCAGGGTACCTAATAAAGGTCTAGTAAGAAAAATATTTATTTTGTTAAAATGATTACTGTTCTTAATCAGCACTGTAAGTACATTTTAAAACCACATGATAAAAGTATCAAATCATACCAATAGCTTTTCATTACATCATACGATAGTTTTCAGTACATTGTACTTTTGTTCTACTCGATTTGCAGTGCTTTTACTTGGGTTGCAATTATTTTGTCTATTTGAAGGTAAGTGTTTAACTATACTTAACCTGTTCAGCATGTTTTCAGAAATGTTTGATTTTTGTAGGCTTTGTATGTGAGTATACAGTTGTGGCAGACTGACATGAAAGGAATCACTGTCACCAACCCCCCTCAGAAGCACATTCAAGTTTATAATCAGCAGGGCCATCCAAACTTTTAACACATTTGAACCAAAATCCTTTCAGATTGAAAGTATTTATACAAGGAAAATCTGCCCTACCATTCAAAAACAAGCACTGTGGTCAAGGCTTCATTTAGGTGAATGGGGCACTTTGCACCTCTTCTCACAACTATTGTTTCAGTATCTGTGTCAGCAAAAAGTTCTCTGATAGTTTGCTTTAACACAGATTTTAAGTGTTCAAGTCTATGTATGCATGACCAGAGAATTCTGAAACCAAAGCAGGGAAGTGAATCACATGAAAGCAGAGTCACATTTGACCCCTTCTCACCTCACACTGTACCGTTTTGGTCAAATCCAAGTCTGTGTACCATATCTGAGTAGATTTCCTTGAGAATTTAAATATTTTTATACAATTTCAGTCAAAAATTCCATAAATGTAAGAAATTGCAAGAAATTGCGGATTTTGTGCGGAGAAGGGTGAAAATTGCGGAAACTGTGGAAAAATTGCACCTGCAATTTTCCAATGGCCCTGGTCATCACCTAGCTTTGTTACAACCAGTAATGTGTCAAATAACACTTATTCTTTGATAGGCTGCATCTCCTAATACAGGGCTTTATGAAAATGTATAAAATGGGGACAGAAAATTCTGCATTTTGATAGGTTGTTACCTATGCATCAAATCCGTTCAATGCACAGGTAATAACCAAGTGCTCCAATGCAAGACGCAGAACAGAAATCACTGTGTGACTCTGAATGTTCAAATTTAAAAACGCCGCTATTTTTTTCTTACTGACGTGGCTCTTCCTGGAGTTGCTGGCTCATCAGGGAAACTGTGGTGCCACTTACTTTTCACTTCTTTCCCCTATCAGCTGAAAAACAGGCAAGTGTAAAAAAATTAAAAAGTCAGCCCTGCTCTGTTAGTTTACATTTGAATAATTGTCTCTTCCCAGACCTGTCTCCACCCACATCTCCCTCACCCATGCTCTGTCAGTCACTCTCTCTTTCTGTCCTCGATACAGTACCCCGCCTGCAGAAAAAGTCACTCTCCCATTCTTCACAGCCTAAATGTGATTACAAAAAAATACTAACTTATCCCTTGGTCTGAATTTAGGATCCTGCTGCCAGTCCCACAGCATGCTTGCTCCTGCTGTGTCATGTAGGAGTCGCGCAGCTGCCCCCACACTTTTTCAAACGAGAATGGCTTGTGTTATTTTTTTTTTATTTTAGTGTGACACTGGCACCCTCACTTGTGAAAGGCAAGGCATTGGGGGAGGGGATTACTTCCACTCACTGCTTAGTGGTGTCATGGGAAGGGGAGGAGCCGCTCAATCCTGTACATCTTTTTACAGTGTTTGTACTCCACAAATCAATACAGAGAAAAAAACTATTTCACACACATTCCACCACTGTCAACAACTGCTTGCTCTCGCATGCCACAGCCACAAAAATGCCAGTGTGTTATCTACCCTGATACACTGGGCTTATTGCTAAAAAAATAGTATTGCTAAAATAAAATGATGTCATGTTCCAGTTGGAAGGACTATTTTGTGACAAATTGTCATAATAATACTCTTTTTTATGTATGTAAAGTAGATTTTTGTAACATAAAAAATGAAAACAAAAAGTAGCCCATTTTGTAAGCGCAATACGACACTTCAGGGTGTGCATTGGACAGATCTGACTGCACTTCCAGGGCCTAAAGGCACTCGGCTGCTCATTTCACCACTGGGTGTGCGGTAAGATCTGTTCAATGCACACCCCATTGTGTCTTATTGCTTACATAGAGGAAGAGTGACTGCACCCTAGGTCTTACTGAAATGACAACAGAAAAGAACCATTTATACAGTGCATCAAAACTGTTTTATTAAGTGCACAGTAAGCAACTGATCCAATGAAGGACCACAGACAAACTGCCCTGACATTTTGACTGAATGGTCTTCGCCAGGGGGGGTGTCTAACCGTCACCAACCTCCAACATAAAAGTGCATCCTCAAAGGAACAAAAATTCTTACTACTTTTTAAAAGTGTACTCATTATTACTATGCATAAAGTGCTAAATGAATAATTAATTAGAATACATACATAAAGTGCTAAGTGAATAATTAATTCGAGCACAAAGTACTACTACAAAAGTATATAAAATGTGCAAAATAAGGGAAAAAGTGATGAAAATGTTGGCAAGACATTTAAAGGAGATTGCCATTAATTTATAACTATACAAGCTTTGTTTTATAAATATGTAAAACTGGAAAATGTAAAAATGTTACACCAGTGGGACTCCATTTGCCCCAGGTGTAGTGCAAAATTGCAATCAAAAATCGTGCAAAAATACACAGGCTTATTGCACTTATAAAATGGGTTTGGGTATTCTAAATGGGGTTTCTAGATTTCACCATGCATTAGACTCTTCTAACACATGGCAACAACCAGATTGCTTGAAATCCTTTGCCAATTTTTTAAATAAAGAATAATGCACATGTAACTGTGTGTTATGAGTTTTTTTTTTTACACACATAAGGTGTGTGATGACACATACACCTCAAGAGCAAAGTTTAAGAGGTTTGTGCAGTCATCACGCACTGAGGGTGTGTAAAAAAAACTCATAGGCACACAGTTACACATGATTATTTTTTTATAATTACTGGTGTTAGGTGTGTGTAACCAACAAGCATTTTGTCCATCCTTAACCACTAGACTCTGTCTCCATCAGGGACCTAGCATAATAAAAATAAACTTTAAATTAGTTCCCTACATATAGGGTA
The DNA here is from genome assembly GCA_016271365.2 of Neoceratodus forsteri. Lineage (NCBI taxonomy): Eukaryota > Metazoa > Chordata > Ceratodontiformes > Ceratodontidae > Neoceratodus > Neoceratodus forsteri. The sequence goes on from JADMNL010000041.1 coordinate 1,452,906, forward strand.
CTTTTTTCCCATACCTTGTTTATCCTTCCTCTAGAACCAAAATGAGGTAGGGCGACCTTCTGCCAGCTTCCACTCTTCTCCACCGTCCACTGTCTCCCCAGGACCTCTTGGTGGCAAGGATATCCTCACAGATTACCCCCATTGTGAAGTCAGGTGGGGAAGGGCCACCCCCCAAGGCAAATGATCCAGTGCCTCATTGCAGGCCAGCCTGGTGCTGTGGCAGGTGGAGGTGTAGCAAGTGGGCATCATACACCCTCATCATGCCATTGCTTTTTCCACCAGCTTTTCTAATCTACTATTCCCCACGGCCATAGCATACTCAGTCACACATGCGTGAGGAGGCGTGCATGTGTGACAGAACTAGGGGCCCTGTTCCATCCACCTGGCCTAATGCTAGTCCCCCATTTGTGAAACACTACCACTGGGCCTCCACTCAGTGGTGGCCAAGTGCTGGGAAGACCAGCCTCCCCAATCTGGGAGAGGAGAGCTGCCTGACGGATGCTCAGTCCTCTCCCAGCCTCCCCCCCCTCCAGCTGGCCCCCAGCAGCCTGAGCTCATTCCCAAACTCGGGTTACTAGTGTGGGAGAGGTAAGGCGGTTTAAGCGCCTCAGCACTCTGCACTACCGGGACACTGTATACAGGGTACTTTTAAATATTTTAATTTCTAAGATTAAGCCAAAATGTGGGAAGGAATGACTTAACCACCTATGCTGCTCACAAAGGACCCCTTTGCTCTGGGCCATTTTGTATGTCTCCTGTGGAGTACAGTACAGGATACTGTCCTGTATGAAAATCTTTTTCGTCTTGTCTTTAGCACATTAAGCAAAAGTGAAGTTTCTGTTTTTGTTTTTCTGACTGTAGTCAATTTGAAAGTCAGCATGCAATGTGTTTAGTGCTAGGTAGTAACACACGAGTGTAGAATCCACAGTAACTGCTATCAGGGCAATTCAAAATGTCAGACTGAAATGCCATAATAACTGTGTATGATGTCATACCCAGTTATTATGGCATTTGATCTGAGCTATTATCCATTCACTGAAGGAAGTCACCAGTAATTATACTGATTCCACATATGCCCATGTTTCAAATTATAATAAACAAATGTAAAATGCAAGATTTACTTTCCTTTAAAGCCAGCTACATTTTGAGGGAACTGCAAAAAAAATCTGTAAATAATCTACTGTACCAAAGTACTAACTAAAGCAGTAAGTAGAGACCCAATTAAACTAAACTCTGCATGCTGTAACATCTATATGAACAGTACAAGTCAAATAAAGATTATATGATGCAACAGAGGGGGAAGGCAGTAATTCCACATCCCAGGTACAAGGCTAGTGGAGACTAATGAAAAAAACTGACTGAATTGCCATCAACTTCTGAGTAATGCATTTATGAGGTCCATTGAGATACAGGATCAAGCAGTCTGATCATCCCTTTATGCTATGCTTCAATGTGCTGCCACCAGCCTTGTATATGCTTGTGAAACACAATTTAGATGTTCATTTGGTTGACTCCTTTTCTCTGGATTTCAACGCTGAGTAGAGGTGCCAGAAGTCATTACTTGAGGATAAGGGAAATAGATAGCAAAAAGAGCCAAACCAGAGAAAGAGTGCCAGAGAGGGAGTGGGAGGTGGTGTGAGAAACATTAGGCAGTAATTGTGTGACTGTTAGGGGTTTATATAGTGCTGGGGAGAGGGTCTGTTAGCCTCCCATCAAACCACAGGCTTAGCCTATGAATTTAATGTGTGACCGCAAGCTGTGTATGTGCCTGTGCAATGTAACTTAGAAGTTTATTTGACTGGACTCTTTTCTTTGGCTTTCCACCCTCAGTAGAGGTGACAGGAATAATTTCTTGAGTCTAAAGGAAATTGGTAGCTAAAGAGCCAGAAGACCAAAGTGAAGGCAACAGAACACACCTCTTCCAACTCACAGAGTGCACCCAATAACATGAAAGAGAGGAAAAACCTTGGTGGAGAAAACCTCTGGGGAACCAAGGTTACTAGGTTATCCTTTCCTCCAGGCTTTCAAGAATGTATGAGACTAGCTGTTGATAAGTTTGGTGGAGTTCAGGATTTGGATGCGAGTGTGAATATTCTTTCTGGATGTTGAGGTGGCTACTTCAGTTCTGAGGAATGTCTGGAGAATGGGGCTCAGTAATGGCCCAGGTATAATGGCAAGAGTCTGACATGACAGACAAATCAGGCTGTATTCATAATGGTATCATTTTTAGTAGTCAGAAGGGAATGTAAGATATCAGGATTCCTACCTATGGTCTGTAACTGGTTACAGATTTTCACACCACACAAGGATAAATTTGTAGTGTAATATGATATATGGATTCCTCTGTTGCTCCGGTCTGTTTTTGATCCTATTAAAGAAAGAATAAGTGATCTGAAGACACTTTCTTGAGACCTGCATCAGACAACAGGATAGCATGATCAAATGCAGCTGATGAGGGTGTAAATTCCCCAGGTCTATGGAATCCAAAGAAGTCCAAGGTCATAGCTACCTGTAAGCACTGAGCAGTTTGTAAATGAGGACTCCACCTTGTAAGAGATCTGTTAGTCTGCAATACAGAGCATGATCTACAGGCTTCCTTGAGGGTGGTCCTTGTACAGTAGATTTCTTAGGCCTTGAGGGAATGCTTTTACTGCTGAACTAGATAAGTGCGAGCTAGTATAACTATGACAGATAAACATTAAGGTAAACTGACTATCCATTACGCACTGTTTGAAGGCAGTGGCCAGCAGGATGAATGCTTATGAACAGTATGATGTGGTTAAACAGGTCAAATGTTTCTGAGCAGTAGGATGTGGGCAACATGCTGATTTTTTATGAGCACTATTACGTAGCCAACAAGTAGAGTCTTTGTAAGCAGTATGATGCCGCTGACAGGCAGATTGCTTGTGAGCACCATGACGTGAAGGTAAAGATATGCATAACTGAAAGAGTCAGAGGATTTGTGTTTTGGAAGGCACAAAAGGTAGCATACTTCTTCCATGCAGTTCTGTATAGCAGCCTTTGTAGATTCTGTGAGTGAATTCAAGATAACTAGGTTAGCATGGATGAGTTAAATGTTAAATCGTCTGCAACTCCTAGCACGATGCAGGAGGAGTCATTACTTCATTGATTTGAAGATGGGAAGGTCTGGACTGCTGGAACTGAACAGAAGAAAGACAATTGGCAAGAAAGGTAGCAGGACCAAGTATATACCACAATCAGTTCTAAAACTGTACAATATATAAGTTCATGTTAATCTTCACAGGAAGTTTATTATGGAGGAGGAAGAAGACTGGCCTTTATTTATAATAGCTACTGCTGTGTGGTCATCAGAACAGAATGTGACAAATAGATCCTTCCAAATGTGCCAAGTCAAGAAAGGATTCGAAGCTTCTGCCTTGGGTGAAAAGCTTCATCAAAAACATGAGGTATCCTAGTAAGGATAACAACTCCTTTTGTGAAGATCATTTAGATGAGAAGGAAGAGACCTGTTCAGAAATCTAGAACAGTTTGCCTTGAGATGTCTGAATCTATAGTAGTGGACTGAAGATTAGGACAAATACTTGAGGTGGATGGCATGGAATGCAGTCTGGTACAGAAGTCTACAGTGAGGTGTAACAGAAGAAACTGAATCAGATTCTGGATAAGCAAATAACAGCTGGAGATTAGGAATATTAACTGGAGACAAAAAAGTAGACAGAAAGAGGCAGGTTTACAGTGTTAGACAAGCTTAAAGTGGGCTTTACCCACAGTGGTTGCAGATGTGTAGCAGAGAGCACAGTGGCACAAAGCAAGCATATACTTGAAGCTTATGCAACTGCTTGATCAGAAGAAAATACAGTCTATTGTCCTTTTTATCCAAAACACTCATTAGTGTAGTGAATATTTTCTAAGACTGTGAAGAATGAGGTGAATGAGAATTTGTAGATGGACAAGAGTCATGAACTTAGAGGACATCAGGCTGCAAACTCTGAAAATAACCCACATATGGAACAGGTAGGGCACATTGTCCAGTGCAGTGCCTGCAATATAACTCATTACCTAGAGCCTCCTAAGAAATCTATGAGTTGAATTTTAATAGATAAGCAGCAGTTTTGACAGAAAGTGATGGGAGGTAATTACAGAAGTGCCGCCATATCTGATATCATGATCAAGTTCTAAAGCAGTAGATAAGTCACCGAACAGGGGTACTGTCGCCTACTGAATCAGTTTGGGAGGTTGAGCCAGCAAAGCAATGATGGCTGTCGGGTTGCCACTACATGTCTTTGCTTTTTGTCTACACTGAATTGTTGTACTGTATTTTTTTTCATTTGCACTGTGTTGTCCCGGGTCGACCCCGAAAAAGGGACTGCAATTGTCTCAGTGGTCTTACCCAGTTACCAAAATTCAAATGAATAAATAAATGGATGGTGAATGAGCCAAATAAAATGAGAGCTACAGTAGCCAAATAAGATGCTGGTTATTAGTGAAAAGCAACCATGCTAACAATCCCTAGTACTTTGAGATTGAAAACCCTCTTCAAAAGGAGGCACAGGGGTCGTCAGTGTGGTCACTTGTAACCTATTACAAATTTGCACTAATAAATCAACACCTTATTTGTGTACACGAGTACTTATTTTCTTTGGCTCATGGACTGCTTTCATTTCTGTGCATCCAGTTAGATGTAGAACGTACCCAGCTTTTTGTTGTTTAATAGAGGGTGAAGACATAGTCAGTATTGGAACTGGAGTGTTGCTAGGAAGACATATAAGCTGATTAAAATGACTCAGGTAGGACAACTGACTGGGTGACATATGAATCGAACAGCTTCTGCTGCCAGGCAGAGGAAGAAAAGTAGGATTTTCAATACTCAGTGTGCAGACATACAGTAAGTTTAGAAAAAGTCCATTCCTTAATGCAGAACTGAGATATAGTATGTGGTTGCCCTTAATTCTCCACAGATTTCAGCAGCTCTCAAAATGTTGTTGTAGGACAGTTCAAAGGTCAAAACAGTTGTTGTACTATTGTTCTGTCATCACATCGATAGTATAACTTTTCTGTCCTTTGAATGAGTGTGTACTGTCACTGGCTTTCCCAGGCGCTCTGAAAGTTACTATTCTGACAGAACCGTTCATTAAGGACAACTCAGCGAAAATCGCAAACCGTGACAATAATGGCCTCAGCAGTTAGCCTCCAACTAAACTACCCTGAATCTCTTAATTTTTTTTGTGTGCAACACATAAAAAACAAACTTGGAAGACAGCTGGGGTACAGCGGTAGTCAGAGAAATGCAATGCAGCCACTGATTATGTTCCCTCTCTTCAACCTCTGTGTTCTTTTTTGTTTAACATGATTTAAATACACCACCTGAGCTGCTGAAACCTGAGGAGAATCAAGGGCAACCATATACTGTGTAAAATAGTATATGGGTAACCATTCACTTCAAGGCTGTGTTTTCATCTCGGGTTTGTGATGACATCACAGAACCTCTCGAGCTTCACTCTCGAGGTCCCTATGATATCATCAGAAACCCTCGATGGAAACACAGCCTTGCTGTGAATGGTTACCCATACATTATTCTATATGTTGAGGAGATTTTCCTATGAATAGTTTAGCGGGAGACAGACTATGAGGGACCAGCTTCCAATGGATTTGAATTAATTGAGTGGGTGTCTTCGAGATCCTTTATATAGACAGCTGGTAAGGATTGTTGAAGGATTAGATGAGTCTGAGTATAGCTTCAGTGTTGAGCATGAGCTATCCTCTGAGTATAGCTCAGATGTTGAGCCTGTTCTGAGGAGGTAATCACTATGAGTGGATGACCCCCGGCATCCTCAGCAATGCTGGGTCGGAACCTGTTTTTTTTTCCCCCCACTAATTATGCTTTAGTGAAGACAGCTTCCCCCTGTCAGCCCTTTCATGGTGCACACATCCACTGTTGTGTGGCACCGAGGCCACCCTTACCCAGTTTACCCCCGTGGATGTACCTTCCCAGGGTGGGGCCTCCGGGGCTCCCTTTACCCCTTTGGAACTGTGGTGTTCAGTTCCAGAAAGGGAGCCCTGGGCCAGTTATGCGGTGGGGGCAGCACAGCAGAAGATCATTAGGCGCATCCTACAAGGCATTTTCTGTTATGGCAGGAGATGTGGCATACAGTGATACTGCGGTGCAACCATGTCATACATCCAGCACACCTTCTGTAGCCAACTCTAGTTGAGTCACTGGAGACAGGATGTCCTCTGGTCACCCAGGAGCCCTTCTTGGAGAACACAGACCCCCTTCCCCCCCCCCGGAGGTGGAGAGCATGCGTATGTCACTTAATCCACCTCCCCCCAGCTGGCCCTCAAGCCACCCTGGTCCACTCCTGAACTGGGTCACCACCAACACAAGTGGTAGTTCTACCACTGCACCAGCAGGCCAGCTGGAACCTGGTTTCAAGTATAAGCTAGGCTAGGCACACAGCCTCATGACTGTGTTTTTATAGGACATTGCATTACCACTATATTGCTTATACCAGAAATGATAGGAAATAACATAGGGGCTCCAAATCTGGGAGACTGATGCCATTACAGCACCTGAGCTTGATGAACAAAAAGAGAGATGGAACCAACCAAGACCAGCAGGGGGACACAAACATAGGCTTTAAGACCAACATTCAAAAATGCAGCAACTGAGGGCAAGAGGTTATAGCCTGACTGGCTGGCTTTCCCTGGTAAAAGAGATAGCTGGATAGCAGAGGAAAGCAGGACCTAGTGGCTAGAATGGGAGAGAAGAACTGAAGGAACTTGAACCCCAAAAGCACACCAGACAGGGACAAAAGGGCAGCAGCAAGCTGTGGACAACAAACAGCGGAGGCAGAAGGCACAACAAGCCAGCAATTCAAACAGATGCACAACAAATTGGGGGGGGGGACGAGGGAGGCAGAGGAGCTGCAGCACAAACAAGCACGAGAGAGAGAGAGAGAGAGAGAGAGAGAGAGAAAGCAGGACAGCAGCAGCACAGCACAGCAAATGGAGCCAGCAGTAATACCAAAAAGGTAACTACTAATTGGGGGGCATAAGAAGGGGAAACATGTAATCAATAGAAAGGACAACAACAGTAGCAAGAGGAGTACAAACAGCAGAGCAAGAAGCAAAAAGAGGACTGAGGCAAAATGGATGGGAGCAAGGCGACATATGGTGAAAAACAGCATTAAATAGAGTATGCACAGAAACGGAGGCAGCATAGAGATAAGACCACACATGCAGACTCTAGACAGTGATTGTATGACTGTTGGGGATTTATTCATGCTGGGGGAAGGAGTTTGGCAGCCTTTCACTGAACCACAGGGTTAGCCTTTCAGTTCTTGTGCAAACAGCTGGATAGATTTGATGAGAAGTGTTGTATGAGGTCACAGATGAGGCTGAATGTGTAACATTAGTGTGACGATTCATTGTGTGATTGGACAGAGAAACTTCTATGTAGTGTTGACATCTCAGAACAATATTTTTTCTACTCTTTTAGAGTCCAGTTTTAAATCCAGAAGGTATTTTGGGGGCATTTAAATGTTTGACCAAATGGTGTGTAGCATTAGGTAGCATCTCATACAAGTTGTTAAAAGTACAAGCAATTACTTCTGCAACAACCTCATTTGATGCACTGTACCACAGAGGAGGTGCATGCAGCTGATGTGGAACAAAGAAAGCATAAACTTGGTACTGTACCATCAAACTCTAGTGAGGTTGAGGACTTGCATGTTATTCTTGTTGTCCCTCTCCCAAGTAAACCCTGCAAATATATAGCCTCTAAACAGCATACATCACCATGCATCAGTCTCATCTGATCCCATCTGCCCTTCTTCGGAATCGGCACTGGCCCAAATAAACTACTGTATGATGAGACCACCATCTCATCAAAAGCCATGGTATGGGTACACATGGAGTATAATGTCCAGCTTCAACCAAACGATGAGCTCCTGCTCTTTAGGCAAAAGAAAAGAAAACAATGCCCAGCACAGAGTTAACTTTCATAGCCTGCTGCCAGTGTGTCTTCAGCATGAATACTTACTGCACTCTCTCTCCACTGGGAGCAGTGCAGTAAGTACACAACATGAGTACTTACTGCACTGCTCCCAGTGGACAGAGACAGACAGATATCTGTCCACAAAAGAAAAGGTTGAGTGGCCCAATTTCATTAAAATGATTCAAGGTTTCATTACAACTAAATATGAAATACCCTACAATTGCTTACAGCCAGAAGGACAAGAAAAGATGTCTAGGCCTTGCCACCACGAGGATGAGGATTTCTCAGATGAGGATAATGAGGAGGGAATTTATGAATGCACACAAAAAAAACCTAGCAATTGTTTTTTGTTGTTGAGTTGCTATGCAAATATCGCAAGTTACTTTTTACTTAGTGTCTTTTTTATTTATTGTTTATGTTCCAACTTAGCCCCCTCCAACTGTGCTCCCCAGTCCTGCCAGATGCTTTTCCCATGGCTTACTTCTCTCTCTTCTATGAAGACCCCATTGATTCTTAGACCCCAGAACCCCCTTCAGTAACTAAATCCAGCACACATGGAGAGGGAGAGCCTAGTCAGTGGTGGGGGCCTGTAGAGATTGGGATCATCCAGCTGAGGAGTATGCTTTTTCCATTTCCACACCCCTCAGATGCCAGCATTAATGTATGACGCATGCACACAATTATCATGCCTGTCACTAAGCTGGGCATCTTATCATTCCCACTGCTGTCCCTGAGTAACCTGCACTACCCCTGGGACCTCCTAGGTGGTGCTGATGTTGTGGGGAATTCTCAGTTCTCTCTCTCTTTCTCTCCAGGAGACAAGCATCATGTACAGTACTCAAGCCTCTTCCTCCGCAGCGGACCTCCAGGGTTCTGGGCTCATTCCTGGACCCCAGAGCACTACCACTGTCAGCAGCAACACTGCTACTGCACAGACAGGCTGGCTGTTACTTAGTAAGTACCCTTTGCATGGTACATATTCTGTTGCTACTGGTCAAACTTGGCTGCATTTAGATTTGTACAGTATAACGTGGTTTGCAGTTTGTGTTAACAAAACATTGTCATTAACTTGTCTACTGACTTCGATTAAAAAAAATGTAAAAGGCATTATTCAAACAGCATTGTACACTAACTACATATCACGCCATCCAATGTGGTACTTACTTTCTGGTACCAAATCTCATGAGAGCTGACTATGGCTTGTATAAGTGCTGACAAGACCTAGCTGGCATTAGCATCTCAATCATTTTTTCCATTTTTCCAACTCTGTCAATCACAGAGACCATCATCTTTAGCATCCACATACCTGACGTTCTCCTCTTCCTAATTTCAGACTCCTTCCTGTATAATAATATATTAAAAATAACAAACAATGACTGAGATTGTTTATTATGGTTCCAGTACAGCTGTCATGTGGGTTTGTTTGTTGTCATCATGAACAAGCCAGAATCTCAACATGTTAAACTGTGTGACTGTATTGTGTTTCTGAGTTAGAGAGACTGGCTGTATTTTGGCATAGGCTTAGTTACCAGTAAGTTCCAATACAGGTGAAGACGCAGAGCAGACAGCTTAATAACGTAAACTCATATAATAGTTTTCTTTTTATAGGAAATACAGCTGATTTAGTGATGATGACGGTAAGACAGCCAGTTACTTCATGTCCATTCTTCTCAATCATAATGATGACATTACACTGCAGTATGACAAGATACAATTCAGTTTGTTGCAAATGCACATTTTGACATTTGTGACAGCCCCAGTAACAACAGTGAAAGTTACTTTCAAGGCTCATTTACTCTTCCGTCTACTCTGCCTTCCATGACTAATATCTCCATACCTGAGAGTCCAGGCCGCCGCACAAGGCTCATTTACTGTTCCATCTCCTCAGCCTTGTGTGACTAAACTTTCTGTAACTACTTGGCCCGGCCTTTCCACAAGGCTCATTTACTGTACGCTCTCTCTTCTGCATTGTATGACTAATGTCTCCATACCAGAGTGGCCTGGCCTCCTCTCAAGGATCAATTACTCTTCTACTCCATCTTGTCATTGAAGTGACAAATGCCTCTTTAATCCATACTACTATTTTGTGGCCTTCTCTCAAAACATTCTTACTGTTCCATCTCCTCTGCCTCTTGTTTATTTTATTTTATTTAGTTTTTGTTGACTTGTAACTAATGCTTGTCTGTTCTAGCATGGCCTGACTTCCCCTCATGGTTATTTCTGCCCTCTACATCTACCTTGTCATTAATGAAGTGACCAATGACTCCCTAGTTTGTTTTACTACTAGTTTGTAACCTGTTCTCAAGGCTTACTTATTCTCTTCCACTTCAACTTTGTCAGTGAAATGCTTAATATCTCCATAGTCTGTACTGCTAACTAGTTTAAAGAGTACTGTTGAGACTCTCTTACTCTTCCTCCTCAGTTGTCTTATCTGTAGTAATGATTTAACCCTAATATTTCCTCCTATTAGTTGGTATCCTCCATCCCCTTAACACTCACTTATTCTCCTCCTCTACTTGTCAGTGAAGTGAACAATGTGAACAGATTCAATCCTCTTCTGACATCTTACTAGTATTCATTCTTCTGCACTGGTCCAGTTCAAGGTACTCTTCTCTCACTTTGCTTTAAGGAGAATCAGTTTGGGGAAGAGGAAGTGAAGACTATGTTGCAAAGGGCTGAAATACTATGCAAACTAAATAAAAGGAAAGTTTGCATTTGGAACCAATTCTGCCTCTGTTATTATACATTACAACTGGAAAATGTGATGTCAGCCATGCACCAAGTAACTTTAAGACTGGAAAAGACCTTTAGTTCTTCTAGTACATCTTCCTGTTGTACTAGTAGCCATATCCAGAAAAAAAAAAATTCTTCATGGTAGGTATCCAATTTTTCCTCATCTAGCTCCATTTCTGAACATTTGTACGATATGCAATGTATATCTGTACAGAGTATGCTTATGTTAGAAGAACTGAAGAAGTCTCAGCAGCCAGCATGGGTGCACAATGTTATTATGCAGCCCAGATGACAATTATATGGTACAACTGGGACTCCAGGGGAGGGATCATTGAGAGGGCCCATGTACTTAAGGGGTGTCATGATGCAGCATGCAAACATCACCGTAAGGGTGGTCACGAAGTCAAAGGAGCATTCAGTGAAATGCCAAACTTCAAAGCTAGTCTTCACTTTGGCTCTTTGCTGGGCACGCCACAACATTTTTTTAACAGAACACACACTGAGAATGTGCAACTTTCTGTCAGTCACCTGACAATCAGCAACCAATGAGTGACGTGGAATCTCGACAAAACCGAGCGTTCTTCTGCTCTGTGTGCCACTGTAGCTCTGGTGTTACATAGAAACATAGAATTTGATGACAGATAAGGACCCCTTGGCCCACCTAGTCTACCCATTTCCCTACCTAATGGATAAGCTGCAGATCCTAGTTAACCAACAGCCTACTTCCTCCTACCCCCCACCAGAATTGCCTTATGTCTGTCCCATGCATTCTTGAATTCCCCACTGTTTTTGACTCCATGTCCTTCTCAAGAAGGTTGTGCCATCCATCCACAACCCTTTCTGTGAAAAAAATACTTCCTCACATTACTTCTGAACCGTCCCCCCTCTATCTTCAAATTGTGCCCCCTTGTTCTTACACATCTCTTTTTCTGAAAAATGCTACCCTCTTAGACTTTGTTGATTCCCTTAAGGTACTTGAAAGTTTTTATCATGTCCCCTTCTCCCTCCTTTCCTCAAGGGTATACATACTAAGCTCCTTTAGTCTCTCTTCATATGTCTTCTAGTGCAGACCCTGCACCATTTTGGTTGCCCTCCTCTGGAGAGCCTCCACCCTGTCTATGTCTTTGTGGAGATGGGGTCTCCAGAACTGCATGCAGTACTCCAGATGTGGTCTCACCAACTGTCTGTACAGAGAGATGACAACTTCCTGTTTTCTACTGGTGATGCCTCTCCCTATGCATCCCAGTATCTCCCCAGCCATCCTTACTGTCTTCTCACATTGCTTGCCCACCTTTAGGTCATCTGATATAACTACCCTCAGGTCCCTTTCCATTTTTATTGTTGTCAGTATCTCACCACCCATTGTGTACTCTTCCCCTGGATTTATGTTTCCCAGGTGCATTACTTTGCACTTATTTGCATTGAATCTAAGCTGCCATACATTTGACCATTCCTCCAACCTTGCCAAGTCCCTTCATCCTTTCCACCCTACCTTGTGTATCAACCCTGCTGCAGATCTTTGTGTCATCTGCAAAGAGACATATTTTTCCTTCCAGTCCCTCTGCAATGTCACTTATAAAGACATTAAAAGGGACCAGACCCAGTACTGAACCCTGTGGTACCCCACTTCCATTTACTATTACCCTCTGCATCCTGTTGTCCATCCAGCGTTTTACCAGGCTACCATCCTGGGACCCACTCCCAGGCTGGCTAATTTGTTTATTACTCTTTTGTGTGGGACTGTGTCAAATGCCTTGCTAAAGTCTAGGTAGGCCATGTCCACAGTCAATCCCTGGTCTACTACTTTGGTCACCCAGTTAAAGAAATCTATTAGATTCATCTGACATGACCTTCCCACTGTGAATCCATGCTGCCTTGGGTCCTGTGCCCCACTGGCTTCTAGGTACTCAACAATTATTTCCTTCAGAAGTGATTCCATCATTTCCCCTACCACTGATGTCAAACTGACAGGTCTATAGTTCCCTGCCTTTCTTTTGCTCCCACTTTTGTGAAGGGGAATCACATCCACCCTCCTCCAGTCCTCAGGTGCCACACGATCCTCCCATGATTTGTTAAAAAGAGTAGTCAGCGGTGTTACTAGTTCTCCCCTTAGTTCTTTTAGAACTCTGGGATGAATCCCATCAGGCCCCATTGCTTTGTCCATCTTCAATTTTAGGAGTTCTTGCAGAACCCTTTCTTCTGTGAAAGGACTGATATCGACACCCCAATCCAGAGTGCTTCTATTGACTGGATTAGGTACTTCCCCCTCCCCTTCTTTTGTGAATACTGAGCAGAAGTATTCATTCAGTATCCCTGCTTTTTCATTGTCCCTCTCTGTCCACCCACTCTCCTCTTTATTTATCCTCAGTGTCCCTCCCTTTGTCTTTCTTCACTCCCTAATGTACCTATGAAAGATTTTATCCCTTTTCTTAACCGAGTTGGTTATCTTTTCCTCAGTTTGGGCCTTTGCTATTCTGACTGCCTTTCCCACTTCCTTCTGTTTTAACTTGTACAGTTCTCTGTCCTGCTCCTTCTGTGTTTCCTTATACTTCCTGCATGCTATCTTTTTCTCCCTAACCTTCCCCACCACCTCTTTTGAGAACCATAGTGTTTTTTTCTTTCATTTTGATTTGTTCATTTGCTTCACACAAAGGCTTTTTGCCTCTGTGATGGCAGTTTTGATGTTTCCCCATTGTTGCTCCACCTCTCCTTCTTGCCTGTTTGCTAGTGCTTTTCTGAGGCACTCTCCCATTTTGACAAAATCAGCCCTCCTGAAGTCCAGTACCTTCACTTTTGTATGGCTTGACTCTACAGCTGAGTTTATCATAAACCATACTGTTTAATGGTCACTTGTTCCCAGATGGCTACCCAGTTCTAGATCTGAGATCCTCTCTCCATTCCCATTTGAGAGTACTAGGTCTAAGATTGCTCCCTCCCATGTGGGTTCCAACACTAGCTGTAGGACATCGAGAATGGTCCTATTCTTGGATGTGGCTGCAGCAAAGGTGCTCCAGTTAACATCTGGCATATTCAGGTCAGCCATCTGCAATATCTCCCCTTTCTCTTCCATCCTAAGGATGTGTTCTATTATTTCCTTGTCCATTTCTTCCCCCTGAGATGGGGGTCTGTATACAACCCCTGTGCAGATTGTGGTGCCATTTCCAGTCTCCAGGGTGACCCACAGTGCCTCCTTTCCTCCCTGTTTACCCTTTAGTTCCATTGCTTAGATCCATTCCCTTATATAGAGAGCTACTCCTCCTTCTCTTCTACCCTCCCTGTCCCTCCTCTAGATTGTGTACCCTGGTATGTTGACATCCCAGTCATGGTTCTCTGTGTACCATGTTTCTGTGAATGCCACAATATCCAGGCATCACTCTTCCATCAAGGCCACCAGTTCAGGGAGCTTGTTACCTAGACTACGGGCTTTAGTACTCATTACCCTCCATTTATTGATGGCCTTACCCCTTTTTGCACCATCCCTGTCCTTACTGCCTTTGTCTTTTTTTTCATTTACCCCTGCCCTTCCCCTGTCGACTTCTCTATCTTGGTGTTTACCTCCCTAACTACCATGATTTTTTGAGGGGAGGGGGCTAGGATTTCCTTTTTCCTTTTTAGTGCCCCCCCCCCTGTCAAGTTTAAATGCTTGTCAATGAAGCATTTAAAACTATCACCTAGGATCCTGGTTCCCCTCCTGGACAGATGCAGACCATCGCACCAGTATAGGCCTGCATCCCTCCAGGTGGACCCCCAGTCTTCAATGAAGCCAAACCTTGAGCTCTGCACCAGTTTTTCAATCACTGATTGAATCCCATGGTGCGGCGCACCCTAGCCTCACCCATGCCATAGACAGGCAGCACCTCTGAGAAGGTTACCGTGTGTACTACTTGTCTAAGGCCCCTCCCCCAACTCCACAAACTCCTCCTGCACTGCTCTGATCCCTTTTCCAGCCAGGTCATTTATCCCTAGGTGGACAATGACATCCAGCTCCCTCCCCCGTGCAGCTGCTCCCGCAATCCTGAGGATTCGCTCCCTGTCCCGTCAAGCCATGGAGCCAGGCAGGCACCTTACCTCCCTCTTGTTTCCCTCCCCCAGTTCTACCCTCCTAACAATGGAGTTCCCCACCAGAAGTTGTTTCCTTCCTCTGTGGGGTCCCGTGCACCATGGGTCCAAGACAGAGAGGTGTACTAGGGCAGGATGTATAATAGTGCATCCAAAGAAACCAAGGCAATTTGTTAGTTAGCAGAATCAACTGTTTGTATGCCCACTGTAAGCAGCAGGTTTCCCCAGTCAGTCACAGTTAGTGTTCCATGGTGCACCTTGTGGTGCAGTGACCAGCTGGAGTGAAACAGAAACACACAAACCTTCCATTGCTCATGGTCCTCCTCCTCATGCCTGCAAAAAAATGCCACCTAGTCATCCAGCTACTGTGCGAATCACTCAAATGATTGTTGAGATGACGGTGTTTTATCTTCAGTGCTTTTTCATGGTGGAAGACACCTGCTTTCAAAGACTGATATATGATCTTAAACCCAAACACAACATTCCATCACACTTCATGTTTTCTCGGCATGTTTTGCCCACAGTGTATGAGGCCATATGCACGCAGATGGTGAACCTTCTGAAGCAGGTAGGGGGGAGGGGATTTTGCGTTTCACTAGAGATATCTGCAGCAGTACTGCAAACCAAAGCTTTCTGAGTCTAACTGCTCATTGGGTTGTATCGAGAATCAGTGGCACTACTGCTGCCCCACCTCCACCATCAACAACAGCCTCAGCAGGAGTTATCATGAAGCAGACAACCCCACAGAGGACCAGTGCTATAGAGAGTGTCTTACTTAATGTGTTAGTCATGGAGGGAAAACACAGTGGGGAGAACTTTCTGCACTTCATACAATCACTTCTGGACTTCAGGATATGCTCTCACAACCTGAAGGTGGGACTTTTTGTGACAGACAGTGGGAGTAACATGCTCAAATCCCTGAATGATGGTTTTTTTTGCCATGTACCTTACTTCTCACATGCACTGAATCTGGTGATGACTTATGTGCTTGAGAAACATGCACTGTTAAAAGAAATACTGGACACTGTTCAGGACATCACAAGATATTTCCTTCATTCCCCCAGATGTGCTGAGCTCCTCCAATATTACCAACAGAAGCACAGTGTCCCACAACACTGCTTGATTAAAGTTGTGGTGACAAATCTCACTCAATTTTATATCCTGCATAATATTTATTATACCTCTGTCCTCCTGGCTAGAATGGGTAAACTTCCATCTTCCTCGTGCACCAGGTATGGTCAGGTGGATGGGTCTCTTATGCATGTCCTGTGGGACTGCTCAAAAGTTGTAACTCTTTGGGGGAAAATCAAGCAAAAGATAAACCACCTTTTGGGGTTGGATGAATATTTTCTCCCTGAAATTTGCCTAGTAGGGGATTACTCCAGGGTATCACTTAAAGAGCGGAAATATTAGTTAGCTATGCTTTCTCTATCAGTAAAAAGAGTGTTTTTTTGCCACTGGAAAGACCAAGTGGAAATCCCCTATTCTGAATGGCTCAGTGAGTTACTGTGTAACCTAAGGCTTGAGAAGATGATAGCTAGCCTTCATAACCGCCTGCAAGCATACAACAAGAAATGGGAGAGGTTCCGTGCCTTAATCTCGATTTTCTCTTCCCCTTGAATAGGTTAGTGGAATTTGATATATTTAATAACCATACAAAAGACTTGCTGGTATATAGGTCTATGACCACACTGGGTATTGGTGTAAACCCCCTTATTCCGTGTCTTTTAGGATACATAGGGACTGTTGGTGCATAGGGAGAGGCATCACCAGTAGAAAACAGGAAGTTGTTATCCCTCTGTACAGACAGCTGGTGAGACCCCATCTGGAGTACTGTGTGCAGTTCTGGAGACCAGTCTCCGCAAAGACATAGACAGGATGAGAAGACTGAAGAGAAGGTAGGGCAGGGCCCACAGCTCAGCAGCATGGACATGGGGGAAGGGAGGTGAGCACTACTCCCTTCACAAAAGAAAGGGTCCTACAAGAGCTTGCTAAGCTCAGGGTGGATAAGGCAATGGGACCTGATGGGATACATCCCAGGGTACTTAAGGAACTAAAGGTGGAACTAGCAGAGCCATTAGCAGAACTGTTTAGTGAGTCTCTGAGCACAGGAGAGGTCCCAGAAGACTGGAGAAGGGCTCATGTGATCCCGCTCCACAAGAGTTGTAGCATGGAGGAGGCAGGGAACTACAGACCAGTCAGTCTTACCTCAGTAGTGGGCAAGATTATGGAGGCACTCCTTAAGGAAAGGATAGTGCAACACCTGGAATCCATAGGGGCACAGGATCCAAGACAGCATGGGTTTACAAAAGGAAGGTCCTGTCAAACTAATCTCATAGATTTCTTTGACTGGGTAACCAGAGCGGTGGTCCAAGGGGAGCAGTTGATATCGCCTACCTTGACTTCAGCAAAGCTTTTGACACTGTTCCACATAGAAGATTGATAAATAAGCAGAGGGCTCGGTGGCTGAAGTTGGTCAACTGGGTGGCAAACTGGTTGACAGGCAGAAAACAGAGAGTGGTGGTAAATGGTATACAGTCAGAAGAGATGCAAGTCACAAGTGGGGTACCTCAAGGATCAGTTCTGGGGCCAGTCCTCTTCAACATCTTCATTAGTGACCTTGTAGATGGACTAGAGGGTAAGGCTTGTCTGTTTGCAGATGACACCAAGATCTGCAACAGAGTAGATGATCCAGATGGGGTGGGCAGAATGAGAAGAGATCTGGATAAACTAGCAAAATGGTCAGAAGAGTGGCAACTGGGATTTAATGCAAAGAAGTGCAAAATCATGCACATAGGGAAGAGAAACCCTGAAGCCACCTATAGGCTGGGAGGGGAGTTGCTAGCAGTCACAAAGGAAGAAAGGGACTTGGGCATCATCATCACTGATGACCTGAAATCATCCAAGCAGACCTCTAAAGCAGTAGGTAAGGCTAGGGGGGTGTTAGGGTGTATTAGTAGAGATATCACAAGTCGTAAGAGGGAGGTAATAATCCCTCTTTACAAGACACTGGTTAGGCCCCATCTGGAGTACTGCGTGCAGTATTGGAGGCCACACCTTCACAAGGACATTAACCAAGTTGAGGCAGTCCAGAGAAGGGCAACCAAAATGGTGCAGGGTCTGCATCAGAAGACATATGAGGACAGATTAACAGAGCTCAATATGTATACCCTTGAGCAAAGGAGGGAGAGAGGTGATATGATCGAGGCATTCAAACACGTTAAGGGCATTAACAAGATGAAAGAGTCTAACATGTTTAAATATAAGAAAAATAGCAGGACAAGAGGGCACAGCATGAGATTAGAGGGGGGCCGATTAAGGGGAATGTGAGAAATTCTTTTCACAGAAAGGTGGTGGATGGATGGAATGGCTTACCACAAGAAGTGGTGGCTATGAATACAGTGCAGGGCTTCAAACAGGCATGGGATAGGCATAAGGGAGCAATACAAATGACTATGAATAGATAGGCCACTGACAGAGCAAAGGCCGATGGCACATTTATAAGGTACAAAAAGAAATGGGCAGACTGGATGGGCCTTACGGTCCTTATCTGCCGTCAACTTCTATGTTTCTATGTTTCTATGGATGGAAGCTGTCCAGAGGAGGGCAATTAAAATGGTGCAGGGTCTGCACCAGAAGACATATGAAGAGAGACTTAAGGAGCTTAATATGTATAGCCTCGAGGAAAGGGGGGAGGGACATGATAGAAACTTTCAAGTACCTCAAGGGAATCAACAAAGTCCAAGAGGGTAGCATCTTTCAGAAACAGAGGTGTGCAAGAACAAGGGGGCACAATTTAAAGATAGAGGGGGCGGCTCAGAGGTAATGTAAGGAAGTATTTTTTCACAGAGAGGGTTGTGGATTCATGGAACGGCCTTCCGGAGGAGATTGTGGAGTCAAAAACAGTGGTGGAATTCAAGCATGCATGGGACAGTCATAAGGCAATTCTAGGGGTTGGGGGTGGGAAAAAGTGGGCTGCTGGTTAACTAGGATCTGCAGCTTATCCATTAGGCAGGGAAATGGGCAGACTGGGAGGGCCAAGTGGTCCTTATCTGCTGTCAAATTCTATGTTTCTATGTTACCTGTCTAGCTCTACTTATTAATATATCTTGGAGTTGTGTGCCCTCAAACCATTTGCCCAAAATGAATGGATTATAGATTTGTTGATTTAAAGCAGGTAGGATTGGGGTTGGGGGGTTGAGACAGGTTAATGTTCTGTAAGTGTTGCTGTTTGCATGTTTTGTATGTATTGAAAATGTTATAAAGTATATTAAATTAAAAAAAAATATTTGATGACAAGGTGAAGTTCTGTCTTTTACATGGTGGAAAGACCGGTGGAACAGAAAGCTGTGTTCCATCTATGGAATTTGACAATGTGCCTTGTGGGGGATACCTGAGATGGGTGCAGTGGTGTGTGCTGCAAAGGTGGGTTCTGCTTCTGGGAGCTTATGAACAAGCCACCTGTTTGCTGAATTCGCTACTCACAGCATGGTGCTGTCTGTGGTGAGTCTACTTGAACAACACACACAACATTATATGAGATCTTCCACAACAACAACAACCCAACAAAGAATGGTTGGTCATGGTGGTGGCAATGGTGGTGCTGGTAGACATGGTGGTGGCTGCTGTGGTGGTGCTGTTAGTCATGTTGACGTAGGTGATGATAATGACATGAGCAGTGGTAATCAGGATGTTAGTGCTGGACAATGTGGTGATGCTGGTTGTAGTGGTGACATCTGTTCTTCATCTCAGCAGCAGCTGAAGCAGGATGTAATCCTTATTGGGGAAATGGCAAAGGTGTCTCTGATACAACCTGAAGAACCATTTCAAAGCATTTGACTGGATACCCAATTTGGCATGGCAACATTAGTGGATCCCAGATATAAAGATGTCTGCTTCCTCCTGCGTGCATTGACTGACTCTTCAGATAGAACAGTGCAGACAATGCACAGCAACCACAATTCAGCCTCCTCCTTCTCCTCTTGGGCCTACTTCCTATGCATTTAGTGCCAGGGGGTGTTAGTGTGGTGGTGATGATGATGATGATATCAGATGGGAAGAGGAAGAAAGTAATGATCCAGTTTCAGAACAAAAGATATATGGAAGCTGTCAGACACACAATACAGATGTTGTGCAGACATTATGGATGAAGACCCAGACATGACACCAGACTGCTTGATGGAGGCCTATTTAACAGAGTCATTTTCTAGCCAAAATACTGATGCCATCAAATTCTCGCAAAACAGAAAAATGATTTGGCCTGCACTGGCCAAACTGGCTATTGTACCTTCTGGGATGTCCCTCAACATTGGTTGCTTCTGAAAGGTGTTTCAGCACAACTGCAGATATTGCCTCACCACATCGCCCCAAGCTACATCTGGACAGTATTGAATTCCTAGCCTTTCTGAAACTGAATGTACCTTGCATCAGCTTCACCTTTGCATTCAATTTTTTAAACTTCTAACAGGTGTCATCAACTAGCCCTATACCTCCTGCAAGCAAGTCTCCATACACTCACATTGGCACTGGCAGCACCACAGTCCAGCTTACCACCACCACTTCTAGCAGTCTAGTCACCAGTAGGGAAAGGATGTGGACACACCCTGGCAACTCACGTCCTCCAGAAGATAGTGCAACAACTTTCACCATGTCATTACCAGCAAACTCAGTTTGAGGAGGTGGAAGATGCCGACTGCCTCAGTGCAACTTAGCCTCAGCCTCACTTACTTGCAGACATTGCCAGTTAAATCAGACCTATGATGTCACCTAAACCACTGGCACTGGCAAAGGATGACAATAGTCACCTGATTGGCAGTCTGTGAGGGACACATCAGAATGACTCTGCCATTGGGCTGTGGCTGTTACAGTGAAGTTCTGTTAAAAAGTAAAAAAAAAAAGTATTTCAAACAATTAAAAATACTTAAATAAAAAATTAAAAAAATATTTACAAAAAAAAAATAGAAAAGTAAATATACAAATTTGGGAAGGTAAGGTAGGCAAAGCAATGCCCATGTATGAGTATAGTATGATGGCACATAGACTTTTTTAAGGATGCATATTTTTGGGGCAGGGATTTATTTTGAAAACCTATGTGAACTAGCATAGTAATTGGCATAAAGGGCAAGCAGGGACTGGAGGAGGTGAGCTTTGAGGTAAGTAAAGGAAACTAATAATGACTATAGCTCTGATGGGGGTGCTTCCCAGTCATCTGTGTTCGGCATTATGTCACACCACAGAAAACACAGCAATCCTCAGCCATGGAATGCCAACACCACCTGCCATGAATAACCTACAGTAGTTCATGGCTATTGCTGACCTCAAGGCTTTTTTCTCCTTTTCTTTAGTGTGTTTTGCCCCACGCCAATTATTACATTGGCAACCGAAGAGACAAAGCAGAACCATATTTTGATGCCCCCAGTCAAAGACAAACTAAAGTTGCTGCCAGGACACTTCACTCAGTGTTTGTACTTGTAGGGTTGGCTTCCTTTTTATGTTGCTTGAATGCATGTACAAGAAACATAGTGCCATCATCGGAGATTTCGGAGGTGTGTCACCTCCTCCTCCTCCAATTCAGTCAGTGTGCTGGCAGGCGCGGCCCCTGTAAGCCAATGCATTTTGGAGCTGTCTATGACACGCTCCAAAATGCAGTAACATCTGATTGAAAAGGGGAGCTACGCTCCAGTGAGCACGAGAAAGAGGCTGCTCACGCAGCCCCCCCCCCCCACACTGTATAGCCGACGGGTGCCCAACTCGCCAGGCTGAGCCGCCCCTCCTCCCCAGTAAGTCGGTGCCACGCTGGGAGCCCACCCCAGCATGGCAAGCAGTCCTATGGCCGACGGGGTGCCTAACCCCCAGTCGGGCTGAATGCCTCCCCAACGCCTCCTTGTGCCAAGCTGGGAGCCCACCCCAGCGTGGCAAACGTCCCATGACCTCTTTTTTTTTTTTTTGAAACCTGTAAACGAAAACGGTCCCGCCTGGCGTGTATCCCAGCCCCTCCTCAACCCGACCCACCCACTGCGCACCCAGCCTCCCCATACGCCTCTCACCCCATACTTACCTCCGACTCCAGTGCGATGATCTTCGTGGACCGGGAACACGCCTCGCACTCTTCAAAGCCGACCACGAACTGAGGAAATGCCGGTAAGCTGTAAAATGGGCTAGATAGGGGGGTTTCAACTTTGTTGCATATCTCAGGCATTTTTTGGAATTTTTGCACCAAATTTTCAACATGGGGTTTTTGGGACCTCTTCTCATGAATGATGTCACTGTCATTGCGTTATTCGGGCCTGAAGGGTGATTTCATGCAGTGACTGCGAAATCACCCTTTGGGCTTGAATACTGCTATGACAGTAACATCATTCATGAGAAGGGGTCCCAAAAAACCCATGTTGAAAATTTGGTGCCAAAATTCCAAAACATGACTGTTTTACGAGCGTGTGTTGCGCAGCTCCTATGCAGGCTCATAAGTTTGGGAAATTTCAATATTTTCACTCCAGATTTTCAACATTGCCATTTTACCACACCTTCTTATGAGTAGTATAGCTGTCATTTTCACATCTCACCCAAATGTGTTTCCTCATGTAGCGTAAGAATGGCGCAATCAGTGTGCTGAAATCAATGTACAGGACAAATTAAGAAAATCACAGTGACACTGTTCATGAGCAGAGGTCTTAAAATGGCTATGTTGAAAATTTGGTGAAAAAATTCCTAAAAATGACTGTTTTACAAGCGTGCGTTGCGCAGTTCCTACGCACACTTGTAAGTTTACGAATTTTCAATATTTCCATTTCAGATTTTCAACACTGGCATTTTATCACACCTCCTCATGAGCAGTATAGCTGTCATTTTTCACATCCTGCCCAAAACATGTTTCCGCCCGTGTAGCGCACAATGGCACAGTCGGTGTGCGTAACTCAGTGTATGGGGCATATTAAGAAAATCACAGTGTCACTGTTCATAAGCAGAGATCTTAAAATGGCAATGTTGAAAATTTGGTGAAAGAATTCCTAAAATGACTGTTTTACTGAGTGTGTGTTGCAACTTCCCATAGCCTTCGTGGGTTTGCGAATTTTCAATATTTCCACTCCAGATTTTCAACATTGCCATTTTACCACACCTCCTTATGAGCAGTACAGCTGTCATATTTCACATCCTGCCAAGCGTGTTTCCGCCCATATGGCGCACAATGGCGCGGTCGGTGTGCAAACTCAATGTATGGGACACATTAACAAAATCACAGTGACACTGTTCATGAGCAGAGGTCTTAAATGGCTATGTTGAAAATTTGGTGGAAAAATTCCTAAAATGACTGTTTTATTTAGCGTGTATTATGCAATTCCTAAGACAGAAGTTCGCAAATTTTCAATATTTGCACTCCAATGACTTCCAAATACCTAAACAGCACATAGAAGCAAGCAACATTCGGCATTGAAAAATGCTTGTTTGTTTAGAACTGCACCCTACTGCTGTTGCTGCACTGCCCAGGAACTGTGCCAGAAAGATGGACTGAGACAGCGCCATAGACATATTATATTTGGACTTCAGCAAGGTGTTTGACACTGTGTCACATGAGAAATGTCTGGGCAAAGTACACCAATATGGTATACAGTACATAAGGCATACACAAGGTGGATTGTTAACTGACTGTGGGGGGGGGCAGGAAACAGGGTTGTGGTAGATGAGTACTACTCTGAGTGGAGAGAGGTACTCAGTGGCATCCTTCACATACTAATGCTGGGGTCATATAAACCTTGTAACCTATGATTTTGAATCATCGTTATGACGTGGAACCTTTGTAAAAGAGCCCTGGGCTCAAAGGTAATTTGTAATCCTAGAGGAAATAAATAAAACATTTTCTCCAACAATCTGGCAGCTAAGATCTCCAGCAGGCTGCTTAGCATCACTGATGACACAAAGCTTGCTAGGGTGGCAGACTTCCTTCAGCACAGTGACAAACTTCAGTAGGACCTGAACAAGTTGGGAGACTGGTTAGACTAGCTGAGCCTCAGATTTGATATAGCCAAATGCATGGTGCTACATTTGGAAAAGAAGAACAGAGAAGAACCTATTGTACACACTGTGTGGCTTATGTTGCTGCAGTGGTGAAAGAAAATTACCTTGGGGTGATAGTAGACAAGATGAAGAAGCATGACAAGCAGAATGCAGTAGCTGTCAAGAAGGCTGGAAGATTGCTGGGGTACATCACAAAATGTTGATCTGCAGAACAGGGTAAGTAATCCAAACACTTTACAAGGCCCTGGTCAGATCCTACCTGGAGTACTGCATGCACTTCTGGGCGCCTTAAAACATAAAGGACATTCAGGCAATCAAGAAGTTGCAACACAGGCCACCAAAATGATCAGGGGTATAGATGACAAAAGCTATGAGAAGAGATTGGAGGCCTTTAACATGTTCACCCTGGAGAAATCATGGTTATTGACTAGATTGAACAGACACTGGTTTTTAATAGTGTGCCCCAGCAGGACACAGGGACACACCCTGAAGCTCAGGGGTGGTAAATACAGGGTACTGTTAGGAGGCATGTTTTCTCCCAGACGTGGTGATCCTATGGAACAACTGACCAGAGGAGACAGTGGGTATGAAGACAGTACCAGCTTTCCAGGTACGCTTGGACACTTCTCTGCTTATCGAGGGAATCACAGGGTACTCTGAGTAGAACAGTTGGTGGGGAATTATAGTACTATAAATTAATATATGCTTGTACGGCATACTTATTAATATCTTCTTATGAAGTAGGGGTT
Organism: Neoceratodus forsteri; assembly: GCA_016271365.2. Classification (NCBI taxonomy): domain Eukaryota; kingdom Metazoa; phylum Chordata; order Ceratodontiformes; family Ceratodontidae; genus Neoceratodus; species Neoceratodus forsteri. The sequence goes on from JADMNL010000041.1 coordinate 1,477,437, forward strand.
ACAGAACCTGGAGTCCCTTCAGGCCTTGCATTACTGTGTTACTATGTAATTTGTTGCATATGCTTTGAAAGTAGGCCTATGGGAAATCCTCCTGTGTATGTGTAAGTAATTTTTCATGTTCTTTAAACAACGCATATATTTAGTTGCTTCTTACTGTTAAACTACAATTGTTTATTTAATACCATTATAAAATCCTAGCATTCATGCTTTTGGAGCAGCTGAAGATTCTGGGCATGATCAGGCATTTGGAGGACAGTAGATTTCTAGTCTGAATCCAGATACTGTATATTAAGCAAGCAACTTCAGAAGCTCTGCTCATGTACTGCATTTAATTGCCAAATGTGTTTATGTTTACAAAACCCAGTAGCAAGTCTTGTGTTTATTTATTTCATGTCATAAGCATTACCAAAGGTTTATTTAAGTGTGTTCTAGTGTGGGCTAGTAGCTACAGTGCTGACGGATGACCCTGGAGATTCCTGGTCTGAATCCGTCTATAACCACTGTCTCGCTGTGTGACCATCATCATGTCAAGAAAACTTGGGGTGGGATCAGCATGTGGGCTGGAAACAAAAGAGTTAAATTAAATGAACCCTGAAAATAAATTTAGAATCAACATGTCGACCGTAAGGAAGAGTAAGCATAGTTATTCACTTCACTAAGTCACCTCTTCTTCTTGTGCTTCAGATGCCACTTCTAAAACTGGCTAGAAGCACAGCCGCACTAGCTAATTTGCACGCCAAGTCACTGAAACAAATTCATAGCAGGTTCAATCCACTGCAAAATATGAAGACTGGTCAATAAATCTCAACTCCTTGACACTGGCTTGTTCTTAGTTTTGAACTGAAAAACCCTTCCTATCCATTCAAATTTTGGTCAAATGGCTTGGAATGCAACTAATTGGCATGAATATCCATCTTATGTACAGTATATACCAGTTTAAAATAATCTTTAAATCAATTGCTTTATGGAGTCTCTTTTGATTGGAAGTGGAATTGATCTGAAGTCAAACAAGAAGAGGCTCTTTTGTTTACAGTACATGCTTGCAGCCTGTACCAACTTCAGATGTAAAACACTGGTTACTGTAGATAGACCAGTCTTGTTCTGGCAAGATTATAATTATTTACAGAGGGGAGGATTGCTATAAACTTTAAAGGGACACTGTCAAGCCCCTTAAGCTTTAAATTGTCCCTAGACTGAAAAACCACATTATGATTGCTCACATTCTATAGAGATTGCTGACATAGCTGGTAGCTTGATTCTGATTCCTTTTTATATTTGCTTGCACGCATGTACAAGAAACATAGTGCCATCATCCGAGTTTTCCAGAGGTGTGTCAGCCTCTTCCAATTCAGTCATTGTGTTTGCAGGCACGGTCGCAGTGCACCAATCACTGCTTCAGCTGTCTATGACAGCTGAAAATGCAGTGGCATACAGTTGAAAGGAGAGCTCTGCTTCAGTGGAGAGCAGAGCCCTCCTCAACACGCGACGCGACGCATATTGCGGCTGATGCGCCTTCCCATGCATATACAGTATAGCCGACGGGTGCCCAATGCCCCATCGGCTCCACATCACCCCCAAAAAAGCTTCCTGGTGCCACGCTGAGAGCCCACCCCAGCATGGCACACGTCCGTATGGCAGATGAGGGTGTCCAATCCCCCATCAGCTCCAGCCCCCTCCAAGCAGCCTTATAGCTGCCACGCTGGGAGCCCACCCCAGCATGGCACTAGCCCATATGGCCGACGGGGATGCCCAATCCCCCATCGGCTCCAGCCCCCCCAAACATCCTTTCCAGCTGCCATGCTGGGAGCCCACCTCAGCGTGGCAAACGTCCCACGTCATCTTAATAATTAAAAAAACAAAACTGTAAATTAAAAAACAGTCCCTCGTAGTCTCCCTGTCCCTACCCGCACTCCACCCACTGTGCACCCTGCCTCCCCACACCCCTCACCCCATACTTACCTCTGGAGTTCATGAGGATCTTAGTGGACCGGAACATGTCTTCACTCTTCAAAGCTGACCGCGAACTGAGGAAATGCCGGTACGCTGTATAATGTAATAGATAGGGTTTTTTCAACTTTGCTGCATATCTCAGGCATTTTTTGGAATTTTTGCACCAAATTTTCAACATGGGGTTTTTGGGACCCCTACTCATGAATGCTGTCACTGTCATGGCGTTATTTGGGCCTGAAGGGTGATTTCTCAGTCACTGCACGAAATCACCTTTTGGGACTGACTAATGAAACGACACTGCCAGTGTTCATAAGGTGGGCTGTCAAGAAGCCTATTTTGAAATTTTGGTGGAAAAATTCCAAAAAATGACTGTTTTTCGAGCATGCATTGCAGAGTTCCTACGCATGCTCGTAAGTTCACAAATTTTCAATATTTTCACTCCAGATTTTCAACATTACCATTTTACCACACCTCCTTATGAGCAGTACAGCTGTCATTTTTCACATCTCGCCCACAACGTGTTTCCACCCATGTAGCGCACAATGGCGCAGTCTGTGTGTGAAATCAATGTATGGGACACATTAAGAAAATCACAGTGACACTGGTCATGAGCAGAGGTGTTAAAATGGCTATGTTGAAAATTTGCTGAAAAATTCCCAAAATGACTGTTTTAGGAGCGCGATGCTACAGTTCCTCACACGCTGGCAAGTTTACAAATTTGTAATATTTGCACACCAGATTTCAACAGTGCCATTTTACCGCACTTCCTTATGAGCAGTACAGCTACCATTTTTCACATCTTGCCCAAAATTTGTTTCCGCATTACAGCTTATAAATGGTACAGTCGGTGTGCGAAAACAATGTCTGGGACAGATTAAGAAAATCACAGTGACACTGGTCATGAGCAGAGGTCTTAAAATGGCTATGTTGAAAATTTAGTGACAAAACTCCATAAAACAACTGTGTTATGAGTGCGCTTTACGCAGTTTCCATGCACCCTCGTAAGTTCATGAATTTGTAATATTTTCAGTCCAGATTTTCACCAGTGGCATTTTTACACACCTCCTTATGAACAGTAAGGCTGTCATTTTCCACAACATGGCCGAAATGTGTTTTCATACTTTCAGCGCAGAAATGCGTGGTCGCTGTGGGAAATCATTGTTCGGGACAGATAAAGAAAATCACATTGACACTGTTCATGATTGGAGGTCCCAAAATGCCTGTGTTAACAATCTGCTGTAAAAAAATCCCCAAACTAGTTACATTACGGGTGTGCGTTGCACAGTTTCTATGCATGCTTGTGACTTCACCAGTTTTTTTAAGATTTTCACACCAGATTTTCAACATTGCCATTTTTTACACCTCCCCATGAACAGTACCGCTGTCATTTTTCACATCCTGTTCGGAATGTGTTTTTGCACCTGTGGTGCCAATGGCAGTAGTCACTGTACAAAAGCAGTTTTCGGCTAACAAACTGATATTGCCACAGTTCATGAGGTGGGGGTCACAAAACCCATGTTGAAAATCTGGAGTGAAAATACCAACGAATGCCTGAGGCATTAGGGTTTCCACCATAACGCCTCACCCTGTAGAGAATGACAGGCATTAGGGGTGTGACTTGGGATTCTTGCCTGTAATGCTCATACCATTCCACCCCCACCCACACCCTGCAGCCAGTGAGAGGCATCAAGGTGTGCCTCAGACTCTTCGAGCCCAAACGTTATCCCATTCTTCTATACTGCAACCATCTCACCATATTTCCTGAAGGAATGGGGTGCGCATAAGGGCCAAAGTCCCCAAAGCACACCGTGACACTTGTCAGTGTCTGCAGGGTAGGGTGTGATGAAATGGCATGGTCATTATCCCTGACGACCCAAAGGCACACCCCAATGCCTGTCACTCTCTGCAAGGTGGTGGTGGGGTTGGCTTCAGTTCAATACTTCGCTGCCATTCCTATTATGCAGCTCTGTAACTTCTACATTACCAATGCCAATGTCAGCAAGCAAACATTCGGCATTGACAAATGCTTGTTATGTTTGCCATGCACACAGGTGTGCAGTGAATATCTTGCTAAGATAATGCTTTTTGAGGGGTGTGAGACTGTCCATCCAATGCAGAACAGTGTTTAAAGGGTGAGTCAGTGGCACCCCAATCATCAGGCAGGCTGATCACGACAGAGTTTTGGCTCACTGGGTGGAGACGGCATGTACTTGAAAAGGAAAAGCTGACCCAGTCATAGATCGGGTCTTCCCTTTGATCTACACCACCCAGCAAGCTTATCTGTCATGACAGCCTGCTTAGGAAGTTGAAACATCCAGGAATAGCCCTGCTGTTTCAGACACGAGCTTTAACAACTGCCCCAACCCCACCCTTCCTCTCAGCACCCCCACACTCCCCCACAAACATAACACTAACACTGGGGGTGTCCAACCTCCCAGTGTCGCCATGCCACCTCCTAAGCGAATACCTCTGTGGTCCGCTACTGTGCCGCTCCCTAAGTGTGGTCACATCTCTAAATTGCACTGAAGCACCACAAAGGCTCATTCATGGATCAGCACACCTGAGTTCAGCTAAACAGATTTTTTAAAATTATTAAGAAAGCTGAACTTGAGAAAGTGCAAGTCGACATCAAAAGTTATAGAAATCGGGATAGTAAACTCAAGCCACAATATGGGGCATATGCATATTCCAGCCCAGTATCATGGCTTGAGTTATAATACTCTGATTTCTATCTGTTGCTGCTGCCCCTGTAACCCACCCGATTTTCCCTCTCAGCACCCTTCCTCCCACAAGCATAACACTGACACTGGAGGTGTCCAGTCCTCAATGTCGTGACCCAAAATAAAGAAAACCTCCTTCGTAAGTTTCTTTTTTTGTTAATGAAACCCTGTAAAAAGAAAACCATCCATTGATGTCTGTTGAGGCCATTACTGTCCCCCCCACCTGACCCTCCCACTCAACACCTACCCCCCACCTCCCACCCCAAGCCCTTACTTACCCACCAGAGAAGATTGTAATCATCTCTGGAACACAGATGGGTCACCCATAAGTACGTGAAAGAATACACGGCGATGACAACAACCACGCACAAATAAAAACACGGAATGGTAAATTGCGCTATGCCAAAATACCGCAACTCAGACATAGCACAATTTACTATTAGCACACCACGGATGCCATGAATCCACCTCAGGGGATGGAACTTGGAGGGGGTGCAACTTGGGGATTTACTACCCAAGTCAGGGGATGCACTCAGTGGGGAGCATTAACTATTCTAACTTTGGGGATGCAACTTGGGGGAGGACTGGATTGGGGCAGATTTACTATTATAACTCCAGGGGGGATGCAACTTGTGGGGAGGGGGTTGACAGGCTCAACAGACACCGAAGAGAAAAAAACAACCTTCCAGAATCAAATCCAGGTCTGGTGGATGTAGCAAGCCCATTCACAGGCTGTCACTCTAACCTCTATGCTACCCTGCCAGCACAGGTAGACAGTACACACTGCTGAACTTCAACTAGTCAGCATGAGTGAAAACAGCTACATGAACAGTGCTATAACATGCCTGCTGTTAAATCCATGTAGTTGTTTTCACTCATGCTATTTATGTCACTGTGCAAGTCACATCGCTAACATTCCAGTGCAATCCCGATGGTATACCATCTCAAAGTTATGAGCCTGCATTGAAATTTCAGAATACAGGCTTCTAACTTTGATAATACATAACCCACGAACAGCAACACAAAGCATCTAGTACACCAGGGCTTCTATATCAGTGGTGAACATCTGTCATTGAGAAATCCTTGTTTCTTTTTAAAACTAAAAAAACAGACCACTCGCCATACTGGTGTTACCATACATTGTTTGATTAGCTTCCATGGCATCAATGCCCCAACACAGTCTAGCCACTCATGATGTTGTGGTAGGAGTACAGACTTCTGCATTATGAGTGGCTGCATTGTCTGTTTGGGGGTGTTTCTAATGTTTAAGATGTACATAGATACACAGATACATAGATGTTGACAGCAGATAAGGGCCTATGGCCCACCTAGTCTGACCATTTGTGCACGTAACTTTGCTTCTCCATACTTTTCAAGAACTGTACAATATGTAATAAGAGTAGATTATGGATTTAAAGCAAAACAAGGTTGGGTATAATAATTGCACCATTCCCACCATTTCCATGCATTTCAGTTCTACTAAGAAAGGAAGCACATTAATCAACTAACAACTTGAAAGAGTTTTAGAGAAAGCAAGCAAACAATCATAAAATGTGGGTTTTCAAATTGCAATAATATGATGCAGAAAGGGTTGACATTGTCCTTTTAAACAACTGCAACAAGCCTTTAACCTTCCACACTTCATCAACCTTTGGTATCCATGAGGTTCTTTATTTTACCCTGCTATTCAAAAAGCACTTTTACAGTGGTGTTGTTGCTTTATCTGGCATTAGAAAATGGGTTACGAAAATCCTGCATCCTGATTGGCTAATAGAGCCTAGTAACCATACATTTATGAGGCAACACAGACTGGAAAATAAGTGCTAATGCCAGCTGCCTGACTTTTTCCTTCTATATCATTTTGTCCAAGTAGAACGATAAAAACTAAATGGTAGCCATTTTTTCCTTTACTTCACCAGCTCACCCCCATTTCCTCCACTTCCATCCACTGTTCACTCAATTCCCCTGCTCTGAAACACAAGCAAAAAACAGAAAGAAATCCAGTACTACTTCCTGCATAGTCAATAGGTTGAATTGTAAAAAGATTCTGAAAAAAAGTGAAGCAAATATTCTCATTTTCACTGAACTGCCGACATGAAGTATATTTTCAGATAGTTGAACTTATTTCACCTCATCAGATCTGGGTGCTAGATTCGCTTGCAGGAGTGAGAGGTATTATGACCTCTTGCTTTTTGTTCTCCTTTGTTTCAAACAATTACACTCCTGACAGCAGCTATTTTTGATTTCCACAGACTGTTCAAATTGTGTCCAGAATGTTTTCCTTGACACAACTGCCATTTTTAACAGCTCTCCTCAACAAAGCACTGCTATTCACATGGGAGGGGACCACAAAATGAAAATGCTGGCTCTCAAAAAATTAAAACAAGCATTTGTTTATGCCAAATGTTCGCTGCTTGCATTGCTATTGTGCTGGGTCCTGCTTGTACACATTTATGTTATATATTTACCCAAGACAGACCAGATAAAATGTCATATGTAATTTGCAAGGGGTCCTGAGTTTGCATGGTGTTATACTACATTTACTCAGGATAGTAGAGGTGAGATGTGATATTTCATTTTTAGTGTGGTCCTGCTTTTATAATGTGTTTTTCTATGACAGATCATCTTAGATGCAACTTCTCCTTTTCAGTAGGGTTCTGCTGTAGGGTCCCTCTGGCATGTCCACTCTGTTACAGAGCTTTGTCTCATCACTGAACAGGAAAATTCTGCCTTCTAGTTCCTGCGCAATGTCACTGATGAAGACGTTGAATAGGATCAGTCCCAGCACTGATCCCTGTGATACCCCACCGATCACTCTTCCCTCTGTGGAGTGACAGCCATTTATAACCACCCTCTGTGTCCTGCTGCCCAGCCAATTACCCATCCATTGCACTACTGTCCTGCCCACTCCCATATTCCCATTTGTTTAATAGCTTTCTATGTGGCACAGTGTCAAAGGCCTTGCTGAAGTCCAGATAGACCGCGTCCACTGCCCTCCCCTGATCCACCTCCCTTGTCACCCAGTTGAAAAATTCAATGAGGTTGGTCTGGCATGACCTCCCCCCAGTGAAAGCATGCTGCCTTGAGTCCTGTAGTCCATTGGCAACCAGATGTTCCACCAATCTCTCATTCAGTAGTGCTTCCATGATCTTCCCCACTACTGAGGTCAGGTTGACTGGTCTATAGTTCCCTGCTTCTTGTTTATTCCTGCTTTTTTCACACTATATTTACTCAGGATAGCACAGCCAAGATACAATACTTCATTTTCAATGGGTCCTTGCTTTTACCTATTTTTAAATTTGCCACGCACACGAACGTCTTGCTACAAATTGCTCTGAGATGGGTGTGACACTGTCTGTCCAATGCAGAGTGGTCTGCAATGGGCGAGACAGTGGCAGATCAATCATCAAGCAGGCTAATGCTTACACAGTTTTGTCTTGGTGGGTGGAAACTGCATGAAGATCAAAAGAAAAAGCCAAACCAATAATATGGTGGCTTTTTCCTCTGAGTCACAGGACACCACTCAACAAACAGCTGATCGGTGTCATAATGAGACTGACATCCACACTTTCAATTTTGGCGCCACCACCAACAATATGTCTCCCCCCCAACATCATAATCAAGCAACAGTAAGCATTTTGCTTTGGGTCACATACAGTATTCAGTCACCACAGCACCCATATCAACTCTATGTTTATGGCAGCATATAAAGCCAAGTACTTCTGTCTTCCAAGAAGTAAATTAAGGACATTCTCTAGACCCTGCTCTCTCCCACTGTGAGCTGTCCCACCCATTATCCTCCATTCTTTGGTCCCCGCTCTATTAGAGAAAACCCCTCCCACTCCCTCCCTCTGTGAGCTGTCCCACACGTCACCCTCCATTCCCCGGTCCTTACTCTATTAGAAATAAAACCCTCCTGCTCCCTCCCTCTGTGAGATGTCCCACCTGCCACCCTCTGTTTTCTGGTCCCTGCTCTATTACAAATAAAACCCTCCCACTCCTTCCCTCTATGAGCTGTCCCACCCACAACCCTCTGTTCCACTGTCCACACTCTATTACAAATAAAACTCTCCAGCTCTCTCCCTTTGTGAGCTCTCCCACTCACCACCCTCCATTCCCCGGTCCCCACTCTATTACAAATAAAACCCTCCTGCTCCTTCCCTCTGTGTGCTGTCCCACCCACCACCCTTCATTCCCCAGTCTTGTGCTGGTGTCACCTCACTCCCAGCTTGCTCTGGTGTCTAGTCACACCCCCAGCCTGCCTCAATCTTACCCTGTATACCACAGTGGCACCCCAAGCCTCATATCTTCTAGGTCTGAGCCTGAAATAAAGAAAACAATCCCTAGATGTTCTTTTTTTTTTCTCAAAAAACCTGTGAAAAAGGAAAAAACATCCATCATCAATCAAACCCGCACCCACCCTCCCACTGTGCACCCACATCTCCCCACCCCCTTGACACCCCTACAAACCCTCACTCCCCTGAAGAGGTCCCAGGTTCAAGAATAGCTCTCCCGATCGAAGACACGTCTTCCTGCTGGAACAGGCGACTGCAATATGAGAAACCAAGGTAAATGCAGTTGAATGTATTTCAATGGGAGTTTCAACTGTGGTCTATAACTTTGCTGATTTTTTAAGATTTTGACTCCAAATTATCAACATGGACTTTTGGGGACCCCACCTCATGAACAATACAACTGCTGTTACACAACTTCAGCTGCAAATGTGATTTGGAAGTCCATTGATGAATTCACCTTTCCAGCAGGATTTGTCTAAAGACAGTCATGCTGTTCATGAGGTGGGGTCATAAGAAGGCTATGTTGCAAAATTGGGGTCAAAATGATTAAAAATGCCAGAATTATGGCCATTTGTTGCAATTGTACTACACATGCTCATAACTGTGGTAATTAAAATATTTTTATACCAGATTTACAACACAGCCTTCTTATTACCCTACCTCATGTATGTCACATCTGTAATTTTTAAATCTTGGCCAAAATGTGTTTTTTGCACCTGTGACACAGAATGGCATCATGGTTGCACAGGGTTGGGGAGTTGAATATTTTCTGAACTGGGCACATGAGGTGGGATAATACCATGGCTATGTTGACACTTTTGTCACTGCTGTACTACATATGGGAGCACAGGGACCTAGTTTTAAACAATTTACATTTTTGTTGCTTTCCCATAGGATAACATTGTGATGGCTAGGGAACCTTCTGGATGCTATATCTCGGAAAAACATTCTGATATGGCTTTGACACTACTCACAGCATAGTACTATGCTATTTTGCATGTTTCCAGGCCCTGTGGGAAAAAAATGACTGCTTTGTAACAAATGAGCCACATGTGACCTATGCATTGTGATAAGCATGAGTGGGAGCACAGGGCCCGACTATGGACTGATGGCTGATTGAAATTTGTTGACCAGGAAGAAAAAAACAGACTAAAGCAAAAGCCTTGTTTCCAGCTAGGTCATGGGAGGCAGCAGGGTAAATGCATGACAATGGCAATACCAACGGTGAACATTCGGCATTGACAAATGCTTGTTATAAATGTGTTTACCCAGGATACCCAGCTGAAAGGCAAGTAACATTTTTAGTGGGGTCCAGCTTTTGCAATGTATTTTTCCCCGGATAGAGCAGCATAGATACACAGTTCAGCTGGGGGCTGTGCTGGGGTCCTGGTTTTATGCATTTTTACTATATTTTTACATGGTAGACCGAGTGAGACACAATATCTCATTTTCAGTGGTTTCTTGCTTTTACGCATGTTTAGGTTGTGTTTACCCAGGATAGGCCAACTGACAGGCAATATCTAGTTTTCAGTGGACTCTCACATTTTGACTCCAAATTTCTAACATAGTCTTTTTATGACCTGATGTTATGATCAAGATAGACTGATTGTTTTAAATCCCATCCAAAAGGTGATTTTGCAGTGTGACTGTGAAAACATGTTTTGGAGGGAATTTGAATGATGACATATGTCATGTTCATGAGGTAGGTTTACAAATGGGATATGTTGAACATCAGGGGACAAAATCTGCAGAAATATATTTAAGAGTAAATTTTGGAACAATTCAATATAATTTAGTTGTTTTTTTACATTTTGATCCCAAATTTTCAACATAGTCATAGTCTTTTTATGACACCATGTTATGATCAAGACAGGTGGATTTTTTTTAATAACCTGTCTGAAAAGTGGTTTCACAGAGGGACCATGAAAACATGTTTCAAAGGAGATATGAAAAAAGATACCTGAAATGTTCATCAGCTGGGATAGCAAAAGTGCTTTGTGTACATTTGAGGACAAAATCTGCAAAAGTCACAAAGTCATGAGTAAACATTGAAACATTATTTATTTCCTCATAATGTTGTTTTTTTAACCCCACATTTTCAACACTGTCTTTTTATATCCAGACTGAAAGATGCTTTTGCAATTGCTCCATGAAATCACCTTTTAGACAGGATTTTAAAATGTTCACCTACTGGGTTCCTGAGGTACTGTCATAGAAGACTTACAGGCAGTATAGTGTAGTAGTTCAGGGCACTGAGCTGCAAACCTGGAGACCTGGGTTTGAATTTCATCAGCCCCCACTTACATACTGTGTGTAGAGGTGGGTGAAGTGCTCTCTCTTCGCTACGTAGAGCACTTCGTGTATTAACTCCAATTCACATAGTGCTCCACAATGCGAAGCGTATTACTCTGCCTTTATTTTTTATTGTGAAGTGCATTGAAACCAATGGACATCATGCTACTTCACCTTGTTTTACTGCCTTCCCTTAATTTTAACACGAAATACCATTGATTTTAATGGACTTCACTTTACCTCACCTTTATATTGCTATTTGAGGTGAATTTTGCATTGATTCAAGGGATGACAGGTCACATGGAATATATATTGTCTTGCACAGCCTCAGTTCTGCATAGAGTGTGTAGTGGAAAGCTGGAGACAGTTTGCTTTCAGAGCTCTGAGAATTAAACCATAAAAAAAAAACTTAAAAAATCACTTTTGACCCAGTCATTTTGGTCCAAATTTAGTACATTGATTTTAGGAAACCCTCCTGTGCTTAGATCACTAAGTGCTGATTGTTTTTCTGTGCATTTTGAATGTTAATTTAGAACATTCAGTCTGTGTACTGACAGACACTGTTGAAGTGTGCTCCGGGGGAGGGGCGTACCTGTGGTGGCGTGAGATTGACATGAGAAAGGCAGTCTTTCTAATTGTTTTGTACTAGTAGTGCGTGTTAGTATTTGTGTGTTTATGTACACACAGTAATTCCTGAAGTGATTTTTGATAATTATTTTCTGTTTGTTTTGGTGCAGTGCATATTTTCATTCTGTTTAAAAGATTAGGTTACATAGTATACGTAGTGTTACATTTTCTCTGCATTACCTGTAGTGTGTGAGTGTGTATGCATGCCATCAAGTCAGGCACATTTTATTGTGCCACACAGTAATTGCAGAACTCTGAATCTGTTATCGGTCTACAGCATTTTTTATTACTTCGTTCTATCTAGGTAGTGGACTGGTACTGTAATCCCCACACACCCCCCACCCCCAATCCGGAAAAGGTATTATTTTTCCAGTTTTGGATTTGTGTGACCACTGGTTAAGGGGCTGTTGTTGTGCCTATGCAGCTGCTTCTCTTGAATGTGCAGTATCCATCTGTCTGTGCGTTTGCATCTGTTTAGGACTCAATCTGCATCTGTAAGCCACAGTTGTTGTTTTTTGGCTTCCCATCAACCTCAAAGTTCAGAAATCTAAATTTGTTGTGGATTTTCTGTGTAATCCAAAATAATGCCTGCAAAGAGACGTGGAAGCAAAGATGTTTCTGGCCATGGCACTGCTGTGCCTGGTAAGAGTGGCCATGGGCATGGTAGTACACATCATACGTGCACAGTTGATGCCAGTAAAGGATATCTCCGGCTATGTTTTTCACAGTGCAGTCAGTTGCTTCAATTATGGTTGGAGATGCTGTTGTCCCTGCTGATGGTGCTAATGACATTGCTGATGGCATGAGTATTGCCCCAAGTTCAACCCATGACAATGTAACAATGTAAATGGGGCAAAATTTGAAGACAGAAGTGGGATGGATCATGGGCAACATCAGGAAATATTATTTTCATGGAGAGGGTGGTGGATGCATGGACAAACAAAAAATGCTCCACATTATGGTGTGAAAGCAGCAGTTGGAGCATGGCCATAATTTGGAGTTGGTGACCCTCAATGTGCTCCAGCTGCTGCTCCAGGTTTGCAACCCTGTTTTTCAGGTGGTCCAACTCACTTCACATCAGGCCCAAATCGGTCTGTGTGGCAGGCATTCTTGCAGGGTTGCCAGCGTCCCCTGCAGGTTCTAGAGCAGCCACTTTTTCCATGGCCTGACCATGGTTGACCCCACGTGCAGATGGAGGCCGTGCTGCCACCTGTTGCCCAGCAGGGACAGCAGGTGCATTCCATCCCTGTTCAGCAACCTTGGCTTCCCACTGTGCATGGTGATGGTTTGCAAGGTGGGTGCGCTGCCCTCCTGTCCCCAAATGTCTCCTCTCTCACAAAACCTCTTTCTCCCACACTAGGTAAGGTGAAAGTGAAAGTTTTTCACTGTCTTGCCTGATTAACTTCTTGCCAGAGCCATGTGACAGGCAAACTGTAACACACGTGATCTGTGGGCTGTTTCAATTATCACGCACTTCGCATTCCACAGAAACCAACGTAAAGTGAACACAAAGTCACCTTAACGTGAAGTCATAATGGGGCAGTCATTATAAGGCAAAGTAGTGTAATTCCATGGGGACTTCGCATAATGTTTAATGGCATGGAGTAGATGATTTCCACGCAGTTTTGCAGGTGGCATTAAACTTCGCTGCATCTTTAACTGTGTGACCCTGAGCAAGTCTCTTAACTTCCTTGTGCTCCCGGGTTGCACCTGGAAACAATCTCTGGCTTAGTGTGCCTTTTCTGGATAAACAATTACCCTTTTCCCGTATAGCTCCACCATATGATCACGGTAGGTGGAATTTTCTTATGTCCTGTTCAAAAGTTGACTTCACAGACCAAAAATGAAAACATGTTTTAGAGGACATTTAAAAAGACACCTGTCCTGTCCATGAGGTGGTGTAACCAGAGAGCTATGTTGAAAATTGAGTGCCAAAATCTGCTCACATTGCAATGTTATAAGTAAAGGTTGCAAAAATTCAATCTTTCTTCATAACTTAATTGTTTTGTGACTTTTTGACCCAAAATTTTTAAAATAATCTGTTTATGACCCCCCCCAAACATTACAGGTGTTGTTTATAACATACTGGCCAAAATGTTATTTCACTCAACAAGTGTGAAAACACAGTTTGGGCAGGATTTAAAAAATGACTCCCGTCATGTTCATGAGGTGGTGTGAAAAATGGTTATATTGAAAATTTGAGGTCAAAATATTGAAAATTACCAAAGCTATGAGCGAGCATTGAAACATTTCAACATACCCTCATAACTTTGCTTTTTAATATTCTGACTCCAAATTTTCAACATAGTCTTCTTATGGCTCCACCACAGCAACCACCCAGTAGGTGAAAATGTTCAAATCCTGTCCAAAAGGTAATTTCATGGAGCACCTACAAAATCACCTTTCAGTCCGGATATGAAAAATTTCACTTATCTTGTTCATGAGGTGGGGTCCCAAAAAGACCGTGTTGAAAATCTAGGGGAAAAATATTAAATAATGATCAAGTTATGAATACAAGTTCAAAATGCATTGAAATACATTGATTTCCTCAGTTCCTGGTCTAGCATTGACGAGTGATGACATGTCTCTGGTCTAGAAAGGATTATCGCACTGGACCAGGGTAGGTAAGTAAGGGGTGGGGGTACTGAGCGGAGAGGGTTGGTTGTGGGCAGGGTAATAGCAGCGGGGATGGTGGCAGCAACAGACATCGATGGACTGTTTTCTTTTTTACAGGGTGAAAACATTTTTAAAAGACGTCGAGGGATTGTTTTCTTTATTTCAGGTACCAACACTGGGAATTGGGCACCACAGTGTCAAGTTCCTATTTATGTAAAATGGAAAATGATAGTGAGGTGGGAGGGGTACTTGGCAGAGGGTGGGATCTTTGTAAAATGGGCACATTAAGCGAATGGGGAGGTGGGAGGGATACTTGGCAGAGGGTGGGATTCTTTATATAGGTCATGGGAAGCAATAGGGAGGGGAAGGGATACTTAAGTTAGATCTGAATAAGGCTGAGTTTAAAAAACAAAAGGGACAAATGGAGCTTGTGCAGCCAGTTACATTGCCTAGGGGAAAGGGAGGTGCAGGCTGGTAATAGGTGGCATCAATCAGCTGTTTACTGGGCGGCATCATGCAGATCAAAGTAAAGAGCTGCCCTGTGATTCAGGTGACTCTTTTCTTTGAAAATCACAACATTTCTGTCCAACAAGCACTGAAGAATGTCATGATCAGCCTGGCCAATGATTGGTCTGATACCGCCAAGCCCCTGTCGACTGCCCTGCATTTGAATGACAGTGATACACCTCAAATCCACCATCACAGCAACATGTTCACATTTGCACAAAAGCAAGCATAAACATGGCTCAGTAAAACAGCTATGCCCCATACTGCCAATTTTACTAGCGGAAGGACAATTGCTCAAGAAAATGTGTTTTATTCATTTTTAATTTTTTTTAAAGTTCTTAAATATTTTATTTGAAATAGCAAGCACATGCCCATTTTCTTAGCACAATAATGTACTCCAGAGTGGATTGTGTTGGGCTATACTTGCCATTTCAGAGGCAATAGGGCAATCCACCAGTGTTGGCTGGCCTCACCTTTTTGGGCTCCTCAAACCATTGGAAGCCAAAAATCAATTGAAAGTGTACAAAGGAAATTTACAAAAAAGATCAGGAATCTAAGGGACTTAGATTATTCAGAAAGACTACATAATCTGGAACTATACTTGATGAACTATAAGTGCTTAAGAGGTGACTTATGTCTAACCTATAAAGCAATGCACAATGAAATCCTGTTTGAAACAATTGAAATAACTAAACAAATAAATATTAGCAAAACATAATCACATAAATATAAAATAAAAGCTGATACTAACAGGACTAGCAAGTGCAATTTTTAGTTCACACAGAGAATAGCTAGTACCTGGAATAACCTACTATCAGAAATTGTGATGAGTGAAATCATGTTTTCTTTTAAAAATAAATTGGATAATTACATTGGCAATCAAAACAATTTTTTCCACCAGTAATTCTGGTGGTGAGTTCATAATAGGCTTACCTCAAGAACTCATAATCCCACTCTGTGATTCTATGATCCTCACTATGCCAATTGAAGGGTGGGTATAGCCCTGCACCACCCACCCTGTTGTGTATTTGTTCATTACTCTTGTTATTTTACTCAGCTCCAAAATGGCTCTATCAAATCAGGAGTGGGGAAAACAACATAAGACTGCCAAAAATATTCTTAGCAATTGAGAAAAGGCTTTATGAATTGCAAGTAAAAATAAAATTCTTAAAACCCCAGAATAAATGCTTTATGAATAGATATATATATATGCCATGGAAGTGTTTTTCAGACTGGACATTATATAACTTCAGTTATAAAATGGGCATCAAAAATCCAGAATGCTGATTGGCTAAAACCTAGTTTTAGCCATGTCCTTATCAGCACGTATTGTGCCAACCGGCACTAATTCAGCTAAGCTGACCACACCACAGAAAACTATCACTGTCCCCAACAGCATCGTTCTGAAAAAATGACCCGCAGCTCGCTGCCACGCTAACCAGATCTACAAGCATTCCTCCCCTAACCTGCAGACTACTCGCTGCCACGCTAACCAGATCTACAAGCATTCGTCCCCTAACCTGCAGACTACCCCCTTGTGTTGCCCTATCCCTCAGCCAACACAATCCCGGACTTTTTTTTATTTCAAAACTTACTCTGACCTTTTCTTTCTTATTTGCCAGCTGAAGAAACCGAAACTGACTGTTGACCTCTTGCTGAATTTGGCACTTCAACAGAACAGAGAAACACCTGTAATTCCTTCCGACTGTGAACCAACACATAAAACTACATTATTCATCATCCTTCCTCACAGAAAAAGTTTTTTATGCGACCGCGATGTCTAACGCATTAACGGAAAACCGGAAGTGATACTTCAGTGACCGGGTCACGCGATAAATATCGGCAGCAAACTAATTTTTTCAGACAGTAAGCATAAGTCCACAACCATCAGCACACTTAAAAAAAATGACACACATCAGAATAAAAAGAATAAATGGAAGTAATAAATCAGCAAAATGCAGAGTGACCTAGAGAAAACCGGAAGTGATACTTCAGTGACCAGGTCACGCGATAAATATCGGCAGCAAACTAATTTTTTCAGACAGTAAGCATAAGTCCACAACCATCAGCACACTTAAAAAAAATGACACACATCAGAATAAAAAGAATAAATGGAAGTAATAAATCAGCAAAACGCAGAGTGACCTAGAGATCAACTGTGGGGGGGGGGTCCCTCACCATTACCCTTGCTTCACTCGATGATCTGTACCTGAAAACGAAGCTGTGAAACAAAAAAAAAAACACAATAAAATAAATCTAACAACTAAAAAGAACATGGGGGAAGGGTTACAACTTCAAATCCCACCCTGCCAATGAAACACTATTGAAACTCAC
Organism: Neoceratodus forsteri; assembly: GCA_016271365.2. Lineage (NCBI taxonomy): Eukaryota > Metazoa > Chordata > Ceratodontiformes > Ceratodontidae > Neoceratodus > Neoceratodus forsteri. The sequence continues at coordinate 1,494,778 of JADMNL010000041.1, forward strand.
ATAATGAATGGAACTATTTTTTCTAGTATTTCAAATCTTAAAGGTTTTTTTTTATACTCTTCTGTCCTCTAATTTTTTTTTTCATTATTTTACCATGAAATACTAAGTAGCCCATTTTATAAGCGCAATAACATACTCCGAGGTGTGGGTTACGTGCTGATAAGAGCACGCCTAGGGCCGTAAGGCACTCGGCGCAAGCGCCTCGTGCCTTAGCACACCCCTAGATGTGCTCTTATCAGCACGTAACCCACACCTCGTCATGTGTTATTGCTTACTTAACACATTCATGGAGGTTTATAGACCTCATCTGCCATTAGAGGTGGATTACATAGAAACATAGAAAAGTGACAGGCAGAAAAAGTACTGAACAGTCCATCCAGTCTGTCCCAATATTCCCTACTTAAAGATGCTATAGTCCCCATCCTCCTTCCCAGTCACTTTTTCCCTCCCTCCATTCCAGTCTAACTCCTCTTCCCAGTCACTTTTTCCCTCCCTCCATTCCAGTCTAACTCCTTTATATGCAGCCAGCTTCCTCTTGAATGTTGCTGTTGTCTTGCTTCCACAACTACTGGACTATGAAGCTGAACACACACACACACAGACACACACTCTCGACCTTCAATACAGTATGCACCTCATATTACAGGAAGTGAGACTGGAGGCCCTTGAATCTGTCAGACTCAAATGGCAGGTAAAATCCTATACCTTGTTGGTGAATCATGAATGGAAAGAAATTTTGGAAGAAACACCCAAACTGACAGTCTCCCCAACTTGTCAAGATTTAAGGTGGAAGGTATCTATAAGATTCTTTGACACCACAGTGAACAAACATTTCCCAGTTACCAAAGAATAAAAATAAATAAATTTCAATGGGCTTACATAACTTAGTGAGGAGTTATGTCTGTGCAACTTTGTTGATAGTCTGAAAGTAGTTGAATGAATGTGTTGCTGATTATCATAGATGAATACTTTAATTGTTTGCACTCTCTGTTCCACAGGAAACTACCACCCTGTTGTGGGACCAAGAAGGCAAAGGAACTCTCTTGGAGAGGGTTCCACCCCTAGAGGTGTCATGAAAACTAATTCCTTTAGGCTAAAGGTACCTTAGGAAGGAGCCTTAAGGAGAGAGGTGTGCCACTGGAGGAGGAGGGGAGGATGGTGGGGCAAAGAAACAGTGCTTTTGAGTTAGGCTGGAAAGAGGTGACTTAAACAGCTCAGGCAGGGGTGTGGTTGGTTGCTCCCGCCCATTGAATTGCAGGCATAGCCTTTGAATTCAATGGGCTTATTCAATTTATTGAGCAGTTATGCTTGTGCAACTTTGTTGATAGTCTGAAGGTATTTGAATGAATATGTTGGCGATTGTCATAGGTGAATACTTTGACCATTAACACTCTCTGTTCCACGAGGAACTACCACTCTGTTGGGGTACTTTAAAGGCAAAGGAACACTCTTGAGGAGGGTTCAATCCCTAGAGATGTCACAGTAACATAATTCCTTCAGGCTAAAAGTACCTTAGGAAGGAGCCCCAAAAAGTACTGAGCAGCAAGTAGTGACCACAGAGCCTGAGTGAGGACAGATTGATGGCAACTAGTAATTACTAGAAACAGACAGAAAATGAAATGAGCAATGACTGACATATATCGAAACTGATAGCAGAAGAGGCATGACTTTCATAAGGAGAGAGGGAATGGCAATGAAAGGGTGGGCACCATCTAGCCCCAACTCACAGTGGAAACATACCTGGGCAAACCTTATACTAATATAAATGTACTACATTATGGACCATCTGCTACAGGGACTACTTAACTTTTATGACCTTTGGCATAGAGGAGAGGAGAGGAGAGAGAGGAGAGGAGAGGAGAGGAGAGGAGAGGAGAGGAAAAACCCTACAAGGGGGAAACCTCTGGGGATCCAAGACTGTGGTCGCCTTCCTTCCAGGCTTGCGATACATTAGTGATGGCTCAGATATTGCAATTTAGAGACCTAATTCAGTGGAAGATTTTTTTTTTTTAATTCAATATACTTTGTTAACTTTTCTTTTAACATCATGACCACAGAAATATGGGTGACAATTAGAAAAACAAGAGGTTCACCCCACAGGGCGAAGATTTTTTTAAGGAAGAGCTCTCAATCTATTCCTCTAATGGGAAAGCTGTAGGGGATGCTGTGAGCCAATCTCTGCAGCTAAAGGAGGTTCCCTGTAAAGGAGGCCATCCCCAATGGCAGGAGGAGGAGGAGGAGACTAACAACCACTGAAAGGCACTCACTTGGCCTCCATGAAAGGTGGCCTAGAGAGGTAGCCAAACCCTTGAGGGGTAAGGCATAAGAACTGAGCCCTTTAAGGGGCAGGACTTGGAGTTGTATGATCTTCACTCTTGATGGGCAGAGAAAGGGAAGGAGGTGGAGACCAGATGAACCTTAGGCAGCTGAAGAGGAAATAGCTTTTGAAGGTGCTGCTGATGTGGTCTGCACAGCTAAAGGAGCCCTGTGGACTTAGAGGCCCTACCATCCAGCAGCTGAAGTCTTAAATGCCACATCAAGAGGTGTCACCAAGTCGATCTTGCATAGCTAAAGCTTCCCTCAGAGCATAGAATATTCTCATCCCAAAGGCAGAAAGAGAAGGACCCCCACCAGAGTCGAGGGACCCACCCTCAAGATGCAAAATGCAGACTTCAAGGGGGAAGAGCAAGATCATGGACTTAAAGGGTAGGAGCCCTGTAAACCATGCTATGGTTGTGGCTGGCATGCATCTGAATGCAGGAATAGTGGGAGGCTGATGACAAAGCCTGATGACCATGAGCACATGGAAGAAAGAAAACATAGTCAATGTAGAATGGCTGACTGAGACATTGAATGACAACTAGAACACTAAATTTGACTGAATGATATGAGTTTGGACTGAATTATGAATGCATACAAACCAGTTCCATAAGAAAGGTTAGTGTTAGTTGCTGATACATTGCAAGTCAGGTAGGCTGAGGCAGTAGAAACAACAAATGAAATCTCTAGGGAAAGCAGGAGCATATGGGAACTGAAAACTAGGGAGCAGTAACTGCTGAAGTGAACAACAACAGATCCCAGAAGGGAATGGCTGCCTGGCGAGGAGCCAGGTGTAAACAGTTGAGGATTGTAGTTGAACAGAGAGTTTGCTAAAGGTGTGATAAAAAGCAGAATAAGAGTCAGAATAGCACAAGTCAAAAGCAAATGATGAAGACAGGACGCTAGGAAAACTAGAAGGCTCAAAACGAAACCAAAACTGAAAGAAATACAATGTGCATGAGAACAGGAATGCAGCAGGAATAGGAGAGTGAGAGAAGCACAAAGTACAGCCAGGAAGGTAGAAAGCAAAATACTGACATAGAAAGCTGGAGATGAACAAAACAAGCACAAAGTCCAGGGAGGTGGGAGACAAACACTGGGGGCAAAGCCTCTGACTACAGCAAAGAAACAATGCTTTGGGTGAGGCTGGAAGGAGCTGACTTAAATAGCTCAAGCAGGAGGAGTGGCTGGTTGCTCCCACCCACAGAATTGCAGGCATAGCCTTTGAAAAATAATCAAACATTTCAGACTACAGTTACAGACTATTGCTGGTAGTGTTGCTGGGCTAAAGGTTGGCTCTTCTGGTTCTGAAGGATCAGGTTGGGTCAGACCAGACAAATTGGAACTAGTACCAGAACCAACAATATAATATACAGAAAAAAAAGGTGCTGTCAGTGTCCCACAATTCAGAGTCAAAAGGCTGAGCGGTATGCCCTCCCTCCCTTAATAAAACAACCCCCTCCACCCTAACTCCTCATTCCCCTTTGAAGAAATTATGAAGTCTTTGGGGTAACAGCAGCAGTGTATGTCTTTATCCTCTGTCCTTCCCTCTGCGACCTTGAGAGGGACAGCATCCCATATGCATTGCCAAATTGCTGCTAGTTCCTGGTGACTGGACATGTAAAAACTTCCTTAGGTGCCATCTTGGTGGCACAACAGTATGTGCCTATGTCTTTTGTTGCCTTTTATTGTTCATAGCTGCTCTCCCAATACCCTGTTATGCAGGAGGAGCAGAGCAGTAGCCAGCATGTGACTGGGTGTCTATGTATTGCTTGGTGACAAAGCAGTTTAGAGCAGGAGTTGCATAAGTTCATTCTTATATTTTCATGTAAGAATTCTTATATGGTCCATATAATGGCTGAAACCAATTTACCTCCAGTTTGTGGTATTCTTGGTAAATTGATAGAAATGCATTCCATGGAAAGGATCAATGAATTAGTTAGGCTGTGGTTTTACAGACAAAACCACACCTGGGGCCCAATATTCAAACATGTGAAAAGCAGAATGCAGAAATTTGAACTCCACCCTGTGATAGCCCTGGTGCCCAAAGACGCTATATTGAGTGGAATAGCACACTGGCACTATCCCACTGAATATACGGCCACGTCAGCTCAGTGTTAAGCCACTTAGCGCCATACTGACATGGCTCCCAAAATAGGGCACCACAATGGCAAGTGCCTGAGCCCATTTTCTGATATTCAAATGGACCCATGCAAATGAGGCCATTGAGCATGCAGGGTGCTAAGGTGCTATTTGCATGCCCATCATGGGCTCATTTGTATGGTGAGCGAGGCTGGTTTTCATGGTGCCGCACCCCAACTCCTGGTCCAAGACAGCTATCCCTGGTGCTAGTGGTTCTCTCTCCCTCCAATCCCACTCCCGTATAACATGCATCATGTTCCTGGTGTCTAGTGGTGCCCCCTCCCTCTGGTCCCAGTCCCATATAGACAATAACATATCCCTGGATACAAAACAGAAAAGAGCTGCATGCCTGGTTTCTGCAACATCACTGCCACTGAGAGGGAAGCTTTAGAGATAGTAACAAAAAAATAAGTCCATTATAATAAAGCCTGCAGGTAAAGGGGGAGGAATTGTTGTTTTGAAAATGAAAGATTATGTGGCAGAGGTTGAAAGACAACTTGGGAACAGTGAATTCTATTCAGTAACAAGTATGGAAAATGTGAATAAGGTTAAGAAACGTGTAGATGATTTTTTGGCATGGGCAGAATATGAAGGTTTTATAACAGAAAGGGAGAAGGCATTTCTGTCAACAGAGTATCCCTAAAGGCACAGTTCTATATTTTGCCCAAAATCCATAACACTCTTATTAAGCCACCAGGTAGGCCTATCATTTTTGGTACAGAGCTGTTTGCAAGATATGTAGATGATAATCTGAAACCCCTTGTTCCTAAATTGTCTTCACATGTCCGAGACACAGGAGATGTGCTTAATGTACTGAGGGATGTTAGAGTGAAGAGAGGTTCGATGTTACTTACCCTGGACATCGGGTCTCTCTACACTAACATCCCTCATGAGGGAAGCTTACAAGCTATCAGACAATATCTGGATAAAAGATCAATGGATAGTGGTCCAGATACTGAACTCTTGCAGGATATGACCAGAATTGTACTACAGAATAATGTTTTCTATTTTGACAATAGATGTTACACCCAGAAAAAAGGAAAAGCCATGGAGGCAGGTTTGGCCCCAAATTATGCAAATCTATATCTAGAATACTGGGAAAAAAAAGCAGTGTGGAATAAACTTGCAAACCCTTTCTATGATAAAATTCAATTGTGGAAGCGTTTTATTGACGATGTTCTCATGATGTGGTGAGAGGATGAAAAAGAACTGAAGGACTTTGTGTCATTCCTTGAAGAGAGTAATCTGAACCTTAGGTTTACTTATAACTTTCACAAGGAAGAAATTTTTATTTTAGGATTTAAAAATTTTTGTGAAAGAGAATGGCACTTTGGCAACAACTTTGTTTCGCAAGCAGACTGATTGTAATTCTGTCTTGCTTGCAAGCAGTTGTCACCCTCACCAGACTATTGAGAACATTCCACAAAGTCAGTTTCTTTGCATAAAAAGAAACTGTAGTGAACAGTGTAATTTGAGAGAGGAAATGGAAATGTTGTCTGGGGGGAGGTCACATGATGCAAGGCACCTAGAGGCAGCACTGAGCCAAAGCTCCCGCCTATCAACCTCATTAAAAGGTTAATTTTCCTTCATTTAAGGTGCAGAAATAGTTGCAGACCTTAGATATATGCTATACTAGAGATCAAAACACTAGAGATTGCCAAAAGGAGTGCTTTCTAGACGAGAGAATCGGTATTAAACAACGGGATGGAAGCTGAGAAGAAACAGGCCTCCATCAAGCACACTCCTCCAGCTAACCCAGAGAAAACTGCTAAAAAAATAGAAACATCAGAGTTCCGGGGGTACCCTAAGTCAAGTGCTTCCAGCTCCTTGACTAATCCTCTAACAGAGGAACATTTTTTGCAAGAATTGCTTCCTTTCAGAGAGACTCTAGAAGATATATCAGCAGAGTTAAAATCGCTCCGTAGCGACCTAAGCTCCCTGTCACAAAGAATAGGGGATGCTGAAGTGAGAACCACCTCTCTGGAGAGGTGGAAGGAGAGAATGGATCCTGAAATTGTTCAACTCCGACTACAGCTTAAGAAGCTGCAACTGAAAACTGAGGATTTGGAAGGGAGAAGTCGAAGGAACAATGTCTGGATACTAGGCCTACCTGAAACAGAAGAAGGCCCTGATACTATTGGTTTCCTTCAGAAATTCCTAGTTAAGATTGTGGTCCCATCTCCATTAAGCCCACAGTACCATATAGAACGGGCACATCGTTCCCTCAAGTCGAAACCCCCACCTGGATCACCACCACGTCCAATAATAGTGAAATTCCTTAGCTATCTAGAGAGGCAACATGTTATTTCCAAATCAAAGGAGCTTCAAGCTATCCTGGCTATGGGGTAATACGAAGCTGAGGATTACTCAAGATCTCCCTTTTGAAATTCACCAAAAGCGATCAGCATTCCATCCCACGGTCAGCAAGTTAATAGCAGCAGGAATCCGTTTCAAGATGGTTTACCCAGCTAAACTGCAAGTGGCTATTGGCATTCTTATGAATCTCAGGAGCAGGCAACTTCGGAGCTAACAATCAAGCTACCTAACTTATTAAAGACTGGTTAAACTGTCATCTCAGATATCTCAGGCTTTTAAGCCTTTGTCTCGTTGGAGTGGACTGCATACCTGTTTGGTATCTCTTCTCTCTGTCTCTTTCTTCTCTCTACCCTCTCTCGTTTTTCTCTTTCTCAGACTGATTTTGAGGGGCTGCCAGGGAGTCCTGAGGCCTAGCAGGCCTGGTGTGGCAGTGTGATTGCTGGGGGTTTCCAGTGGGGGGGAGTAGGAACCTTTTGGTCGGTGCACATTTCCTAGAGCCGCTGAAGGGGACAGTTCTGGTGTTAGTCCCATAAGTTACAGGTCCCCCGATAACTTCCCCACTCCTGAGAGTGTTCTCATTCCCATTAAGTTTATTAAGCTAAACCACAAGGGGGATTTATTCCCTGTGTGTCTCTCCTTTTGGGATCTCTAACCCTTGAGGTCTGCTTCACGAGTTTTCTAGACATATTTAATCTCATTTGGGTTAATTTTCTCAATTGCCTGTATGATGATTAATCTATATCTCGATGGTCTCATTTTAACTTTCCCTGAATTATTTCTGCACTTTCTCCAATCACCTTCCTGATCCAAATCAACCTTTTTTTTTTTTTGTTTTCTTTTTTCTTTTGGAGGGGTGGTGGGTGGGGCTTTGGGGCAGAGCAATCTTTGGGAGAACTGCATATCGCACCAGACAAGGGGGGAGGGCGATCTCCCCGGGGGGTTCAAAAGGCAAGCCAGCCATTGGCCATTTCTGATATATTTCACCGAGGTAGTCTTTGGCACCAATGCTCAGACTTGGTATTTATATGGAGTCATAGCTTCCCAGGGGAAGGTCGCCTATTGGGCTGGTTCCTCTATATTGGAGATTTTCACATTGGGAATTATTTTCTAAGAGGGACCTTTTGTACATAGTTTGAGTGGGTTGTGGGGGAAGGGTCAATACTCAAGGCTGCTTACTTTTCTGAATTCAGCAATAGTGGGAGTTAAAAGGATACAATTATATTATCCCATTTCTTCAACTTTGCTAACCTATACTGATGAATATTGGCAAGAGTTCTCTGGTTTGGGCTCTATCTTTGTTCAAAAGGGGTTGGGGAGGGACTGGTGTGCTCTTGGGGTTATGTTCCTACCACTGTCTCGGATTATTATTTCTTCAAAGAGTTGGTAATGACTGCAGTAACAATTAAAATTGCCACATGGAATGTTAGAGGAGTCAGAGACATGACTAAAAGATATCAAGTTCTCAAGAATTTTGTTCTCCTAAACGTAGATATCCTCTTGATACAGGAAACCCACCTTCTCGCTCCCGAAACAAATGGGCTACATAGACAGGGGTTCTCTCAAGTCTTTACTGCCTGTGGTTCATCTGCGAGCAGGGGGGTAACAATTCTCATCAAGAAGCATGTTTCATTTGTAGCAGAGGAAACTCTCTCAGATCCAGAAGGCAGATTTATTCTAGTCTAAGGCACGCTGTATAACAGCACAGTCATTCTAGGTGCAGTATATGGCCCAGTGGGAGGTAGTCCAGAGTTCCTTATGTGTCTGGCAGACAAACTGAGTAGATTTTTGCCTTCCAAGTTAATCATAGGGGAGACTGGAATATACCCCTGACGCAGGACTTGGATAGAACATATAGGCCATTAAAACCCCTATCCCCTCCGCAGCAAGCCCTAAGGGATTTTATGGGACTACTGGGTCTGTGTGATCCATGGCTCCTGTTCAATCCCTCTGGTCAGGTCTTCTCATTTCACTCCCAGGTTCACCAGTCGTGGTCTAGGCTGGATTATATCCTAACTAGCTCTTCACTTTTAGCTAGCCTTCACCAGACTGGTATGGAACCGATTGTCATATCAGATCACTCAATGGCATGGATAGTGATTTCTCCTGATCATGTAGTCAACGGGACACTACCTGGAAACTGAACACACAACTTTTAAAAGAGGAACACACACTCTCTCACATAAAAGATGTGATTTCATTTTTTATGGAAACTAATAAAGGTTCTATTAGAAGAGCTGATCAACTATGGTGCTCCTTTAAATGTTATATTAGGGAGGAATTCATTAAATTAGCTTACAAATGGAAAAAGCAAAGGGAGGCAAGAATTATTTCTTTGTCAAACCAAATCAAGGAGGCCGAAAACATCTTATCTACCTCTTCCCCTTCGGTCTCTTGGAATACCTGTTGAAACTTAGGAATGAATATGCAGATTTATTAAAAGAAAAGGCAGAATACACCATCCTGAAAACTAAAGCTCGCTACTTTGATCAAGGTGAGAAGCCAGAAAGAATGCTGGCCCTCCGGTTACGGGCAGTGAAGATCTCACAGCTCATCCCTTCTATTCTGGCCTCAGATGGCTCTATTAAGACCTCCCCACATGATATCTCTCAGGTTTTTGAAACATTTTATAAAAATTTTTATAGTAAAATTCCTGCACAGGCCACAACCCCAAGCATAGAGCAATATCTGGATCGCCTGGACCTCCTGTCCCTTCAGGCACAACATTGCTCGACTCTGTCTTCCCCAATCACTTTGAGGGAGATAGAGGAGGCAATTAGGGAGCTCGCACTGGATAAAGCACCAGGACCAGACGGCTTCCTCTCCAATTTCTATAAAACCTTTTCCACTGAATTAGCTCCCCTCCTCTTAAATTTATTTGAATATATTTTCACTTTAGATATTCTGGACCCTTCTTTGCTGGAAGCCACAATAGTTCTCATCCTGAAGCCTGATAAACCGCATGATGATCCTGCCAGTTATCATCCAATCTCACTTTTAAATTATGATATCAAAATTCTAACAAAAATCTTGTCTCTCAGAATTAAGAAGGTATGGTCTCATCTCCTGAGCCCTGAACAGGTGGGATTTGTTCAAGGTCGATCTTCAGCCGATCACCTACAGCCCCTTTCACATATTTTTCAGGCTGCCCAGGACTCCCAAATTCCCATGGCTTTAATCTCATTAGATGCAGAGAAAGTCTTTGACAGAGTTAACTGGGAGTTTCTCTGGGCTACTCTCAAAAAAATGGGCTTTCCAACAGTTTTCATTCGATGGATACAGACGGTTTATCAAGCTCCCTCCGCTAAAATTTATTGTAATGGTGTATTTTCTCCAAGGTTCTCTTTATTTACAGGCACCAGGTAAGGTTGCCCCTTATCTCCCTTTCTTTTCAATTTATATCTGGAAACTCTTCTACGTAGTCTCAAGTGCGCTTCTTAGGTCAAGGGCTGTACAATACATCAACAGTCCTTGACCCTCTCAGTATATGCAGATGACATCCTACTCCACTTGGCCTATCCCGATAAATCATTATCACATGCATTACAAATTGTCAGACAGTTTGGACTTGTATCTAATTATAAGTTAAATTTGTCAAAAAACGTAATTTTTCCTCTAAATGCTCTCACCCACCAGGCAAATTTTACCCATCTAGGCATGAAGTGGTCCCCTCACTCTATTAAATATCTGGGCATTCATCTCACCAAAGACTCAGAGACTCTTAGGAAGCTTAATTTAGATGACTTAATAACAAATATGCAACAGGAACTTCAAAGATGGGAGAGCCTCCCCCTCTCAATTTGGGGTTGTATCAGTATTGTTAAAATGAACGTCCTCCCTCATCTCTTTTATCCCCTAAATTTATTAAATCTCTGGCTCCCATTGTCCTATTTTCATCAATTTCACTCTGTTCTCTCCAAATTTGTCTGGCGGGGTAAATTTCCCAGGCGCTCTTTCACTAAACTCGGCCTCCCCAAGGAATTGGGGGGCTTCGTCTCCCTAATTTCACCTTTTATTATTGGACGAGCCATCTGTCAAAATTGGGAAGATGGTTTTCAGACACAAGTGATGGTTACTTACCTATCTGGCTACAATTAGAAAGGAAACTTCTCGCTCTTCACGGCTTTAATTCCATAGAGGTATTTTTCTCTCCTTGTTCTGCGTTACCAAACTCCATACAAGATTCAGTGGTGTGAGTCTCCATTAAGGTTTTAGCGCAATGCTGGAATTTTTTTTAATATCTCACATAAAAAAGATATGGTGCAACCCTTTTTTCAGAATCCAAATATTAAAATTGGGGGTTCATTACTTTTCCTGGATTGGATCCCTCAGTTACAGGAAGTCTCAGTAGAGGACTTATATGGTCAAACCACTCTCCTGTCATCCCCAGACATAATAGCTAAATTCAACATCCCTCAGAAATAAATTTTCAAAGTGTTTCAGTTGAGACACCTTATGGTGTCCAGTTTTGGAGTCGCACTATCACAATCTCAAGTTAAGCCCTTTCTGGAACAGATACAGAGATACACCAGTGAATCCCATGGTATATCAGCTATTTATTCTTTTCTTTTGGGAATCAATTTCCTGAACGCTCTTCCAGGTTCTAAAGTTTGGGCTTCCCTTCTGACTGATGTTAGTCCCAATTGGAGTCAGGTTTGGAAGGACCTACATAGGTACCTTACCGAAGATAGACACAGACTTATTCAGTATCATATTTTAAATAATATGTATTACTCTCCGGTTAGGCTAGCCAAGTTGAGTAGGCTTCCTGTGGCAACCTTTACCAGATGTGGTTTAGCTGAAGGGAACCTGATTCACATTTTCTGGCATTGTAGCAAAGTGACTCCACTTTGGAATGCTATTCAATCTAACCTAGACCTTTATTGGGATTAGGAGATCTATTTACTATAGAGATATGTATCCTTGGGATGCTCTCGAACATTAATATTAAAGAACGTAGGTTTCACATGGCCTTAATTTCTATTGTGGTTAAAAGATTAGTTCTCAAGCATTGAGTGGATCAATTAGTTATAACACATGAAGAATGGTTGAAGGAGATGTCACGTTGCTTCAATACTGAGAGATTGATAGCCAGTTCCTGGAACTGTATGGAGGTATTTAACCGTAAATGGGGTAAATGATATGCCCTACACTTAAATTGAAATATGGAAGATACAGGTCTCTGTTTATCTTAATTGGTTGGTCTTATTCATCTCTGGTAAATGCCGACTGTTACTCTCTAATTCACGACTTCTTTTGAGTTGTTATGTTTATGAGGCACATTCAAGGGGGAGGGTGGGGGGAGTTAAGAGGGGGGGGGGTTTATAGGGCTATTGGTATTGTTTTGGTTTTATTGGACCCGGAAACAGTCTGATGTATGCTACTCTGTATCTATCCTGGCCAATACTGTGTACAGTCAATCCTGTAGCTTTTTTTCTGGTTATGTGGAATGTAAATTCAATAAAATATTGAATTAAAAAAAAAAAAAGGAAATGTTGTTTGACAGATTTAGAGGGAGGGGTATGCTGCAGCTTCCATTCAGAAAGCTAAAGAGACTACAGAAGGAATAGAGAGAGACATGCTGTTAGAAAGGAAGCAAATACAACAGATGGATATAGCGATACAACAAGAACGTATGAACTTTGTCAGTATTTATAATATTAGATCATGGAGAATTAGGGATCTTATTTATAAGAACTGACATGTTCTAGGAGCAGATTTATAGACTAAAGGATATTGCTAATCATCCGCCTAGGATGACTTTTAGGAGAGCTAAGAATTTAAGGGACACACTGGTACATTCAGCATATCAGGATCGGTCTGGAAGCAATAGGACTTGGTTGCCTCACCTACCAAAAGGGTATAAGAAATGTGGCCACTGTAAATATTGCAGTGTGGTAAAGGAGTGTACGATGTTCAGGAACCCTGTGGATGATCATGTGCACAACAGTCACCATTTCATCAATTGTGATACTACTTACATTGTTTACCTGTCACTGTTTGAATGTGGTGCATAGTATGTTGGAAAACCAAAAAGGAAAATGAAGGAAAGAGTTGGGGAACATAAGAGAGCAATCATTAATAAGAACTTAGATTATGTGTGGGCCCAACATATTCAGAATGTACAGAATCCAGTTGAACATCAACTAAGTTTCATTGGTAGAGAACATGTCCAGTTGGGACCAAGGGTTGGAGACAGAGATACACAGCTTGGTAAACGAGAGGTGTACTGGATTTTTACCCTAGAATCATACAAGGGGAAGGGACTAAATGAGCAGATTGAACTTAAAATGTCTTGAAAGATAGACGTTAATTCTGTTATTTCATATTGTCTGTAATTATTTTGTTTCCTCCTCTCCTGCAGATAAAAATATATAAGCAAGATCGAGATAATACTGTACATTTTGCCTTCAATTCTCCCCCCCCCCCTTTTTTCATATACCATTGGTGGTCCCATTGGGTAGACTTGATGTATGCCCAACAGTTCTTTCCTTTCCCTTTCCTTCTTCTTTTTCTTTTCCCTTCCCCTTTTTTGCCATCCCCTCTCTTCCCCCATTTTTCCTCTTCTCTTCTCCCCCCCATCCTGCTCCCCACCTCTTTCTTCTGGTCTGTATATATATATATATATATATATATATATATATATATATATATATATATAAGTAATCCTGTTGCTCAATACCTAATTTCTATAATAATTTTCCCCCTATGGATCCCTCAAATGCTCTCTCTTTTTTCCTCTCAAAGAGCTATATGCAAATATTGTATTAAAGGATTTTTCTGCATTTTTGATCCTATGAGTTAAGGTCTGGATTTAAAGGACAGAGTTTTTAATTATGCCTTTCACTATATTCGCATGTTTGCCTTTTGTGTCTGTGCATCTTCAGTGATTATAATGAAACGTAGTAGGAATATAGTTTTCTTGTGTCTTGTTGAAATGCAGTAAATGTATGAATATATTTATATATATTTTTTCACTGTATTTAATTGGTAGCACTTTATATGACTATGTACCTTAAATATGCACATTTGAAATGTATGTCATGTGATCAGTCTGTTGCTATTTAAATGTTGGGGAAGATAAGGGGTAGCATCTTTGATAAAGACTCATCGAGTTGAAAAGTCAGACCTTCTTTTGCGTGGTTTTCCTCGGACCTTTTGATCTATTCGTGATGTGCATGGCTCAATAAATGGAGGAAATGTTTTTTAATCCAAGAATATCTGACTCATGATCTTTTTTTATGCATCCTGGTGAGTGCCGTGACTGTTTTTTTCCTTTTATAAACATATCCCTGGTGTCTAGTGGTACCCCCTTCTCTTGGATCCCACTCCTGTATAGTAAATATCATGTTTCTGGTATCCAGTAGTCCCTCTCTCCACCCTCATCCATCCCCAATGTGTTCAGTCTTAGTCCCTGGTGTCCAGTGGTCCCTCCCCCCACCCAGCACTGTCAGGGGGATTGACAAACTGGGTGGGCATTCATTCACACAGGGATGGGGATCGTGTGGGGGGAGGGACTGCTAGACACCAGGGACTAAGACATAACACATTGGGCATGGGTTTGGGTGGGAAGATGGTCCACTGGACACCAGGAGCTAAGACGTACACCATCAGGCATGGGTGCAGGTGGGGGGGCACCACTAGACACCAGGAACATGATATTTACTATATGAGAGTGGGACTGGAGGTAGGCGGGGCACTACTAGACACCAGGGAGTACTATGTTGATGGTTGGGGGGACGACACACTTCCAACCACTAGGGTTGCATGGGAGTAAGTTGTGGTTTAGGTTGGCAGTATATTTGGGGCACACAAGGGGATGCACAAAATACCCTTTCACAGCACAAATACTCTAAATATTGGACTGCACCAATATTCAGATCCCTGTCCCTCAACTTGCATTGCACCCTCCTCCACAGTTTACCCAGTTGCAAACCCCGTTTGCCTGTGCTAACCGAGTTTTTAAAAATGGGACATCCACACAAATGCAAACTAGGATTTGCACCCTGGCAAACTTTTGAATATCTGGCTCCTGGTGAGGAGTGGCCTTGCATTAACAAGAGTCATAGACCCTCACAGTCTATCCTTCAGCCCCACTCTCTTCCCATTTTTCTCATTTTTATTGACACTTGAGAATTACCTATAAAGTCACATTTCATGTTAGAGTGTACTCTGTTTCTCCAAGTTGATTAAACATTGATAAACATGTCAACTTTTTTTGTATCTTAGCCATGCTTTTATAGATCTTTTTCACTACTTTAGGATTTTTGGCCTGGGAAGGCACAATGAACCAAAGTTTGTTTCTAGGTGTGACCCAGGAGTAAGGGGAGGTGGCTTGTTCAGAGTCACACAGTATGCAAGTGGGGACTGTAGCACTCATATCAGTACAAAAGGTTTGCAAGCTCAACCCCTGTATCTACAATACAACTTAATAAAATTAGTGGGGTGGCTCCTGGTGTTTGATCAAACAAAAGCATATAGTTAAAGTACCAGGGCACTCCCCCCACCCCCTTTTGCTATATTAAAGCCTGCAACTTTTTAGAATAACTCCAATGTTCTTACTTTTCATACATTGCGGAGGGGTTCTTGGTTCTCATTATCCATCTGAACCATGATTAAGCCTGACCATTTCGGCAAAGTGACCACCTCCATCGGTCAGGTAAAAAGCACCACATTTTAATTTGCCATATCAGAGCTGAAGTTACCCTGCTTCCTCTATTTTTATTGAAGAGACCACTCTCCTGTCTTCATTACTTATAGTTTACTCTAGCCAATGAAAGGCCCCACTAATTTTATTAAGTTGTATTATAAATACAGGGGTTGAGCTTGCAAATCTTTTGTACTGATTTGACTGTAGAAGAAGTGTGGCCTCCTTCTAATTGCTAAGCTCCCCATTAAACACCTGTGAGCCTTTCATTGGCCAGAGCATACTATAAGTAATGAAGCCAGGAGAGTGGTCTCTTCATTAAAAATAGTGGAAGAACATTGGAGTTATTCTAAAAAAACTGCAGGCTTTAATGCAGCAAAAGGGCAGGGAGTGCCCTGGTACTTTAACTATAGATTGTAGGATTCATACCTAGTTCTGCTGGGTCTTCGGGTTTATAGCTTGGTGCTCCAACCTCTAAACCAGGGGTGGGCAACCTAAGATAATCAGAGGGCCACAGATGCGGCCCTTAAACACCCCCAAGGGCTGCAAGACCCCCATTTACCAAAGTCACAAGCCAAATTTATACATTTGAATTAAAAACAAGCTATATATAACATGTCCATTACAGCCTACAGCCTATCTTCCTTGCACAGAGAGCCTCCTGGTGTATTTTTGGATGGATGAGGGGGCCACAGGTTGACCACCCGGGGGGCCGCATGATGGGTTAACCACCACTGCCCTAAGCTATAGATAGTTTTTAAGCATTGCACAGACAATGTGGGAAGTGTGATGATTTATCTTGGAGATAATTATAAGGGGCAAGTTAAGTTAGCTAGATCAATTTCTGGGCAATTAGATCTTTTAATACTTCAAGTACAGGGTCTTTCAGGCTTTTGTTTTACTTATGCAGTTTGTTAAAGGCCAGCATCGGCAAATATTTCAGTTTTACAAACATTAAGTGAGCTTATTACTCCTTTTCTTAAAAATGAGTTTGTTCTTATGGGTGATTTTAACTGGAATATGCTACTTCCACAGCTAGATGTTGTAAACCAATTTAAAGCTCTTAACTTAGCTCAGCTGATATCATTGCCAACAAGACCAAATAAAATCAGTAATGAAAAGGATTGACTCTTGGATCTCATTTTTACTAATAGGCCATACAGATATATTTCTGCGATACATGAATTAGACATAAGTGACCACTGTTTTAGTTCCTGTATAAGGGATAATAAAAGGAAAATAGAACACTCACAATTGATTTTGGCGAGGTCTTATAATATATTTAATACTCAAGCTTATTTGAGAGACATAGCTGGAATAAACTGGAATTTATTATATGTTTGCCCAGACATGAACTCAGCATGGACTTTTTTTAAATCCTTATTACTAGAAATAATTAAGAACATGCACTCTTAAAACAAAAAAGAGTAAAAAGCCAAAAAAAACCTGTGGATTGCAAGGGAAATTAAATACTTACTAAAAACAAAATCGCAACTATGGCAAAGGGTGAGAGAGGCAAAAAATCCAGTAGATAAACATGCATTTAGAGAAATTGGAAACAAAATGTACTCAAGAGGTGAGGAGGGCCAAGAAGGCCTATTATAATAAATAATAAATACTTTACGGATTCAGAAGGAGACTGTAAGGCGCTATGGAAAGGCATGCACTCATTAAAAGGTAAACAGGACCCACCCTCCTTGCCATCGATCATGAACTACGAAGGGAAAATATTAGTTATAGCCGAAGATAAGGTGACCGCATTTAATTCTTTTTTCTCATCCGTAGAGAATATATTTGATAAGGAATATCCAGGATTAGTTCCACCTGTCCTCGACATAAACTTTTCCTATGCGTTAAATAGACCAATCTTTGTTTCTCAAGCAATAACACCTGATGAAGTGTTGAAACAATTGCAGAGTTTGGATACTGGTGAAGGACCTCGGTGCGGTGGGATTCCTCCTTTTTTCCCCCAAAATAGCATCAGGTATTTTTTCATAGCCTTTGGCTTATTTATTTAATTTTTCTTTTTCTAGTTCTGAATTACTATCAGACTGGAAAACATCATTTGCCATTCCTATTTTTAAGGGAGGGGGGATTCTTCAGACCCAGGTTCCTATAGGCCAATCTCTATTTTGCCTGTTTGTGTTAAGATTCTGGAGAGGCTGGTATGTCAGCAGCTGAATCAGTACTTTCTCAAACAAAAATAATAACTCAATTGCAGTTGGGTTTTAGAAAGGGACACAACACTGGCTATGTAACAGCAAAGGTGGTGGATGACATAATGAAAGCCTTTGACAGCAATCATAGTGTATCAACAATATTTCTTAATTTGTCAAAGGCATTCAACGCTGTCCTCATACAGTTTTGCTTAAAATCAGCTGATTTGGGCATTTCTGCCCTGAACTGGTTTTGTTCATACTTGAATAATAGATTTCAGTGTGTCAGAGTGAGTGGTACCTGTTCTGAATCTGTTATTATTCAATCAGGGGTACCCCAGGGCTCTGTCCTGGGTCCCCTATTATTTTTGTTATGTGTGAATGACTTACCTGGATACTGCTCATCTGACTCTTATGTATTTGTATGCAGATGACACTATTACGTACACTGTAAAACATGATTTACATGCTGCAATTGAGGTATTACAGAGGGACTTTTTGAATGTTGAGGGGAGGCTTCTAGATTCAAGACTCCTTCTGAATGAGAAAAAAACACTCAAGATGTTATTTGAGAAGAAAATACTAAAAAAATCTCATATAGAGATACTCAAAGTATGTCTGGTACTAAGTTAAGACGAGTCATTTTTTGTAAGTATTTAGGTTTGACACTTGATAATCACCTGACTTTTGATTTACATTTCTATAGGAACAAAACTATGTTCAGTTATGCAACAAAGAAATTACTGGTCACTTCTCTGCTTTTGTCAGTTTTGTATTATGGAGACTTAAATGCCAGAAAATCATTACTGGGATCCTTAGACTTACTTTATAACAGTGCATTCAGATTTATTACAGATTTACCATACAGAACACATAGTTGTACTCTGTATAGAGAATCAGGGTTAACTTCTTTACTAGAGCAACGAGACATGCATTGGAACATTTTTGTATAGAAATATGTATTACTTTCCCTTCCAGTATTCTTATTGGTGTCGCTAAAAATCAAACCAGAACAAAATTATTCTTTATGATCTGTGTCTTGGATTTCTTTTTGTGTTCCAAGACACAGATCTAATTTTGGCGACAAAAAATTGTCTTCAACAGTATTTAGAACATGGGACACAATATCTAGAAAATTAGAGGTGCATGAACTATTGCCAGTAGAACGATTTGGAGTGTCATTAGCTGGCTTATATAATAAGCATTGTAACTGTTATGGATAATTTTATATATTATACTCCTGATCTACTTGGCTAATGATTATTGTTTATATTTGTATGCATGCATTTATTGTTATTTTGTTTGTATAATTCTATTAAGTGTTGGATGCAACTGAAGATGAGATATTACTATCTCAATTTATTATCCAATAAAGTTGAAGTTGAATGTTAAACCAAGATTCTTTCGTTATTTTCTCATTATAGGTCATGTTATAGTGTTACATAGTAACTGGTTAATGTTGACACCACCCAAAAACCAATGCTGAGAAAATCCTGTATTACACAGTTGTACGACACAACTGTTTAATACTGGATTGTTTCAATGAGCATGTTTAAAAAAAAAACAAAAAACTTTTTTTTACTGTTATGGTCAATCACCATGCCTTCTGACCTCATGTTTTACCAATCATCTCTAATCCTTAAAAAAAAAAAAAAAACCCAGCCATCATTTAAACTCATGCCTCTGTCCCCTAAATACTTGTATTGGAAATCTTTTCAGGTTGATCCCATGATTGCTTTGTTTTTTCACTTTGTTTCTCTCAAACACAGCACTATAGTTGTGCTATGTTGCTTTGCCATGCTCCAGCTCAAACACAGCGCTGTAGTTGTGCTATGTTGCTTTGCCATGCTCCAGCTCAAACACAGCGCTGTAGTTGTGCTATGTTTTTGCCATGCTCCAGCTCAAGCACAGCGCTGTAGTTGTGCTATGTTGCTTTGCCATGCTCCAGCTCAAACACAGCGCTGTAGTTGTGCTATGTTGCTTTGCCATGCTCCAGCTCAAACACAGCGCTGTAGTTGTGCTATGTTGCTTTGCCATGCTCCAGCCAAAACAGCGCTGTAGTTGTGCTATGTTGCTTTGCCATGCTCCAGCTCAAACACAGCGCTGTAGCTGTGCTATGTTGCTTTGCCATGCTCCAGGCAAGTCATCAGTTTAAGTCAGCCAGAGCAGGGGAGCACAAACTAGCACAGCTACAGTGCTGTGCAAGACAGAAATAAAGTGAAGGAAAAAAAAAAGTAACACAATCGACCAGATAAAACACTGAGTGATTGGGGGGGGAGGTCCAGAAGTGTGGAGTTCCAAGATAGGTGCAGGTGTTTCTATGTGTGTGTGGATGGGTGTCAGCTCAAATGTAATATATCCATTAGATGTTTCTATTGAAATTGCACTGGGGCTCAGGAAACAGTTGTTATAGTTGTGACGAAGTGAATTATAGAAATACCCAGACTTGAAAAATGTATCAGTTAGCCGGCCCGATGGCATGGAGGGCTGAGGTATTGTGCCCCACCTGCCGCCACCCCAGTGACCCGGGTTCGGGAGCAAACTCAGGTTGCTGGGATCAAGCTTCTGATGGACTGCTTTCCTTCTCTGTGGAGGGATGGATATGGATCCCAGTACCTGTCTGGCCTCTAACAGTGGCTAGGGGTGTAGGCAGCAGGGGATCGTAGTATGTGGAACAGAGGAATGGCAGCTGGTGACATCCTATGCACAGGAACATGTGTGAGTGCATCTGTTAGGCATTGCACATCTGTTCTCCAGGGGAGAAAATGAAGGAAACTGGCCAGGTGTAGTGCAGGATGACAGTGACCCCTTGCAGGCTCAGCACCAGGCTACAGGGACCTCTCCCGGGAACTAGATCCATTCCATTGGCAGTAGCTGCCAACCCCTGCCATGAGGGAAAGCCATGGGGGAAGCATCAGGATTGAGGTAAGTCCCTGGGATGCCAGGTGATGGGGGCTGGGGTGGGGTCAGTGAGAGGGATAGCCTGCACTGGCCACGTAGGGAGGATAAACAGATAAACTAAAAAAAAAAAAAATGAATCAGTTGGTTGGACTGAACTGCTGGAGTTGTAACCTTGATGCTGTACTTGCAATAAAGATGAAGTTTCAAAACGTATACTGTGTGAATAATTTTAAATGTATGTTTTGTGGAGACCTCAGCAGTTGTGAAACACCAAGGGCCTAATATTTAGTAAGGCACAAAGCACAACGCAAGCGTTTGCATTGCGCTTTGCAGTTGCCAAGGGGTCTCAGGATGGTATATTCAGTGGGGCACTAACTGACTGAACATAGGGCCACGTTAATGCTATGCTAAGTCAGGTAATGCCGCCCCAACATGGCTCCCAAAGTTCACCTTATGAGTAGATCTCACTAGTGCGCTATATGCAATTATCAAAGGTACCCATGCAAATGAGCTCATTGGGCATGCAAGAAATTAAGGTACCAGTTGCATGCCCATTATGGGCCAGTTTGCATGGGTAGCGTAGGCAGGTAGCACGGTGCTGCCCCCCCTCCACCATCCATGAGAGCAATAGCTGTCCCTGGTGCTAGTGGTCCCCTCCTCTGATCTCCAGTCTATAAAGTTTAAACACATCCCTCGTGCTAGTGGTTTTCCCCTCCCTCCAATCGCAAAGTCCAAACTTACAATAATATAATCCCTGGAGGTAGTGGTTGCCTCCTCTCTGATCTCCGGCCCCCAAAGTAAATACATTATCCCTGGTTCTAGTGGTCCCCCCTCTCGCTGATTGCCAGCCATGAATAAAAAAAAATGGCATCCAGTGGCCACCCTCCCACAGCACCAGGCACCCCCCCCTCACCTTATGGGTATCCATGGTGCCATGGGTGCATACAGCAACTGGCACAGCCTTCCTCACACTTCCTTGATCAGCCACTGTATATTCAGGCAAGGAGCATGTCTCTCATTTATAGAACAGGGTACATCACCCTGTCCTATAAATAAGAGGCACACAACCTGTCTGGGTATACAGCAGCCAGCTGAGGAGATGTGAGGAAGGCTGTGCCAGTTGCCATAAGCACATGTGGCACTGCAGATACCCAGAATGTGAGTGTGGAGGTGGACTGTGCTGCGGGGGGCAATTGAATGCCAGGGAATTTTATTTTTTAATCCTGGTCTGGTGATCAGTAGTGGGGGGGGGCACTAGCATCAGAGATTATTTCTTTACATTGGGGGCTGGCAATTGGGGGGGCACCATTACCATCAATGATCATTATTGTACATTGGGGCCAGCGATCAGAGGGAGGGAGAGGACCACTAGCACCTTGGATACGCTTTACACTTCACATACTGGTGATTGGGGGGTGGCCACTACCACTAGGGATTATTATTGTACATTGGGGCCTGGTGATTGAAGAGATGGAGGGGGCCACTAAAACTAGGGATGTGCTTTAAACTTTATGAACTGGCGATTGGGGGGTGGACCACTACTGCTAGGGATTGTTATTTTACATTAGAGGCCAGAGATGGGAGGATGCCATGGACCACTGGGGTGAGGATACTCCCCCAGCAGACAACCATCTGGGTGGCTGCAGTACCTCTGGCAGCCATTAGGGTTGCACGAAGCAAAAAGAGGCTTTCTTTGGTGGTATTTGCACAGCACAGAAGGACTGCACAAAACTCTTTCTGGCCATTAGAACGCCAGCATTAGTGTGCCAGCAGGCACCGATTTTGAGATTCACGCCCCCTCCCTGAGTCTCCCCCCCCAGTGTTAAAATAATAATGAGGGGAGGCATGGGGGGGCACAGTCTACTGCAAAAACAGGGGTCAGTGAAATCCTAACTTGGCACCCTGATGACCGGGTGCACTAATGCCAGCGCTCTGAATGGGTGGAACCCACAAAAACCTTTTGTGCCTTGCAAATCCACTGAATATTGGCTTGCACTGATATTCCTGTCCCTGCCCCACCATTTGCATACCTTCCCCTCTTTTTGGTTTATGCAGGCACTACCCCTGTTTGCTAGCATAACAGAGCCTTTTGAATATAGTGCTCTCAAACAAAACCTGGTTTGTGTGGGTAAACTAGTTAGCGCCCATGGAAAATTTTGAATATTGGGCCCCAGCAGCGCTAATGATGGTTAGAAGAAGTGCTGCCAGCTGCTTGTTTAGTATAAAGTTGTTTCACCTGGGTGGCTAGAAGAGGTCTACTTGATTTTTGCCTCATTGTTTTTCCAGCAACAATAAATGCAATAGTTACAATTTCCTTGGAAAGCTATAGCCTGGCTTTACCGTCAAGAACCCAGCGAAAAATTATTTTTGCTATTTACTGTTTATTTAGTTAATAATTTTTTTTATTATTTGGTTTTGGAATACCTTTGAGCTCAAGAGCTCTATTTCAAAGATGTCCAATTCAATAAATACATCACAAAACATGATACACAGCATTAATCATAGGTAAGACAAATACATAATACCAGAAGCAAAATACATATTACCAGACATGTGATATCCATAATTAGGCACAGGTAGAAGAATCAGGTACACCAGTACAGAATTGATCTGCCTTTGCTGAAAGTAAACTAGATATCATTCTGTGCTCACACATGTTATTTTTATTGATTTTGTTGCATTTCAAAAAAGCAATCGGAAATGAAGGTACCTTGAACATCGGGCTCTGAATCTGAAAACAAAAAGTAAGCAGAATGCCAGGTGACCCTGCAAACACGGATTTAAAATGGAGATATCATACTATAGATATCCTGAGCTGCAGTGGGTGCATCTACATCAAAAATAATGTCCATATAAGAGTTTATTTCAAACGTTGTAATGGAAGAAAATATTGATTCAGCAATGCAGAACCGTTCATAGTTGTTTTATACTGTACTTTCCTGAATTAACTCAGACATTAATATTTAAATTGATGCAGCTGAAAAGTAAAGCACAAATTAAAAATTAAAGAATGGAAACTTTTCCTACTTTAGTGATGGACCTTGGGGTGAATCAGGATCGACCGCCTGTACAGTTAGCAGTACACTTCCTGGTTTGATGCTTTCTAGCACGGTAACTTCATAGGTTTCCTGAGCAAGCACGGGTGCTTCATTCACATTTTCAACCAAAACAGACACTGTAGCTGTAGAACTGATGCCGTATTGTGCTCCAACCAGTGCAACTTTATTTCTTGCAGAAATAAGCAGGGTGTACTCCACAGCTGTCTCATAATTTAGTTCCTGTAAATACATGAATGGTGCCTCTTAAGATTTTACATTTAACAACTTTGATTACTGATACTGGACATAATAAAAGGACACTATTTGAATATCAGGGAGAGAGGATATCTTAACTGGGATTTTAACCTTGTCCTCTATACGTTGCCACATGAGCATAATTTATTGACGTAGCCCTGGCTACATATGCCAGTGGGCTACCACCCTTGCCAGCTGTCTCTGATACCAGGCAAGGGGCTTGGGTCCTGCTACGGTGACAATTGGGGGTTCATTCCCAGAAATCATGATAATAGCGCAGTGCCTCCACCCAGAGTAAAGTATTAGTGGGCCAGATATCTGCTGGGCACAGTCCCCTGGGATACTGTGCCTACCCACCTCCCCAACCAACCACTCTGCACACTGTGTCCCCAATACCTTGTTCCACCATAAACCATATATCTCAGCAGTAAGCACATACAATGAATTTCACCAACACAGCAGTTTCAAACAACAAATTCACAGCTTTATTCATGGGGTAATGAATAGGGAAGGGGATACCAGAACATAAGGTATCTGTTAAGGCAACAAAAAGGTTAGTAAAATATGCAACCTCAACATGTGGGCCTGCAGGCCAAGCCTTCCCCCACTGGTACCAGTGTCCCTGTACTGTCCCTAGGGGTAAGCACTAGGTGCAGGCCTGATCAGTGCCATGAGTTGGCCGGCTGTTGGGGCCTTGAAACTGTAGAAACTTTAGTTTTGAAAACAAATTCCCCTTTTCCCTCACAGGAACCAGGTCCTAGGTACTCATGGTTTGTTGATCACAGCACCAGGGAAAGTGGAGCTCTTTGAGTTAGTGCCACAACAAAAACAGGCTGGCCAGGATCCCTCTGACTGGATGGAACTTGCTTGAGGATCTTGCAGCTGGTCACCTTGATCGTAGTTCTGGCCGCTTGTCACCTTCAACTGCTTCTGGACCATTACAGAGAACTGTAGCAGGACAACACCTGCCCCAGAAGGCCCAGACCCGAGAGTTGCTCCACAGCCCAGCTCCCCGACAGGTTGCAGGTGCCCTAGCGCCCCAGCAAATGCCGGTGACCTCCTGAGACAGTGAGTCCCACTTGAAAGGGGTTAGCAAGTTCCTTCCCTGGCTCTGAGTGAGGACTCCCACATGGTGGAGTTCCTCCTGCAGTCCCTGCACTGAGCTCTCAGCAAAGAAAAGTTCTTAGGCAGTTGCTCCACTAAAGTCCAGTGCCAACTTGAGTGGGTACTAGCCTCTGTTTCAATGAGTGCAAGTGCAATTCAGCAAGGGGGCTCAGGAATAACAACCCCCTGCACACCAGTCCACGCTTTTATAGTTAAACAGTGTCCACAACCTTTTCTTTGGCTGCAACTAGGACTCAGCTCTCAGACACTTTTACCAGTTCACTCAGGACATGCACGCAACTCCTGGCTAGCACCCCAATAACCAGAGGTGCTCTGCCTCTTCAGAATTATAATTACAGTCCCACACAAGCAAATTTCCTTTCAGCAGCAACTGTAGCACTCAGATGATGTGCTCAGTCCTCTCATCTAGCTCAATTTCCTAGTGCAGGGTGTCTGCAGCATTTAGTTTCTCCCAGCAATTGTTGAGCAGCTTTTCAGTACCAGGAGAAACAGGATCACAGTTCAGTTTCTTTCTCTCTTTCCCCTTCACAACTCAGTCCTGCAACAAGCACCTGGGGAATCAGAATCTCAGTTCAGTCTCTGTCCTCTCGTTCCCCTTCTTGATCCAAGTCTAGCAACGACAATCCTCAAGTTAGGGCCTGGGTAAGACCCTGAAGGTCAATGTCCACTCTCACAGGGTAGTCCTGACTCATACAGAGCCTGGGAACAGACTGAAGGAATCCCAGAAAGTCCACACTGTTTCAGCTGAAAACCCAGCATTCTGATTGGCTGTTGAAGCCTTTCAATAATCAATGACCATAGTGATTAATATTTCCTGCTCGTTTATTGGGGAATGATCTAGGTGCCAGAATTAGTCCCCTCTTTTTCCCAGGAGTTCCTTTGTCACAGTTTTGGGCACCCAGATCACTAATTGGCTGTAACATGGGGGTCAAATGTCACAACCATGTCAGCTCCCATTTGTTTGCATGGAGTCCCATTCAGTTTTATGCAGTCTCTCCCCCTTTCAGGTCTGGTGCAGCCCAAAACATTACTCTATCCAGACCAGTACCCCACTGGAATATGGCCCCAACTATCCCCTGTCAAACGAGCCTTCTCTCACAAGGAGGATCCCCATGGTTTAGTTGTCTCTGAAACTTTACCCCCCCAGGTGGCAGGCAGCATCCTCATTCATATTCATGGAGTTGCTCATTAATATTCATAACCCCCAAGCGGGCCCCTGTTCAACCTCCCTTTGTGCT
This sequence comes from Neoceratodus forsteri, assembly GCA_016271365.2. NCBI lineage: Eukaryota > Metazoa > Chordata > Ceratodontiformes > Ceratodontidae > Neoceratodus > Neoceratodus forsteri. The sequence goes on from JADMNL010000041.1 coordinate 1,520,912, forward strand.
ATGACTACGGGCTTCTGCCCAATCCCCTTCAGGTCTCTGGTCCCCAAGAACAGCAGGAGGGGCACTGGGACCACGGACTAACTCCCCATTTCCAGACTGCAATGGCAGTCGGCAACATTAAAGTGCTATGAGCACATGTGCGAGAGTCGGCCAAGAAGAGCATGCCGGCAGCCTGCAGCCCAGGATTAAAGCCCAAAAGGGCAGAAATCAACACACTGGGAGCTCAACAGAACATGGGGTAACCAGGGGCACCAGCCAATGGGGAGGAAATTGGAAGACAACAGGTAAGCCCATGGAAGATGGTTACATTTATTTAAAGTATTCCACCAGGTAAACATACAGAGATGTACAAAACTATCTAATTTACAAATGCAACCTGGGAAAAGGGGATGAAGAACACAAAAAGCAACATTAACAGCAAATAATTATAAAAATCTATAGAAGGTTACAATATTTACAGGGACAATCAGCAATGAGAGGACAGGTGAACACAACACTAACAAACATTGACAGGTACGGTCACAGTAGGACACAATTAGATTTTTGAGAAACAATTTAGCAGAGGCAATGCTGGTGGGTGAGTGGTTATCAAACCCATACCTGAAGGTGTCTGTAGCTAAATGTAGGTGTTATAATGTTTGTAGCCTTTGTTGGCCTACTCTGTAGTCTGTTGCACTTGCTGCAATTCTTAAGGCCTTGGAAAGCTCATTAACACTGGGTATGGATGCACTGCAAAACTAGTAGTGTACCACACCATAAGAAACAAGCATTTGTCAATGCCAAATGTTTGCTTGCTGGTATTAGCATTGGAAGTGCAGAAGTTAGACAGATGCAGAATAGGAATGCAGTGACATATTGAACTTCACACCAACCCCACCTCCACCCTGCAGAGATGGACAGGCATTGGGGTATGTCTTTGGGTCGTCGCCCATATCACTCATGCCATTTCACCTCACCCTATCCTGCAGACACTGACAAGTGTTGAGGTGTGCCTTGGGGTGTTCAGCTTTACAGTCACCCCATTCCATGAGGACATACACTGAAATGGGTGCAGTATAGGAGAATGGGGTGAACTCTGGGGCTGAAGAGTCCAAGGCAGACCTTGATGCCTGTTACTGGCTGCAGGGTGGGGGTGGAATGGCATGAGCATTACAGCTGGCAATCCAAAGGCACACCCCTGATGTTGGTCAGTCTGCACAGGGTGGGACGTTATGGTTAGAAACCCCTAATGCCCTGGGCATTTGTTGGTATTTGCACTACAGATTTTCAACATGGCCATTTTGCGACCCCCACTTGATGAAAGCATTTGGGATCTCTGCTCATGAACAGTGGCACTGTGACTTTGTTAATCTGTCCCAAACGATGATTTCCCACAGTGACCGTGTCATTCTGCACCAGATGTGCAAAACCACGGTTAAGGCAGGATGTAAAAATGACAGTGGTACCATTCATGTGGAGGTGTTAGAGATGGCAATGTTGGAAATCTGAAGTAATATTAAAAATTCTCAAAGTTACGGCGTGTGTGAAAACTGCGCAATGCACGCTCGTAACACAGTCATTTTTTTGAATTCTTTCACCAGATTTCCAACATAGACATTTTGGGACCTCTGCTCATGAACAAGGTCAATATGATTTTCTTAATCTGTCCCAAACGTTGATTCCCCACAGCAACTGCACCATGGTGCATTGGATGGGCGAAACCACATTTCAGGAAGGATGTGAAAAATGACAACTGTACTGTTCATAGGGAGGTGTGCAAAAATGGCAATGCTGAAAATCTGGAATGAAAATATTAAAAATTCTCGAAGTTACTAGTGTGCATGGAAACTGCACGATGCATACTCATAACATAGTTATTTTGTGGAATTTTGTCACCAAATTTTCAACATAGGCATTTTGGGACATCCGCTCATGAACAGTGTCACTGTGATTTTCTTAATCTGTCCCAAACGTTGATTTCCCACAGTGACTGCGCCATTGTGCGCCAGATGTGTGAAAACACATTTTGGGCAGGATTTGAACAATGACAGCTGTACTGTTCATAAGGAGGTATACAAAAATTGCAATGTTGAAAATCTGGAGTGAAAATATTAAATATTCTCGAAGTTACGAGCGTGCGTGGAAACTGTGCAATGCACACACGTAAAACAGTAATTTTTTGAAATTTTTTCACACTTTTTGGGAGCCTGCCTTATGAACAGTGGCACTGTCGTTACGTTAATCAGTCCCGAAAGGTGATTCCATGCAGTGACCTCGAAATCACCCTTCTGGGCCGAATAATGCCATGACAGTGACTGAATTCATAAATAGGCATGGCAAGGCAAATTTTATTTAAAAATAGGCCCATCCTGGAGGCTCTGGGCGACGTACATCAATCAAGTAAATACAGCACAGCACAATAATAATCAAGGAAATACACTGCTCCAAACAAGTTAAAACAAAATTTGCTACACAATTTGCTACCCTCAGCTACAGCTACGTTTAGAGTCTCTAAAACTAAAGTAAACTTCAAAAATTTTGGAAAAACAAATATGAACTGTAAAACATAGTCGGGGAATGTTTGATCATACAAGAATGCCTTGAGGCGAGCCTTAAATACCTCAACAGATGAGGCCTCCCTAGCAACTAAAGGGAGCGAATTCCACAGGACAGGGGCAGCGACACTAAATGCTCTGTCACCAGCAGTTCTTAGCCTCATCCTGGGAATCGCGAGGAGGCCCCTATAGGAGGAGTGGAGGGAGTGGACCGAGACAACAGGTGTAAGAAGGTCACTCAGGTAGCCAGGGTCCAGGCCGTGTAGGGCCTTAAAGGTGAGCAAACCCACCTTAAAGAGGACCCTCCACCTAACCGGCAGCCAGTGCAGTTGACGCAGCACCGGAGTAATATGACAGTATTTAGACTGTCCTGTCAACAACCTCACTGCTGCATTCTGCACCAGCTGCAGTCGGCGCAGGGTACCCCCAGAGACCCCGAGATAGAGTGCATTACAGTAGTCAAGCCTGGATGTCATGAAGGCATGCACCAAAGTGGGGAGGTCCAGTGATGGAACTAAGGGCTTGATCCTGGCGATATTCCTCAGATGATAAAAACTAGTATGGACAACGGAAGCCACCTGAAACTCAAGTGTCAAACCGCTGTCAAGAATAACACCCAGATCACGCACCCTAGAGGAGGCCTTCAATGGTGTAGAGCCAAGGCAAAGTCCTGTCTCTGCACCAGAGGCCAACCTATCACGCCCTCTGTTCGACTCCACCACCAGTACCTCCATCTTATTGGGGGTCAGTCGCAACCAGCTGGAGGCCATCCGGTCACTGATTTCAGCAAGGCAGCTGTTAAGCACTTCTACTGCACAAGATGTTCCAGGGGAAAAGGAAAAGTACAGCTGGGTATCATCAGCATAGCAGTGAAAACCCAAGCTGTACTTCCTAATGAGCTCTCCCAGGGGTAGCATGTACACAGCAAACAACATCGGTGACAAGACCAAACCCTGGGGAACTCTGCACAGCAGGTGGTCAGGGGAGGAGGGGAAATTCCCCATCACTACCCTCTGCCTCCTGTTAGATAAAAAAGACTCAAACCAGCAGATGACAGAGCCAGTGAGTCCACAGAATTCCCTTAAGTGGTCAAATAACACTCGATGGTCCACCGTGTCAAATGCTGAGGAGAGATCGAGCAGAACAAGAATTGACCCCTCCCCTCGATCTCTAGCCCTAAGGAGATCATTGTGCACCCGAACTAGTGCAGTTTCTGTGCTATGCCTTGCACGGAACCCAGACTGGAGCAGCTCATAAAGATTGTGGGCCACGAGATGCTCCTCAAGCTGAAGCGCCACCACCTTCTCGACAATCTTACCTAAAATGGAAGATTGGAGATGGGACAATAATTTGCCTTGACGTCAGGGTCCAAGGATGTTTTTTTCAGAAGGGGTCTTACCAATGCCTCCTTCAAGACATCAGGAAAGACCCCCTCTGACAAGGAACACCGGACAATCAGGGCAAACACCGTGCCAACGGAGTCAACACATCTCATTAAGAAATGAGTTGGCACTGGGTCCAGTTCACAAAAGGTGTGCTGAAGCTTGGAGGCAATCTCATTGACCTCGGCCACCTCTACCAGTCTAAACTTGCCCCAAACAGGTGGAGTGCTCTCCGGTCGCCCAACGGCGACCACTGTCGGTCAGATTCTGGTCAACTGGTGGAACCCCCTGCCTGATGGCAGACACCCTGTCTGAGAAGAACCTAGTAAACTCATTGCACAATGCGTTCGAAAAGGCTACCTTCAGCTGTAGACAGGAGAGACAAAGGAGCCTGTCCACAGTCCGAAAGAGCACAGTTGGTCAGTTCCTTCTGGCAGCAATCTCCCTGGACAGGAATTCTGCCTTCTTACGGTTGATTGCCCCCTGGTATGCACCATAGTGCATATGTAGGGCCAGTTTGTCTACCTCCAGGCCAGACTTCTACCAGCAGCGCTCTAATCTCTGACCCAAGGTCTTCATCTCCTTGAGCTCCCCGTCATACCAAGGGGGCCTCAAATGAGAAGACCTGGGTCGTACACGGGCTGGTGTGAGGGAGTCAATCTCACCAGAAAGCCCCTTATTATAGGCTTCCACTACTGCGCACCCCCCCCCACCACATGCATTCTCCACACTAGATAGGTCAGCCACCACCAAGAAACCCTCAAGGGTCAGCCCCCTCAAACGGTGATAGCTGACCATCTCTGCTGGTGGAGGGCTACTGAGAGGGGCCCCAAACCGGAACTTCACCGTGCAATGATCGGACCAAACGACCCTATCAATGCTACAAACAGACTACAAAGAACACTAATTCCACTCTAAGAAGCTCACAGCCTCCTCTAAGGTATGCTGTTAACAAAATAAGTAAATAGAAGCCACAATGTGGCCACATTATAATATTAAACAACATAATAACTGCAAAGCTTTACAAAAAATTTTGTTTATGTCATTACAGGCCCAAAATTATTCTTTACAAGAAAGACAAGAAGTTTTAAGTAATATATATAAGGTATGCTGCAAATCAAGAAATATGGGGAACAAGCCTTACAGGCAGTAGTTAAACCTTGTTCCAAGTTGTTAACAGCGCTGTGTTCACTAACATACTGTGTATGTCTTTTTAGGATGCAACTTAGGATCTAAACAAGTACAAATAAATTAGCCCTGTGAAAAATTAAGAATATATACAAGGGTGCACAAGCAACAATCTTTATTGAATGGTATGTGTATACACCAAAGAATTAAAAATGTAACAATATCATACTAAAAAAAAAAGTTGATCAATGACATAAAATAAATGTATTTACAGATATGTAACAAAGAATAAACCCCATGAACAAGCTCCAAGTCGAGCGAAACGTAGGGGGAAGAGAAATATAAAGAAAGATTGAAGAACAATAACTTGAGCAAACAGTGTTTACTTCAAAGGGCCCCCCAACATTTCCTATATTTTTACTATTTATCTCAAGCCCCAGTGAGAACACCAAATCCAACATGTGGCCACCCTGATGAGTCGCGGAAGAAACTCCCTGCGTAAAGCCCAGAGATGACATCATCTGGAGGAAGTTATTACTAAGCTGAGAGGATTCATCCTTGGCCCAAACATTGAAGTCCCCCAGCACTAAACATTGTTGGGCCTCCAATGTTTCCCCAATGATGAAATCGGCCACTTCCTGCAAAAAATCTCCCGCCACCCCAGAAGGGTGGTAAATCAGGAGAACCAAGCAGCCTGCGCCCGGACTCCCACGAATGCCCACACATTCAAATGAATGTGGTGCTCTCACTGGGTGCACAGTAAAGTCCAGCTCAGATCTAAAACAGATAGCTACCCCCCCACCCCTGCGTTCCACTCTGGGGCAGTGCACTATGGTATACCCGGATGGGATGGCACCCTCTAAAACTGGGCTAGCATCATCACCAATCCAGGTCTCCGTAATGCAAGCCAGATCGGCCAAAGAAACCAAGTCCACCATAATTGCAGACTTCTTTCTGACCGATCTGGCATTGCAAAGCACCGCCCTCAGGGGATTGGTGGACAATGCAGCCCTTCTGGCTACCTGCCCACTCGATCTGGTGGGAACCCTGGTGACAGGAGCTAAACACGTCGGGCCTCTCCCCAAGTCCCATCTAATCCCAGGGTGCCTTCTGCACCCCACTACCTTGATCCTACCACCCGCAGTGCAAGGGGCACCCCGCCCTGATCGAGTCCTAAGACTCCTCCCAATTCCAACCTCCCTACAGTGCCTTGCTGTAGTATCTGACACAGGGAGGCTGAAAAAAGGCCGAAGATCGAGCAGCCGGGATTCCCCATACACTATCCTGGCCCGCCCCAGGCTTGCATACATTCCCAGACACATCCCCCCAACTATGTAATCCCAAGACCAAAACAAAACTCAATACCACAGCCTCCACACACACAAACACATACACACACACACACACACATTCACAACACACACACACAGACACACAAATCAAATAAACACTAACCCCCAAACAACTCCTTAAAAACAAAACTTAAAATTAAATCTTCAAAAACAGTTCAGGAAAGCAAACTGCAAATCGTATAAAAAATGCCAATACTCAGGGTGGCACAAATCACTTTATATTCAGATTTTCCAGAGTCTTTCAGCAGTCAATTCAAAACATACCACCCGAATATAGTCCCCAGGAAGCCCCAGCACCACTCTCACCAGCCACTGGGACCCCTAGGAAGATCCCAGAATTTGGAAATTTCTTAGGCCCCCTAGTCGATAGATCCACGGGGGCCCAAGTCCCAGAAAGCAATCCGCGGATGAATATCCCAAGTGGCACTCTCACTGCCAATAGGGAAGTCTTTTAAATGGTGATTAAAACCACAGAGGTTCTCTCACTACCTCTGAAGTGAAAATTCAATTTAAGTGCAGCAAATAGATTTCCAGTAAACTTTTTATTTGGTAATTGAATCTTGCTTTCAGGATGAAATGATTTTAAGGACAAAAGGAAGAACCCCTCCACTGCTCACCCCAGGAGGAAATTACCCTGCGCTAAGGAGCCACAACTATGGTTCCCAGCTAAGAGACCACTAAAAAGAAGACTCCTCTGAGAGACCTAGAGGCTGCTGATAGCACATCTACTCTTCACTAGACGTGCATCGGTACCTCCCGCAGCGGCCCCAATGCACACACAGGCACCCCTCAAAGGGCGAGCAGAAAGAGTGCCCAAGTCAGCCTTGACTCAGTAAAACATCGCAAATCCTCTAATTAAAAGCAACGTAGTGTTCAAACAAAATAAGCTCGCCAACACAAAATGCCAACAGTACCTTGGAGGAGCCCACAAAAGACTCTTTCCATCGGAGAAAAAATCCCCACCTCAAACAGCCAACAGCAATCGGTCGTCCTTGCTGGGGAAATCTTCCTGATTTCCTTAATCTAGATCCACAGGTCCACACAAAAGCCCCCTTCAAACTCAGACTTCAGGCCTCCAGCAACAGCAAAGCAGCCACATACAGTCGCAGGAGCCAAACTACGACAAGCACTACAGCAGCTGAAAACAAACAGCGAACAGTTCCGTCTTCGCCTGCACATGAACCACAGGCAGAAATCTCACTCCAGTATCTTCTTCCTAATGCCAGATGACTGCTGGAAGAAGTGTCTTTAGCTGGTCCCACTTTCAAAACTTTTCTCGCTTTTCTGCATGGGTTGACTTCGGAATGCCCTGGTAGTGTTTTTCATATACTAGCACAGCTAAATGATGGTAAGAGTTCAGATGAACGAGATATCGACATAAGTTGAAAAAAAAACATTTATGCCATTATACAGCTTACCAGCATTTCTTCAGTTCGTGAGTCGGCTTTGAAGAGTGCAGATGTGTTCGGTCCACTGAAGATCGTGCATGAGCTCCGGAGGAGGTGTGGGGTGGGGGTGTGGGGAGGTGGGGTGCGCAGAGGGTGGTTGCGAGTTGGGAGGAGACCCCACTGAGGGCCATTTTTCTTTGTTTGGAAAACAAAAAGACATCGTGGGAAGGTTTTTTCTTTTGCAGGTTTGCTGGTTGCACACTGGGATGGGTTCCCAGTGTGCTACCTGTGTTTATGGGAGAGGGGACTTAAGCCGACAGGGATTGGCCCCCCGTCAGCAAAGAAAGCCTGTTTGGGGGGAATATGATGTTGAGGGGGATTGGGCACCCCCCTCGACACACAGCAAATTGGGGGGGACATTCTGCCGATAGGGATTGGGCTCCCCTGTCAGCAAATTAACTGGTGCAGGGGCATGCTGACAGGGGGATTGGGCACCCCTGACTTTTATGGGGACTGTGAGTGGACGGCGACAGCTGCCGCCATGTTCTTTTGAAATGTTACACCAGGCAAGGCACCGCCCTGCAATGATGGGTCGCTCCCTTATTGCAGCGGCTAATTCATTTCAGGTTGGTGGCATGCTGGCTAAACTAGTGTCAGCAGCAGAGTGCCACAGCACTAGGAAATGAGAGCCAAGCCTGATAATGAGGTGGTGGCACTGGCCTCCAAAACCTGCTTCTCTCCTAAGCTGCCACATAATGTTTCTTGTGCATGCACACAAGTAAACATAAAAAGACTTTCTGCAGAGGGCTGGGAAAGCTACACTCTGCAATGTACCTTCTTGAAAAAAAACTTTCTTCAGCCAGTAATGTGTTTCTGACTGCCGTGGTCTTCAGATTTTGAACCACAGTAAATGCATGGCTTCTAAAAACATAAGTGTTTTTTTGCCTCAGAAACAGCCCTAGATAATTCAATTCCCTAGTGATCCACAGTCCCCAACACTCAACAAGCAAATCTCAGACCATGGTGTTGTACAGGAGAAAGAAATACGGACTTTATATATAGCACAGTGATTTAACAGTTCTTTGACCATTTAGAAGGGTCAGATATTCCTGAACTGAACCAAACTAACATGCAGTAGCAACATAGTACTGGGGTGACAGAGAGGATTTAGGGTCCATCATATCGTTTCCTGCTGCACAGCAGTGATAATACCAAGCTTGATGAAAGGAATGCATACAAAATTCTCAGCTGGATTGTTACCCCTACTCGTGATGCTCAATCCTCAGTGCCATTCTCCCTAAGGAATTTGTCTCCAACTTTGAATGCCTCAACGGTACCAGAGCTATTCTACAAGATAACCCCCCTGAGTGTGAAGGAATGTTTTCTAATGTTTCCCTGCATCCTGCTTCCTCAGTCTGAGTGCATGTTCTCCAGTTCTAGCAACACCCACCAGCTCAGACATCTGTGTATACTCTACTGTCTCCACCCCCTTCTGTATTCAGAACACCATGTTCATGTACCATCTCAGCTGTCTCTTCCCTAGGCTCAATATTCTAAGTATGTCTAATGTCTCCTCATAGTTCTTGCCTCCTAAGCCACTAATCAGCTTGGTGGCCCTGTTCTGGACCCTCTCTGTTTCCTCAGTGTCAGTTCTGTACTTGCACTGACCTGAACTGGTTGCAGTGCTCCTTGTTAGAGGTGGGATAAGGGGCCATACTTTGCTTTGTGAAAATATTTGTGAAGATTCTGTGCTTTGTGGAGATTTCTTGTAGTTCTTTACATAGCAAAATTTGCAGTTCATAGGAAAGTAACAAGTAGTGTTTTTAAATAAGAAAACCTTTTCCCTCCCCCTTGAAGCACCCTAACCCACCATTGTCTCTCTTCCCCAGCAATGACGCATACAATACTGATAATGTTTCCTTCTGCTGGGCTCAGCCCACTTAGTACCACATCTTTCTCCCTCATCAAACTAGAAAATGAGTGTTTGTATGATTAAGCCCCTTTCGACAGCCATTGTAGCATACTATCCCACCCACCCTCCTCCCCAGCTTTCCAAAAATAGATAAGTACTCCCTTACCCCAGGCCACATAGCACCCCATTCCATCCTCCTCCACCAACTGTACCCACTTTAATTAAAAAAAGTAGCCAGTGACTGGCTCCAATTCTCCGCACACCGCCTTGGCTGGCTGCAGTCTGAATTAATGAGTGTGGGTATGGAAATAGTAGTATTTGTGCATGTTCTCTCATTCATTCAGATGGTGGCCAGTTGAGGAGGCATGCAGATAGTTGAAATTGGTCTCCATTTTTTTAATTAAACTAGTGCCATGGGGGTGGTGAAGGTGGGATAGAGTGCTATGTGGGATAGTGGTGCAGGGATACTTACCCCAGTATCTATTCTGGGCTAGTTGGGACTGAAGAGAGTGGGATAGGGTGCTGTGAGGGTTTAGGGCAGGCAGTTTTCTTCTAAAAAACTTTGTTTTTTGCAGTGGGCTGGGGAGGAATGTAGGATGGGGTACAATGTGCTATGATGTGGCAAAGGGTAGTTGTTTTTCAAGAACATCATGCTGATGCAAAGTGGTGAATTTGTGAAGTGCGACTTCACAAAGCTATGCATAGCCCCAAGTTTATCACTTCCCCACAAGTTCACTAGCAAAGTAAAACTTGCAATATTTTTTTTCTCTGGAGAAGCCTTATCAAGGCCTTGACCTGCTCCTTACCTTTCCTAATATAGCCTACCATTGTGTTTGATCTTTTGACTTTGGCAGCACCTTGCCCATCTGACTTCAGCCTCCTGTCTACAATTATCCCAGGCACCTCTCCTTAGCTGTGCTGTCTTGTGGGTACCACACAAACTCAATGTGTGATCCCAGCTCATCACCCCAAGGTTTACTGTTAGAACTTCTGGTTCTCAAAAGTGACCTATCTGGGTCAAGGGGAAAAGTCTGGCCAACTCCTAGCTCTGAGACTCAAGGCGACAGAGTTCTCCAAAATTATAAAATGTATCGTATCTCAAGGAGACAACTCGACCAAATTACTCCCGGCTGACATAATCCAAGAGTTTGAAAATTATTACAGAAAACTATGTAGTCCTATGATCTCTCAACCCAATATCACGGTTATTAAGGAATACTTGAATGCAACTCCAATGCCGGTAATTCCGGCAGAGCTAAAGGAATGGTTGATCTCTCTTATATCTGAAACAGAGATACTGGAGGCCATCCAGTCTTTGTCTCTAGACAATGCACTGGGCCCAGATGGGTTCTCTCCAAATGTCTTCAAGTGCTTTGCTAAGCAATTGGTTCCCAGGCTGAAGAGGCTATTCCATTGTATATTGGAATCTGACATAATAGATAATCAGTTACTCAAAGCCCTTGTAATAGTAATTCCCAAACCAGGGAAAGACCCGGACAGAGTCAGCAACTGTCGTCCCATATCCCTGATTAATTGTGATGTGAAAATACTAGCCAAAATATTGACAACTCGATTAACCAGAGTCATTCCTTATATTATTCACCCAGATCAGGTGGGATTCATGAAAGGGAGAACATCCTCGGATCATCTCCGTAAATTGTCTCATGTCTTCTCCGTGTCCAGGGACGCTGATTCCACTTTTGACCTGTTGTCCCTGGACGTGGAGAAGGCATTTGATAGAGTGAACTGGCAATTTATGTTTCAGGTTATGTATAGACTAGAGATTCCTCCTCTGTATATTAAGTGGATTTCATCCCTGTACAACTATCCAACCACCTGGATCTACTGCAATGGGCTCTTCTCTCTCTCTTTTTCACTCTCTCTTCAGGTACAAGACAGGGGTGCCCACTGTCTCCTCTTCTTTTCAATATATGTCTAGAACCACTGCTCTGCAAGTTTAGGCTTAATCCCAGAGTGCAAGGAATACAGATTGGCTCTCAAGAACTAAAAGTCTCCGCATGTGCAGATGACATACTTCTTCATCTCCAGCATCCCCAAGAGTCTTTTCCAGTAGTCTTGGAAATCATAGAAGAGTATAGCAAACTATCTAACTACAAAATCAATATAGGGAAAACTACAGTCTTCCCACTAAATAGGAAATTACAAAAAAGTGATATCTCCGAATTGGGTCTTCAATGGAGCCAGAGCACATTAAAATATCTAGGTATTATCTTGACTAGAAGTGAGTATAAGATGATTCAATTCAATTTGGACTCAGTCACAAAAGAAATAAAGCAAGACTTGAGTAGATGGTGGAATCTCCCTTTGTCACTCTGGGGGCGTGTAAGTTTTGTCAAAATGAATGTCCTCCCCACAGCGTCCTATCCCATTAACAGCCTCAATTACTGGCTTCCATCAAAATGGCTTTCCAAGCTTCATTCGATCATCTCTGACTTCATTTGGCAGGGGAAAGTACCCCGAAGGGCCTATCACAAACTAGCTGTCCCTAAATTTATGGTGGGACTGCGACTACTTCATTTTGGTATGTATTATTGGGCGAGTGCGGCCAGTAAATATTTGAAGTGGTTGTTGTCACCAGAGGAAGAATGGAACTTAACCTATATCCCTTCATGGGTGGCAATTGAAATTGAGCTGATTAAAGAGGTTGGCCTTGATCCAATTGCACTACTATATTGCAATCAAAAATATCTCCCCAAAGAGCTGGCATTTACTCCTATAGCTCTTTCTCTGAAAATGCATGCCCAATTATATGCTTTCCTAAAATACTTTCCCTGTACAGACCATAACCAGCCTCTTTGTTGCAACTCAAACTTGAAAATAGGGGGTAAAGTGATCACCAATACATGGATGCCTTCGCTGAGGAAAGCACGGATCAGAGATCTATTACGGGAAGGGGTATGTAGCTCAGTGCAGTCAATTCTCACACAGTTCCTGATTAAATACCTGGTGACGGCCAAAGTATATCAGATTAGACACTTATTAGGCCAAATGCAGGGGAAGTTCCAGATAGGACCTATTCCAGAGGAATTTTTTGAATCCCTATTCAAAACAGTATGGGAGCCACATTCAATTTCCAGACTGTATTCCCTCTTTTTTGATCAAGTATATGCTGATAGGATAGAGATCCCCAAATACTGGAATGAACAGCTCCCAGAACAAATATCCAATTGGCCCACTATTTGGCAAAACACTTACAAATATATCACACAGGACAGACTTTGGCTGACACAATTTCAGCTTTTGAACAACTTATTCTGGACCCCAGTTAAACTTCACAAAATAGGCAGAATTTCCTCTCCTAATTGTAACAGATGTCACCTGAAGCAAGGCACCCTTCGACACATTTTTTGGGACTGCCCATTAGTGAAGGCCTTATGGCTCAAGATCAAATCCAAAGCGGATCCCTTGCTTAACATCAAAGACTACTTCACACCAGAACTTTTCTTAATTGGAGACTATACTAGAATAAAGGTGAAGGCTAGGAAATATTACATGGCTTCCATATCCTCCTTGCTCAAAAAAGTTGTAATGAGACATTGGCTTGATGATCTACCATTAACATATCTTGAGTGGCATCGGGAACTTCTATTCAATTTGAGCATAGAGAAAATGGGAGCCAGAATAAACAATTGCCTTCCAAAGTATTCAAAGATATGGGAGACCTTACACATTCTCTACTTAATACAGCAGCCGAAATGTACTACTGGCCCTACAAGGCTAACTACCTGAATTTATGATTAACTCTAATCTGGAATGTATCATCGATAACCCATATTTTATTATATATGTCTTTCGTGGTTGTTTGTATGCAAGATGGGAGGGTACGGGGGTGGCTGGGTGGGAGAGTAAGTTGTATGTAACATGTTACTTCACTGTGGATTGTGCAGCTCTCTCCTCCTTCTGCTCCTGACTGGTAACATACATCCCAATCCCGGTCCAGCTTGCAAAGGCTCCTCAAAGGAATCCACTGGGCTTCATATTGCTTCCATGAACATATGTAGCCTCCTTAAAAAATTCAACTCTCTCAATTGCTGGGTTGCGGTTCATAAACCTGACGTTATCTCAATAGTTGAAACTTGGCTGTCAGACTCTACCCTTGACTCCCTGGTCTCACTCCCTGGCTACTTCCTCTATCGGGAGGACCGTGTTGGTAGGCGAGGTGGGGGCTGTGCCATTTATGTCAAAGACCCTCTCGTTGGACTAGCCCTCCCAGCCCCAGTCCTTGACTTCAGGGCTCAGATCCTAACCCTAAAACTATCTCCTGATCCCTCAAGGGGTCCCATCTACCTGACTACAGCATACATACCTCCAAAAAATCAAGCACAAGCACTAGGCCCACTAATCGATTGTCTTACCTCCCTACCCCACTCCTCTGACCAAATCCTTGTGGGGAACTTGAACATCAATTGGCTTAGCCCTTCATCCACTTCCTCCAGTGGCGCCTTTACAGCCATCAGCCTACCTAGCTAGTCTCCCAACCCACTAGAGTGAATCCTAAGTGGGCTCTAGCACACTCCTGGATGTGGTCTCACAAACCGCTCTAACTGCATCCATAATATCAAATCCTCCCGGACTGCCTTATGCGACCACTCCCGGTTCTCTTCTATTGGTCAACCTCTTGCCCAAACCCACAGCACAAACTACCCTTTGGCGGCGCCTTGGACCTGGTGGGCTGAAAGGCCTTAAGCAACTCCTAGCCCTCATAGACTGGTCCCCTATACTAAATGCCCCGGATATTGATATGCCTACCTTCTTTATCCACAGCTTCAACTCTGCTTGTGACATTTCTGCACCCATAACTGCGCCGGTCCAAAGTAAGGCATGCCCCTGGATTACCCCACCCTGCACCAACTTCTTAAGCACAGGGACAATCTATGGCACATTGCACAGAAACAGGCAGCCCAGATGACAGGCTGGCTATGCTGCTGAACAAATGTGCATGGGCCATCCACTTTGTGAAGGCTGAGCACTATCAGCCTCCCTCACTTCCTCATGGGGAATGCTGGGACCTTCTGGGACAACATTAAGCAGCTGAATGGTGAGCACGCGTTCCCCCACCTTAGCTTATCAACATTAATGGTTCGGTCTCCTCAGACCCTGTCTATGCCAACCACCTCAACAAATCTTTCACAGACCTTACCCCGGTGCTCCTTGATAATTTCTTCACTCCCCCTCCCTCCAGGTCTGTCCCTATTCTCCCATGCCCCTTGTTCTACCTGCTCCGAGCCACTGCCCAGGAAGTCAGACCTTACCTACTCAAGGCCTTAAAGAGTAACACAATTGGCAATGACTCCCTTGATCCCAGTCTTCTCCATCAGGTTCTGGATCTGGTTATCTCACCAATCACCAGCCTCTTTAACAAATCCCTCTGCCTAGGGCAATTCCCCTCTGCCTGGAAGATAGCTACTGTCACCCCAATACACAAGGGTGGTGATAGGACCCTCCCTAGCAATTATCGACCTATCTCGATCCTCTCTCCTCTCTCTAAGGCCTTAGAAAAAATTGTGGCCACCCAAATCTATGAATACCTCGATAAATATAGCACCCTCTGCCCAGAACAACATGGTTTCAGAGCAGGCCACAGCACCAATACTGCCCTCCTGGAGTTCTCTAACTTTCTTCACACCTCACTGGACTCTGGCTCCCTAGCAGGTGCAGTGTTCATTGACTTATCAAAAGCCTTTGATACTGTCTCCCACCCCCTCCTGCTAGCTACCCTTAGTCACTTAGGCTTTGCCACTGGGCCTGTTTTCTGGTGCTCCAGCTACTTGTCGGCCCGCTCACAACATGTGAAAATCAATGGGAAACTTTCCAGCACCTGCCCTATCCGCTCCGGAGTCCCTCAGGGCTCCATTCTTGGGCCCTTGCTCTTTTCCCTTTTTCTCAACTCCCTGCCCAGTGTATGTAGTGGTAAAATCCTTCTTTAAGCAGATGATGCTGTACTCTTTGCCTCCGACCGTAATCCCATCTCACTTCAGGATTCTCTGCAGGAATCCTACAATGATCACAGAAGCCTGGTTTACTGAGCACAGGCTCGTAATTAATCTAAAGAAAACCAAAACCATGCTCTTTGCCCAATCCCAAAATAAATCCAGTAACTATCCTCTGGCAGTCCACTCCACCTCTAAACTCCCTATTGAGCTAGTTCACTGTTATAAATACCTAGGTATAACCTTTGACTCTGCCCTCTCTTTTCATGCCCACATCTCTGCCCTTGCCTCAGCCTCTAACACTCGGCTGGGTATCCTCTATCGTCATAAAAACCGCCTCCCCACAGATGCCCTCCGACTTGCAGTCACATCCTCTGTTCTACCTCTGTGAGACTATGGCCTCACCTGTATGTTGCAGCAGACCAGACTGCCCTGCACAAGATCCGCCTCACCTTAAACAAGGCCTGCAGGCTCATAACTGGGGCTCCTAGTCTAACCCACACTTGCCATCTTTACACCATGGCATATCTACTCAACCTAGATGAGCGCCTCAAATACCAAACCTGCCTCCTAACAAAAAAATCACTCCTTGGGCTATTCCCACCAGGTCTGTCAACCACTATCCACCATGCAAACCCTACAGTCCATACCTGCATACCCCGCAAAACTGCACTGGTTATACCGAGGGCGAGAACCTCGCAAGGTCAAAGGGCTTAGCCCTACAGAGCCCCCTGTTGGTATAACACCCTCCCCGCTGGAGTAACTGATGCCGCCTCGTTATCTTATTTTAAAACTAGTCTTAGAAATCACCTGCTCTCAACACGCAGCTGTACCTGCCTCTAAGCCTCCTCCTATCCTCCCAGACAAGGCTCACTGAGCCGCTCTCTGACCTTCTGTCTAGCTCTGCCTTTACTTGCTACTATCTTCCCCACACTCCTCTTCTAATGTCTTCCACCCAGCCTTACCTTTATTCTGCCCACTGAATCAATCTCCACGTAACTACTGTATATTGTCTACTCTGTAAAGCGCACATGTAAGCCTGTTGTATACTGTGTTTGACAAATGCCTGTATTTTTTGGCTGATTCCTAAATGTACTCAGATTTTTTGTCTGCCTTGATGTTTGTTTCGTGCACTGTATTGTCCTCACTGTGACGAGGTACCTTTGTAAATAAGCCTCTGGCTCAAAGGTTGTTAAACTGATGTTCTAATAAATAAATAAATAAATAAATAAACTTGCTCTGTAACTGTAAAATAAACTAGAATTAAAAAAAAAAAAAGAATTTCCGGTTCAACTCAAAAAAGTATGTAAATTAGTTCTTTATGGACTAATCAAGCTGTAAATTTGCGAACTGCTACATCACTGAACTAACTGTACATGCAATAAGAGCTTAATTTGCTAACACAATCTGAAACTAAAGTTTTTTGCAGCCTGGATTCTTATGCCACACAGACAATGTGCTACACTTCTGTAGGATCATGTTGTGAACCGCACTGACTACCCTGCATGAGAGCACCCCACTGCAGCAGTGGGCATGGTTTTCGATTGGTTTCTGGACACTTGGTGGTATCAGTTGCAAGAGGGTGGCAGCTCCAGTGCAGGAGAGCAAGCATCAGTCACTGTAGTGTGCACTGAAGTGGGGGTGGGCTGAGTGTCAGGGCTATGCCTAGTTGGGCCTATTTAGTGACAGCTCAAGCCTGGTGTTTATTTTGGCTGTGCCTGCTCGAGTCATAGAAGAGTGATTATTTATTTATTTCATTTATTTTTTTATTTATTTATTACTAGTATTACAAATACCTTTGAACCAAAGGTTCTTTTAAAAAGGTTCTGCTTCAGCAATGGGTGTAAGCAAAACAGTGGTAAGATACAATGCAAGGTTAGGAGGTTAACATGGAAGCAAGCAGTGGTAAGATACAATACAGGTCAGGAGGTTAACTTAGTAGCAAAAAACAGTACATGTGTATAGACTAGCACAGTAGCAAACAGTCAGTGGCAAATAACAATAAGCAATTAACAATATGGGAGTATATATAGCAACACAGATACAAATGAAAACCATCCTAGGAGTGACATAAGTGGAGCAAAGGGTGGGGGATAAGAGGGAGGAGTGGGGAAAGGGAGTGATCAGTCAAGGATTTAACATACAATCGAAGTGCAAAACAGAAAGATAAGTGCTAGGTAGTCTGTGGTGAAGCAACAAGAGATAGGGTGATAGGGAGGGGGAGACAGGAGGAGAGGAGCGGGAGAGGGGGTGGAATGGTAGGTGGGGTGGGAGAGAGACAGGACGTAGATGGGGACGGAGCGGCAAAGAGAAGTGGGGATGGTAGCAAGGGAGGAGAGAAGAGGAGGGAGAGGTGAAACAAAGCCGCAAGCCTAGGCAGGGCAGTCACAACTGCTGAGGTCAGTGAGGTGCTGGCGGAGTTTACATTTGAATGGGCCAAGCTTGTTTTCAGCTGCAATTTCAGGGGGAAGGTTGTTTATTTATTTATTTAGTTAAACATCAGTTTAGAAACCTTTGAGCCAGAGGCTCATTTACAAAAGTATCTCGTCACAAAGAGGACATCAGAACAGTAGTACAAGGACACAGTACTTACAAACAAAAAGTTACAGTTCAATTACAATTTTGTTACAATAGAATACAATCTCCAACGAAGCAAAAGATAACAAAAGGTGCAAAACTTATGGTCGGGGGACAGCTGATGGGAGTAGAAGGGAGGGAGATAGGGGAGGAGGAATTAGTAGGGAAAGGAAGGGGGGGAGCCGCTCAGTGAGCATTGTCAAAGTTTAGCAGCAGGGGGGCCCTGGTGTGGAAAGCATGTTGGGCCTGGTTGGTACGGCAGATAGGAACAATAAACGTTAGTTTGAGGGAACTACGCGTAAAATGTGCAGTGACTGCAGGCAACATTAAGGCATGAGTTGCAGCGGATGTGAGGTTAAGACAATTTTTTTTAGCCAGTAGGCAGGTCTGGTAGGCAAGTCTACTATTTAGATTGAGCCAGTTGGATTGCTTGTAGAGATCACAGGTATGCGTATGCTTCCCTGCACCAGTGAGAAGTCTACAGCATTTGTTAAGGGCTGTCTTGACCTGTTTTAGGGTGGTATCAATGGCAGCCCCGTAGAAGACAAGCCTGTAATCAATGACGGGTAGGACTGAGGCAGTTATGACTGTGCTCATAGCTTCTTTGGTAAGACAGCGATGGTGGTGGTAGAGGACCCCACTTCTTGAGTTGACTCATTTTGAGATGTGTTGAACATGTGAGCTGAAAGACATTGTGCAGTCAAGGGTAATACTAAGGTATTTAAACTCCTGCACTTGCTCAAGTGGCTGTTCAAGTTCATTATGTATGGTGAAGTTTATGGATCTGTATTTGCTGTGAAAGCTATGAAACAGCATGGACTTTGTTTTTTTTTAAATTCATCAACAGCTTATGTTGGAGAAGCCAAGTTTCAACTAGGCTGAAGTTCATCTGTAGCACCTTGGAGAGCGAGATGGGGTCAGTATGGGAGGAAAACAGGACTGCATCATCGGCATAGAGTATTAAGTTATTATTGCAAGCTGCAGGAAGAGTATTGATGAAAAGGCTGAAAACTAAAGGGCCAAGGATAGAACCCTGGGGTACACCAGAGCGGACAGGAAGGGCACTTGAGAGAGAGTCAATGATTTTGACTTTTTGTCTCCTTGAAGATAGGTAGCTTTCAAACCATTTGGCTACATCTTTAGATAGTCCAAGGGAGGAGAGTGAGTGAAGCAGTAGCTGGTGGTTCATGGTGTCAAATGCCTTGGTCAAATCAATAAACACCTCACCCAATAGGTGGCTAGTGTCAATCACCTTATGAATATGGCTGGTGAAGTCAAGCAGGGCAATGGTAGTACTATGAGCTTTTCTAAAGCCATGCTGTTGTGGGCAGAGTAAGTTATATTTGTTGAGGTGTTCAGACAACTGGTCAGCTACAATTCATTCCAATGCCTTGGAGAGTGGTGGGAGGCTAGAGATAGGGCAGTAGTTAGAAAGAAGAGACCTGTCACCACTTTTATGAATGGGTGTGACCACTGCTGATTTCCAGAGCTGGGGGAATTGTTTATGAGAGAGAGAGAGATTCAGAAGTTTAGTGAGAGGTTGAAGGACAAGGGAGAGAGAGAGGAGTTTGAGGTCAAGGGTATCGCTGCAAAAACTGGCTTTGCTTAGCACTTTTTTAAGATATCTTTTTGCTTCAGACATGAATACCCTCTTAAAGTAGAACGGGGGGGTATTACTGTGGAGATAGATTTTATTATTGAGGCAGTGCCGAGCAGAGCTGTCAAAGAAGTTGGGGGGAAGGACACTGCTAAGATCAATGAATGCAAGATTAAAGGATTCTGCTATTTCTTTGGGGTTCTGTAAAGTGGAGCCGTTAACCTCAGTCATAGTGGGGGAGGATTTGCTTGGTTTACCCGTGAAGCTCTTGATGTTCTCCCAGAAGGGTTTGCTATTTCTCCAGGAGTTAGTAAGTTTGTGGTTGTTGAAGACTTGCTTGGCTCTGTGTATAGCTATTGTGCACTGGTTCCAAGCCACCTTATAGAGCTGTATATCGTGTGGTTTCCCTGAGTCCATGGCTTGGTGCCAGAGGTTATCTCAGTTTTGCATGATGGAGATGAGTTTGGAGTTAATCCAGTGATTAGTGGTAGATTGAGTTTTGCATTTATGTAGGGGGGAAAACTGTTACAAACTTTGTTAAACTGGGCAACGAAGAAGTCAAGTGCTTGGTCGACACTGCTCAAGGAGTCAAGGGGTGTCCAGTCAACCGTTGACAGGGCAGCAAGGAATTGTGGAAGCTTTCCTTTTGTTAAGATTCTTTTATAGGAGAAAGAGAACTTAGGTTTAAGTGCCTTGTTTGACCAGTGGCAAATAACAGGGGAGTGATCACTGAGGGCATCTGGGAGAACTTCTGTGTCAGTGATTCTGCTTGGATGAGAGGTGAGGATCAGGTCAAGTAAAGAGCTACTACCAGACTTATAATTAAACCTAGTGGGAGAGGTGACCATTTGAGTAATGTCTAGGGCAGCAATGGCATCCTTATATGGGTCAGCTTCTGGAGCTAGCCAGTTAACATTTAGGTCACCCATTACAATTGTCTCACCACGGGAGGTGCTGTCGTCCATGAAGTCTGTGATCATTTGGAGGCCTGTAACATGGTCACGCAGGGGGATGTATACTGCAGCTGTGAGGGATTTTCCCTGCTTGCCCAGGATTATTTTAACTGCTAGGATTTGAGAGTTGTTTGCAGAGGGAGGTAATGAGATGACTAGCCCTTTAAGAGTGTCCCTCAAATAAATGATGCAGCCACCCCCTCTCTTGGTAATTCTGTCAGATCAGAACAGGGCATAGCCTGGAATGGATACAGCATTGTCTGGGACCTTAGGAGACAGCCTGTGTCTGGAGCAACCCTAAGAAGGGCACCAAAAGACCGGACATATCGCAAAAACTACCTGATTTGCACTAACCTCCCATTTTTCCCTTTCCTTCTATTCCAGCACATCCCTAAAATAAAGGTGGAACTGCTTGCCATGGTTTGTGGTCCAAGAGATGGGTGACCACGGTGGGAAAGTGGGCAGGTACTGCATCCCAGGGGATCGTACTGATCAGTCACTAGACCCTCATAAAATCTTTCTCTGAGTGGATGCATGTGGCTATTTCTACTGTCTGGTAACATAAAGAATGAAAATGTCACAGACACTTCCAATTTTCACCAGCATAGAAAGCTATTTTCAGGATCTCAGGGAACAAGACTGAGTATATACCTTCAGCACTCAGTCAACACTTTCAAATACTTAACCATACACATTGATGACACCCTGTCCTTCTCACACATTGATCAAGTAATTAAAAATACAAACATCAAGCTTGGAATTCTTTTATCGCCACAGGCAGGCAATGTCTCCCGAGGCCCTGAGTCTAGTAACTAGGAGCTTGGTACTGTCCACTATTGACTACGGGCTGGTACTCTACGGCACTGGTACTGACATAGCCTGGAAAAGAATTAAAATCCTCCTAAATAAGGCCTACAGACTGATCTTAGGGGCAGATTATCTGACACACACCTGTAGTCTATACTCTGTGACAGGGTGGCTCCCACTGCAGCTAAGGGTAAGATACCAGACCTGCCTGCTTGGTAAAAAGGCCCTGTTTGGACATCCCTTCCCCCCAATTCCATGGCAGGCATTTTCCAATGTATCCAAACGTCTAAAAGGATGAGAAGCACAGCTAGGGGTATACTCCATGTCCCATTTAAGTGCACCTCTTTTGCCCAGCGAGCCCTAGCCTACTGAGGGCCTCAGTGGTTAATTGACTTCCCAGCCTCCCTCATAGAATGTGAAAAGATTAGCCCCTTCAAAAGAGAGCTCCACCTCCTGCTAGCTCAAGCAAATAACTGTGAGTGCCTCACTTAGACACACGGCCCACGCCCAACAACGGGTTGACTCATTCCTGTCCAATCATCTTATCCCCAACACCCCCCATCCCTATACTCCCCTCTTTCATCCTGACAAAGCTTACTCAGGCTGCCACTACCCCATTGTCTTGCACTTAAGAAACTCAAGTGTTTCCATAGTGTAACCCCCCTACAAATGGGTGTTCCTGAAAAGTCTTCCTTGAGCTTGGGTAAATGCTCACTGCCAGACTGGTGTCCTGCATTCTAGCCACTTAAACATTAATGTTATTGAGTGCCTATAAAGCCTCTGTGTACTGTCTCTTTAAGAGTTGCCTGATTGGAGTTATAATTGAACTGGGAGGGGGGATGAGGGCTTTCATGCTTGAGTCCCGCCTGAACTGCCGAATAATTGCTCCATTTCTGCCATCGATAATTACGCAGAGGGAGCTCTGTTTGAAGATGTGCTGGTGTACTGATTATCTATTAGAGGAGTGATAATATTGTAGTTTGTTCTAACCTGCCTTCTTTGCAGCGAGGGGTGTTCTGCCTATGTCCATCATCTTGGTCCCGAACTGCCGAATTGGACCAGTCAGTACTTTGGGACTCGAAAATGGAGTCTGCTTGCAGGGGCTGTGTGGACTGAAAACTGGGGATTGTAGTTTTGGGCTGTTGGCGCCTCTTTGCACCTGGAGGGGGAGCCTTGTTGTGACTGACAGATAAGACAGCCAATCGAATCCGTTGGATCTGGGGGAAGTTCCCGGGCTGCCTACTGTCTGGGCAGTTCTAAATTGGAAATTGAAGAAGCAACAGCTTGAGACAGTCGAGCAGCCGTCTGCGAAGTTTCACGTGGGAGAACTGTGGAAAGGCCTGCATTTTTGGGCCCGCATATCTGCCTGCTGCCCTGAGAGGGAAAAGAGTGATTTGTGGTCTAAGTCCGAGAAGGAGACTGAAGAAAGCCACTGACTTGTGGCCAGGCTAATATCCAAGGAAGACAGAAGATTTTGCTGAATGCAATCGGCCTGTCAGGAATTCCATGCTACCTCTGAATTCCCGGTTGAGCAGATGCTTTCTGATAGTGAGCGGAGAGCTGTTTGCCTGATACTGTAGAATCCTTTACATGTAAATGTGCTGCGTATTGAAAGTGGGTCGTGATTTGGTTCCCCACTGTGTGAACTGTGTTCTGCTTGTTGGAAGCTGTATCCAGACCAATCGGACTGAATCCATGGTTATCTCCTTGCTGCCGGACCTTGCCAAGAGGGCCCTGCCAGACTACCCCACTGCAGAGAGAAAGCCATCGACGAGAGATCTGCCTGGAGATCAGCCCCCTGCTCCATGCTTGAACAGGAACGATGCCTCGGTGAATCGTGTGGGCCCTGCTTCTCCTGGCACTCCAGATCAACCAACTGCTGTCTCGATTTTCGTCCAGCCTGTGTCCAGTCTTGGGTATTGTGAGTAATCATCAGGGTAGTTCCCTGCAACAACAGCTTAATCTAAGTGTGTCATCTGATGTTCTTGTTGTTTCTCTTTCTTCATGAACTTAGCCATCTGACTCTGGATTACAAATAATGTGTATTGTGCATGTTGTTTTTTCCATCACAGGGTCCCAACCAGCTGCGATGCCGGCCTACCCTGGGCAATGGTCCTGGCTAGCCCATCTCTTCTCCACCTGGGTACCCAGAGGGTGTAACTGTTTAGGGACTCTGAATGCATGCAAAACTGTTTTATTGATAGAGCATTTAAGCAAATCAACCTGATTACGCCCCTCCCTTGTTCAAGTCCCCTGAATAAATCAGATCCAACTCTTTCTGCATTTCACCTGACTGTAGTTCCAGTTTGTGCCAAAAGTACTGTACTGTTGCTATTTGCTGCATCTAACCTTATTTTACAGGGGGTTCCCAGGGTCAAGCCAGAGGAACCAGCCCCGGTGGTAAGTGCAAACAGTGTGTGTACTTGTAAGGTGTATCAGGGGTATTATGAAAGTGACTATTGGGTATTGTTCTGGCCACTAGCAGGGAAACAGTGGGGTTACAGTGTCCCAGAGGGCTGTGCCTAGGTTAGCTTGACCACTACCAACCCTTACCTCCAGGTGGAGGCACCCGTTTCAGAACTCAGGCCCCT
Source organism: Neoceratodus forsteri (assembly GCA_016271365.2). Classification (NCBI taxonomy): domain Eukaryota; kingdom Metazoa; phylum Chordata; order Ceratodontiformes; family Ceratodontidae; genus Neoceratodus; species Neoceratodus forsteri. The sequence continues at coordinate 1,545,084 of JADMNL010000041.1, forward strand.
TAACCTGCTACTAGCCAAGCAGGCAGGGGTAGTAGCCTCAGGGATACCGCCACCTAGGGGTTACAATAGCATAATAACTGTGTATTTGCACCTCAGAACTACTCTGTACTGCATATGTTGTTGCTACTGTTAACACCATGCACTTCTGGAACTGTCAATGTAATGTATCCTTGAATATTTACTGTTCTGTCTTGTGAACTTGCCTGTGCCATATGTCTTGTACTGTGTTAGAACTGACTTGGAACATTTATAAAAGAGCTTCACGGCTCAAATGTATTAAAAGGAAGGAAGGAAGGAAGGAAGGAAAGAAAGAAAGAAAGAAAGAAAGAAAGAAAGAAAGAAAGAAAGAAAGAAAGAAAGAAAGAAAGAAAGAAAGAAAAGCAATATTGCAGGCCATGGGTAGCACTGAGGCTTTTAGAGAAATCTTTTAAAAGATATAGATGGGGTATATGAAGGTTTTGGCATCAGCACCACATGCTACACACTCCACAGTGCAAGCTCATATTTCCAAACTGGCAGACTCTAGATTTGAACTTGAAACCCAACTACTTACAGTAAGACCCTGCTTTCAGCATGTTTGCAGGTGGGAAGACTAAAAAAAGCACAAAGAGATTCAGCAATTTCTCAAAGTCATAGAATGAGCCAAAGACTTTGCTGAGCTATGAACTGGGATTTCATGATTTGCAGATTTTTGTGCTAACCATAGAATCACACGGTTTCCATTATATGCTTCTCAAAAAGTTTTAACTAATATTTTTAAAGTGGTGCAACGACCATTATCAATGATACAACATTAAAAAGTTTAATTAAGCATATCAGAACTGATCATAGGTACAAAACATGCATCAAGTTCAATCCCACTATACTGTCTTTGCTGATACTTTCTCTTTAAGTTATGTTTAACCACATTTGAGTTTTCGTAAAGACAATGATGCTGTGCTTAGTAACAGAGTTAATAGAAAAATGACACACTTTGTTATGCAGTAACAGTGGTAACAGCATTTATAAAATTAGGTCTTCTCAGTTTGCCTCCTCATCAGGACCAGATTAAGGCAACCTGGGGCCCTAGTCGTTGACCCGGGTCATTATGCAAAGAAGTTGACTCCTGGGGTCCCCTCTGATCTTTTATTAGGGGATACCCAGTTGAGACCTTCTGAACAGGTGCGAAATCTGGGCATTATTTTTGACAGTGCACTGACACTAAAGATGCAGGTGTCGGCCACTGTCAAATCTTCCTTTTACCATCTGAGGAATATCGCCCGGATAAAACACCTTGTTCCACATGATGACCTTCCTGTGCTGGTTCACGCTTTTGTTTCTTCCCGTCTTGATTACTGTAATGCTTTATATCTAGGGTTGCCGGGGGTAGATCTCCGTCGCCCACAGCTGGTGCAGAACGCGGCAGCTAGGTTGCTGACAGGGCTACCAAGAACTTGTCATGTCACACCTGTGCTGCGCGAACTGCACTGGCTGCCAGTGTGATGGAGAATCACCTTCAAGGTCGCATTGCTGACCTATAAGACCCTACACGGCCAGGGACCAGGCTACCTGCAAGATCTTCTTTGTCCCTATCGTCCTCTCCACCCACTCCGCTCCACTGGCGAGGGATTGCTAGAGATTTCCAGGGTCTGTTATAAATCATCTGGGGCAAGGGCTTTTTCCTTTATGGCCCCGACCCTGTGGAATTCTCTACCTCGTCAGATTAGAGAGTGCCTGTCCGTGGAAGCATTTAAGAGATCCCTGAAAAGTTATCTATTTTTGCTGGCATTTGGTTAGTTTATTTTATGGTTATTTTACTGTTTTTATGTTTTTATTTATTAGTGTTGATGTTTTATCTCTGTTTTGTATTAGCGCTTTGATTTCTTGAAAAGTGCTTTATAAATAAATTTTGATTTGATTTAATTTGATTTAGGCTCAAGAGAAATTTGGGGCCCCCTTCACCACAACTGTTCCCCTTTGCTGTAACCGCACCCCTTGGCCATTATATATCAGTTACTGAAACTTGAAGAAAAATAGAAACAGTAACATAGAAGTCGGCAGAGATCTTAGCTCACCTAGTCTGCCCTATATTCTCTACCTACTGTGCCACTGCAGACCCTACTCTCTCTCTTTGGTCTTCTCCCCCCTTGCCTTATTTCTAAGGTCCTCTTTGTGTCTATCCCGTGCATGCTTGAATCCTGTTACCATTTTAGCACCCATCACCTCCACTGAGAGGCTGTTCCAGGTATCCACCACCCTTTCTGTGAAGAAGTATTTCCTCACATCTCCTTTGAGTCTCCCGCCTCCAGTTTCATAGCATGACCCCTTGTCCTTGAGCATCTTTTTCTATGTAAAATGCTACCTTCACATACCTTTTTAATACCTGTAAGATATTTGAATGTTTCTATCATGCCCCCCCTCCCTCCTTTCCTCTAGAGAGTATATATTTAATTCCTTGAGTCTTTCCTCATAGTGCTTCTGAAGCAGCCCCTGCACCATTTTTGCTGCCCTCTTCTGCACTGCCTCCACCATATCTATGTTCTTCCGGAGATGGGGCCTCCCAAATTGGACACAGTACTCGAGGTGGGACCTCACCATCAATCTATACAGGCATAACACTATCTCCATCTTTCTGCTGGTTATGCCCCTTCCTGTTTTACTGTCCCTCAAAAGTAGCATAAAACATAAGTAACCTAACTAAAATTAATGACGCTAATAATATCAGTATGTAAAAATAACAATAGTCTGAGTTTTGATCATTTAGAGAACATAATTACTAACTGGCCAGGTAAAAACATGTTTTGGATGTAAATTGTCATGATGTGCGCCTCTCCAAAGCCTCCCTCCCCAACACACATGTATGTGCTTGTAGTCTGGGTGTTATCATTTTGTCCTGTCAGGTAAGGTCCAGAACAGTGTAGCACTCTATGGTAACCCCTTGGACCATAGAACCACATATTGTGCTGTGAACTTGAATACAAAATAAATGTTTTGAAATTTCATGCACAGTTGTTTGAATGTTTTCAACTCTTACTGCACAGTGCTACACCACTCTGGAACTTGTTAAGCACTTGGGCTGGCCGCCTATTTGTGTGTGCACTACCTTATCCCAGCAAGTCACAGCAGCTGCTTCTTTGCACCTTGTCTTGTCAGGTATTATGAACCAGGATGTGGGGCTTTTGTGGGGAGGGATAAAGATTCATCTCTGAAAGAGGCTAGGTCCTCAAGTGGTGTAGGAATTAAGTTGGTAGTTTACTAGAGGAGTCATGAACTTTAGTGATTACATTTCAAAGCGAGTGATTGTTGAAAGAAATCATTCCCAGGATCAAATACATTAATTTTTATTCACCCTGAAAACAGAGCTATATCGAGGCCAGAATTTCAATATGAATGAGATGAGGGAATTAAAAAAAAAAAATTAAAAAAAAGAGTACAATTTTTAATTGTATCACTGAAATACATTGCAGATTTCTTAACTTTAGGAAAGAGATTAAATATAAAGCACACCCACTGAATTGTACTATTAATCTATTATATTTAAGAGTAAGTCTTGATTCTAAGTGGGGATTGTAAATGGGGTTGAGAGACAAAGCAAAGGAAATGGGCCTTTTCACACCTTAAAGGTCAACCTGGCCAGGGCCCCTTAAACTATCATCTGTACTCAACACCTAATCAGGTAGGTGAGAGTCATGTCACAGTTCATCCCCTGTCTTGCTCAGATTACTCAGTGGCTGAGTCATTTACAAAACAAAAAATATGCAGCTCAGGCAAAAAAAAAGAAGAGTATATAATAGTAAATATATGTTAGGGATTGCTGGGGGCCTCCTGGCAGGCTGGGGCCCTAGGCCTGTGCTTATGTTGCCTATGCGTTAATCTGGTCCTGCTCCTCACTGGTTTAGAGCCGCTCACATGAGTCTGCTTTACCCTATGGATAACTCCCTGCTAGAGATAGTGTAACCATTTCAGGAAGGAAGGTTACATACAGCATAGCCATTAATTATTCCAGATCAAAACAAGCCAATATGCAAATATAACCTAACCACCTGACAAAGCCCTTGGGGCCAGCCTCCCCCCCTCCCCCCATTATATCCGGTGCTGGACAGTAGTGGAGGGGAAGAAGGGAAGAAGAAGAGGGAGGGAAATCCAAGCCTGAGGGACCAGGGCTGTGCACCAGCAGTAGGGTCACCCTATTGAAAACACGAGGTTACCCAATTTCTCTTCACAAGGACAGAGGGAACAAGCACTGCCAGCAGGCAGGCACTGCCAAAGAACACACCAGAGGTGGGTCAGACCCCAAAGGAGGCAAAAGAAAGGTACGCATAGTAGGGAATCCAATTATGAGGGGCACAGGGAGGGACCTGGGTCTTATGCCTGATCATAAAGAGGTGGTCTGCTATTTCTCTGGAGTGACAATAGAAATAATTATAGCCATGGTGGTGGATTTAATAGGGGAGGAACAGGGAATGCCAGATCTAATTCTGCACATGGGCTGAAATGATCTGTACAGACAATATGGAACAAGTGAAATCCAACTTCTGTGCTCTGGAAAAGACAACAAAGAAGAGAGCAGGGATGGTAACTTCTCTGTAGTGGTACCACAACCATGTCTGAATCATATAGCTCAATCACATGGCAATTCTGAACCGGTTGCTAGTGGTGAACAGTGGCCAGATCGGTGCCACTGTGCACATCTGAATGCCACCATTTTGCTGATTTTGCGTTGCGTGGATTGTGATCACGATCCCTTTTTTCTTGGGATTGCTTAGTGGTGCGGGCATTTTGTGCCATTTTGCATGGCTGTCTGAACAGCTGGCACCACTCACAACCACGTGAGGTAATTTGCTAGGCTGCAATTTAACTTGATTTCTGAAAGACTGTGGCAATGCAGAAAGCAAACATGCAACTGTACACAGCTGTATCGTGAGAACGCTGGTTGGCAGTGTTGCAGGTACGGCAGTGAATCTGAGGAGGACAGCAGTGACCCGGTATTTGCCATGTGAATGAGCCATGAAGAACAGTTCCAAGTGTTTTAATTCAACACATTGCTAAAGAGTTAATGGGGGGATCCATTCCTTGGGGACTGGAGTCTGACCTGCTGTGGTTGCAGGTTTTTCAAAAGGGACAGCTTCTATCCCAATGAGGAGGGCAGGAAGGTACTGGGAGAAAGGTGGGCACAGCATATACCTAGTTTAAACCAGTGTGGGGGGGTCAGAGTGGCAAGGTACATATCCATTGTCACAAACAACGGGGGCATTTGTGGCCTCCCCATCAACCATGTAATGGAATCATGCACAACCAAGTTAAGGGAAAAAGGAGGGGACAAGTATAGATGTTGGAAAATGATGTCCAGCAATGCAAGGAGTTTCTGCAACACAATACCCAAACCTCAGGTGATGGTCATGGTAAGGAGCATAAACCTGATGGCTGTCACAGAGACATGGCCAGCCTTGAACCATGAATGGGAAATGACCATACCAGGGCACTCACTGTTCAGTAAAGACAGAGGAAATGGCAGGGGAGGAGGAGTAGCACTGTATGTAAAAAAGGGATAGAGGCAACTGAGATAAACAGCCTAGGGGATTTGGAAAAACTAGAAACCCTGTGGGTGCTAGTGAGAGGGAACAGGAAACAAGTCAGGACTGGGGTGATCCACAGATCACCAAGTCAGGATCAAGGGTCAGACAAAGTACTGTGGGAAATGCTTAGGAAGGCAGCCAAGTCCAGGAGGGACGTAGTGGTGGTAGTAGGGGACTTTAATATGTCAAATGTGGACTAGAAATGTCCAATCACAGCAAGCATTAGTAATCAGTTCCTAGTAGACACATGCCAAAAGGTGTCCCCAGCTGAGCTAGTCCATTACCAAACAAGGGAAGGGGGCTCTGTTGGATCTGGTGTTCACCAGCAGTAAGGGAATCCAAAGTATAGCAGTCCTAGAATCACTTAGTTCCAGCAGCCAGAGAACAGTGGTGCTGGAGGTCCAGATAGGGAATGCCCAAGGGGTAAATGCAGCAAGGGTATGGGACTTCAAAAATACAGATTTTAACAGGACAAGAAAGCTCTTGGAAAAAGCACCTGGAGAATAGGACAAGTAGAAGGGGTGGAGAAAAAAATGGGAAGAATTTAAAATGCAGTGCCTCAAGGGGCAGAAAGTTCAAATGGGGAGGTGTCAAAATGAAAAGTTGCAAAGGGCACAATGTGGTTCACGGACAAAGTAAAGATGATGGTAAGAGCCAACAAAAGGGCATCCCTGAAATATAAAGGAAACCAAAGGGGGGGAAGATAGAGAGGAGTACCTGGAGGCAATAGAGGTAGCCAGCAGGAAGGTGAGGGAGGACAAAGCTGAGACGGAACTCAGGCTTGCAATGGAAGTGATGCAAGAGGAAAAGTCATTTTCATGTATATCCGGGAGAAGCACAAGGTTAAGGGGTATTGTGAAGCAAAATAGTGAGTAAGGATGGAAGATGAGGGACAAAGGGAAAGCAGAGATCCTTGAACAAACATTTTTGTTTAGTCTTTAGTGGGGAGAATGTCGGGTTAGAAGGGGGGAAAGCAAGTGCTCAAGCAGCATGGTCAAAATAACAGGGAATGGGGTGTTAGAAAATCTTGAAGAGTTGAAAGTAGATAAATCTATGGGACTTGATGGCTTGCTCACAAGAATGCTTAAGGAGGAAGTGGAGGAGATAGCAGCACCACTTGCAGACCTATTCAACTGCATGTTGGATTTGGGGGTGGTTCCTAGGGGCTGGAGGACAGTGGATGTGGTCCCACTCCACAAGAGTGGACGAAAGGATAAGTCAGGAAATTATAAACCAGTCAGCTTGACATCTATAGTGGGAAAGATTATGAAATCTATACTAAGGGAGAAACTAGAAGACTTCCTGGAGGGAAATGGGCTCCAGGATCCCAGACAATATGGGTTCACAAGAGGAAGGTCTTGCTGAACAAAGTTGGTTGACTTCTTCAACTTGGTGACCAGGACATCCAATAAGAAGCAAGCAACTGAAGTAGAGTAGTTGGATTTCGGCAAAGCTTTTAACTCAGTCCTTCACAGGAAGCTGGTCAAACAGTTAAGGAAGACACAAAATCTACAACTGCGTAGACATACTGGGGGTTGAAAGAATGAGGAGGATCTAAAGAAAGCGTGAAGAATGGTCATGAGTTGACAGCTAAGATTCAGCCCACAAAGTGCAAAGTCATGCACTTAGGGCATAACAACCTGGGGGCCAACATATCAACTTGAGGGGGGGTATTAGCAGTCACAAAACAGGAAAGAGACCTGGGGGTTATAATTTCTGATGACCTGAAGAAAGCTAAACAGTGTGACAAGACAGTGGGAAAGGCTAGTGGAATGCTTGGATGCATATGTAACCCCCAAGTGGCGCTATCCCAAGGGCTACTACCCCTGCCTGCTTAACTGCTAACAGGTTGAGGGGCCTAGGTTCTATGGCGGGTGCTCCACCCAGAGGTCAGGGTTTGCAGTAGTCAGACTAACTTGGTCACAGCCCTCTGGGACACTGAGACCCACTTTTATTCCTACCAGTGGCCCACACAGTACATCAGGAGTATCGTCACTATTTACACTTACCCCCAGGGCTGGTTCGGTTAGCTTGACTCTGGGGACCCACTGTAAAACAAGATGATGCAATACAATAGCCACAGTACAATACTTTAACATAGACGAATACCTCAGTCAGTGTAACTTTGCTGAAACAAACAGATCTGATTTATTTAAGGGGCTGTAACAAGGACAGGGGGAAATCAGGTTAATTAGGTTAGACACATTAATAATCACAATGCTGTGTGCATACCCGGAGTCCCAAAATGTCACTTTCTCTGGGTACACAGGATGGTGGGGGGCTAGCCAGAATCGATGCAGCAGGTTGGGGCCCTGTGATGGAAAAAAACACTTGCACAATACCCAATTGTAATCCAGAGCCTGATGGCTCAGTTCATGAAGAAAGGAAGGAAATGAAATCAGATGAAACACTTGCAATTTGATAAACAGATGGCAGGGAGCTACCCTGATTTGTACTCACAGATTCAATGCTGAAAGCTGGATGGGATGCAAATGGTCCTGGATTGCCAGGAGAAACATAATAGCTGTCCCAGTCCTTGTGGCAAGGCTCACTTGCACTCAATGCAGGCAGATGCAGTCCAAGTGATGCTGGCTGTGACTTCCAGCTCACTGCACATTTTATATGTACACAGAACACTATCAGGCAAGCAGCTGGTCACTTCAGGAGACTGAGCCTGGCTACAGAGGCTTTCTTCTCAAACTCGGATTCAGTCTGAACCATGTTAGGGAATCACACTCCCAGCACAGCACACAGTTCACAACATGGGGAATTACTTAAATCTCAATCCCCACAAGCTCTACGCACATTTATATGTAAAGGTCACTTACTGTACCAGACCACAGAGTCCTGACAGGCCGATTGCAATTCTGCACACTTTCGGTCTTCTTCAGGTTAAGTTTGGTCCCAAAATGACTTCAACTTCTTCTTTCACTCTGACAGCTCGGATTCAGTCCAAACAATGCTTACTAATGGCTGCAGGCCTACTTTGGGGCCTCACACGCTTTCCGTGTGAACTACTGCACACAACGACTACACGAACACAGAGGGCAGTTTCTCCCTCAGCTTCCAACTTCAAACACTGTTCTCTTGTGCCCAAAACCTCAGGGCACTTCAGCATTTGCTTCCACTTTGGAAACTTAGTCCAAAAATCAAGGTTCTTCTTCGCGGAATCTTCTTCTCCACACTTGGTTGCCCATGATCTAGGCCACAACAACGGCTTTCCTTTTTCACACATGTTCAGATACTTGGTCCAAGAAAACACAGTCTTTTTCTCTTCCTTCAGGAGAGCTGACAACAGACAGGCCTTTTTCAGGCCTCCCGCGCGGTTCCCGCACTGCCCTGCGGGCAGCAGCACCACAAGCTGCTCACTCTTCCAGCTCCATGGTCAGACTGACTCTCTCAGCAGGCAGTCCGGGCATTTCCCCCAGGTCCAAAAGGTTTCAGTTGGCTGAGCCTCCTTGTCAGTCACAACAGGCTCCCTCTACTGGTGAAAAAAAGGTGCCAGGGTCTAAACTACATTTCCCAGAGGCTCTCTTCATACAAGCCCCTTGTGGCTGGCTCCACTTGAGAGTCCAAGTTCTGATTTGCCAGTAGACTCCATTTTAAGGAACCCCTCCCCATTGATTGGACCCCGTTAGCAGTTCAGATCCAAAATGGAGGGGCAAAACACACAGAGTCTCAGCTGCAAGAAAGGCAGGTTAGACAAACTGTACTGTCATTATCACTCTAACAAAGTACCAGCAGATAGTTACATCTTTTGGACGGGCTCCCTTCAGAAATGGAGCTATCTGCTCGTGGCACAGGCGGGACTCAAGCAGGGAAACACACAGTCCCCCCAGTTCAAATTAACTATACTGCACTTTGGCAGCTCTTAAAGCGACAGTACATGGAGACATCAGGCACCCTCACTAAATTATTTTTAAAATTGGCTGAAATACGGGACACCAGCCGAGTGGACAGCATTTAGGCTCACCCAAGGAAGGCTTTTTAGTGACCCCCATTTGTAGGGGGCTTACATATAGGGAGGGGTATCACCAGCAGAAAGAGGGAGGTAATAATAATACCCCTGTCAGATCGCTGGTGAGACCCCTCCTTGAGTACTGTGTAAAGTTTTGGAGGCCCCATCACCGAAAGGATATAGATAGGGAGGATGCGATGCAAAGGAGGGCAACCAAAATGGTGCAGGGCCTGCATCAGAAGCACTATGAAGCAATGCTTAAGGATTTAAATATGTACTCCCTAGACGACAGGAGGGAATGAGGGGGGAATGACAAAGACATTCAAATACCTCACAGGAATAAACAAAGAGCATTTTCCAAAGGAAAAAATGCTCGAGTACAAGGGGGTCACAATATGAAGCTGGAGGGGGGAAGGCTCAGAGGAAATGTGAGAAAGTACTTCTTCACGGAGAGTACATGGAGCCAACCTGCATCCCAGAGGAAGTGGTGGGGGGTTGAAAGGTCACAGGATTTAAGAATGCATGAGATAGATACAAGGGAATTTTAGAAGCAAGAGGGGGTATAAGCTGGAGTCCAAGTAGGGTCTCCAATGGCACTATAGACAGGGAATTTAGGGCAGGCTAGGTGGGCCATGTGGTCCTTATCTGCTGACAACTTCTATGTATCTATGTTTTTATGACTTGGGGGATGGAGGAAAAATGTACAACTTGGGTAGAGAACTGGTTGAAGGGAAGAACACAGAGGGTAGTAGTAAATCATAGAAATCATAGGAAGTATTATAAGTCAAGAGCTTTTTCCATAAAGACTCGATCTAGTCTAATATACATTGATCTTAACTTTGTTTGGCAAAATATTTATCAATCGTAGTTTTAAAAGATGTTATATTAGGACAACTTATAATACCCTCTGGTAGTGAGTTCCAAATAGCTACCACTCATTGGTTGAGCCACATACCACGCCTTAAGGTTTTATATTGTTCCCCCATAAGTTTTAAACTGTGTGTTCTTAACTTCCTACTGGTACAGATGAAGCCGCTTAAAGGGGACACCTCCGTGGACACCCTTTCGTCCCCTTTAACCGATCGTCCCTATTAAGAGACATTGCTTTTTTTTTTTTTTTAGGGCCAGTCCATTGCGACCGCTAACTATCATACCAAAATGCTCAAATATACAAAACACAGAGAGAAGTGTTGATTACAGCTCTTTTTTGAATTACTGTATTTGTATTTATTCTGGTAAATGGTATCTTCATTTGGTAGAGTGTGTAATCAAAGAAAGAACACTTATCTTCATCATCGGAATTACTCGCAGCATCGCAGAGTCCAACTTCAGCGTCTTTAGCATTTTCGTCTTTGCTGTCCCTGAATAGACTGGATGTGGAGAACAGTTGTGCACACTCGCTTCCATTTCTTTAAAGGGGGAACACTGGGAGCAGAGACTGAGCAAAGTGTTGTCTGCTCCTGTGTGTCTGATGCGAGCGCACAGAGAAAGAGAAACAGTGTGAATCGGGGGCTCCTATTTTATTTAACATAAGCTCCCTTTATGAGCATATGGAAAGTGAAAGACAGTGAGGCTCGGGGCTTCTTTTTAACGTGAGATTTCTTTAACATTTGTTGTTAATATTAGCTCCCACTAATCCCTTTAACACCTACAGCAGGAAGAAGGCAGAAGGTGATAAGCACATGCTAAAAGGGATTAGTGGCAACAGTGACTACAGCAGCAGTTGAGCTCATAGGATTAGTGGAGATTAATGGGACAGAATTGTCCCAATTAAATGGCTTCCCCATCCCCATTAAGCAGCAGTATTGTCTATAGGAATACATAGCCACTTAATCGGTTCCCGGTGAGACGTCCCAATAAAGCGGACGTCCCCATTATCTGCATCCCGATTAAGTGGCTTCTACTGTATTATTTTTTTGTAGGCCTAAACACTGCTAAAGGTCCTGATTTCTAAAAGCCCCGTATACAAGGCATAGAACTCCTCTAGTGCATCTGCATTCTACTGGGAACATTTTTAACTCATCTAATCTCTGTTTATAATTTAGGTTTGAGAGATTTTTTTATAGTCCTCGCTGTCTTTCTTTGAATTCTCTCTAGTGTCTGTATATCCTGGACCTTATAGGGAGCCCAAATCTGGGCGCAGTACTCGATCTGAGGTCTCACCAGTGCACCACAGAGAGGCACAATATTTTCTCTGTCCCTGCTTTTTTTATGTTTTTCAGTATACAGTTTAGAATCCTGTTTCCCCTGACTGCCACTGGAGAGTTTTCAGAGATAAGGGGCATAACAAGCAGAGTACTTAAGGGGTCTGTGCTGGACCTGGTTCTTTTCAATGTGCTTGTAACATAGGGGAAGGCATCAAGAGTAAGATTTGCCTCTTTTCAGGTGACTTTAAGATCAATGCAAAGGTAGACACAGCGTAAGAGACAAAGGAACTCAGGGAGGATCTGGGTAGGCTAGAGAACTGGGCAATGGTATGGCAGCTAGGCTTCAATGCCAAAAAATGCAAGGTGTGCACATTGGGAAAAGGAACCCAAGAATGCAGTATGAAATGGGGGGGGGGGGTACTGAAAGGAACAACAGAAGAAAAGGACCTAGGGGATCATGATATCAGAGGGCCTGAAAACAACAGCACACTGTAACAGAGCTGTAGGTAAGTGAGCAAACAGGATGCTGGGTCACAAAGAGAGGGGGAACAGGCAGCAGAAGCCAGGAAGTGATCCTCCTATTGTACAGATCACTAGGTGTCTCTCAATCTGGAATACTGAGCAAGGTACTGGAGTCCATACCTGAGGAGAGACCATGACATGGTGGAAGCACTACAGTGCTGGGCAACCAAGATAGTCTATAGACTAGGAGGCAAGACATATGAAGAGATGCTGCAGGACTTGAACATGTATACCCTTGAAAAAAGGGGGGAAAGCACTGACCTGCATGCAATGTGGGAATTACACTTTATGAGCTTTGGGAGCTAAGTGGGTCCAGAAGAGCCCTATCTTTAAACTGAGTCCCCTTTCCCAATGATGTGTGCTCTACTGGGGCTCACTTCAGAGCCATGGGCAGCCAAATCCTGGCAAGCCCCCCTGTAATTCCAACACTGCCTGCATAGGATACATATGCTGGGCACAGAAGTCTTTTCTCCTTAAGCTAAAATACAGGGACAAGGGAGAACTCACTGACACTTGCAAGAAGGAGATTCAGAAGGGACACCCATAAGCACTTTTTCACTGAACAAGTGGTGGACAAGTGGAACAACTTGCCAAAGGAAGTTGTACAGGCCAAATCAGTGAACAGCTTCACAAAGAGATGGGATAGGCATATGGGATTAGTTAGAAAAGTGGTGGTGGAAACAAAGGGGGGATATGGCCACTACAGCCAGTGTACAGTAACTAGATAGGGTGGGCAGAGTGGATGGGCCAATGGGCCTTTTTCTGCTATCATTAGCTATATATGTGTCTATGTGTCTGTACACACCTACTGTACATAACAGACAAAGGGCTTTCAAAGGGACAGTACTATGCAAATACCAGATGCAGTCACTGATACTGCCCTTAAAAACACAAATTCATTTGACCGCCCCCATTGGCCTAGTGGCAGAACACAGTGCTGCCTTGCATGTGACCTGAGTTCGGGAGTGAGGTCCGGTCACCACATGGGGAGGCAGGCCCAGCTGAGATAGTTGCTATGCGGCAGTGCACCTAGGCTTGGGAGGAGGGTTGGTGGTGAGTTTTACTGCCCCAGCAACCCCTGCAGCTGGACCAGGGTGCTTGCATCTGCCATAGGGTTAGCTGTGCGTGTGCAAGGCAACAAGGCTGTGCACACATCAGGAGAGGTGGGAGAGGATACCTAAAGGGACAAAAAGCACTACAGCCATCTGAATGATGGTCTGTGCCTAGGCAGCTCCCTGGGTCCTAGTGCCTGTTGACACTACATCCTGATCCACACAATTGTGTGTGGACTGCCTCAGAGGAGTGGACGGCTGTCCCCCTCTAACCCTGCCACAGATGACAAGCTGTTGGGGTAGCCGGTAGGCTACCAGGGTCCATGGGGATCAAGGAGGCTCTGAACTTGATTAGGTACATCCCTGGTGTCACACGCCCCTGGCCCCCTAACCTTGGACAGCCCAGCAGGTCCTCCTGTTTGCAGAGAGGATCCCCCCATTCAGGAACTTGTGAGCAGGACTAAGGGGTCAGAAAGACTTCCCAACCTTCCTTTTCCCAGTGGGAGGGTGGATTCTGTAGTTTTGAGTTCCCTTGACTCTGCACTACTTTCAGTATTTGAATCCCACTACGGCTACTGGCTATGTTTTGCCTAGGTAGTTTTATATGATAGTCGAGCGGTTCTATCTTTTAGGCACACAGTCTTTTCAAAACCATCCTTTTTGAAATATTAAATCACAGAACCAGAACCCAGGCAGAGTTTATAAGAAAATCATAAAAGTTTACATAAAATAAAGGCAATACAGAAAAGTCTACAGTTTGGAAGAACTTTGAAATACAGACAATATCAAAAGTAAAACTGGATGGTTCACAGAAAACACTAGATAATGTCTTCTAAACTATACCTTGTTTTGATGTTAAAGTTCAGACAAGATTTTAAATGTCCTGGTACAGATGACAGTTTATTAGGCAATATAATTTCGCAGCAAGTCCTTGATCCAAGTCTCTAGAGGCCCTTTTAAAAGGGTCTTCAGATGTTGCATGTGTGCAAAGTCTTGTTTTCCAAAATTCTGACTTAAAATTCAGAATTTTCTGTTCAGTATGTGGCAAGTCGAACTTTCCATACTCTCAGGACTGGATTTTGAGAATTTCCCAGGCCTACATATATACTTCTGGCTATAAGTATGTGTCAGCTGGAAACAGGCAATATACCTTCCAACTTAAACACTATTCAACTGCTCTGCATTCAAAGTGTGTCAGATACACTTGAGGATCATTTTAGGACACAACCTCCTTATTTTTTCCCTGGGGTGGGGTTAATGATTCCAGAACAATACAGATATTAGGATGCAACAGTTCACCTTTCCCAGTAGGTGTCACTGTGTTTCCATGTTAATCCCTGTGACATCTGGTCCAAGCATTTGGCTTGACCTCTGACCCCTAGGTCATTACATTACCCCTTCCCTGTCTTGGAAAGCCACAGTGGGATGTTTTATGCCTTCCTGGGGCCATATACCTGTCTCCCCTTATCTTGAAATATAACAGGTCCACACTAGCATTTATAGAAATACCAGTTATTTTGTAGTTACCTGTTAAAGGGACAGTGTCTTAATTCTAAAGTACATTACATCATATACAGTATGAACCCACATAAATGGATATTGGCCTATCATGCAACATTCCTCCCTCCTAAAATAGATCCTGGGGAAACACGCCCCTATTGGAGGCAGTTCTTCTCAGTTCTGTTATAGATCCAGTATGCGGGATAGGCCGTCCGCGTTCCCATTTTTGGATCCAGGCCTATGCACAATCTCCATGACATAGGCCTGCAAGGCAATACTCCATCTCAGAAGTTTCCCATTTGTCTTCCCCGTTTGACCCAACCATATTAACAGGTTGTGGTCATTTTGTACCTTAAAATGCCTCCCATAAAGGTATGGTTCAAGTTTTTTTAATGCCCAAACTAAGGCGATATATTCCTTCTCCACTGTTGAATAGGCTTGTTCCCATGGAAGCAGCTTCTTGCTTAAGTATACAATAGGATACTCTCTCCCCTGATTGGATACTTGGCTGAGGACTGCTCCTATTCCCACATCTGAGGCATCCATTTGTACCACAAATGACCTGTTGTAGTTAGGGATAGCGAGCACTGGGGCCAAACACAGTGAGGTTTTCAGCTGTGTGAAGGCCTGCTCACAGTCTGTGTCCCATTTTACTTTCCTAGGCTTATTCATTGTCAGCAACCCAGATAAAGGAGAGGTCATGGAGTTATAGTTGGGAACAAATTTTCTCTAATAAACTGCTGTTCCAAGAAAGCTCCTGACTTGTCTCAGGGTTTCAGGTGTGGGCCATGATGCAATAGCCTCTATCTTTGCTTCGTTTGGGCAAAGTTGGCCATGCACCACCACATGTCCCAAATAAGCAACCTCTGCCATGGGCACCTGACACTTTTCTGCCTTAATAGTCAGACCTGCGACCTGCATTTGGCCCAACACCTCCCTCAGGTGTATCAGGTGTTTTTTTCCCAGCTATTGCTGAAGATAGCAATATCGTCCAGGTAGACGACTGCAAAGTCCTCCGTATCCTGTAACATCTGATTTACTAATCACTGGAATAAAGCAGGGGCACTCGTCAATCCAAAGGGCATGACCTTGAACTTGAACAGGCTGACTGGGGTGATGCATGACGACCTTTCCCTAGTCCTGTCAGCCAGTTTCACCTGCCAGTGCCCCTTTGTCAGGTTTACTGTAGTCAAGTATATTGCCCCTCCCAGTTTGTAAAGCAGTTTGTCTGTGTGTGGCATTGGGTGGGCATCAGATTTCCTCATGGTGTTAAGCCCACGATAATCTATGTAGAACCAAGTAGTCCTATCCGGTTTTGATACAAGGATTACAGGTGAGGCCAAGGGGCTGTGGGACTTCCGGATCACCCCTAGATCCAGCATCTCCCCCACCTCCCTCCTAATGTCCATGAGCACTGTCTCTGACACCCAGAAAGCTGTCCTATGTATGGGTGCTTGGGTACCCGTGTCTATGTCATGCATTGCTAGCGGTGTCCGTCCAGGCTGTGCCGTAAATAAAGGGACAAAGTCTCGCAAAAGGGTCCTCAATTCTTGGGCCTGTCCAGATGTCAACTGGGATGACAGCGTGATGGTCTCCACAGATGATGCCTGCTTGCTCTTGGCTAACAAGTCAAGAAGGGGGGTCTTCCCCACCTAGCTCCTCTCCAGGACTGCAAACCACAAGTACCATGTCAGCCCTATTAAAATATAGTTTCATCATGTTCACATGATACATCCTGTGAGTGTGTTTTCGGTCAGGTAACTACAATGTAGTTAACATCGTTTACCTGCCTTACTACCTTGTATGGCCCTGCCCACTCAGCTTGCAGTTTGTCCTTCCAGATCAGGATCAGAACCATTACCTCCTGTCCTACCCCGTATGTGTGAGCTCCAGCTCCTCGATCACACACAAGGTCTTTTGTTATTGCTGGGCAGCTGCCAGGTTGCTCTGGGCCATGCCCATAAGCTCCTTCAGTGTCTCCCTGAATTTTAACACATATTGCACTATGGGAGTCCCCTGGGTGGCATGCTTACCTTCCCAGTCCTTTCGTATTAAGTCTAGGGGCCCCTCATCCTGCGTCCATACAAGAGCTCAAAAGGTGAAAACCCAGTTGACTCTTGTGGCACTTTCCTGTAGGCAAACAGCAGGTGGGGCAGGTATTTCTCCCAGTTCCACCCATGCTGTTCTGCAAATGCCATAAACATAGCTTTTAGTGTCCCATTAAATCTCTCTATGAGACCATTGGCTTGTGGGTGGTAAGACGTTGTGTGCCTCTGTACAACACCACACTTCTCCCACAAACACTTCATTAGGTCCAACATAAAGTTACCCCCTTGATCAGAGATAACCTCCTGTGGAAACCCAACACTGGAGAAAACCCCAGCAAAGCATCTGCCACTTTGTTTACCTTAGTGGAGGACAGCACAATGGCTTCGGGATAGCGGGTAGCATAATCAACAACTGTCAATATATACCTTTTCCCGAAGAGTTTGGGGTATTCAAAGGACCCACAATATCCATTCCAACCTTCTGGAATGGCTCCTCCTCAAGTGGTAAGGGAATCAAGGCAGCCTTGGCTTTGTTTCCGGTCTTCCCTATTTCCTGACAACGGTGACAGAATTTGCAGTATTCCTTCACCTGTTTGGTAATATTGGGTCGATAGAAATTGTGGGCTAAGCAATGCGTAGTGAGAGCAATGCCCAAATGTCTGGACATGGGAATATCTTGAGCTACCATGAGCAATAACCCACGATACTCCTGGAGAACAACAAGCTGCCTGCCCATCACCCCTCCCTCTGTCCTGATATCCTGTGTGTATAACAGTCCATTTTCCCAATACACTCTATGCTTTCCACCACCTCCCTGAGTCCCCTCAGACTCTGCACAGGCCCTCAGCTTCTCTAAGCTAGGGTCTGTCTGTTGTGCTGCTGCTAAGTCTTCCAACTTACTCAGAGCATGGGGCATGTCCCCATCAGTTCTCAGGCTGAGGTCCATGGCTGTGGCAGTAGGGGACACCATATCACAATCTTCCCCCCTCTTGGGCTATGTGTCACTCCTCCCTCCCGAGAGCAACCTTCAGTAGCAGTTGGGTTAACTGCCACTAGGGAAAGGTCCATCCCGCTGTTATTACCCTCTTTTACAAGAGCTACAAGTTGGCTGGCCTGTCTCACAACCTCACCTGTCTGAATTTCTGTGGGGTCCTGAGGATCACAGGAACCTCTATTCTTCTAGCTCCTGATCACAGCACAAACTACTTCTTGTGGAACATCATTCCCCACAATAACATCCATATTAAGTTTTTCAGCTACAGCCACTTTCCTTACCTTACCCCTTCACCTGCAACTCCCCAATCCAGGGTAACACTGGCTAAAGGGTAAGTTTTCCTGTCCCCTGTGTAATCCCTCACAGAGACAAACTGATTTGGCAGTATTTGTTCAGCCCCCACCAAATCCCCTTTCACCAGGGTAAGAGATGCTCCCGTATCTCTTAGTCCTCTAGTTTGTACCCGATTCACCATGACTGGGTGAATGTGCCCCCTCATATTGTCAGGGAGAGCCTCAGCTATACAGTGGGCTATTGTCTCCGATTGCACAGGCCCTTTTACCTTCTAGGCTTTCATAAGGCACTGCCTAGACAGATGGCCTATCTGGTGACAATACCAGCATTCACCATGTTCCTTGTCCCCAACCTCCCTTTTGGGCACCTGGTGAGTTCCTTCTTTTTGCAGGGGTCCTGTGGTTTTTGATTGTCCAAAATGCCCACTTTTCCCTTTCACCCCTGAATTCCCTTTTGGAGCAGCCCTGCTTCAAGCATAGTGATCTGCCAGCTCTGCTGCCTCTTTGGCAGTCTTAGGATCTCTGTCCCCTAGCCAAAGCTTCAGGTCAGGTCAGCAAATCCAATAAAACTGTTCAAGCAATACCACCCCTTCAATAGCTTCAAAAGAATCTGCTTTCACCCCATCCCACCACCATTTTAAATATTGATGCTGTTTTGTGGCTACCTCCTCAAGGTTCATTTCCATCCCCTTTCGGAGTTTCCGGAACTTTGCTCTGTATGCATCAGGGTTCAGATCATATTTTTTTAATAAAGCAGTTTTTAACTTGTCAAAATCTTTACTTTCAACATTGTCCATCTGCCCCAATGCTTCCCTCCCCTTGCCAATAAATAGTGAAGACAGGTGAAAGCTCCAGGTCTCTTTGAGCAGATTGGCCTGGATACGGACCTTTTCAAATGAATTTAAAAACATGTCCATATCCTTCCCCTCTTTAAACTCAGTAATTAATTTTGAATTTAACTTATACCCCAGTCCTGGAGTTTCAAACCCAACTCCACCACTTAACTGCTCAGGGGTTGGTGTCAGTTGGAGTGTCAGTTTTTTCAGCTCATGTTCCCTCTGGTGCTGCCATTCATCAGCATCCACCTCTGCCTGGCGCTGCTGTTCTTGGGTCTCTCTCTGCTGCTGTTGTTCCTCTGCCTGACACTGTCATTCTTCGGCCTCTCTCTGTTGCCGTCGGTCCCCCATGTTCATCTTGAACCTCTTTTGCTCCATCTCAGCCCTTTTTTGCGCATTCTCAAGCTGCTTCTACTGCATCCACAGCCTCCTCAGCTCAAGCTTTTGGTCATACATGGCTCCTTCTCCTCTGGGCTCTGGACCTCCGAAGTCACCACCTCTGGCACTAAGTGGGGTGGTGTGTCCTCCCTCTCAGCTGCCAGAAGGGCCTCCATGAGTTGCCTTTTATTTTTGTTTTCACTAGCAATGCTTTTCTCCCCACAGACCTTCCTCAGTTGTTCCAAGTTCATTTTGCTGTACTGAACAGACATTCTTCTATCTACACTACTCTGTTCAAAAAAAATTCAAACAGGATAAGGTCTGTTGTCTGCAAACAAATTTCTTTTTCCCCTTTTTAAATTCTGCCTTTGATTATGTGATGGTTTTGCAAGACCATACAAAATCCCAGTAGCTGGCACCAAATCTGTCATGCGGCCCTGTCCCCCTAACCTAGGGCAGCCAGCAGGACCTCTGTTTGCAGAGAGGATCCCCCTATTCAGGAACTCATGAGCAGGAATGAGTGTTCAGGAAGACTTCCCAACCTTCCTTTTCCCAGTTTGAGGGTGGATTCTGTAGTTTTGAGTTCCCTTGACTCTGCACTACTTTCAGTATTTGAATCTCACTATGGCCACTGCCTACATCTTGCCTAGGTAGTTTTATATGATAGTCGAGCGGTTCTATCTTTTAGGCACACAGTCTTTTCAAAACCATTCTGTTTGAAATGTTAAATCACAGAACCAGAACCCAGGCAGAGTTTATAAGAAAATCATAAAAGTTTACTTAAAATAAAAGCAATACAGAAAAGTCTACAGTTTGGAAGAACTTTGAAATGCAGACAATATCAAAAGTAAAACTGGATGGTTCACAGAAAACACTAGATGATGTCTTCTAAACTATACCTTGTTTTGATGTTAAAGTTCAGACAAGATTTTAAATGTCCTGGTACAGATGACAGTTCATTAGGCAATATAATTTTGTAGCAAGTCCTTGATCCAAGTCTCTGGATGTCCTTTTAAAAAGGTCTTCAGATGTTGTATTTGTGCAAAGTCTTGGTTTCCAAAATTCTGGCTTAAAAATCAGAATTTTCTGTTCAGTATGAGGCAAGTCAAGCTTTCCACACACTCAGTACTGGATTTTGAGAATTTCCCAGGCCTACACATATACTTCTGGCTACAAGTATATGCCAGCTGGAAACAGGCAATATACCTTCCAACTTAAACAATATTCAACTGCTGTATTCGAAGAGTATCAAATATACTTGAGGATCATTTTAGGACACACCCTCCTTATTTTTCTCTCTGGGGTGGGATTAATGATTCCAGGACAATATAGATATTAAGGTGCAACAGTTCACCTTTCCCAGTAGGTGTCACTGTGGTTCCATGTCAATCCCAGTGACATCTGGTCCATGCATTTGGCTTAACCTCTGACCCCTAGGTCATTACATTACCTCTTCCTTGTCATGAAAAGCCACAGTGGGATGTTTCATGTCTTCCTGGGGCCATATACCTGTCTCTCTTTATCTTGAAATATAACAGGTCCACACTAGACTTTATAGAAATACCAGTTAAAGGGACAGTGTCTTAATTCCAAAGTACATTACATCATATACAATGTGAACACACATAAATGGATATCAGCCTATCATGTGACACCTGGAATCAGGGCATATCCCAGATGGACAGCTGTAGTGGGGAAATAAAATCACCATGGAGAAAAAAACACTAATTCATTTATCATTAAAAAAATTTATCGGGGGGGGGTCACGTCATGCAGCTCAGCTGAAAGCAGCCTGGCTCGAGGAGCTCTTCCTGTGTATACTAAATCTATTGGTATCTGTACCCTTATTCTCCTGTTTCTTTAGGACATGAGCTAAACATCTGCCTTGCTGACATCAATGACTGGATGGCCTCCAGCTGGTTGCAACTGAACCACGATAAGACGGAGGTACTGGTGGTGGAGTCGAACAGAGTGCTTGATAGGATGGCCTCTGATTCAGCAACTGGACTTGCTCTGGGAGCTGTTTCATTGAAGGCCTCCTATTGGGTGTGAAACCTTAGTGTTATTTTGGACAGGAATTTAACTATGGAGGCGCAAATATCCTCCATGGTCCGTTCCTGTTTTTTCCATCTCAGAAATATCACCAGAATAAAGTCCCTTGGGCCGCCTCTGGACCTCCCCACCTTGATACATGCCTTTGTTACAGCAAGGCTTGACTACTGCAATGCGCTCTACCTCGGGGTCACAGGAGGATCTCTCCACAGGCTGCAGTTGGTGCAAGACGCAGCTGTCCGGTTACTTACTGGGCAGCAGCAATTTTGCCATATTACACTGGTGCTAGGTGAATTTGCACTGGCTACCATTAAGGTGGAGGATCCTCTTTAAGGTGGGTCTTCTCACCTATAAGGCCCTACACGGGGTGGGCCCTGGTTATTTGTTAGGCCTTCTTGCACCTGCTCTCTTTGTCCACCCCCCCCCGCTCTTCCAGTGGGGGCCCCCTGGTGATTCCTAGAATGAGGCTGAGATCTTCTGGAGATAGAGTTTTCAGTGTTGCTGCTCCCATTCTTTAGAATTCGCTGCCATCTGGGGTTACGGGAGCCTCCACTGTAGATATCTTTAAGGCCCGCCTGAAGGACCTCCTATTTTCCCCAAGCTTTTTGGGATTAAACTATGGAATTTAGCAGAACATGATAATTTATTTGTTGTGTTATAAATTCTATTTTGCGTATTTAAATATGTGATGTATTATGTGTTTTTTTTTATGCTGTATTTATTCATTTTGTACAGTGTCCAGAGCCTCTGGGATTAGGCTTTTTTAAATAAACATTGCCTTGCCTTGCCTATCAGCCAATGGTGCCTTAAATAAAGAATTCATACAGGGATCTTTCTTTGGATATTAATATGCCTAAGAAGCCAAAAAAGGAGAAAATGCAGTCTGGCATAGATCTCTCTTCTCCCAATGTGGCTGACTGTTGTAAAGAAGCCAGTTCTCATGGACTTGGTCCCAATATGCATGAAATTAAAACCTTTATGAACAATATAATGGGTCAACTGTCAAAACTAACCTTGACTCTGGAGGCTGTCAAAGGAGCAGTGGATAATTTAGGCTCCCAGATCACTGAAGCCGAATAGCGGGTGGGCAAGTTGGAAGATTGGTCCGCACCTACTGATCATCGGATTGCTACTCTTGAGCGGGAGTTGAAGCTTGTGTGGGACAGGTTAGATGAGCAAG
Source organism: Neoceratodus forsteri (assembly GCA_016271365.2). NCBI lineage: Eukaryota > Metazoa > Chordata > Ceratodontiformes > Ceratodontidae > Neoceratodus > Neoceratodus forsteri. Next base: position 1,567,599 of record JADMNL010000041.1, read on the forward strand.
AGATGCACAGCAGACACAATAATTTGTGGCTTTTTGGTCTTCCTGAGAGGGTGGAAGAAGCGGATCTAGTAGCTTACTTACAAACATTATTGCCGCAATTATTACATTATTAATGGACCCAACCCCAGGAAATAGACAGGGCCTATTGTGTTTAGAGATGCAGCTAATTTAAAATTCGATGGTGAAGTTGTGGCGAAGTGGCCGATTTTACCACATGGAGAAATCTGAAAATTTCTTCAGCTTTAGCCTGTTTCCGCCAAGGCAAAATTTTGCTTGTGAAAAGGCGAAATTTCACCTCTAAAAGCCGAATTTCACCACAGAAAGTGAAATTTCAACTTATAAAGTGAAATTTTGCTTTTCCGCAGGTGAAATTTCACATTTCACTATGCGAAATGGGCGAAATTCATGGATTACTCCAAGTAGCAAATTTTTGTCTCTTCACCCACCTCTAATCGTGTTCCCTCTGGGATTTCCCTGGCTCCTCAGCAGGGTCACCCTTGCCCTGTGATCTTTCATCTTTTGTGCAACCAAGACCGGGAATTGATTTTGTGGCTGGCTCAGCAAAAATCAGATTTAGTATGGCATGGGGCAAAGCTGCACCTTTTTCTGGACTATCCATGGAGGATTATAGATAAACACAAGTCCTTTGATCACATTCGTGACCTGGCTTGGCAAAAAGGTGTTTGGTGTTCCTTGGGGCTGCCTGCAGTGCTATGAGTAATGGTAGCAGGGAAGACTGAAAAATGTATGGACTCAGTGGATGCTCTCCAGTTTATTTAGCACTTGGGAGATTCTGCCTGCTCTTTGGTATCGGGACAAGGAGATGGTACCCAGGACCCTAAACCCCAGAGACTCTACCACTCCTCTTGAGTTAGATTGCCTAAAGAGAAGCTTCATACCAGGGACATAGCGGCTCATATAGACACCCGGAGAGAACAGGAACCTATGGAGATTGGACAAGTTCAAAAAGGGTGAACTACAGGACTGCATGCCATGAGCATTTTCTTTTTTATACATGGGAATAAAGTGGCTTAGCTTAGTTTAATTTCTCCACAGATGCCATTTGGCAGATAGGGATGAGGGGAGCTCAGGATACTAGGGAGTGGTTTTCTTTACATTGCTGTGTGGCATCTGAATTACCGATCTCGTGCTCTCCTTTTTATCAATCTTGTTGTTTTATTACTGCATTTTAGAATGAGGCTAACTCTTTGTTAAATAGTCATGCTTGGTTCTCCAGGTAACTTGGAGTAAGGGAGTGGGGAAGGGGGGAAGATTCTTATTCAATACTTTTTCCATCGTGGCTTTGTATTTAGTGAATTTTACTATGTCATGTTTGTTCATCTGGCATTCCTAGAAGCTGTTGCATGTGGTCAGATGCAGAAATTTAGTTTATTGGGCTCAGTAAAATATTTCCTCTGCTGTATATTTTTAAGTGTCTGGATATGTTTAGATTTGGGGCTTCTCTTGGGGTTTTGGGTCTATTCCAGGTACCTGACCAGTGAGAAAGCCGTGGACACCTTTGTTGTACTCCACGGTACCTGCTTTTTATATCACAGATTTATTGTGCAAACCTCTGGGCAATGATGTTATTTTTATTTTGTGAGTTTGAGTTTACTTGAGGTTGGCAAGCCACTAATAGCCCCTATTCATCAGCAGCACTGGAACTTTTCTTTTCTCTCTTTTTGGGCTTTAGGAAGGGTTGTTTTAATGGGATATTGTTTTTATATTTTGAACTCACTCTGAATTTAATGTGTCCCTGCTGTGACTATTTTTGCAGGGCTTGTCTCTATGGGAAGACAGTTTTATTTTTTTTTGGTACCTTGTATTCTATATGGCTGGAGCTATGGTAATTGAGTCTGCGCTGTACCAGGTGTGGGCTTTCTCGCCGTGTTCAGCAGCTGACCTGCTATGCTTTGAGTGCTGTGTTTATGGAATAGGGCTGAAGGGGGAGTGGGCAATATTATTGGATGTCCACAGATGGAGGCTCAGCGGCCACCATGTCTTCTGCATTTTGCAATGGTGGCGATGAGTATTTATTAACTTGTACATAGTTTTTTTTTCCTTGATGTTTGGCTTAAGTCAGTGGTTTTTCTGTTTCTTAGTTTTACAATTCTATTTTTCAATATTATAAAGTGGAGTACTGGAACTTTAGTGGTGGTCATCCTGGGGGGGAGGTGGCAAAGGGGTGCTAGCTATGTTTTACAGGCCCTTATGCCTTATAAAGTAATAAGATGGAATGTGCCTGTGCAGATAGCCTTGTTAAAAGGAAATGTGTTCTCACATACCTTAGAAAATTGGGGGCACAAATAATTTTTTCTTCAGGAAACCCACTTCGGAAGGAGGCAACAAAATTAGATAGCTCATGGGGGGGGACAAGTGTTTGAATCATCTTATTCTATGAAGAAGAGGGGTGTGGTTATTTCATGTCTTAATACAGTTAATTGGTTGCCAGATTGGGTTAAGAGGGAAAAGGAAGGTAGATGAGTTTTAGTACAGGGTAGACTGGATGGCAGGCCCTTAGTATCGGGTTCAGTTTATGCTCCTAACACCGATGATCCTCATTTTTTTCATGATTTGTCTCAACAGTTATTGAATATAGGGATAAGCTTGGTGTTACAGAGTTTGGATATGAATCAAGTCATAGATCCCTTATATGATAGAAGTACTCTGCCCTCCCTAAATTTGAATCAGGGCGGGATGTGACGGGCACTTAGTTTTGTAACTGCAGGATCATGGGCTTCAGGGTGTATGGAGATTGGAATTCCCAACAGTTAAAGATTATACATATTATTCAGCACCTCACAATTCTTATAGTGAATATATATGATTTTGGCATATGAGGAGGTGCAGCAGGGAGCAGTTCACTCAGCCATTGAACTGATCCTGATTTCTGATCACTCCCTAGTTACATACATTTTTAGTGTGGGGGTATCTTTGGAGACAGACAAGCAGTGGCATTGCAATGTCAGTCTCTGTAGAGGTAATAATTTTTGAAAGTGGATTCAGCAGGAGGTCCAATTGTATTTAGATGTGCATAAGAATGGAGACACCTCACCCAAATGGGTCTGAGAGGGGTTGAAAGCATATCTTCAAGGTTGAATTATAGCAGATGCATCAGCTAAGAAAAAAAGGAAGTTCAGGAATTGCATGATTTGGAAAAGTAGCTACCCTGTAGCTGCACTGCAAAAAAAGGCACAAGGAGTTTGCTCCTTCTCCTACCTTGCTCCAGGAGATGCATGCTCTACAGTATAGGATCAATGCCCTTAATTTGCAGCAGGCAGGGTACACTCTGTATAAGACACTACATGCCTTCTGGGAAGGGAAAGAAAAGACAGGGCATCTATTAGCCTACCAGTTAAACAAAAGAGTGGAAGAATCAAAAATTTCAGGTATTTGGTCAGGGTAACATTTGTCCACTGACACTGTAGAAATAAACAATGCCTTTTGAGGCTATTCCGAAGGATTCTATGCTTCTCAGTTAGAAGGTGGGGAGGGGTACACTACTTCTCCACATTGCTTTTTAGGCTCTTTATCTTTGCCCAGGCTATCAGAGGAGCAGCAGCAGGCATTAGAGGGCTTGACTACTCCTGGTGAAGTTAAGGCTACTATTGGTCAGCTTGCTGCAGGGAAGGCGGCAGGTCCTGCCGGCTTCCTGTTGGAAATCTATCAACTGCTTGTTGACTTGTTGAACCCTACTCTTGCTGCTGTTTTTCAGGAGGTGTGGGAGACCACCTCTCTACTGGTGTCTATGATGGAGGACACTATTATTGTACTACCTAAAAAGGGGAAGGATCTGTCTCACTGCTCCAGCTACTGCCCTATCTCTGTTTTAAATGTTGGTTATAAAACTTTAACTAAAGTGCTGGTGGTAAGACTGACTAAGGCATTGCTTGCTTTGATCCACCCTAACCAAGTTAGGTTTTTGGCAGAGAGGGATGGAGCAAACCATATTTGAAAACTGGTTAATTTAATGTGGGTCATGGAACCGTCCCAAGATCCTGTAGTGGCTATAGCACTAGACATGGAAAAGACCTTTGATTCTGTTGGGTAGCTCTATCTTTTCACCATCCTATAATCTTTTGGCTTTGGAGAGGGCTTTCTTCATTTAATTCAAACTATCTATGCAGCCCCTCAAGTTTCTGTCTTGACTAATGGGTGCTTTTCAATCGGGTTCTTTCTAGGTAGAGGTACATGGCAGGGATGTCCTCTGTCCCCAGCCTTGTTTGTGTTAGCTATTGAGCCCCTGGCACAGATGATATGGGAATCACCCCTTATTCAAAGGGTGGATGTTGGCAGTGAAATGTTCAAAGCTGTGCTTTTCACTGATGACATCTTGCTCACTTTACAGAATCCACATACCTCGCTATCAGCTTTAGTAGACCTATTAGATAGGTTTGCAGAACTGTCAGGGCTATGTAATAATTGGAGCAAGACAGAGGTGGTTGCATTAAATCCCCAGTGTAGAGGGATCACTCTCTAGGTCAATGGGCTGTCTTGGGTGACTAAGTCGGTGGGTTATTTGGGGATTCCCATCTCTCCTAGTTAGAGAGAATGGGTCTCCCTGAATTTTGTACCATTGTTAGCATCTTTAAGGGATGATGTCAATAGGTGGAAAAGCCTTCATCTCACGCTTTGGGGAAAATCCAAAGTGTTGCAGATTATGGTGCTTCCTAGGGTCTTATATCTTCTACAATACATTCCCCTTCAGATTCTGCAGTCTATTTGAAGGTCTTTAGATCAGCTTATTAGAGTCTTTTTTTTTGAGGGAAGTAAGCCTAGATTATTTCTATTGAGAATGATGCCCCTTGGTCCAAGAAGGGCTTTCCGATCCCCTGGTTCAAAGGGTACTATCTCACCATAGGTATTAGATATTTGATGATGTGGTTGTATGCAGATAAATGCTGTGATAAAGTTAGATGGATCACTTTGGAAGACGTCTTGGCAAAAGGAGCACCACCTGATATAATTTTCTGGGATTCATCTAGGATTAAAGCAGACAATCTCATTCATGGGTAAATGTTGGATATTTGGAGGGCAGCGGGTAAAGCTTTTCCTGCTTTAAGGCAGTTAAACATTTGGTATTGGCCCATCTGGCATAACCCTAAATTATCTGCTGGAGGCAAACCCATTTAGATAGATAGATAGATAGATAGATAGATAGATAGATAGATAGATAGATAGATAGATATTGTATTTATAGAACACCCAATTCCAAGAACTCTGGGCACTGTACAATACAATACAATTCAAGAAAACTGGATACACGTAGCAGCAATTCGACATAGACATTAAAATTCTATCCATCCCATTTAAAAATTAATCAAACATTAAAAACATTATTGGTGTGACTGGGCTGAAGGAGGCATTTCCAGACTCACCAATTTATTTCAGGCAGACTCAGGTTTGTTTAAGGATTTTGCAGCACTTAAGGTTCAAGTTTCCCTCCTGATGACCCATTTGTGAAAGTATTTTCAGATTCATCATCTGAGTTCCTCTTATACAGGTGCACAGCTTAGACTGCTGGAGAGGGGTATTTGGGAGGATCTTCTGGGTTTGGCAGGGGAGTTATCCTTTTCCCTTTCACTTTCAGAAATTCCTTAAAATTGGGCAAATTACAAATTCTCACTAAAGGAGTATGCCCCTTCCCCCCATCTACTAAGGTGAAAACAAGATGGGAGAAGTTTTGGGGCTATCAGTTGAGGGATGAGGATTTGGTTTGTTGCTGGGCTAATGCCTATGGTTTCTGTAAAGATGTAGGGGGGTGGCTTATGCAGCTGAAGACCCTCCATTTTTGGTATACAACACCAGATTTATTAAAGAAAATGAATCTGGTAGATAATGATTTGTGTTGGAGGTGTCATTGGTCTACAGGCACGTTGTTGAACATCCTCTGGGATTGTCCCAAGTTGGCAAATTGGTGTGAACAGCTTCAGGCTAAAATACAGTTGGTACTGCAGTGTCAAGTCCCCCTAGATCCCTCCCTCATGGTATTAGGAAACACCTACAAACTCCAGTTTCAGCATAAGTCCCAATACCTGTGGTTCATGGCAGCTATTACAGAAGCTAAATGTTTGATCTACCGGAAATGGAAGTCGGAGGAGATCCTAACTCTTAAAGATTGGGAAGGTTGTATGCATAAACTGGTGGGTCTGTAGAGGCTGTCATATATAGCTGCAGGTAAATGGGCATTGTTTGAAAAGGTGTGGGCCTATATTTGTTATAGGGTTTGAGACTTTGTAAAATGAACGGGACACACCCTTTTCTCCATTTTTGTTTTATTATTGGATGAGTAGTTGGGATGGCATCTTATTTTCTAAATGAGGAAACCCTTTGCCTTTTTCCCTTCTGGGTTGGCCACTTGGAAGCAATTGACTATGGGGGGGGGGCCCTCTATGGAGGGCTACCTATTCCATTATTTTAACCAGTACTCTGCTCTTTGCTTATTTGTGTCTCTTTCTACCTGTCTACTCGTTTCCTGTTCAGCATGTATACAGTTTCTTGTTGCCTTTATTATTGTTATCAGGTACTGTATTTTTGTGATTTGTTAATTGGATTTAACCACCATTTTGATTGTTTGTAACAGATGTTTTCTGGACTGGATATGATTTAGGGGGTGTCTAGACATACAAGTTGACTGTTTTAGATTTTTATTCCTTTTTGACCTTGTGGGGAAGTCTATCAATGTATATATTTTTTCTTGGTGGAACACCTGGTTGGTATTTGTGATTGTTAGTAGAATTGTGTTGTGTGTACAAATTCTGAATTGTGTGTGTGTGTGTATGTATATATATATATATATATATATATACATACACATGGCAAAAAACTCTGTTTAATGCATCAGTTAGGGTTGTTCCACAGTGACAAAAGTCAGGAAATTCGGTGTTAGGGTTGAAAACCCTAACTGAGCATTCCCCCCACCCCCACCACCACCACACACACACATACATGCAAGTAGGGGAAGGACCAAGGGAACACAACAAATTACACACAAGCAGCAGGAGGTGTATATCTGTGTTACTGTAGCAAGTAGGTAAGAAATCTATCGTCAGCTGGCAGTAGCAAAAATGGTGTCCTTTCCCTACTCGCAGATGCTAATGGTAATGCACACTTTCACGGTAACGCAATTGGAAATGCAAGCACTTACAGTAACGCACCAGCGATGGCCTCAAGAAAGAGAAACAGAAGTAAACTGAAGTGTGTCACACAAATGGAAATGCACCCGATGACACAAAGGAATTGCAAACAAAACCAGTAATGGAAATGCAAATGGTAACAGTAGCATAAATGCAAGGGGTAATGCACAGGGTGCGTAAACAGAAACACCAACGTGAAAACGGCAATCTAAACGTGAAACGCTGGTTCGTAACAGTAATTTCTAAAGGCACACACTTTTTTCCCCAAAAGTGTGGATTCAGAAGCACAGTGAATACAAAGAATGTATGCATAATAATGGCCCTCAGAGCAGAAAATGAACACATGGAATACTAAATTACTTATATCTCAGGAACTGTATGACGTAGAAAAAAAATTAAAATCTCATATTATTTATCACTTTCCTGTCTAGTTTTGCACTTAGTTCAGAGTGCTGTAATTTTGCAGCTGTGTAATATTCTGTCACCAAATCACCAAAAGGCACATATGTGGGATCTTTGCTTTCTTCCCTCCAAATTTCAGCCCAAAAGACCAAACCATTCTTTTGCGGCAGGGTGGCAAAGATTTCCTATTGTTTTTTTTGCATAGTGTCGCAATGTAGTGTCGTGATTTGCAACACTTTCTCAAAAAAAAAATCACGAAAGTGTCGAATGTGAGACACTACTTTGTGACACTACTGTTTACAAAAATTTTAAAAACATATTTCTGGGGTGTTTAATCCCCCCAAAAAGACATGGCTAGCATCCTCAGGACTCGATTAGGTGAACACAGCAAGAATTGTGCCACTAGATGGTCCCAAATTTAAATGCCAAGCATTTCTGTGACCACCAACTGAAAACAAGATGGTGGATTTGCGACACTACAGGGGTCATTTGCGACACTAAAAACTGCATTTGCAACACTTTCAAACTTTTCGTTAACTTTTCCCATTGACTGTAATGGAAAACTTGTTTTTTGAATAACGTTTGAATCGTTTAAGATTTTTTCACAAAATCTTCAAAAGGCACATCAGGGACCCTGGCTGCATGTTCCCTGAAGGTTTTGGACCAGTCACACAGACTGCGCGACCTGTAGGCACAAGCAAAAGATGTGCAAAAATGTGTAATTACTGCTTTCTCTGGTGCTATGTAGCTCTGCAACCATACATCCGACCAGTATGAGACTTGGCAGATCAAGAGATCAATGGTACCACACTGTGCATGCCAAATTTAAGGCAAATCCATGATATGATGGCAAAGTTATTAAGCTGCCAAATTTCAGAGTTTAACCTTAAATGGGGTACTCAACCCTAACTATAGTGGCACTACCGTGCCACTATATTATATATGTAAAATAACACATTCCAGACCTGGGATTATGCTTTCCAGTAACATCCCTCCTGGGGCTTTAAATCCCTCAGCCTATGGCCTTTCTTCACAGAGAGGGTTGTGGATGCATGGAACAGCCTTCCTGAGGAGGTTGTAGAGTCAAAAACAGTGAGGGAATTCAAGAATGTATGGGTCAGACATAAAACAATTCTAGTGGGGGGTAGGAGGAAGTAGGCTGTTGGTTAACTGGGATCTGGAGCTTATCCATTGGGTAGGAAAATGGGCAGACTAGGTGGGCCAAGCGGTCCTTATCTGCCGTTTCTATGTTTCTATATAGATGCCAACATACTGTACCAGTTGGGATGCTACTATAGCACCATCCCTGGCCAGTAATGTGTTATTCATTGTATAAACCATTCAACTGACCACTGTTCATGACAGTAAGTATGATGTAATGGAATCCATGGGCAATGCTAACAAAATCAAGCCTCCACCCCACTCACACACTCATACAGTAGAAAGAACTTTATATCCAATACAAACATGTGCTCGGCGTTAGGCTCAACATACTGAGTCTTTAATCACTTTCCACCTTGAAATGTAATTACAAACTGGGCAGCACTATGTTTTGGCTGGAAATAAAATAAAAGAAGCAGGCATTGCTGACATCTTTTGTGATGCCATAACTTGTTTATAGTAACTGATTTTATTAGGTTATTCTTCGGGTTGCTTTACAAGGGTGGCTAAAAATACTCATACATTGTGCTGTGCTGCAAGATCAGATCCCTAGATTAACCATTGCATTATGTTTTATTTGGCTATGATACTGTTTGATTCTCTTTGTTCTCAATGTTATTCTCAGACTTCAGCAGAACTGATGTTAATAAGCTGAGGGAGATGATTGCGGTTAAACTGATGAATATACCACTTAGCAGGAACACTAATGCCAAGTGGGAGGCCCCAGATCAGTAAATATTAGATACCATGATCAGATGCATCCCATGGGCAACAAGGATAAGAAGGCTAATTGGAAATCTCTGTGGTTGTCCAAGGAAAGGATTCTGGAGACTGAGTGAGGAAAGTAGAGTACAGGACATTAAAGGAGGAATGCAGGGCATTGCTTGCATAGGCCAAGGCTTGTCAGGAGGACAGGATTATATACTGTAGTGGATCAAGTGGGATAATAACCATTTTTCAACACATAGAGAACAAAGGGAGAAGGAGGGATAAAGTGCGGCACCTGATAATTGGCAGAAGCATACCTCTCAGCCTCTCAGCATTAAAATGTATAGTACTGGCCTTCAACATTCACAGCAAATGGCCAGAATGTGTGGAACTTTCTTATTTTAAAGAATAATATGCCTAAGAATAGTGGGAACCATCTGTTTAGTGTTAAGGAATGTTACTATCAAGTTACTTTATTGTTTTAACAATTAGTGTGTTCCGAAATAGCTCTAACATTCAGGAAAATCAATAAATCTTTGCAGAGCAAGGGTACATTTTAGTGTAAAAATCATAGCACAATATAGTGTATGGTCAAACGCTGTTCCTCATGGAAATCCACGCCTGGAACAGCCTTGCTGTGCTGCAGTAGTGACATCATGAAGTTGTTGTGCTGCACTGAGGATGTCACTACTGCAGGAAAACATCAAATGTCATTGCATGGCCACCTCGTTCAAACTACGGCCCTGATCACTGATGCAAAACAGCTTGGTGATCATGAAAGCTGCGGTTTGTTGGCAGTGAGAGTGACACATCCAAGTGTATGCCCATACACTATAAAAGATTGTGTATGGTCACCCATACACAGACAAGCCTGTGTCTGACTCTCAAGGTTGCTTTGGCAACCAGTGGACCCATAGAGCTACCCTCTCAAGGTCTCTGGTTGCCACAGCAACCTCTCAATTCACACACAGACTTATTGTGTATGGGTGACCATACACAATGCTCTATGTTATCTTCTGAGCAGCTGAGAAATATAGGAAGGGTAATCATTCAAGGAGGTAGAATAGCAGAGGTGTTGTATAACTACTTGCATGTCAGCATTTAGTTAGTTAGTTGGTTAGATCTTTTCAAAGAAATTTTCTTTGAAAAAGGCAGAGGGCTGCCCTGATGTCCCAGAAGATAGTGCATCACAATCCCATGCCAATGACCTAAATTCAGGAGTGGACCAGGGAGCTGCCTCAGGTGGATGAGAGGGCTGGCTTGGTGATGCTCTAAAGTTGTACTTCCCTAATGGGGGGGGTACTGTTGTCTGGTTCTACTGCCAAAATGACCCCTGCTGTGGGCCAAGGAGCACAGTGCTCCACAGGTACATCACTATGTGTGAGTAGGCAGATATTTGTGGCTATCTCTTACATCAGGTAACACCTATGGAATATAAGCCATCAGGCTGTAAGACCACACAGAAACTTTTTGCCAAGCAGTACTACCAGGGGCCACCCATGAAGACATCTGATGTAGTTTGCTCCGTTTATAAGTGTGAGTGTCCCCAGTGCTATCCAGTTCATTTCCAACCATTGAACAAGACTCATCAGACCAGCAGAAACCTAAAAGATCAACAGTTTTTTCACTTGCGTTTTGGATATGGTTTTGTCGCCATCCTGTGTGCCACCGCTCGCAACTTCAGCTCTCACAACCCTTCCTGTTGCTGTTTTTTGCCCATCTCCAGGGCACATGGTTAGGCTGCACCCTGCTTTTGTCTCCGGGCTCAGGGCCTCCTTGTCACCGGTGGACACAGCTCCCCATGGGACTAGCAGTATTCCTCCTTTTTTCTTTGCAGCCTCTTCTTCTCCTGCTTTGGTTGCCCGCCAAAGGACTCTCAGTTGGGGCCTTCAGGGCCAGTCTCTGGGATCCAGTATGGCTGGGCTCCCCCTGGGTAGAGACACCTCCACCTTTCCCATTTTCCAGCTCCCCATCCCACTTTGGGACAGGCTAGGGCTGGGTTCTTTGTTTTTTGCCAGTCTCGACTGGTCCAGGCCCTCAGTGGCGGCTCCTCATGCCCACCCCACAGACTTGGTCTTGTGGATGGTGACACCACTACCTCTCCCATGCTGTCAACCCCCTCCCATCACACTAGTGGCCAGAGTTTGATGTGCTTTCACCTTGGCCAGTCACAGCTGGCCTTGGCCCATCCCCGGTGGTGCCCCATGCCTCCCCCGGTGCCATGTTGCTTCCCCTCACCTCACAAGGGTGGAGGGCTCCTTTCTTCCCAGGCTAGTTTGGGCCTGGCATGGGTTTGATGTGGGGGGGTCTAGTGCTTCCCCAGTCACTGTTCTGCCCTCCAATTGCTTGATGATGGCTGGCTTGCCTTCTCTGATGGTGGTACCCCATTGCCTCCCCTGTCAGGTCTTTCTTTGGCCCATTGCTGTCATGATGGCAGTATTTGATGGGTCCCTAGCCTTGGTCCATCCTGTTTGGACAAGGCACTATGGGCCATGCTCTGTTGCCATCTCTATGGACCCTTTGGATGTCCATGTTTGGGGGCCTATCTGGGTGGGAGTGCTTCTGGCCTCCCTCTCACTCTTAACCCCCCCCCAGGACTGCTGTGATGTGATGCCTACCTGCTGCCCACAGCTCTGGCTTAGTGGACTTGGTTTTTTGCAGGGGCTTCAGCCAGTGGTCCCCTGGGCTGCCCCTATAGTATGCTGGCTCTCCCTCCTCCTTCTCTTTATGGAGGGACCTTCTATGTCACCCTGGGCCCTGGGGCTTCTTGAACCATGCCCCACACAGGTATTTTGAGGACATGCCAAATGGACTCTGCAAGGGCTGTCAGGGCTTTTCAAGATTGCCCTGAACTTCTTTTACTTTGGGGCTCATCACCCTTTTCTTTGCCATGGGTGAGGCTGTGGCCTGGGCACCCATCACACTGCTGCCCAGTTGACTGCCCCTTTGCCAGGCTTTAGCGACTGATAGCGGGCCAAGCCCTGACTAGCTCTGTGTTCCCCAGGTCACTCATGACATAATATAGCAGGGGACCCTCATCTTCCAGGCAGTGTGTGCGGGTTCCTTCTTTCCAGCCTTGCCCTTCCGTGCCAGAGGCAATGCAGTGACACTGGACTGCATCAGGTTGCATTGGAACTTCTCTACCCCCCATTTATCCTCAGGTTTCCTGGGATGCATCTCCTCCATTCTTTTCGCATGGCACCTATGGGAGAATGCCACCCACATACCCTAGAGGACAAAAGGGGAGTGACCTTCATCTGGAGTTTGGGGGTTCTTTCTCTCCCCCTCCTTGCTCTCAAGATACCTCCTGGTGCAGAGAGGTGGCAGTGGTTCAGACCACCTCTGCCTGGTCACTTCTGGGCCCCTTAGTGGGTACCTGCACCCGACCCATGTTACCTGTGAGGTGAGAGCCACAGTTCCAGTTTTTTGAGGCTCCTCTTCCATCTGTCAGCTCTGTCAGCTCTGACCCCCTTCTTGCTCTGTATGGGATTCAGAGGGGCAATTTTGCATGTCCCGCTGAACTCTTCTGCTACAAGGGGGGAGGTATGCCCCCGAGTCCAGTTGGCAGTTTGTCGGCTTACCCCACTGAGTCCCTTCTCGAGTGTCCCCTTGGACTTCAGCTCTAGAGGGAGAATTGCAATTCCACACTGGTCCTCTTCTCCTTGGGTATATATATATATTTTATATATATACACACTTTTTTAACTCTTTTTCCCTCTGCTCACAGTCTGCGAAGCCTCTCTCAGGCATCCTGGCCTGATCCTGCCCACTATAGATGTCCCCCATCCCAAGCCTCCTCTCTCCCCCCTCCTGCAGCCAGTACCCCTGGCTTAACCCCTCTGGGGTGGGGTCTCCCCTCCTTCTTTGGGTGCTCTTAGAGACTGGCCAAGCTGCAGGTGAGGGCCCGGGTGGAGAAACTGGAAGTCTGAGTGGGTGAGATCTGGCAGTAGGCATGAGGGTCAGGTGCCATTGCCTACCCTGCAGAGCTGGTTGTTTCCTTGTTCTGTTGGACCCCATCCACCCAGCACTGAGGATGTAAAATGATGCCTAGCACCAATGGGCATGCTCCCATGTACGTCAGCAAGGACGTCCACCCACAGCACTTCCCCTTGCCTTAGCAAGCGCTCCCGAGTGCAGTGATCCCTGCCTCCATAGGGTGACACTAGCACTGGGAGATGCATCTCACCCGCACCCCAGGAGAGGAGAGCTGTCATTGGATGTTTGATCCTCTCCTCCCTGGCCAGTCCCCGGTGACCTGAGCTTGCTCCCAAACCCGAATCGCCAGCATAGCGTGAGGTGTGGCGTCCAGCACCTCAATCCTCAGCACCACTTGACTGGCTCCTCTGGTATCTTTGACTGCTTTCCAGTGGCAATGGAGACCCTCAGGAGAGAGGGTGTGCTTGTTTCATCCTATTTTGGGGACTGGTTGGTCAAATCTCAGTTCAAGGAATAACCGTCTTGGCCCTAGCACATGCCAGACATTTTTTACATCTTAGGGATTCCTGTCAGCCTGCCCAAATCAGTCTTGACCCTGGCCAGCATTTTCAGTATGTGGTGACAGTTTTGGCCACAGCCAAAGGCTTACCCTTCCTGCCCCAAGCTGGGGCAGAACACCTCCTAGCTCAGGTCTAGTGGGTTCTCTACCACTGTGTGTCCCAGATAGGACATTCCTGGGATTGTTGGCTTTGAAGAGGGCTCTTATTGCCATGGAACCCCAGGCCAGACTGCCCATGTGGATTCCCCAGTAGACCCTGAGGGCCCGTGGGTTTTCTGAGCTGCAAGTCCAGAACAACAAGTTCTGGTGTCCTCCTCTGGCCACAAGGTTCTTCAGCTGGGGATGAATCCTGATAACTTGCTACAGGGGGTCCCATCTCTCCTTCCCTACCCTCAACAGATCCTCACTATAGCTGCCTCAGGGCTGGGCCTAAGGGGGGATGGTCTTGGGCCCTTTTCAGTCTCATAAACCTGGGACTGACACAGTGGTGATAAAAGCAGCCCATGTTAGGTCTAGGGTGCTGAAACACCTCAATTCCCTCCACCTGGACAAGGAATAAAGGAACTGTGACCTTCAGGAAAGGATGACTTTTACCTCAGCTGCTCTGGGCCTTAGGATAGTGAACTTTTGCTCCCTCATATGGTCAAGTTCTGGAACACCTTCTGGACAAGGGCTTCTGAAGTAGCTCTGGCCTTCCCAGAGGGTTCTCAGAAGCAGAAACGGCTCAGGGCCCTTCGGTCCGCAGTTGATATAGGCAAGTACCTCCTTAGGGCTGCCTACAATATATCTGCTACTTCAGCCAAAGCAGCTGCCACTGGAATTTGCCTCAGATGGAACTCTTGCTGGATGATGCCTGGCTTTGCTGCTGATGTCCAGCAGAACATACTGACTGCCTCTTTCAGAGGATTCACGCTCTTTGGGGTGGATGTACAGGTTCACTATATATACTATCCAGGGGGATCTCATTCTTAACCCCTGTGCAGGGAAGGCAACCAGAGTTTGGTACTACTCACTAGACCATGATCTTCAGCTGTTGGCCATCCATGTTCCAGGTGTCCAGAACATCCTGACCGATGGGCTAGGTAGGTCCCAGTCCAGAATGCACAGGTTGGGCCTGTTGACCTCTGTGGTAGAAAATCTATTTGACAGGAGGTTTACCCAATGTTTGGCTCTTTTTGCGTCCACTCGATCCAGGGTCTGGAGTTTTCTGATGCAACGTGATATCTCTCTCTGGAAGTGAGGTTCTTCTTTGTCTTTCTTCCCATTCCTTTCTTTTTTTTTTGTAATTCAATATACTTTATTAAGTTTTAGACATAACAATATTATATTGATAAAATCACTGTTCCGAGATTACCTAGAACATCAAGAACTAATGACAAAGAACCTATAAACTAAAATAAATATCCGTTATTCAAATCCTAAAACTGTGAAGTATGAATAACCAGATTTTCCCTCCCATACCCCCCTCCCCCTCCCCATCAGGCGGTGCATACTAATCTATACGCCAAATAACCAGATACCAGGGACTAAGTAAACAACATAGGGAAAGGAAAAGAAAGGGACCTCAGAACAGCAAGAGATATACACATAATTTGTGTTGAATAAGTGAACAACAGACTAGATAGGAAAAAGGAATGCAAAATACAAAGTACTGAGTGCAGAGTACAGAGTACGGAGGGGCCCGCAGCCTATTAAGTCTCCTAGTGGTTTTTCAATAACAAGGCATATAATCTACCCCATTTCTTTGTAAAGGAAGGTAGGCATCGGTTCACCTGGGCTATCAAGTTCTCAACTCGAAGAGCAAAGGTCATTTCATGTAACCATTCCGTGTAAGTTAGCACGGATTGGTCTTTCCAATGTCTAAGCACTAATTTTTTAACTGCCATAGATATCAATGCAAATGATATCTCCTTTCCTTCACCTGTATTTCGAGTAATCACCCAGGATGCAAGCTTTAGGGGAGAAGAGACCCTGTACAAGTAAAGGATTGAGTGAAGTTTATTTGGCCCCAGAGGGGGATACTGTTCCACAAAACCAGAAAATATGTAACGGAGAGCCCTCCTTGTTACACCTAATGCACTTTGTTGAAGTAACCTGCTTCATCTTTGCCAATCTAATCGGTATAATAGAGATTATTTAATATACAATATTGTGTGATCCTATATCTATCCTGAGTATGGTAAATGTATAGCTCCTTCCAAATGGTCTGCCAGTCCATATCTCCATCGGAGATATAAATCTTTCCAGATATTAGGGCCGACACTAAGCGAGGTTCGGAAAACTCTGTAGTAACCTATACAACCCAGAAATGCTGTGTGATTTATTAAGTTACCGTGACTTGAGAGAAAAATGTGTAGATAGGAATTTTATTAACATCCCAAATTTTTTGTACAAGAGATGCCTTAATTGGTACACCCTAAAGGCCATCTTTGCTGGCCATTGAAATTTATCCAGAATCTCTCTCATATCCAAAATGCAATTAGATAAGTAAAAATCACTTACATTACAACCAGAAAGAGATGGCAGCCACTTTTCAGTTATAGTAGATTTGCCTATACAGAGATTTGGGTTTAGACAAGTAGGTTGAGAGAAGTCCCCTGTCTGAGAGATCCTGAAGTACCTGAATAACTGAAACACGACCCTCAGAGAGATTCCAAGAGGTAGAGAGCGAAATGGTACAAGAATATTTTTATTGGACCTGTAAAAGAGAGCCTTTGGATCGGTATTGTGAACTTTCATGAGATCCTGTTCCACTTGGAGCCACAATGGCTTATACCCTTTTCCAGATTGAGGGTCAGATGCGGAAAGCCATTTCCCACACTTACTTAGATGTGAGGCCCAATAATAATAAAGGAAATTGGGAAGGCGAAGTCCCCCGTGTTCTTTGGGTTGGGATAGTTTACTATAAGATTTTCTAACAGACTTGTTATTCCAGAGAAAAGAATTTATACCAGAATGAATATCTTTAAAGTAGGACAGAGGAATCCATAAGTTTAACATGTTCAAAGGATAGAAAATTTGGTAACACATTCATTTTAATAGTGTTGATTCTGCCCACAGCGATAAGGGAGTTTGGACCACCTAACTAAATCTTGTTGAATATCCCCACAGATCATCCAAGTTCAGTTTCCTCATAGTTGACGAGCTAAGAGAAATATGTATCCCCAGGTATCGAATAGAACATGTAGTCCACGTCATCCCAAATTCGACAAAGCCCGACCTGTGAGTAAAATGGTTGAGAGGGAAGAGCTCGGTTTTACTAATATTAAGTTTATAATTAGAGTACTTACTGAAAACCTCAATCATACCTAAGCTAGCTCTCAGACGAGAGACTGGGTTAGACAGATGCAAAAGCAGGTCATCAGCAAAGACTGAAATTTTCGCAACACTATTTGCGACGGGAATACCGGATATTAGTGGAGAAGAGTTTAAACATCTGAAAAGAGGCTCAAGGTATAGATTGAATAAAAAGGGAGATAAAGGACAACCTTGTCGTGTACCTGAAGTGAGCGGGAAGGAGTCAGACCTGATCCCATTACAATACAATCTGGCACGAGACGAGTATATAATGCCTGTATCCATGTAATAAACAGTGAGGAAAGCCCATAACTTGTAATGTGGCCCAAAGAAAAGTCACAGTCAACCCTATCGAACGCCTTTTCTGCGTCTAGGATGCCAGAATCATTAGAGTTGGGAAGATTTAGCCACACTGATAAGGTATTGTAATTCGCGGTGGTGGTCGGCTGGGGACCTATGGCGACAAAACCAATCTGCTCAGGACTTATTAAGGATAACCATACCTGTTCAATCCTTTTGGCCAAAATTTTTGCTAAGATCTTGATATCGCAATTGAGTAATGAAATAGGCCGATAACTCGAAGGGAGGTGCGCAGGTTTACCCGGTTTAAGAAGAAGAATAATTAGGGCTTCTAAAAGGGTAGGATCCTGGGTACTCCCATCCAATAAGTATTAATATAGACGGAGTAGGCCAGGTATTAGATCCTTAGCGAATGATTTGTAGAAATTGGGAGAATCCATCCGTCCAGGGCCTTGTCGAGTCAGGTCATTTATTGCCACTAAAACTCTTGAGTGGATATAGGGAGATCAACAGTGCTTGTTGCTCTATCCTATCAAAGGCAAAGGAAGAGTTGCTAATAACTGAGCATCTAGTCCATAGGGGAGAGGGTTTCTTTATTATAGGCGAGGAGAAATAGGTTCTAAGTACCGAAATTATCTCCCTGGGATTGGTTTTGATCTCCCCATTAAGATCCTGAATTGAATTAATTGCCCTGGAAGATTCCAGTTTCCTTAATCTCAGAGCTAACAAATGGCTGGCTTTTTCCCCACACTCTACATATTTTGCTCAAGTTCGCAATATAGCAAACTCAGCCTTTTCCTGCAGTAGCATAGAGTATTGAGTCCGTAAGGATAGAAGGGTTTCCAATGTATCGGTTGTGGAAGTTGCCGTAAGAGATTGCTCTAACATTTTAATTTGAGTGAGAAGTGATAGGGCCTTTGCTTCATTCCTCCTCTTACGTATAGAGGCTAGGCGAATAAATTCGCCCCTCAGACAGCATTTCAGCACACACCATTCATGGTCAACTCTAAAAACTGAACCTTGGTTATTGAGAAAGAAGTGCTGAATCATCGTCGATATCCTAGTAGTGACATACTCCTCCTTTAAAAGTTGATTATTTAATCTCCATAAAGGGTCCCTAGTGATACTAACATCTAACACCGTGATGCGTCCCACACTGGAGCATGGTCTGATACTGCAATAGCATCTATACCTGTATCACTCGTGGTTTGCAAAAGTGAGTTACTAACTAAGATATAATCGAGCCTAGTCCACGTATTGTGGACTGTGGAGTAAAATGTAAAGCTCCGAGTGACTGGATTCAGTGACCTCCATGGGTCACAGAGACCGAGGGTTTCCATAAAGTCCTTGAGCCCTTTGGGCAGCTGAAAAGGGTTTAAGCATAGAACTAGTTCTGTCTAAATCTTGTGTGGCAGGAAGATTCCAATCCCCAAGTATCATCGAGAGATATAAATCTTGCAACTTCCCTAATAGATTGGCAAAGAAGACCGGATCCCTCCAACTGGGTCAGGACACTCCCTAGTAAAACCTCCGAATAATTTAGAATACCCTGACTAAGACGTATCTCCTGCAGGATCCGATATGATTGTCATAGGTTGAAAAGTTACTGATCGATGAATGAGGATCGCTGTACCCCTGCCTTTGGTGATTCACCTGAAGCAAAAACCTCGCTCTATGTTGCTTCTTCGCAAGCTAACAGCTTCACCCGGGAGTAAGTGAGTTTCCTGAATGAAGGAAACCTTCTTCGCAAATGTTCCAGATGTTTTAGTATCTGCCTTTTTTAACAGTGCTATGGGCCCTCTCACATTCCATGTGACAAATTTAACACAGTTAACCGCTATTTTCTTTAAACCCTTCTAGTGCAGTTGTCCTGGTATCATTCAGGACATGCACCACGATCCCCTTCCCTGAACTATAACTCTTCCATAAGATATAAATTGGACAAATCCCAGATATAAAATTGAATAATGTGATACCCCGAAGGTGATATCTCCCACCCCTAATATATCCTTTAGCAACAGTGAAATCTCCTCTTATCAAATTTGAGTAGAAATAACTGCCCCCCTCCCTTACATAATTCACCCATGCAGAACTATATACAGTCAAACCCTCCCTCCCCACCAAAAGAGACAAAATTCCAGTAAATGATTCTATTATTCCCTTTCCCAGAACCTAGCATTCATCTCCCCATAGAAAGGAAAAGCAGTATCCTATATATTAGGTTGAAAGAAAACGATCCAATGTTGCCTAAAGCTGGAATCACTCCCATAATACCCTCTACATAACAGTACAACAGAACCTGCCCAAAGTAACATATTGATGTTTTCTACGAGGAAGGCCAGGAGAAACCCCACTATTCTCCAGTATGCGTGGCCAGGCATGTTTGGGTCCACTTCCAGTACCCCCCCCACCTCCTAGTCATCAGAAAGCCCGCTCACATCCTGGAGGAAAAGAAAAACAACATTTTTATAATGGGGAAAAGGGGGAGGAGGAGGGGGAGAGGGTAAGGAGGAATGGGAAGTCAAAAATAGGGTGATGGGGTGGGAAAAGGATGGGGAATTAACAAAATACAGTCTAAAATGTATAGCTCTTGCTGAGTCGCCGTATTCTTCTATGATCCTTCATCCTCCTCTTCCATCAAGGTGTAAAATTTACGATCCTTTAGAGTGCACTAGCCCCATCTATGTCATTTTGTTGGGAAAACAGATTAAGGCATCATGCTCATCGAATATCGCGAGAGGAAGCTGCATTCCACGACTTTTGTTTCCTTAGGGACCAGATATGTGAAGTACCAAAACTGCTGTGCATTCCAGTTATATGTCCTCCGGAAACGCGGGCTCATTTCAGAAATACTCCTCAGGCCCAACAGACCACCTTCCACCAAAAACCGAACCCCTGAAGCTCGAGACCAAACTCCCCTCTCTCGGGAAGGATCAAGCACAACCAGAAGGGAAGCACACTACCAGGCATTCACTCACTGGTAAATAAGAAGTGACAAAGTTTATCAGCCCCAGAAAGAAAGAAAAAAAAAAAGGGAAGATATAATGAGGCAGCCGATATTTGATTGGTGATTATAACAATGCTGCCATTCACTTCATAGAAGAGATCCCACCACAGGGACTAGTAGCTTTTATAACTTCAGTGCCTCAAGGAGCCTTAAATAAGGAAGGCAACAACCGGGCTAGATCATCATGGGCCTGAGAAGCTGCTTCATAGCTGTGCCATTTGCCTTCAAGTAGGACTTGTAACCGGGCAGGGTAGGCCATCCTGAATCTGACACCCGCAGCTATTAGTTTTGATACTATGGAGTGAAAGGTGGCTCTGCGTTGTCTCGTTTCTAGTGGTAGGTCCTGCATTATACGCAACTTCTTTCCTTCCCATGCGATAGACTGCAGTTCCTTTGCTTTTGCCAGGATATGTTGGCGATCCAGGTAGCTAAGCATTTTAATGATTATAGGCCTGGGAGGGGCTGAAGGTTCGGGTTTTGGTCGTAGCGACCCATGAGCCCTTTCGATGATATAGACTGGATTGTGTGGGGATGGGCCTACCACTTTAGTTAGCAGGGCCTGGATAAATGTGATGCAGGAAGGGCCTTCCTCTTCCTCTGGCAAGCCGTGGACCAGCACATTGTTCCGCCGACAATGGCCTTCTAAATCCTCCGTTTTCTGCTGTAATTTGTTAATTAGTTGTTTCATTTTCACCAATTCTGGATCTATTTTGGTTTGCCAGGTTTTGAAGGAGGTGGAAGCGCCGTTATCAGAAATTCTTTGTCGTAGGTGGAAACCTCTCTCGTATGTTTTTAATTCAAGAGTTAATTCGAAAGGGCCTCCTTAAGCGGGTGCATTTCTTCCAGAAAGCGATCCTCCGATAACGGGTTGGAGGCAGTAAAAATTGAAGTTTGGCTTGTTGAGGAGGATTGGGCTTGCTGTTTGGCCTTCTTGGCCTGCTTCTCAGGGGAAACCGGCAGGGTGCGTTTGGGAAGAGCTGACTTCATTTCGGCATCCATTTCGGCAGAATCAGCGCATATAACACCATCTGAATCTTTTTACCACTCCTCCAGGCAATTACTATGACAGGAAAGGACACAAGAACCGCGGATTGGGCTTTTAATAAGCCAAAAAGGAGAAAATTAATGGAGGTAGGGTGAGAGCACTGAAAGAACCCTGTTATCATGCTAGGCACATCACGTGATCTCCTCTTCCCATTCCTTTCATTCACAGACTGTTCATCAAGCTCCAGCTGGTGGGGGACACTCTAATTGCTGAGGCTCCCTTCTGGCCTCATAGGATATGGTTCCCGTTGCTACTGCAATTAGCAGTGGAATCCATGTACCCCTGTCCCCATGCAAGAGCCTGCTGGCACAAGAGCAGGGAACCCTGGTCCATCCAGACCTCAAGTCGCCCCATCTACGTGCATGGTTCCTGAGGACATATCCATTGCACAGTTTGGGGTGTTCCCTAAGGTGGAAGATGTCCTGGCAGCCACCAGGAAGCCCTCTACCAGGGCTGCCTATTCCATGAAGTGGAAACGTTTTGCTCTGTGTGCCACTTCTCAACATCTGGACCCTTTCACTTGTTCAGTGAACCAGATCATGGAGTATTTGTTGTCCTTGTCAGATGCTGGCCTGCAACACTCTTCCATTTGTGTGCATTTGTCTGCTATATATCAGCCTTCCATGTGCCCATTGACAGCTGTACCATGGCCCAGCTAGATGTGGCCCATATGTTTTTGAGAGGCATTCTGCTTTTAAAGCCTCCCATCCATAACCCAGTCCTAGCTTGGGACTTGAATTCTGTGTTAGAGAGACTTACTTTGGCTCCTTTTGAGCCCACTGCGACTTGCAAACTACACTTTATGTCATGGAAAGCATTATTTTTAGTTGCCATTACTTCTGCTTGAAGGATTTCAGAGCTGCAGGCTCTCATGTGTGAGCCTCCTTATTTAACTTTACAATGACAGGGTGTGTGTTCCAGTCCTAAGTTTCTATGAAAGGTGGTGTCTGAGTTTACTTTGAATCAATCCACCCACCTGTCTGTTTATTATCTGGAACATGCCAATCCAGGGGAAACATTGCTCCATACTTTAGATGTACATAAAATACTTAGATACAGATTCTTGAGTGCCAGACCGTGGAGAGCTTTAAAGCAGGTCTAAAAACTTTCTTTTTTCAGCAAGCTTTTAGTATTTAATGATATTTTATGTGATTATCTGCATTTGTACTGTAAATCATTTTAGACTAGTGCTTTGATTCCTGAATTGCGCTTAATAAAGTATTATTATTATTATACTATACACACTGTATGAAGGACTGTAGGAAGTCCTCTCAGTTGTTTATCTGTTTCACCCCTGGGAAAGAGGGCATTCCAATTTCTGAACAGTGTTGGTCCAGCTGGCTGGCCAACTGAATTGCCTTTTGTTACAGGAAGTACGGTAAGGAACATCCTGGGGTTGTTCGTAGCCATTACACCAGATGCATGGCCACTTCTGATGCATGTTTCAGGAATGTGTCAGCTGTAGAGATTTGTGCTGCTGCCACTTGGAGTACTGTCCACACTTTCACAAAACCCTGTTTCAGGAATGTTTTCCACTGCATCAATCTGTGCTGCTGCAATATGCGATACTGTCAACACATTCACAAAGTATTTCAGTCTGGACATTGCCTCCAGATGAAGGAATGACTTTGGCCTGGCTGTGCTTCACGGCCTCCTTTTCTAGGCCTTTAGCCTCCAGCCTCTCAAACTGTTTGTCTGTTACTACTGCTTGGGACTTGTTCTACAGGTTTGACCAGATGCAAGAGATATCCTCAAAAAAGATAGAACAGTTATGTAAGAACTTACCATAATAGTAGATCTTCGAAAGAATCTCTTGTATCAGGTTATGCCGACCAGCCCTCCATCCACCCTTGGGGTTTCTGCCTGCTTCTGCTCTGGGTGTTTGATCTGGCCCCTTCCAGGGGGTGACCTGGGGTCTGTTTCCAGCATTGCCTGGAAGCTGGATCATTCCTTTATCTCCTTGCTTCCTGGGGAGGACTTTTTCAGCATGACCCTTTTGGGCCCTTAGGGCCATTTGGGTGTTGTCCTTTGTTTCTTCTAGGCTTCTTAGGCTTTCTCTCAGCACCAGGTGGCAGGCCTGGCTTTCCTTTTCCAAGTATATTAAATGGTGGCCTTTGGGGCATGCCGACCTTTGGATGCACCTCAATGGCCTTTTTCTTTTGCTGGGCCTTCCTGTTCTGCCTTAGTTACTTGGCAGATTCTAATTTTTTCCTCCAGGTTCCCTACAGAGAGGTCTTCTGAGCTTGATCTCTGGTAGGGGAACTGAGGAGAGTTCAGGCCATCCACTCTTATGTAACGTGGATGACACTATATAATTGTATTAATTGGAACATCTGATTTTATTTATTTGATTTATGAAATTATTGAAAATGTGTTATTTATTTATTTGGGTTTTATTGGAATTTTATGTTCAGTGCCTTGATCTTTGGAAAAGCGCTTTATAAATAAAGTTTATTATTATCATTATTATCAGATGTTGTCATGGGCAGCCCCTGGTAGTACTGCTTGGCAAAAAGTTTCTGTGTGGTCTTAGAGCCTGATGTCTTATGTTCCAAAGGTGTGACCTGATGCAAGAGATTCTCTCAAAGATCTACTGTTACAGTAAGTTCTTACATATCTGTTCTTTAGGGTGCTGCTCATCATTATGGAAGGTCAAACAAGGATGAAAACCTTCTGAAGAAAAAGGAAGCTGTCAGGATTACCTCCCTTGGTGCTGTCAGGCCTCACGCTGTCACTGGATTCCCAAGTTTCTGGGTAAAGGTAAGGGGTGATGGGGCAGGAAGATCACTGGTGAATGGATTTGTGGCTGCTGTCAGGGCAGATAAACACTGAGATGGCCAACAAAAATGCAACAGCATTCCTGCAGAGCTCTGAGCTCTGTCACTCTGACACTCTTTACATGATATAGTTTGGCAAACTTTCAAAAAAAAGGAAGATAACAACTTTAAGAATGTGAGAGAAAGGAAAAAAGAAAAATACTGACCGTGTCACCTGTTTTACCTGATGCTATAAATCCTGACAAGCATGAAAGGGTTGGACCCATGGATAAGTTTGTATCTCCAATATCCTTGGGCAAGCCCCAGGAATGGCTGGTCAGCTGCAGCTGAGGTCAGAAGCCCCAGTCCTGAAACTCTGATAGCTAAAACTACAACAACTGTTAAATCAAAATCTACTACAGAGCCAATACTTTCTCCTGAGCTGAACTCTTTTTCTGGGGTGATTAAGAGCTATCAGATTCTATTGCAGGTCATCAAGAAGTTTGATGCAAGGTTGGACACTTTGGTGCTCAGTTGTCAGGGCACAGAATGCCAAATTTCACAAAAATGAAAAATTAATAGAACTGCAAAAGAATGAACAAATTGCCATTTCAAAAAAAATTGGAGTCTACTGCTTCTTTAGTCAATTCAATGTTATGTGATAATATAGCCCAATCACAAAAAATTAAAAAACTTAAGAACTGTATTAAGAAAATTAAGAAAAATAATCTACAGATTATCATAGATCTAGCACTGACTAACAAGGAAAGGATCACAGATCTCCAGGTAGAAGGTCACCTGGGGCCAGTGACCATCACATGGTATGGTTCAGTTTGGCCACTAGAACTAAATCATATCCATTTTCAAGGCAAAAATATGGGACTTCAGAGGAGCTGACTTTGTTAAGATGGCCAACAGAGTTAAGCTAGCACTGGCACGAAGAAATACAGGTGGGGGGTACAGGCAAAGTAGGCAAGCATTAAAGGTGCAATACTTGAAGTAACATCACATTCTGTTAGAGAGAAAAGGAAGTGCAAAAGAAGAAGGAAATCACTTTGGTCCTCAAAAACAGTAGCAGAAAAGATCAGAGCCAAAAGACTAGCCTTCAGGAAATATAAGAGAACACAGTGGAATGAAGATAGGGAGGCATACCAAACTTCCCTAAGGGAAGCAGGGAAGGCAGTAAGGCAGACAAAGGCCCAAACCAAGGAAACACTAGCACAAACAGTAAAAGAAGGTGATAAGACTTTCTATACATACATTAGTGAAAGGAGAAAGTCCAGAGGGGGTATTGCTAAGATCAAAGGGGATAAGGGGGCGTGTGAGGAGGAGGACCATGTAAAAGCATCTATTCTAAATGGATATTTCTGCTCAGTATTTACTGAAGAGAAGGTAGGGCAGGGCCCACAGCTCAGCACCATGGACACAGGAGGAGTGAGGTGTGAACTAGTCCCTTCACAAAAGAAAGGGTCCTACAAGAGCTTGATAAGCTCAGGGTGGACAAGGCAATTGGATCTGATGGCATACATCCCAGGGTACTAAAGGAGCTAAGGGTGGAACTAGCAGAGCCATTATCAGAACTGTTTAGTGAGTCTCTGATCACAGGAGAGGTCCCAGAAGACTGGAGAAGTGCTCATGTGATCCCACTCCACAAGAGTGGTAGTAGGGAGGAGGCAGAGAACTACAGACCGGTCAGTCTTACCTCAGCAGTGGGCAAGATTATGGTGGCACTCCTTAAGTAAAGGATAGTGCAACACCTGGAATCCATATAGCACATGATCCAAGACAGCATGGGTTTACAACAGGAAGGTCCTGTCAAACTAATCTCAGAGATTTCTTTGACTGGGTAACCAAAGTGGTGGACCAAGGGGGAGCAGTTGATGTTGCCTACCTTGACTTCAGCAAAGCTTTTGATACTGTTCCACATAGAAGATTGATTAATAAACTGGGTAGGTTCAGGGAGGGACAGAAGTTGGTCAACTGGGTGGCAAACTGGTTGACAGGCAGAAAACAGAGAGTGGTGGTAAACAGTATACAGTCAGAAGAGATGCAAGTCACAAGTGGGGTACCTCAGGGATCAGTCATGGGGTCAGTCCTCCTCAATACCTTCATCAGTGACATTGCAGATGGACCGGAGGGTAAGGTTTGTCTGTTTGCAGATGACACCAAGCTCTACAACAGAGTAGATGATCCAGATGGGGTGGTCAGTATGAGAAGAGATCTGGATAAACTGGCAAAATGGTCAGAAGAGTGGCAAGTGGGGTTTAATGCAAAGAACTGTAAGATCATGCACATAGGGAAGAGAAACCCTGAAGCTGCCTATAGGCTGGGGGGGGGTTGCTGGCAGTCTCAAGGGAAGAAAGAGACTTGGGCATCATCATCACAGATGAGCTGAAATCATCCAAGCAGATCACCAAAGTCGTAGGTAAGGCTAGGGGGATGTTGGGGTGTATTAGTAGGGGTATCACAAATCATAAGAGGGAGGTAAGAATCCCTCTTTACAAGACACTGGTTAGGCCCCATCCGGAGTACTTCGTGCAGTACTGGAGGCCACACCTTCACAAGGACATTAACCAAATTGAGGCAGTCCAGAGAAGGGCAACCAAAGTAGTGCAGGGACTGCATCAGAAAACATATGAGAACAGATTAACGGAGCTCAATATGTATAACCTGGAGCAAAGGAGGGAGAGAGGTGATATGATGGAAACATTCAATCACCTTAAGGGCATTAACAAGGTGAAAGAGTCTAACATGTTTCAATATAAGAAAAATAGCAGGACAAGAGGACACAGCATGAGATTAGAGGAGAGGTCAATTAAAGGGTAATGTGAGGAAGTTCTTTTTCACAGAAAGGGTGGTGGATGCATGGAATGGCCTTCCTTAGTAAGTGGTGGATAAGAATACAGTGCAGAGCTTCAAACTGGCATGGGATAGGCATAAGGGGGCAATACAGATAAGTATGACTAGATAGGTTATTGACAGAGCAAAGACCGATGGCACATTCATAAGGTAAAAAAAGAAATGGGTAGACTGGGTGGGCCTTGCGGTCCTTAACTGTCATCAAGTTCTATGTTTCTATGTTGGGCTTTGTAGTCTTGAGAATGCTGAATGTGTGACATGGGACAATGTTAAACTTTTTTCTCTATCTGTTTGGGCTACACACAAGACACAAATCCTCCACTTATTAAAGCCTTTAGACTTCCCTCTTGAGTTACTAAAATTCAGTCATCTGCATCTAGCTCTCAAAAAGCTAAACCTGCAACAATCTTAGTACAATTTGCTCTGGAAAGTGTCAGTGAGTGTATTATCAAGCAGACAAGGTTAAAAGGTAGAATGAAATTACAGGATACTAAAGTGTATATATATCTCCTAACATTAGTCCCCGAACCCAGGCAGGAAGACATTGGTTCATACAGTACCATTCAGATGTGCAGAAAATCGGGAGTAAGATTTCCCTACTTTACCCCTGTAAAGCTAGAGTAATCCTACAGTTCTCAAAATATGTGTTTTATGACCCGGATCAACTTTTGGAATTCAGTAAGAATAAGAGATCTGACAAAATAAGTTCAGATTCTACAAGTTTGAGGTTAATGATATTGATCTGGATGTTGACTCTCTGAAATACTGCCAGGCAAAGAGAGCATGAGAAGTGCGCACACACCTGAATAAGGTTCAGAAAACTACTTTTAAATTATGACAAAATGCACACTTATAAGCAGTTCATCTGTGGATTCAGACCTGATATCAATCGATCAATCAATCAATTAAGTCTTTATTTAACCAGGCGTTCATCGTTGAGCAGAAGCTCATTTGCAAGATGGACCTGGGTGGAGCAAGTTTCCTTTGCTCACTGAGCAGTGGTTAGACACTGAAGAGCACCCTATATCAAAACAAACTCTGGTCAGAGCCACAACGGCTGCTAATGCATTAATGCGATAAAGAGATTTATTTATTTATTTATGTAGGTATGTACGGATGTGTGTCTGTATTTAAAAGGTTTTACCAGAAATGACACAGTGAGCTGGTAGCAGCTCATTTTCAGATGTGTGCTGGGGAAGGGGAAAGGGGAAAATATAACAGATACAAAAACACATAATGTAAAATACCTTGAAATGGAATAAATATATCAAAAATAAACAGGCCAAATATGCCTAAGAATAAACTCACAGAAAATAAGTTACCAAGCAATAAGTTGTGAAACTGACCTAAGAGCAATTAAATAGTTATCAGCTTAACAAAATAAAAACTAAGGGAATTATTGATACTGCAGAGGAGATGTAGAATGAATGTGTGTGCTAGTTTTACTTGTATGGGTGGGGGGAGGGTTTTGGCATACATGGGATTGGGGCTATGGCAAGATACATCAGTAGTGAGGTGATGGTACTAAGATGGGTGGGGGAGGGTTTTGTAGTACATGGGATCTGGGCTATTATGAGCTGGCATTCCTCTTAATCTTTTGTCACTGAAATAAGGGACATAGGCCTCAATGTGAGAGGCACATCCTTAAATATGAAGATAAATAATCAGAACACTTTGGAAAACCACTCCAGGCACTCGAATAGTTTTTTTAATTTTTTTTATTCAGCATCTTACAATATTATGACATTTTACATTAAAGCCTGAATTTGTGTGTACAGTACATTTTCTGTGAGGGATAGGTGAGGGACAAAGCATTTTTAAGGGGTAAAGCGAGGGACAGCCCTCATAATCATGGACAGTTGAGAGGTATGTTAGCTGGTGCCTCATTTGGTGGGGTACATGAAAGCAGTTTGCATCTTTCTAAAAGATAAGTACAGGTAATAGTGAGTGAGTGAGTGAGTGTGCATGTGGGGGTGTTAGGGTTACTGAAACAGATGAAGCAAAGACAGAACTACTTTTTAATAAATGATTTTATTCAGGTTAAAATATATTTTTTTAATTGTATTTATATACATTTTAGTATTTTTAATTTTGCTAATCAAATTGAGGCAAGTGCTACATGTTTGCACAATTGATTAGCTCTTCAGTGTGCACAACTGCTAATTCATTTTTGCAGCTTATTTAAACAGCAGCCAATGCCTCCAGGAGAACTTTGAAAACCATAATATTTAGATTCAATTCAGCTTGTATTTGACATTAGTTCTGCAGTTCTCCTATCAGTTATTTATTACTGAGGTCATATGCATGAAAACAGGATATTTGTTCCTTGGAAGTTCATCAGCTCCTGTTGCTTACTCCCTACCTGATAGCATAATGTTCTGCTTGTGACATCACAATTACTCCCTTGACAACAGAATGTGATGTCACAACAGGGGATTTGTACCTCAACTTGGAAATAAGCTGTAGGGGCAAACAAACTCGCAGGGATGGAGATCCTGTGTTTGTGGTAGGAGAAATATATGAAAGATGTATAACATGCTAGCTGAACTGTGTCTAACTATTAGATTTTCTAAAGTCTTACCAGATGTGTCAGTGGCTCTTTAATACCCTGCAACTGTAAAAACAAAAAGCTATAAACATAAAGGCAGTGTCTTACCCGATGCATCAGTGGGTCTTTAATACCCTGCAGTCGTAGAAAAAAACAAAACTATAAACATAAAGGCAGTGAATAGTGTCTTTGCTTCTGGATATACACAACTCCTTGCAAATGCGCACAAAACACATACACACACACACACACACACACACACACACACTGTTACAACAGTTGGGCGCACACAAATGGTGAGAGTGTGATTAGCAGGAGTGAGCAGCTGAGCTGCAAAATCTCATTTCTACTGGGGTCCTGCATTTATGTAAGCAATAAGACATGATGGGGTGTGCATTAGACAGTTCTAATGCATGGCTAGGGGGACGTAGTGAGGCACGAGGCCACGGGCCAAGTGCATCCAGTCCACTAGCCGTGCATTAGAACTGTCTAATGCACATCACTGGAGTGGCTTATTGCACTTATAAAATGGGCCTGTGTATTCTGAATGAGGGTTCTAGTTTTAGCTGTGCATTAGACACATCTAATGCACAGCTAACAACCAATCAGATTGCTTGAAATCCTTTGCCCATTTTATAAACATTTTTTAGAATGTAGTTACCCAGGATAGATCAGTTAACACACATTATACCATGGACCTTAGACAACAACCAATCAAAATGACTGACTGGCACCTTATCACCCTTGTAAATCCTCTGATAATCATTGCAAAAGGTGCCAGCCAGCTGCATCTTGGAAAAAAAGCAATCCGATGGCAAAATCGTGGAACTCCGACTGCCATCTTGTTTTCCCGCTAAGCGGAGACTGTAAAACAGTAGATCCGTACATCAGGGAAACTAAACAAAAACACTGACTGCTCTACTACTGAGTCACTTATTTAAGCATTATAGCAAGTACTGTTTTTTTTAAATAATAAAAAGAGCAGTACTTGGTATAATCTCAATAAGCCACTCGGGGGATCTGGGTTATCGGGGGATTTACCACAGCTGGCATGGATTTACCCACTCGGCTGCACCTCATGGGAAAACCACTCCAGCTATGGTAAATCCCCCGATAACTCACACTCCTTCGTGTCTTATTGCTTAAGTATCTCATTTTCTTGAGCGAGTGGAGGAATTCAAAATACTCTATAAAAAACACACTGCCTTTATGCGGCTGATCTGAACAAAGAAATACAGCAAAGAACTGACAAAATAAAAGCATACCATTAAAAGTTACAAGAGGCCTGGAGAAAAACTACCAGGATATTCAAAGGTTAAAACTTAGTTCTATGAAGTTCAGCGAACAGACCAGCAGGGGAGTGGGAATGAACAACAAATCTAAGCCATGCACTGAAACAGACAGAAAGGAAGTGAACCAACTCAATGGCAGCTAAAGAATTTCAGCAGTAAACAAGCATTTGTCAATGCCGAATGTTAGCTTGCTGGCATTGGTATTGGTAGTGCAGGAGTTAGAGAGATGCATAATAGAAATGACAGTGAAGTAGTGAGCCTAACACCAACCCCACCCCCACCCTGCAGAGAGTGACAGGCATTGGAGTGTGCCTTTGGTTCTTTGGCCATAACGCTCATGCTATTTCACTTCACCCTATCCTGCACACTCCAAGTGTTGTGGCATGCCTTGGGGTCTTTGGGCCTTATGTTCACCTCATTCCATAAGGAAATACACTGAGACAGGTGCAGTATAGGAGGATGGGGTGAACTTTGGGGCTGAAGAGTCCAAGGCACACCTCAAAGCCTGTCACTGACTGCAGGGTGGGGGTGGGGGTGGAATGGCTGAGCCTTACAGCCAACAATGCCAAGTCACACCCCTGATGCCTGTCAGTCTCTATAGGGTGGGGCGTTATGGTTGGAAACCCTAACGCCCTGGGCATTTGTTGGTATTGTCACTCCAAATTTTCAACATGGGCTTTTTTATGACCCCACCTCATGAACAGTGGCACTATGAGTTTGTTAGCTGAAAGGCGATTTTGCACAGTGACTGTGCCATTTGGCACCACAGCTGTGAAAACATATTTTGGGCAGGATGTGGAAAATTACAGCTGTACTGTTCATAAGGAGGTGTAAAAAATGGCAATGTTTAAAATCTGGAGTGAAAATATGAAAAATTGGTGAAGTCATGAGCATGCATAGAAACTGCATAATGCACGCCCATAATGCAAATATTTTTGGAATTTTTGTAACCAGATTTTCAACATAGGCATTTTAGGACCTCTGCTCATGAACAGTGTCACTGTGATTTTGTTAATATGTCTGGAACGTTGATTTCTCACAGCGACCACACCATTGTGCACTACATACATGAAAACACATTTGAGGCAGAATGTGAAAAATGACAGCTGTACTATTCATAAGTAGGTGTGAAAAAATGGCAATGTTTAAAATCTGAATTGAAAATATAAAAAATTGTCAAAGTTATGAGCATGCATGGAAACTGCGCAATGCACACTTGTAACACAGTCACTTTTTAGAGTTTTTTTCACCAAATTTGCAAGACAGGCTTTTTGGGACCCCACCTCATGAACAGTGGCATTGTTGTTTCATTAATCAGTCCTGAAAGGTGATTCCATGCAGTGAACAAGAACTCGCCTTTAGGGACTGAATAACAAGATGACAGTGCATGTGTTCATGAGGTGGGGTCCCAAGAACCCCATGTTAAAAATTTGGAGGCAAAATTCAAAAACATGGCTTAGATATCCACCTAAGTTGAAACCCCTCCCATTTATGCCATTATACAGATTATCGGCATTTCTTCAGTTCACAGTCGGCTTTGAAGAGTGCAGACATGTTCCTGCTCCACCAAAAATCATGGCGCTGGCCTCTGGAGGTAAGTATGGGGTGAGGGGATGTGGGGAGGTGGAGTACGCAGAGGGTGGGTGCAGATTGGGGGAGGGGTGCACCACCAACAGCGAGGGGCCATTTTCTTTGTTTCAGGGACAGAAAAAAAATAACACTGTGGACGGTTTTCTTTCTTACAGGTGACACAAAAAAAATGTTGAGCACACTGGGGTAGGCTGTCAGTGTGCCCCATGACTTTTGGGGGGGTGATGTTGGCCACACTGGGGTGGGTTCCCAGTGTGCCACACAGTGGGGGTGGGGTGGGGGCAGGAACATGCCGACGCGGTCAGCTTTCTTAAAACGGAGGCACACTCGGGTGGGCTCTCAGTGTGCCACACAATCTGGGGAGATGTTGGACATGCTGACAAGGTGATTGGGCACCCCCAATTCGGCTTTCTGGGGATTGTGTGGCAGACTGCGACAACTGCCACCACCATGTTTGTATAAATTTTTCACAATGAAAGGCACATTGGGAGGCATGTTATCTGTGCAGCTGCATGACGAGCTTGTCTCTGATTACAGCAGTGCTTTTCTTACAAGTTGTGTCCACTTTACATAATGCTTGTGTCAGCGCTAGCATGCTGGCTTATTGGGGAATGAGGGATGCACCTACTAAAGTGTGCCCTGCATTCACCCACACTGACACACCTCTGAAATATGCTACTAGCACAAGATATTGCTTACGTACACACTCAAGCCAACATAAAAAGAAAGAATGACTCACACAGCTTCATTACCTTGAATAGAAAAGTATTGTTTCAGGGTAAAGAAAAACAGTTTTCTACTGTTTATGGAAGTCAGCTGTTCAATGTGTCACTTAGGGACACACTGATGGGCTCTACATAAGGTTGTAATAAAACTAGCTAACCTGTAACAGAGTGAGTTTTAACTGCCAGCCCTGATGCCTTCCTCTCTGCTCTGTTCTTAGTTGGGGACTCTTGCTACTGCACAGGCTCATGGGGTTTGTCTGTCCCAGAGCCATGTCTGCCTCCATGCTCTTTAATGCACATGATCTGTTTCACGGCTTCACTTTTTCCAGAGCAAATTTCTATATGAAAGAGCACTAATTTTTTTAAAATACTTATATTGTGAAAATCAGTTAGGCACAGTTATTAAAAGGGCTCTAAAAATGGCTTACAAGGAACTGGAAGTCAAAGTATCTAACTTAAATTCACAGTCCAGCAATGTAATAGTGCAATCTAGTACAGGCAGGGGTGAAGGAGGGGGCAGACACAAACAGATCACTGTTATGAATGGCTAGAATGTTGAGACTTGTGAGTCATTTCCAGTCTGAAGCACTCAGGGGAAGAAGACAGTCTACCAATCCTGTCACAGTCCCCCACTCCCCTCTCTCTCTGTCTCCTACTCATAGCAGTACATCAGCATGGTGACATCACCATGCAGCTGTAAAAAAAATAACTTTCAGTACTAAAGCAATGACACCTTTTACTTTAGGAAACCACCAAGGACTTGCACCATCAAATGTATATTGAACTTTTTGCATGTTAGGCTGTTAACATTTATAAAATGATCATTGCATCAGAACTGGATGTTACATGTATACAGCATATATTTGTTTGAAGGTTTTATTGTTTCACACTATGAATGGCTTATTTGAGGTTATTTCCTTTTGTTTTAAAAACATACATATTTTTGTTATTTTTTATGTGGCTTAGAGAAATATATAAATTTTGTTTGGCTTAATTAGGGTTTAGTTATGGTTCCAGTCAGTAGCAGCATTTAATAATCTGTACATTTCTATTAGTATTTAGCTCTTTTCCAATTTGTATGAACTATGCTTACTGGTGCAATTCTGTTTAAGTGTTTGAATTATAAACCTGATAAGGCTTGTTATCAGGGGGTGATAATTGATCATTAAGAAATGTTTGTTTAAGCAATAAACCA
The DNA here is from genome assembly GCA_016271365.2 of Neoceratodus forsteri. Lineage (NCBI taxonomy): Eukaryota > Metazoa > Chordata > Ceratodontiformes > Ceratodontidae > Neoceratodus > Neoceratodus forsteri. The sequence continues at coordinate 1,602,115 of JADMNL010000041.1, forward strand.
TGACATGGTGTGGGTTATGCTGGGTTTACCTATGCCTGGCATGGTTCAGTCATGAAGCCACATGCCGGGTGAATAATCCTCACCAAGTGTGGCTAAATCCCAGCATAACCCACACCCTGGAGTGGTTTATTGCGATTATACAATGTCCCCCTTTTTTGTGACAGAAAAAAAATAAAGAAAAGGTTTTTTTTTTCCATTTGATATGATTTTCAGTGAATTTATTCCTGTGCCACAAAAAATAGTGCTGTGTTGCTAAAGGGCTGGCAGTATAGCCTACAGGTTAGAGTAACAAGCTGTAAGTGAGCTTGGTACATCAAACAGACCTGGGTTTGATTCTTCAATTCCCAGAACCGAGTTCACTGTGTACCAGTTCCATTTTTGTTTTCAGGAGCAGGGAGAGGTTCTGAAGTATGTGCACAGATCTGTTTTTACATGAAGTACTGGCTCAGTTTTTGCCCGCTATGCGCTTGTGTGGCAGCATGCCATGTGAGAACCAAACTCTACTAAGAGCCGTCTTTTTTTATTATTTCATTTGTGCATAATTTGTGTAAGGATATGGAAGTAACAGAACATGGGACTGGCATATTTAAACTGGGGAGAAAATGGCAGCCATAGTGTGATGCGGCTGTTACAGGATGGAGGAGTGACCACTATGGAGGCTGAAGGGAGCATGTGTGTCACTGGAGCCAGAGGCAGAAAGAAGCAACTGTACTGAGTTTTATGCTTTTCTTTCATCATGTTTTGGGAGGCAGTTTTGAGGGCTATTACTGTGGGAATTTACTGTTTGAAAATTCAAGCCAAGAATTTGGGAATGCGCAGTAGCATCCAGATTCTCGGCTTGCATTTTCAGTCAGTAAATTCCCACAGCAATAGTGCTCAGTTTGAAATGGGGATCAGTTTGGGCAGTTAACAAAATGATTTTGGAATGAGCAACTGAGTCATGTACCATGGCTTTGGGACTGTTGGGGTCTATAGGTTTTAGTCTGTAGTCAGTTTGAAACTGCCACCTCACCATCACTTTTATTTACTGGTAATCAATTTAGTGGTCTATCACCATTGGTGATAGAGGCTCTGAGTGATTTCAAAAATGGGAGATTCTGCAGTGAACTGGCACCTTTTGTGTGGGTAATGCCAGAATTTATCATGGCAGAAAGGTGCCAGTCAGCCAGTCAGAATCCTCCATTCTCAGATCCCATTGTACAATTAATTGTTTCATTCTTATTAGTACCCTTATGTGGTTTAACAACTGTAGAAAATTTTTTGAAAATTAATATGAAATGAGCGTTTATTACTTATTAGTTGTTGATCTATGTTAACTGAAGTATAGAGGTTAATCCCTACTGTACTATGCATCATTTCTTCTTTGTTAAATTTATGTGCAGTCTCCTTTGCTATAAGGACTTTGTCTACTTTGCTTTGAACCTATTTACCTTAGAGTAATAGACACTTTTTTTCCTTACTTTAGATGTATAAACTTAATGTTTATCAGTATTAACTCTGAACTGAGCAATGTATGCAGCATGAAAGTAGCCCTCGATATATCTTATATGTATTGAAACACTGACATGGCAAAAAAGAAAGGGCTACCTAGCCAGTTCTGTGGCAGTGAGCATTAAGGGTCTGCTCTGGAAAGCCTGAAACCAGGGTTCACATACCAAGCCTACAACATCATGAGCAGAGGGCTGCAGGGAGGATCTAGAGCATCCTTTCCACACTGACTTCCTGGGGCTGTGTTGCATCATTTCTGAATGTAGCTAATCCTGATAGCAGGTTTAGGGGTGCTGCCCTAGGTAACAAGAATGACCGTGCATTGCCTGGCAACCCTCAGGACATTGTGGCATGCATGCACTGTGGTGGTAGGCTGGGGGAAGGGAGAAAAGCAGCCCACTGGTCCAAGGGACAGCTGGTTACCACACTGGGTTTAATTATCTAGTTTTCTATGGACACTGTACAGGGCACTTAGCAGTTCACTCCTGCTCCATGAACACAAGTGATCATACACCTGCGTAGTACAGTTCTTCAAATTACTGAGCTGATACAGTTAAACAATATACTGTAAGCCCAGAGTACTACTGACTTTGTACTTGCGATGAGTGTGATTATTGTCTTTACCTTGGTAGCCTTGCATGACCACCACATCTATAATGCAGTGTGGGTCCAATATTGATTAGCCCATGAAATGGAACTATGAATGGAAACTGCAAGGGACATATAATTTATTAATTTATTTAAAGTTTGGTAACTGGGAGAGGCACACTGAGCTGAGACTCATTTCCAGGTACAACCCCGGGAAAGGGGGAGAGGGGAAGAAATATGGTAAACAGTATGTGCATGTCCATAATATAGGTAACCATACAAGGACTGAATACATATTGTGTAGATATAAATAACAATAGGTAAAATACAAGGATTGAATACATGTAGTGTATATAAATATAGTGCAAATACAAATAAACAAGCTATGTCAATGTAACCCCCCTATAACTGGGGGTTCCTAAAGGTTTCCCCAGAGCTTGGGTAAATGCTCCGTGCCTGGTTGGTGTTCGGCGTTAAGGCCGCTTACATGTTGTTGCCAGTGAGCGCTTTTAAAGCCTCCGTGCACTGTCTCTTTAAGGGCTGCCTGTTTGAAGTCCATATTGGTTTAAAAGGGGGGGACTGTGTGATTCTATGCCCAAATCCCACCCGGGCTGCTGATTTTTTGCTCCGTTTCTGCCATCGCTAGTGGTGCACAGGGAGCTTAGCTAGAGGATGTAATTGTTTGCTGGAAATAACGTAGAATAATAATAATAGTGTAGTTGTTCTAACCTGCCTTCTTTTGCAGTAAAGACTGTTTGATTGTTTCCTCCATTTTGGTCCAGGACTGTTGAATTGGACCAATCAGTATCTCGGACTCCTTTGAGCGGCTGACCAATGGGAAACTGCTTGCCATTTGGGAAAGGCATTATGGGCTATGGCGCTTTTCCCACCACTGAGAGCAGGAGGAGATGACTGGCATGTTCAGCCAGCCAATGGAACCGGTAGCGCCCGATCTGTAGAGTGCTCAATGCTGCCAAGGGCAGATGCGTTGTGGCTGAGGAGAAAGAGGGAGCTTTGTGCTTCGCGCCAGGTGGAGTGTTCGCTGAAGCGCGTGAAGGCCTTAGGTGGCCGTTTTTGACATTTCGAGTGAGTCGGACTAAATCCGCCAGTGTGCGGTCGGAGGAGGCTGGTGCCAGCCCAGCTACCTACCAGGCTCAACCTGAGAGGACTGGAGAATCTGCTGAATCACGCTCGGTCCACCGGTGATGTTGAAGCTACCGTTTGCTGCCCGAGTTCTGCTGCAAGTTCGCATGGGGCCTGAAAGCAGCTGCCTGGTATGGTACCCCTCTATTGTTTGCCATACAAATGTGTGAGGAGGCTGGTGAAATTCAGGCTCAGCCCTGCCAGTGTTCAAGGAATCATTATTTGCTGGAGTTGTGAGTACTGAATCAGGGTAGCTCCCTGCCAAGTGTGCAAACAGCGGTTTCCAGGTGTATTGTTATACTGCTGACTGCCTAATTAAACTTTCTTCCCCTGCTTACTTGCTCAGGATTGCAATGGTTACCTGTGTTAAGGGCCCCAACCAGTTGCCATGTTTGGACTAGCCGTTAGGGCTTGGGTACCCCTGGACAGCAAATCTTAGGGTTAGGCCTGTGCACAGAGCCCTAGGTAGATAATAATAGTGATAAGCCAATTAACTTGATTTTCCCCCTGTCCTTGTTATCTGCCCCTTTAATAAATCAGATTGTTGTGTTGCAACTGCACCCTGGCTGGTTTGTGCATCTCTGGTGAACTGCTGCATAGTGACTGTGATATAACTGTACCTTACTTTACAGGGGGTCCCCGGAGAGAGCTGAGAGATACTACCCGGGGGGGTAAGTGTACGGGTGAAAAGAATTGTCGGTACCCAGTGTGAGCCACTAGTGGGACAAAAGGGGGGTTGCAGTAACCCAGAGGGCTGTAACCGAGGCAATCTCGACTGTATTAACCCCGACCTCTGGGTGGAGGCACCCGTCAACGAATCTGGGCCCCTCATCCTGTCTCAGTGGAGGCAGTCAGGGGTAGTAGCCCTAAGGGTAGTGCCCCTGGGGGGTTACAACAATATTATACATGGCACAACCTAGGGAGGGAGGGAGGAAGGGAAGGAGGATGGGTCAGCCAGACAAAACAGACGAGTTTAGACAAGGATGATGAAGATCGGGGAGAAGACGGGTAGTGAGGGAGCTAAATGCTGGAGTCAGGGTAAGGGGGGAGTGAGCCAAAGAAGCAGGGCCAAAAGACTCAACTGTCTGTCCCAGGCTGTCACCCCCTTTGCATCCTCACTCAGCTTACGTGGGGTGTCTACAGGGACCCTATGCCCTTTTCCCACAACCTTCAGCTAGATGTGTGGACCCTGCAATATAATTCAGAGTTATACTGCTTAGGATGTTTAAATGGTTCAGGTGTTAGGGATTTAAAACTGCCTATTGTATTTGAATCTGCAGGCAGTGTAGTGCACTTCCAAATTGACAGCCAGTGACAAAACAACATGCACCATTACTAGCAAGCTACGGAGGGCACACCATCACTCACGACAGCTATGCGATCTTTCAGTGGCACATTTTGCTGCATGTCTTAGAGTTCCAATTTGCATTCCACCAGTGCAACACTGTGCTCTCTACCCAAGTGCCCCTAGTAAATGCTTTGGCTGGAATTATCTTCTCCCTATATAATCACAGGGAGCAGATTCTGAGGCTGTCAGGAGTACCCTAACTGCATACCCAGGTTCCGTGAGAGTGAAGGCTTTATAGCCATCCTAACTGTTAGCTAATAAGAGTTGCTAGTTTCCTCCACCAGTTTGCAGTCACTGAGAATATGCTCATAATTATATTTAATTCAGTTCTGGTCAACTGCAGACTGCTATTTGCAGTACTTGTTCTCCTCTCTGAAGGTTTGGTTCATAGTTTTGTATTTTTAGTCCAGCTGAGCACAGTGTTATATACATGTTATTTCTAGTGTGTATGTTATTGGGTCATTGGGAATATTTGTGCAGGTTCTATTTTGGGGAGAATTTTTTTTGGGGGCCCAGTGAATGGTAGTACTGTTTTACTTAATCTGGCAGAGATGTCAGAATTCTACAGTTTAAAAATAGTATTCTGGAACACCAGGGGTTTGAACTGTCCAGTCAAGAGATGTAACATTTTTTTACAGCTTCAAAATATGAATTGTGATGTAGCTCTCCTCCAAGAGACCCACATCTCAGATGGTGAGGCCCTGCAACATTGCTACCCTTGGGTAGAGGCCTCATACCATAACACTTATAACCTGAAACAGTGGGGCCCATAGAATTTTTCAACCAGGTATTAAGGGAACTTCCACAGCCCCACAAGGATAATTGTAGGAGAAGATATAAACCTCTCTTTATCACCTGTCATGGACTGCACAGGGCCTGTCCATAGAAATGAAGCACAGGCAGCTACCCATGTTACCACCACCTACAACAAAGCAGGTCTCAGGGATGTGTGGTGGACACTGCATCCCACTGAAGTTGATTTCTCCTGCTATTCCCCTGTCCATGACTCCTTTAGTAGGATAGATGTCCTATTTATTTCTCAGAAACTTCTCCCCAAAGCCTGGGAAGCAACCCTGGGCAAAATTCATATATCAGACCATGCTCCTGTGACATTGTCCCTAGCTTGGGGTAGACCGATAGGACCCCATAATAAATGGCAGCTCAGTTCCTCTCTCTTGCAGCAGGACCAATTCATTTAAAAACTGGCTACAGATAGAAATACTGGACTACAGAGCTGGCCCAGTGGTGTGGAGGGCTGAGGTGCCATAAGCGCCTTACCTCCTACCACGCCAGTGACCCAGGTTCGGCAACAAGCCTAGGTTACTAGGAATCAGCTGGGGTGGGAGATAATTGAGCACTCGACAACTGTGCTCCTCTCCTGGGGAAGGGGGGACTGCATGCTCTGCCAAATGACTGCCACCTGGTGGAGGCCCTGTGGCAGTGCAAGTCGAGCAGGGCAGAAGAAAGGAAGGCTGCAGGACTCCATAGCATGCGCGTGCTTCCACACATGTACAGTTATGAGCGTGCCCCAGGATGAGGAAGGGACCTAAATTATGGAAGAAAATGATGGCAAGAAAGGCATAAATGATGCCTGCCTGCAAGTCCCTGGCTGCCGCACCACTGGACCACAGGAGACAGACGATTGGATGTGTGACTTTGGGTTGGGAGTACAGCCCTCCCTCTCCTGACCCTGCCACAGGGGGAAATTTGTGGGGGTACCAGACTTCTGGACAAGTACCGGGGAGGTGTAGGACGGTGGGGGGCAGTGGGAAGAGCTGAGGCGAGCCAGCCTATCCTGGCCGAGGAGAATAAACAATAGATGGAAAAAAAGAAATACTTGACTATTACTCCCTAAATGAAACCCCAAACATAACTGTGGACACCCAGTGGGAGGCAATGAAAGCCATTATACGGAAGAAGGTTATTGCCCAAACACCTCACCTTCAGAAAGAGAGTGATCAACACACTAGGCAAAGAGAAGGAGCCCTAAAAAAGTTGGAAAAGGATTATTGAGTTCTCCCTTAAATGAATCAGTCTCTCTGACCTCAGAGGCTAGGGCAGCCCTGGAAGAGTCCTTGCAGTATAAAACAGAATACACCCTGCTTAGCCGGAACCAACAGCATTGGGAAGCCGGTGAACAACCTGGCAAACGCCTGGCACACTGGCTACAGGCCAAAGCAGCTGGAAAATACATTCCCCTGATTCAGCTGGAACAGCTTACCCAAGTTACTTTCCACAAACTCCTTAACAGGGAGTTTAAGAGCTACTACCATAACTTCTACTCCTCAGAGGTGACCCCATAATAAGAAAACGTGTCCACTTTTTACACAAACCCTGCCTTCCTCAGTTCTCTGACCCTCATAACATTCACCTTACAGCACTCAGAACAGGAAGTCCAAGAAGTGATATGTAGCATGTCCTTAGGGAGGTCCCAGGGACACAGTGGCTTCCCTAGTGACTTCTATAGGGCCTTTGTGCAGATCTTGACACCTAAACTGTCCAGGGTCTATAATGAAGCCTGGGAAAAGAGGGCTCCCCCACCCTTTATGCAAGCCCTGATTAAAAGAGATAGTATTTTATGTTCCTAGTTTAGACATATCTCCCTAATTAATGCCAAGATCTTCCCAAAACTCCTGGCCAGAAGACTCCAAGACACCACAGGGGACCTCATTCACCCTGATCAGAAGCGCTTCATACTGGGTCACCTGGGCATGGATTATACTCGCAGATTCTTGAACCTGCTACGGGAAACTGGGAAACACAAATGCCCTACAGCCACCATCTCCCTAGATGCTGAAAAAGCATTCAACAGGATGGTGTGACATACCTTTTCAATGCCATGGCTCGATTTAGCCTCAACAACAAATTTATCTCCCTGACTCCCTGTACACTGACCCCTCAGTGTCAGTCCTCACTAATACAGTTGTCTTCCCTTCCTTTCCACTTGGTAAAGGTACTAGGCAGGGGTGCCCACTTTCCTCTTCTCTATTCCTGTTAGCAGTAGAGCCCCTAGACCTCAAGATCAGAACTCTGCCCCCTTTGCAGGTATCACAGTAGATGGGGCTCCCCACAAGCTAGCAGTCTTGGCAGATAATATCACCTTGTTCCTTTCAGATATCCCTAACTAAATCCCAGATCTTGCCCCTGAACTTTAGGTGCACACCACAGATACTCTCATAATATCTCTACCAGTGGGCACCAGACAACATAGTCTGCCTTGGGATACATTGGAAATCCACCATACCAGCTACTGTAGCTGTTGTAAGATAGATGACCACCCCTTGGATTGGACCTCCCCTTGGACTGGATGACCTGGAAGGTAAAAGGTATCCACAGCTTGGGAGACTTCTACCACCCACACATGGGAGTCCTCTTCTCATTTGAAGAACTCCAATCCACCTATGGATTGTCACACATTCACTTCTGGAGGTTTCTTCTGCTGTGGGATCTTCTCAGGAGGCAGTATGGTGCAGTGGTTTAAGGCTTTGAGCTGCAAACCTGGAGACCCGAGTTTGAATCCCACAGCCCCCACTTGCCTACTGTGTGACCCTGAGCAAGTCACTTAACTTCATTGTGCTCTCAGGTCACACCTGGAATCAAGCTTCAGTTTAGTGTCTCTCTCCAGGTTAAACAATTTCCCTCCCCCTTAGGGTCAAGGTGGCACCAACTGAGACTCAAATAGTGGACTTTGTTCTATCCCAGCAGCTAATCAGGTGATTAATGATCCTAAAGAAATGGCAGAAATATTTAATAAATATTTTGCATTTGTCTTCTCAAAGAAGAAAACATACACAGGAAGTGTATTAAATAACCATGAAGGCAAATTAGAAATAATCGAAGAAAACATCAATAACAAAATCAACACATTAACAAACACACACTCAGCAGGTCCTGATAATATTTCACCAGGATTATTAAAACTCCTCACACCTCATGTATCCAAAGCATTAAAAAAATATATTTACCTCACCACTGCAAAATAATGAGATTCCATCAGACTGGTTAACTGCTACAGTAATCCCAGCACACAAAAAGGGTAACAAGTCAAACTGCACAAATTACAGGCCTATAACCCTAACTTCTGTGCCCGGGAAGCTGCCAGAATCCATAATAAAAGATATGGTTGGGGTACACCTAGAAAAACATGATTCTCATGACACAGAGCAACATGGCTTCACCCAGAATAGATCATGTGTAACAAACCTATTGTGCTTATTTGAGATGGTATCAGCATCCTTTGATAGGGGATTGCCGGTGGATTGTGTATACCTGGATTTTTCGAAGGCATTCGATGCAGTTCTGCACGGAGCAATAATTCAGAATCTAATAATGCTAAATGTAGATGCTACAATAGTACAATGGATGCAGAGTTGGCTCAGTGATAGGACCCAGAGAGTGTGCATAAAAGGATATTGTTCTAACCCAAGGGAGGTGACCAGTGGGGTGCCGCAGGGTTCGGTCTTAGGACCTTTACTGTTTCAAATATTCATTGCAAATATGGGGGAAAATGAAACAAGCTGGATCAGCAAATATGCTGATGACACCAAAGTGACTAGCATGGTTAATACAGATGAGGACAAAACAGAATTACAGAACAGCTTAAATAATATCCTAGCATGGGCAAAAACATGGGGCATGAGTTTTAGCAGGGACAAGTGTTGTGTCATTCACCTTGGTAACCAGCTTCAAAAGTATACATACATCTTGGATGGCTCTCTGCTTAGAGAATCATTGGAAGAAAAGGACCTGGGAGTAATAATAAATCAAAACTTGACAAGTTCATCACATTGTGATGCACAAATTGTAAAAGCTAAAAGGCTGATCTGGACCATAAAAAGAAACTTCAAGAGAAAAGTGAGCAAGTAATAATGCCATTGTACAGGACATACCTTAGGCCAATTTTGAACTATGGGAGCCCCGTGTGGAGACCCATGTTGGTGGAAGAGGTTGACAGGATTGAGAAAGTACAGAGATAGGCCACCAAATTGATATACAACATGAAAACAACCCCCTATCAAGAACGGCTAAGAGAACTGAACCTAATGTTTTTGGGGACTAGAAGAATACAGGGCGATTTGCTACTATGCAACAATATTGTACAAGATGATTATTTGTTTAGTGAATTAAATCTAGAATTTAAAAATGATCAGAACGGTATTAGAGGGCATCCCTTGCAGCTAAGACCGAAACATTTTCGTACAAAAGAAGAAAGGTATTCTATACACAAAGAATAATCAACTCATGGAATGCACTAACACAGGAGATCATAACTAGCAAGGATAAAACCCAATTCAAAGCCAGCCAGGTGGCATTGAGGGATGAGGTGCTGGACGCCACACCTCATGTCATGCAGGTGACCTGGGTTCAGGAACGACCTTGTGTTGTTGGGGTGCCGGAATGGGGGAGAAGGGCGGGAGCAGGATCGAGCAGTGACTCTCCTCTCCCGGGAGGGGGGTCATCCTCTCACAGTCCCGTCATCACCGAGTGGAGGCCCGGTGGTGGCCCAGGTGGGTCGGGTGACTGGTAGGGTGGTGCATCCCACAGTGCGTGGTGTGTGTGTGCCTCCACACATGTGTGCTCGTGCCAAGGATGCGAGGGTGGGGAGACGGGGACAACAGGGAAATAGCACCATAAAGACATAATAGAAAAAAAAATTCAAAAATTGATTAGACTCCTATATATTAGACATGAATACTCTGTCCTCTGATGCCGACCTTGCCATATTCAATGATGCTGTGCCATAATGCATCACCGTTGAATATCACCTGGCCCTGGCACTAGCGCATCGCAGTTGTGCTGTACCCAGGCTTGCACCACCACCTGATGCAGTCTGAATACTCGGGCCTCTGTTAAAAAGTTGGGGTCAAAATATGAGAATGTGCCAAAGTTATGACCTTTCATTGCAATTTTGCTACTCCTGCTTGTAACTTTGGAAATTTTACATATCTTTACACCAGATTTTCAACATAGCCATCTTATTACTCTACCTCATGTATGTCATAGCTGCCATTTTTCAAATCCTGCCCAAATGTGTTTTCACACCTGTGGTGCACAATGGCATTGCAGTTGTGCAGAATTATGTTTTCGCATGGATTTCACAATTTCTCTGTACTAGGGTACATGAGGTGGGGTACTAAGATGACTATGCTGACAATTTCATCACTGTTGTTCTAGAAAGGGAAGTGTAGGGCCCATAGGGCCCTGTGCTTCCACACCTACATACATATGCACATCTATGGAGGGATTGGAGGGCCCTGCACTCCCACAGAAACATAAGGCTATGATTATACTATCTGAACAAGCATTTGTCATTGCCAAATGTTGTCTTGCTGGCATTGGCATTGGTAATGCAGGAGTTAGAAAGATGCATGATAGGAATGGCAGTGAAGTATGGAACTGATGTCAACCCCACCCTGAAGAGACTGACAGGCACTGAGGTGTGCTTTTGGGTCATTGGCCATAATGCTCATGCCATTTCACCTGACCCTACCCTGCAGACTCTGACAAGTGTTGCGTTGTGCCTTGGGGTCATCGGGCCTTACACTCACCCCATTCCATAAGGAAGTACGTTGAGATAGGTGCAGTATAGGAGAATGGGGTGAAATTTGGGGTCGAAGAGTCCATGGCACACTTTGATGCCCTCTCAGTGGCTGCAGGGTGGGGGTGAGGGTGGAATGGCATGAGCATTACAGCTGACAATCCAAAGGCATACACCTGAGACCTGTCAGTCAGTACAGGGTGGGACATTATGGTTAGAAACCCTAATGGCCCGGCTTTTGTTGGAATTCGCACTCCAAATTTTCAACATGGCCTTTTTGTGACCCCACTCATGAAAGCATCTGGGACCTCCGCTCATGAACAGTGGCACTGTGATTTTGTTAATCTGTCCCGAATGTTGATTTCCTACAGCGACCTTGCCATTCTGCTCCAGATGTGCAAAAATCCATTTCGGGCAGGATGTGAAAAATTGTAGCTGTACCATTCATAAGGAGGTGTGATGAAATGACAATGTTGAAAATCTGGAGTGAAAATATTAAAAATTCTCAAAGTTACAAGTGTGCATGGAAACTGCACAATGCATGCTCGTAACACAGTCATTTTGTGGAATTCTTTCACCAGATTTTCAACATAGGCATTTTGGGACCTCTGCTCATGAACAGTGTCACTATGATTTTCTTAATCTGTCCCAAATATTGATTTCCCACAGTGACTGCGCCATTGTGCACCAGATGTGCGAAACCACATTTTGGGCAGGATTTGAAAAATGACAGCTGCACTGTTCATAAGGAGGTGTGCAAATATGGCAATGTTGAAAATCGGGAGTGAAAATATTAAAAATTCTCAAAGTTACGAGTGTGTGTGGAAACTGCGTAACGCACAATCTTACATAGTCATTTTGTGGAATTTTGTCAGCAAATTTTCAACATAGGCATTTTGGGACCTCTGCTCATGAACAGTGTCACTATGATTTTCTTAATCTTTCCTGAACATTGATTTCCCACAGCACTGTGCCATTGTGCGCCGGATGTGCAAAAACACATTTTGGGCAGGATGTGAAAAATGACAGCGGTACTGTCCATAAGGAGGTGCGAAAAAATGGCAACATTGAAAATCTGGAGTAAAAATGTTAAAAATTCTTGAACTTATGAGCGTGCATTGGAACTGCGCAATGCGCACTCGTAACAGTCATTTTTTGAAATTTTTTCACCAAATTTGCAACATAGACTTTTTGGGTGCCCATCTCATGAACAGTGACACTGTCATTTTGTTAATCAGTTCCAAAAGGTGATTCCATGCAGTGACTGCGAAATCAGCTTTCGGGACTGAATAACAACATAACAGTGACTGAATTCATGAGGTGGGGTCCCAAGAACTCCATGTTAAAAATGTGGTGCCAAAAGTTGCAAAAATGGCAGAGATATCCACCTAAGTTGACCCCCCCATTGATGTCATTATACAGCTTACCAGCATTTCTTCAGTTCGAGGATGGCTTTGAAAAGTGCAGACCTGTTCCTACTCCATCGAAGACCATCGCACTGGGCTCTGTAGGTAAGTATGGGGTGGGGGTGTGTGGGGAGGTGGGGTGTGCAGAGGGAGGGTGCGAGTTGGGAGAGGGGGGCATTGCAGACAATGAGGGACTGGTTTCTGGTTTACAGGTTCATAAAAAAAAATTTGCGGGAAGATTTTCTTTTTTACAGAGACATTTAGCATGCTGGGGTGAGTTCCCAGCATGCCACCTGGTAGTTTTGGGGGGGCACTGGAGCTGACGGGGACTGGGCATCCCGATGGCAAAAAAGGGTCTGTGTTTGGGGGGTGCATAATGCCGAGGGGGACTGGGCACCCCAGGCAGACAAATTCTTATACAGGGGACATTATGCCGACAGGGATTGGGCTCCCCCATTGGCAAATGAACTGGGGAGGGGGCATACCGACAGGGGGATTGGGCACCCCCGACATTGGGTTTCATGGGGACTGTGAGAGGTGGACAGTGACAACCGCCATCATGTTTATTGAAATGTTACACCAGGCAAGGTAAGCCATGCAATGACGGGTTGCTCACTCATTACAGCAGCAAAATTGTTTCAAGTTGTTGGCATGCTTTTGCACTGCTGTCATAGACAGCATGCTCATTCATTGATGCCACACAGCCCAGCCCAAAAAAGCAGTGGCACCATTGGCCACAACATGACCACACCTCCAAAACCTGCTATTCCAAACTACCACAATATGTTGCTTGGGCGTGCGCAATACAACATAAAAAGTAAGGAAATTAATTGCAAAAAACTTTGTTAATGCATCAGTTAGGGTGTGCCTTGTGGTTGTCAGCCCTTACGCTCACCCCATTCTCCTATATTGTCCCCATCTCAGCTTATCTACTTGTGGAATGGGGTGAGCATTAGGGCCACCGATCACAAAGTACACCCTCAATGCCTGTCAGTGTTTGCAGGTTGGGGGTGGGGTGTTAGGGCTGGAAAACCTAGCGCCACATTTCCCTGCTTTTGTCGCTTTAGTAAGAACCCTAACTGATGCATTAACAAAGTTTTTCGCAATGTGTATATATGTAAACTGTGCTACTTAAATCATCTCACTCTTATCCATGTCAGTTTGGTTTGCACAACATGGCTTTAGATGGTTTTATGATCGAAATTATAAAAAATTCACAAAAGGAAAAAAAAAGTGTGGAGGGGGCATGGCCAGAAATAGCAGATGTTCCTGTAGAGAGCTCCTGCAATGATGATTTAAAATCAATGAAAACAGCATTTTAGCATTATTTCTTTGATACCTACAGCTCATCTACCCACTGTGACACAAGTGGAATGAAAATAGGAAACCCTCGAAAAACACAACAACTAGAACAGGGTAAGGGGAAAGTGCAGCAACAGCAGGGGCCACTGCATGGCATCAGCTTAGGAGCAGAAGGCAGAAGTGCACTGTAACCTACAAACAGTGCTCTGCTTCAGGCAATTAGAGACTTCGATAAGAATGCAGATTCCTTGGGGACATGAATTGTGTCAATGGAAGCTCACATGGACAGGGTCACCACAGAAGCCAAACAAGCGATGGACTCGGCAAATACCTCTTCTGCTGTTTGAAAATAAGTTGCTAAGACTCTGCCTTGAGACTCTTGGGAATAGGGCAAGAGCCAACAATATTCGGCTTCTGGGCTTTCCAGAAGCAGTACAGAAAGGGCGATCATAAAACTTATACAGTGGAACTTCTTAAGAAACAGCTTAATCTGGACTTAAAATATTATATCTGCAAGGTTTAACACTTGACACCTTGAAGGAAGCCCACAGAGGCTCAACCTCACACCATCATTATTGTAACTACTGGCCCACGCATTAGGGATGAAATTCTTCTGGTGGCAAAGTCAGGTGGCCCCTCAGACATCAATGTTGAATCAAAGCTTTGCCCCTTTAAGTTCAAACTCCACCAACACCTCATTGCGCTTAGCAGCTGTGGCTGCCCTTCCTAAGATATACCTCTGCTTTTCTTACCTTTAGCCCCGTACAAGGCCCACATCTTCCTCTAACCCCTTCAGCTCCTTATTCCACACCTATTACTGAGATAACCTTGCTCCAACCCCCCTCCTTGTACCAAACTACTCACTCCATTAACCTTTATCCCCATTACCTCCTCTGCCCCTAACCTCTTCTCTCCTTGAACTACATATTTCATCTAGGACCCCACACCCTACCCCATCTCCCTCTGTCTTCTCCCCTCATCACTTGTCTGTCGTCTTCCATTTTAAGATCCCCCCCCCCACACCCACACGCACGCACAGACACACAGACACACACACACACACAATTTTAGGCTGGCCAAGTCACTTGACTGACTGCACTATTATTTTGTTTTGTACTTTCAGGTTGGTGTCTTTACATGATACCCCACTTGTAATGTTATTGAAATAATCATTTAGAAGCAAGAAACCACAGGAGAAAGAGGGAAGTCTTGGTTTCTACTGTTTAATTTGCTGTTTAATTCATTATACTGTTCTATTTTCTTTATTGGGGCTGAGGTAATATTTAGTGACCTATTCTTTTGTTTGCTGGTATTTTAAGTTAGCTGCTGGTTGCTGGTATATTAAGTGAGCAAGTGTTTGCTGGTATTTTTGCTCACCCTCCCAACCCCCACCTTCACACATTGTTAAATTCCCTGTTGAATCTCACTGACAGGAGCAAGGAACAGTGAATAGCAGGGGCAGCTGAGTGGGAGAGGCATAAAGGGGGACTAAGCCAGCCCTCAGCATAGAAGTGTGTACTTTACCCTAGGAAAACTATCTGATGAATCGAGGACAGGATTTGAGGGTCAGAGGCTTCTGAGTGTGTCATTGATTTCTCTGGGGGCTTGAGCTACTCAGGGTAACCAGGGCCCATAAAAATTTTAGGGACTTAGATAAAGAAATGTTGTGATAGTGAGAGAGTAAAGTAAGTTTAAAAAAAACAACAGAAGGGGGTAGGACCATATTAAAGAGTATGAAGGATGATGCAAGGAGTGGTGCAGTGCAGTGGGTGTGGAGCAGCAGTGTTCAGGAGCACTTTCTGGGAACTGCAGTGCTGCCTCATTTGCAGGCACCTCATTGGGCTGAGGAAGGAGGTTGCCATGCTCCAAGCACAGTTGGCAACAGTACTGGAGTCCTCTGCCCCCACCCAGGGAACACAACACCAGCCACTGCCACAGAGGCTACTCAGACAGAGGCCTGGATGGACTACGGTGGGCTCAGGGTGGTTAAATAAGTTGGAGATCCCTTGGAGGTCTCCCTGCCCCCCTCCCACAACCCGAGCCCACCCATTGCATACCCTGCCTCCCCACATCCCCCCACCCCATACTTACCTCCGGAGCTGGGCGCGATGATCTCCGGTGGACCGGGAACATGTCTGCACTCTTCAAAGCCAACCACGAACTGAGGAAATGCTAGTAAGCTGTATAATGGAATAAATAGGGTTTTTCCAACTTTGATGCATATCTCAGTCCTTTATTGGAATTTTGACACCACACGGGACAAAGAGAACGAGCGAGTGACACAGGGCCACTGAGCGAGCTCAACAGACCAACGCAATCAACATTCGCCATTGACAAATGCTTGTTGTAAATTGTCATGACTACAGCTAGTTGCCAGTCTTTAGGTACCTCTCCAGTACTTAAGAACATATTGAATAGTTTAAACATATGGTCAATTTACCATGTTTCAATTTCTTTCAATATTCTGGAGTGTAGATAGTCAGGTCCAGGAGATGTATTGATTTTAATTTCTTTCAGTTTCAATATTATCTCATCCCTAGTTGTTTCAAGTAGCTGATGATTTGGATTCCCTGTATTTGGAGCAGCAGTGTTAGGCCTCTTTGGTCCATATACAGAGCAAAAATATCTATTGCATTCTTGGGCCATTACCAATGGTTCAGTTATCACAATATTGTTAAACTTAAGAGGTCCTATTGTACTCGATGTGCATCTCTTATTATTGACATAAGAGTAGAAGTTTTTGCCTCCATCTCTAATATGTGACAGTTTGAATTCAATTTTACGTTTTGGTTTTTTTCAGATTCGCCTTGCAGTATTTTAGGGCCTGTCTGTATTTGAACTTATTGTATACATTATTATCTCCTTTAAGAGCCCTGTAATCCCTTCTCTTTAGCTGAAAGTGAATTCTTGACCTTAGTTGTAAACCACAGAGGTAGTTTATCTTTTTTATTATAAAGAGTTCTGTTCGGTACATATTTGTCAATTAATTCTAGAATTTTGGTTTTGATTTTCAGCCATAATTCATCAACAGTAGTGTAGTCTTTGTTCCAATCCCACTGGTACAATTCCTGCAAGATGGATTTAAAATCAGTTTTTCTAAAATCCTTAACTATGGTTATGCCTACCTCCCTAGTATAGTTTGAATTAGTAGACAAAGTAACAATGTTATGGTCACTATTAAACAGCGGTTCGTGGATTTCAATTTCATGAATTTTATCAGGAATATCGGTGATAATGAGGTCCAATATATTTTTACCTCTAGTGTGTTTATTAATAAGTTGTTGGAGCCTATTAGTAATGCACAGATCCAAGAGTGCCTGTTCTTGGGTAGTGGAAGCATTATATTCAATCCAATCTATTCCTGGAATGTTTAAGTCATTTAGTAATATAAGTTCTTTATAATTTAATTTATCCTTGGTATTAGTCAATAAATTGCTATTTTCTAATTGACTAGTGTCAGGAGGTCTATAACACAACCCAAGTAGTAAATGGCTAGTATTTCACCTCTGAATTGACAACCGGCAAGTGGGAGCAGTTCTGTGGTGTTTTGTGGGAAGGGATCAAGATGGCTGCACACTAGGAGGTTGTGGAGAAGCCTCGTAGCAGGGACAGAGAGAAGTGTTTATTTTTTTCAGTTAAGGTATGCCACCATTGCCTATTTATTTTTAAAACTCTCTGTTCTTTCCAGTCCATCCTGTGCTATTTGGTCCCTGTGCTTTTTCTCTTCTTTTTGCTCTTTTCCCTCGCAGTGAATTGGTGTGGAGTCCCAGTGGTGGGCAGGGAGCCCCGATACTGCAGTGGACGAGCCACCCTGAGGAGGGTCGAGGAGTTGAGGAAGACACTTAAGGGAAGTCTTCTGTTCTGCCAGACTGTCCTGCCAGTGTGAGGTGGAAAGAAGGAACAAAAAAAATGTTACATCCTGGATGAGCTGTTTTCTGTGTGGGTTTTGTATTGTATGAGCTATTGCTGAGCCATCAGCTGCTATATGACTCTGTGCTTTATGTGACCTTTGTTTCCAAAAGAAAAGTATTTAAGCAATTTGACTATGGGTAAAAAGTTTCCCGGTAGAATCTGGAAAGTCCGGAGACTATAGCTTGAAGCCTGAAGTCTGTGAAGTTTCTGAAGTTCGTGGTGTAAGCACAGTCTTGGTTTTAATTGTCTGGAGGTATATGAGAATATGAGCTGAATCTGGGGTTGATTTTGCGAGTATGAAGTAGGGGTTTGAGGACGGGAAGATGTAGCAAGAGTCGCTTACTCACTTTGCTGAAGCTAGAAGAAACGCTGAGTGAGTTGTAGAGAAAAGATCGTGGGGAAAAGACTCTGAAAAGACTGAAAAAGTGTGGTGGGAATTTTGGTGAATTTTAACAGCCTTTTGAGAGTGTTTTGGTTTTTATTTTTACTATGGACAACTTGTAAATGCTCTACTCTGCCCAGTTTACTAATACACAGGCGATCTTAGTTATTCAGTTGGCAGCTCAGCTAGTAGACTGTACGGTGTATGGTGTTTCTGATATTGTATAGTCCTGGATGTAACTTTTATTTAATTAATGCAGCTTTAAATTTATTATTCACTTTGTTTTGCATTGTTTTGTTTTGTTTTCAAGCCACTTCTTTGGATAAGATTAGAGAGTTGCGGGTTGGCTGCTCTCCTCGCGTGTCTTTCAGTGATTTAAGGTGCTTGTGCCAAGTGAGGTGTATCAGTTGTGCTTTTATCATAGCTCAGGGTAGCTCAGGTTAGCAGTATATCTATGCTTGGCTACATTGCAAATTCAGGCCCTTTGGATTTCAAAATTCTAAGAGAAAAGCTACAAGTGAAAATTGTTGAAGGTAGTTCTATAGCTGAACTATCTCTGATTGTTTTTGAGCATGAGTTTGATCAAATCATTTGAATAATTGTTTAATGATAAGTTACATGTGCTAAGTTTGCCTTCCAATTCTTTTTTCTGTATCCTTTTTTTTTTTAGAGTGCTGCATGGCTTAAAATAACCGAGGCATCGTTTTCCTTTTGGTGCCCTGGCTTCTGACTTCAGTACACAAGTGTTGCTTTGTGCTGATTTTAGTGAATTATTGCTGGTCATATCATTTATTGGGATCATGATGGCTATGTAAGTTTTAGAGTTGCTGTTTTGTATGGTAAAAACGTTGGTCTTGATGTGGGTGGTTATAGGTGGTTATAGGTGCTGATCCTGTATATTTTGTTTTTTTATTCTTTTTTATTAGATTTTATTAAGTTTTCTCTTTTTTGGGGATCTATTTTAGAGTGTTTGGTTTCTGCCCAAAGCCTTTTGCTGCTGCTGCTGTGATTTTAGTGGTGAAGTGGTTGAAAGTGGTCATTGGTCAGTGTTGAAGCGATCGAAAAAACCCTACAACAGAATTTTAACCTTACTGTGGAGAGTGGAGAGTTAAAAATCAAGGAGATAGAAAGAGTCTACATAAGAAGCTGAGGTGGAATTGAAGTGAAATTGAGATCTAGAACTATGATGGTAACTAGAGCACAATCAATAGGTGATGTGAGAGAATGTTTTGGGGTTTTAAATCCAGAGGCGACCCCTTTTTTTCCCTCTCCATCACTTAGGAGAAAATGGAATTTAAAGATTAAAAATAAAAAAGGAAAAATGACTTGATCAAACATAGAAGTGAATCCCAAATAACAAAAAAGGGGGATAATCTAATGGGAGCAATAACGATATTATGGAGCCTTGTGTAAATAAGTCCTTGGAATTTTTGAATCCATTAACATCAGCACTACACCCAGGACATACTGTTCTTAGTCCTAGGTCTAGGACTATGACAGTTAAAGACCTTAGCAATGTTAAACTGACCAAGCAAACAAGTATTTTGGCTCACCGTGTGGCTAAACCAAGCAGGGAGCCTGGAAAAAGTAAGGTAAACAAGGACTATTTGGGGATTTCACAAAGAGAGGATTTAGATTTAGATTTAGATTTGGTAGACTCTTTAACATCAAAAGATCTGGTTTCCCATGTTTCTGTAGATTCTAAAATTTGTGTTAAAATGGATCATTTAACCTGGATGGACCAGGAGTGCTTAAAACCAGATGATATGAATCTTGTTAACAACTGTATGAATCCTCAGACCTATGTTGATCCTGAAGCTTTAACAGACAAAAAAGGGATAGTTACACAGACTTTGTATAATATTAAACAGGTGGTACTAGATAATCCCTTGGTTAACCCCCTTGGATGGAGACTCTGAAAAATCTTTGTTGGATTCTGTTAAGACTGATTGGTTGCAATCTGGATTTGAAATGAATATGAATGACAATTTCCAAAATTCTGATAATTCTTTTACTGATACTTCTGCCATTATTAATGTCTCTATGAAAGATAAATCTGCTCCCAATGATAGTTTAGGGGATATATTGACAGACCTGCAACATACAATATTGGGTTTAAAGTCATTAAGAGCTGATTTTAACCCCAAGGATACTCCAAATGTGAAGTTAGTTTGTCAGGATAATCATATTTCCAGGATAATTGATTCAGTTACTCCTGGAAACTCCAATGGAGAGTGTCCAAAGACTTCAATGATGTATTATCCAACGGCACTTAATCAGGACATAATAGATATCCTGAAAAATCAACATGCAGCTAATTTGATACTATTGGAACAATTTGTGATGGTGAGAGAAGAATTGGAGAATTTAAAAATAAAGATGGCAGCTAATGGTGTTAAATTGTCAGTGTCAGTGGCTCAGTAGGTAGCACACTCGCCTTTGAGGCCGGGAGATCAGAGGGCTGTGGGTTCAGTTCCCACATCTGGCACTTGGGTTAATATCCCAGTATTGACACTGTGGTGCAGCATGAGAGGGGTGCTGCACTTCTGAGGTGCTGTCTTTCGGATGAGACGTTAAACCGAGGTCCCATCTGCATGGATTGGTGGTAGTTCAGGTGGATGTTAAAGATCCCATGGCACTTATCGAAAAGAGTAGGGAAATTTCCCCAGTGTCCTGGCCAAATTTCCCTCATTCACTAAAAAAAATACCACCAACAGCTTAATCTGGTTCAAGGTCAGTTGGCATTCATCTGTATCCCCCTCCCCCGGGTCGTGCCTGAAAATAGGCAGGATTTGTCTAGTGCACTTACCCAGTCAACAAAAGCTAAATAAATAAATTGGACAATTTAACTGGCATTCTTAACAATAATCATTCAACAAGAGATATAGTTTCGATTTCTATGATTTGCGCAGAAGAGCCAGATAGCTTTGTGAATGTGAGTAGTCCTGTCCTAAATGAAGTTAAGTTTGATAGTCAAGATCCCTTGCCAATTAGTGAAGATGGAATAACTAACCAGGTTCTTCAAGTTGAAACAAATAGAGAAATTGTTAAAAAAGGGGAAAGGTAAGGGGAAACAAGGACAAATAACATGCAAACAGCAACACAGTACGTTACGTAAAAAATTAAATAAAAAAGATATTTATAATCCTTCTAAGACTGATAACAAAAGAAACAAGAAAAGTAGAAATAAAAAGAAAAGGTTTCACCCTGGGAATTTATCATCTATGGATGAAAATAAAATACCTGATGCAGATATTATTGAATGCCATGAACAAACTGGTATGAAAGAGGAGTTACCATTTGGAAATATATAAATTAACATTTTGGGAAATGAGAAAACTGACAAACAGGATGTTGAAGTAATAAATGGGATAAATTTGTGTCAGGAAATCTCTAAAGAGAATAATGAAATTTATGATGCTAGTAGTAGTAGATTTCAGAATTGTAAGAGTCATATCAGAATACTGGGCCTCCATCTGGAAGATCAGGAGTTGGATGAACTCATAAAGAATCATGTACTGTTTGTTCTTAGAGACAAGGTTGGTCTCTCTGTGGAGGATGAGGATCTCTGTTTCTAGAGATACATCCTGCAGTGAGAAAACAACAGTGATTAAGGTTTTTAGTCATCACAAAAGGGTACTTTATTATATCTGGAGAAATGTTGAGGGGTTATCTATTGGTAATTTGAACTTTGAGCTAGTAGATGATTGTGTTGGATCTATGAATTCGAGGGATGCGGGATACAGCCGTGTCTCACTCACATTTTTTGGTCTGAGATGTATATATAGACAAACTAGAGACAAGCTAAAATTCTCATTGTGTAATTTTCTTTCCAATATAATTGGATTAGGTTGGGAAGAAATGGAATATTGGATGTCTATAGACATCCAAGTTTACATCAATACTCTCAGGTGGACGTGTTATGTTTTAATAAGGAAGTCAGCAAAAATATTCTGGAAAAATCAGTACTTCTTGATAGTTTAGGAATTCACGCTGTTGCATCTTCAGTGATCCTTGATGAACACATTTTGGTTAATAATTATTATGCTATTAAAACTCAGGGACAGTCTGGTACTGATAAACAAATGCAAAAGATTATTGAATTAAGTGATGAGACTGACCTGAAACTTGATAATACATTTGGAGTATTGTCGGATTTAGACGATTGACAAAATGCAAAACACATAATTACCTCTAGTGATTTAAATATTAAAACACCAAGTGGCCAGATTAAAGATTCTTATAACTATTTAAAAATATTCTATCATGGAACATTGCGGGACTTAGGGCCAAATTTGTGGACAAAGATTTTGTTGAATATTTATCTGGTTTCTCTGTGATTTGTTTACAATAAACTTGGCATGCACTGGATGATGATATAAAACTGGATAGTTTTCAAACTTTTCAGTATCCAGGGAGCAAGATGTCCAATTTGGGGAGGCAAGCTGGAGGGTTAATTATTTATGATAAAAACAACATTTTTACACATTGTTCTATGATTGAGCTAAATAGGTACTTTGAGATAATTAGTCTACTAGGGGTTGGTTTTTCAATAATTTTATGTAACATTTATGTTCCACCTAGGACTTCAAATATTTTTTATAAAGAAATTTGCTTTAAATTAGAGGGTCAAATTAATCAAATTGCTGAAGATTTTCTGGATGACCAACTACTAATTATTGGTAATTTTAATTCCAGAATAGGTTATTATGATGGGCTAGCTGATGACACGATATTAGGTTTTACTTATCCTGAGGCTGTTAGTTTTCCCAGGTGTTCCAAGGATCTGGTTTTCAATAATAATGGTAAAAGGTTAATTGAATTGCTAGAATCTAATGGTATATTTCCATTAAATGGTAGACTTTTTGGTGACACTGATGGGGAATTTACATTTCATACTGCTGTTGCAGAATCAGTTATAGATTTGGCATTTTGGAGAGGTCCTTTGAATTTCTGGCAGACACTCAAAATTGATGATAGGGTTGAGAGTGACCACTATCCAGTCAATTTGACTGCTAATATTAAAATAATGAGCAATAATTTTCTAATTCCATTAATAATTAATAAAATCAATGTAGAGGTTTGTGGTAGGAAAAGATTAATTTGGATTCATATAACAGATCTAGATTCCTGCTCAGATCTAGAATTACTGTTTGATAATTATCACAAAATTACTAGCACAGATTTTGGATTTAAAAATAAAAATGTGTATGAAATTTTGGATAGGATTCAACAAGGTATTTATATTGAGGCATTTAATAATAAAAACAATCAGAAAAGCTGGTTTGATAATGAATGCTATTCCCAGAAGCACTTATTGAGAGTACAATTGAGGAAGTATAAGCATCTACCTTCTTCAGATAATTTGGTTAAATTGAGAATGGAAAGAAATTTATATAGGAATCTATTAGTTGATAAAAAGAAGCTATATTATTTACATCAATGGCAATTTAATGAATCGGGCAATTAGAGACAGAGATGACAGTACTTTTTGGCAACTGATAGCTTATGGATGTAAGCGGGTCTCTAATCAAATTGTGAGTGCAATTGGTGACAGTGATTGGTGTAATTATTATACACAGATTCTTTTTCAAGAGTCACACACGTGTATATTTCCATTTAATCAAGAAGCGGTGTCACAGCTTACTATCTTAAAGATGGAAGTTAGTGAGGCAATAGATGGTCTGAAAAATAATAAAGCTCCTGGTCCAGACTTAATTCCCACTGAAGTTTATAAACTGTTAAAAATAAAATGGGTTGAGTTGCTGGTAGATTTTTACAATACATGTTTAGTTACTAATCAAATTCTGGATTCATGGAGGGGTTCTGTGATTGTCCCCATTTTCAAGAAAGGTGTTAGGGAGAATCCGGCATATTATCATCCTATAAGTTTGATTGACATTATGGAAAAAATATTCTCAAAAATTCTGCTTAATCGACTAATTCTGAATATACAAAAATTGGGAGGTTTGTCTCAGAGTCAGGCTGGTTTTCATGAGTCTTTCTCAACAATTGATAACCTCTATATATATTACAACATTTACAAGAAAAATATGTTAAACTGAGAAGTCAGAAGTTATTTATGGCATTTATTGACTTCACGTCAGCCTTTGACACCATAAAAAGAGAACTTTTGTGGTATACTATGAGAAATCATGGAATTGATTTAGAGCTCATAAATGCCATTAAATTGTTATACACTGATACATGGGCTCAGGTTAGAAATACTGGGAGGAGCTTAACAGAGCATTTAATACCAACTGTGGAGTGAGACAAGGCTGTATCCTTGCTCCCTCACTTTTTTCAATTTATATAGATAATTTTTTAGTTATTCTAAATAATTTGAAATCTGATTCCCCAAAAATAGGAAGTGATCAATATGGAATCCTTGCTTATGCAGATGACTAGTTAATGTTGTCATTATCCCCTAAGGGACTTCAGGTCAAGTTAGATGAGTTGGCCAGATTTGCAGACCAGAACTTCTTGAAAATCAATTTGACGAAATCAAAGATCATGGTCCTGGGAGGCTCTTTGTGCAAGTAAAAATGGTATATAAATTCTAAGAGATTGGAACTTGTGAATGAATACCAGTATTTAGGAGTTGTGATATCATCCTCTTTCAAGTGGAATAACCACTTTGAGGGTGTTTTATCCAAAACCAAAAGAACTATTGAAGTCATAAGTAGGTTTAATTATAAATATGGTGGAAATTCATTGGTTCCACTTTTGAGCTCACTAGATGCAAAACATAATTCTCAAATCCTTTATGGATGTGAGATATGGGATCATAAACATATCTCTTATTTGGAAAAAGCAGCAATTAGAGTGCTAAAAAGAGCTATTGGCTTTCCTAGAACAACTCCTGCACAGTTTGTCAGAGCTGAGCTAGGCCACTCTGATCTCATTGCTTTGGCTGAATCACATGTGATAAATTTATGGATTAGGATTACTCTATAATTAGACCAGTGTTTTTCAAAAAAATGTTTGATGGGAAAAAATGAAATGGGAACTTCCAGACTGCAAAAAGTCGAATTGGCTGTCTTGTGTAAAAAAAGATTTTAAGTTCAGTGGAGTATATTAATTAGTTTGTACTGACTACTCAAGGTATCTGTTTTGCTAAAAGTTATGGGTAATTTCTTAAACAGTTGATTTTGCAGAAATATAGGATCTATGATCTTTATTATATACAGAATTCAAAGTTTGCAATTTGGTATACTCAAAATGACTGTTATCATTATTTTCGCTACTATTTAGAATATTTGGAACATTCTGACATGTGTCGGACTTATGCAAAATTTTGGATAGGTTTTTTATTTCCAGTGTGTAAGTTTAATAAGATTTATGACCAATTATTCTCCAATTGTTATTGTGACTCTAATGAGAAGGAAGATCTAGAACATGTTGTTCTAAAATGCCAGTGGTATACAGCAGCTAGACAGAGATGGTTGTGTCCAATTATTGATTCTTTAATAGATTGTACAAATGAGATAATAATAAAGGACTCTTTTCACTACTGCTCTTTATTTATGCAATATACAGAAAATAAGGAAAAGAATGATTAGTACAATTCAGAGATAGTCATTTTGGAATTATAGGCTGTTTTGCAAGACATTTTTGTAAATTATTTGTAAAATGTAATGTTTATTGTGTATGCATTTTTTGTAATGATCTTTTTTATGATTGAACAAATAAAATGAATATACATACATACCTTTGAATTTCTACCCAAATAATTTCATAAGTTTTATTTTCATTATCATTATTGATTTGTCTATATTTTAATGTTGTTTTTTAGAAACAGAGATACTCCTCCTCCTCTCATTTTTTCAGTTCTGTCTTTGTGGACAAGATTGTAACCAGGAATGCTTTTGTTCCAAATTGAGGTATTGCCCCACCAGGTTTCTGATATGGCAGCTCTACCAATATTTTTTGTGGTTAGTATTAGTTCTAATTTGTCTTTCTTGATTAAGTGAAGGCTTCTAGCATTTGTAAGTAAGAAGTTAAATTTAGGTTTCGTACTCAACTGTGATCTATCCCGGGTACCCTTATTTGATGCCTGCATATTCATCTTCCCCTTATGCCCCATAGTTATCATTTCTTTTTGTTCCTGGGGAGGCCTATTGATGGCTTGATGGAAGATGCTGCCCAACAAACTGGCTCCTCTCTTACTTAGGTGGAGACCATCATAACTATAGAGTGTGCTGTCATTAACAAATTACTCCCACGTTCTTAAGCAGTGGATGTTATTCTGAAGGCACTATCTACATAGCCAGTTATTGTAAATTTGTATATTTTTTGTTCTATTCCTTGTTGCACATGGGACTGGTAAGATTTCAGATAAAATTATCTTTGCATTTAAGTCTTTCAAAGTTGTTATTGCTTTTGTCATATATTTTATAATGTCTTCTACCCCGGCTTTATTTATATCATTGTGCCAGCATGTAAGATGTCAGTTTTGGGATTGGCTACATTCTGCAGTATGCTTGGCAACATTGCTGTTATGTCCTTGATAGTAGCCCCTCTGTAACAGCAGCTAGTTACATTTTGTTTATTACCCTTAGTGGAGTACCTGTCTGTGTACCTGATTATAGAGTCACCCAATATTTATATATCTGTTCATTGATTGTATTTGCTATAGTGTTAGTTGCATCCACTTGCATAGTCACTACCACATGTTCATTAAAGAGAGGGGGATCCCCAGTTTCAATAATTGTATTCTCACTGGGGGCGGTGGGCTGGGTAACTGCTAGAGGTAAGGGTTGGGTAGAATCAAGGTTACTATAAGGTACACCAGGACAGCATGGTGTTGCAGTATCTGTACTAGATGTACTAGCAGTTGCAGAACATATTGCATTTGTAGTAGGTATGTTGGATGTAGATTCATTAGGAATTTCAACTAGATCATCAGTTACTGAGGAGCTCAGTGGGTCAAATTTATTTGAGAGGGGAAGGTCAAACAATTCAGCTTTACAACCCTTTCTTGCTACTCTTTTGCTCTGAATTTCGTACCATTTATCATCGTTGCAGCTTGTAGGGTCTTCTTCCCTTCCTTTTTTTTTGTTATTACATTCTGTTTGCATTGTATGGTTCACCTGATTTACTGAAGCCGTGGGTTATAGCAATGAAGAGCCATCTAATCTACTAGAACTATCTTGAATTTCTTCATTATGTACATTATTTTGTGCCCCACTGATAGAGGGTGGTAAGAGTTTTGGCTTGGGGATTTTACATGGTTATCTATATGCTAGTCTTCTGGCCATACCCTGTTGGCTCTGCTCAATGGCCTTGAGCCTTAAATTAAAGGTTGAGATTTCTTTGGCCATGTCCTCATGCTAATTGCATTTCCTGCATATGTATGATAAATTTGGAAGAGGGGCGGTCACTATACCACTATACCATACATGTCACAGTTGGGGCATTTTACCCCTACATCCCCCTCAGGTATCATTACAGTATCAGCCATTATGCTACCCAGAGCTGCTAACAAACCAGCACCAGTGTAAAAAGGAGGCAAAGAATAATCAAGGGTAATATTACCTTACCACAGGGAGATGCAGGATACTAAATTGTTCCTGGCCTCACCGCCTCCCCCGCCCATGCTCGCTCTACTCTCATGGAGTGGGTCGTTTTATGCTAGGGACGTGGAAGTGGCTGAGTGGATCAGGTGACTCCAGGTGACTCACTATTCAATCAGTTAGCTCACCCCTCCAAACTCCTAAAATCAGCCCTTATGTTAAAAAAGAAAGAGACTGACAGGTGTTGTAACTACACACTGCTAACACTAGGCTTCAAACTAGTCCAGCAGAGGGCGTCAAAAAGAAATTAAAACTAGCATTTTGGAGGGGCAGGAAGTGCTGTAGTCCACAATAAGCACAGGGACTACAACTCCCTACTCACCTGCTATCTCACCTGGTATGCAAACACTAGAGCAATAACTCTGCAGACAGTATCACACCCCTGCCAGTTCTGTCTCACACCAGCTGGTGTCTCACAGCAGTTGGACAAGGTTATGCCTTGTTCAGAAAAGATAGGGAAGGTAAAGGGGGGGGGTTGCCCTCTATGTCAAAGAAAGCATAAGGGTGACTGAAATTCTAAACAGGCATGAGCAAACAGAGGAAATATTGGACACCCTCGAGCCAGGCAATGGAACTGCCATATGCACTGTGGTTGTTTAGAGATCCCCAGCTCAGGCTGAGGAAATTGACAAGCAGCTGCTGGAAAACATGCATGACATGGCAGCAAAGGGGGAGATACTACTAATGGGTGACTGTAACATGCCTGAAGTGGACTGGTCCATCCCCAAAGGGGCCTCAGTGAGGACACAAGACTTTGTGGACTCCCTTGAGGGGGTTGGCCTTACGCAACTCATTCAGGGACCTATAAGGGACTGAGCAATCCTGGATCTGGTGCTGACCAACAGGGACAGGGTATCAGCTCTGTCAGGTGTCAGCGTGGCTCAGTTGGTAGCACATCCACCTCTGGACCAGAAGGTTGTGGGTTCTCGTCCCACACCGGGATTGGACTTGCACCTAAAAATCACTGGCATCTGAGTGCAGTATTGGGGGGTGTTGTACTGCTAGAGTATGCCGTCCTTCGGATGAGACGTTAAACCGAGGTCCCTTCTGCCAATCCTGGTGTTGTCCTGGTGGGTGTCCAGGTGGAAGTAAAAGAACCCAGGGTACTCTTCGCAAAAAGTAGGGAACATTCCCGGTGTCCTGGCCAACATTCCCCTTCCCATAAACTGGTTCATGCAATTATCCAGGCTGCGTGTGGGTGATGATGTGTGATATGGCCGCCACCACACATTCAGTCACTTCATTACCAGTCTAGCATTGCTTGTAAAGCACTTTGGGATGTATGAAAAGCGCTATATAAATGCTCATTATTATTATTATTATTATTATTCTCCTCCTTCTCCTTCTCCTTCTCCTGGTAGAAGGACAGTCAGGGTCCAGCAACCACAATATGGTGTGGTTCAAGGTGGACAAAGGGATCCAATCAACCCATACAAAATAAAAAGAGTCTTAGACTTTAGAAGGGTGGACTTTACCAGAATGGGATTACAGCTAAAGGAAACCCTGCAAATGAGAGGGAAATGTACACACTGGAACAGAGGAGGGAGAGAGGTGACATGACAGGAACATTCAAGTACCTCAAGGGCATAAACAAAGTGGAAGGGGACAACATATTTCAGCTCATCAGTAGTGCCAGGACAAGAGAACATGACATAAGATTGAAGGGTGACTGCATAAGGGAAAAATTAGGAAGTTCTTCTTCATGGAAAGGGTGGTGAATGCATGAAATAGCCTGCCCCAGGAGGTGGTGGCAACCCGTACTGTGGTGGGTTTTAAACATGCATGGGACAGAAACAAAAAAATAATAGAGGTAGGAAGAAAAGCTAAACCAATGACCAATAAGGGTCACTGGCTGCTTTGTGAGCTGACATAAACAGGCAGACTGGATGGGCCTGGCGGTCCTTATCTGCTGACAGAATCTATGAATCTATGTTTTCTTTCTTCTACTTCCACACTGCCATATGCTTTTCCATCTGTATTATGTCATCTGTTTGTACTATCTTGACATGAAACCTTTGTCAAATAACCACTGATTCAAATGTATATGTAATCCTAGAAATTAATAAAATAAAATAAATACAAAAAAATTGGGAACTGAAGAGAAAATATTCTTTTTTCCATATCTCGGCTTCGTCACAAGACAGCGCTGTAAAAGCTTTCACACACTGTCTGAGCGGAGCTCAGGGTGCTTGGCATTAACCACACACTACAACTGCCAGCACGTTTCAACAATACTGCAAAAGTTTCTCTCTTTTCTGATCCTAGTGAAGCAGGTAATTATTTGGAAGCAACCAAAAAGACTTTATTCATCACCCAAATACTGAATCAGAGGGAGCTGTTTTGTTGCTCAGTCTTTTGTTTGTAGAGTACATACAGACTATCCTGCGCTGACTTATTTTACACCTGAAGTTCTTGTGTATCTAAAATGGCTGTGCTTAGGTCCCGTGTTATTACTGGGGCAGTTTATTCCTTAGTACAATTTGTACTGATGTAGGGTTGTTTCATCATATTCTAATGGTAGAACTATTCCTTTAGGCTGTGTAGAGCATGGCAAGTGAGAAGCCATTTTAAACATGGCTGCTGCTTAATGGAAGATAGACAGAATGTGAAGTGCTGTATGGCGTGTGGTGATTACCCCAGCACACAGTGTTTCTTTTCTTCAGCTGAATACAGGAACAATGGGACACCACTGAGGAATATGAGAATATTTCAGTGTTGTTTAATAGGCTTCACTTTTCAAAATGAACAACATGATGTATCCCAGTGTTCTGACTGTTCTTTATGTGTTAATACATCCCTCAGAGCCACTCGTTGCTGAAAACCAGTGGTTTCATGTGTCTTCAGCTGGAATGAGAACAGCAAAGCAAAGTTGATCAATAATATATTTAAAAAAAAACCAACTTCTCAGAACATGCCCATTTCCAGGGCATCTGCACATGAGATGCTCTTCATGGAATAAGAGTGCCTCACACGCAGATGAAAGGAGCGCTCCAATTGGTCAGGAGTGCTCCCTCGATCTATATTAATGGTTATAGTTAAGCTGGAAGTTTCATAGGTTAAACATTCTATATAACTTTGACAAAGAGTTCTCTGTCATAATGCTCTATGATTGATTTAAACATTTGCTAGAATCAACTCCTATATGTTACAATGCGAGACTTTCAACAGATCTGTTTTCATCATCGCAGAGTTTGATTCTCATTTCCTTCATTGTCTCATTAAACACCATAGCTGGTGTTAGTTGGTGTTGGTTGCACCTGGCAGATTTTAGGAATGATAATTATTGATATTAAGCCCATGTGCATGCTGCATATACTCTCTTCTCGAACTGTAAACGAACATCAATAATTAGTACAAGAAGACCCCACAATATGCAGTAGTACAAGTTGTAGAGGTAATATCCTAACATTGAATTACTGTATAATATCCTTTTCTGTAACCCTACAACTCGGTAACAGTTTTCTACTGTGTACTGAAAATGAGTAAACATAAAGTTACAAAAACAAAAGGAAAGGAAACAAGTGCAGAATATAAACTGTGCCCCTCAAGGATCTCATATCTGCTGGATTCAGTGCTGCACATGGCTAGTGTGATGTTATCAGCATTGTTAAAACTGCTCTCTGATTGGTTCAGTATTACATTATGACATATCAGCTGGCATGGGGTCTTAATGTTGCGATGAAAACAGCACATACAAAGAAGAGCGCAGACACAACAGCATTAGGACAAAATCCTGACCCAAGCAACAAGACTGCACACCATTGGACTTTCTTTTTGTGGGGGGCTTTACCCCCCACACCCTCTGACATGGGGGCCTTTACCCTCACCCCAAGACTTATTATAATGAACTCCAGGGGGTCATGTACTTTGGGGAAAGGGCAAATGTCAAAGCTTGGAAAAATCTTGTTTATAAAAACAAAACAAAAAAAAAAAACATTACAGTAGGACCTGGGGAGAACCAAACCACATCCCCAGGTCCCAGATATCGCCAGAGGCAGGTGCTCTAGCCACTCCACCACAGGAGTGGCTCAGCCAAGCACTGCCCTGGCAGCCTCCTTCAGGTTTCACCAGACTAGCGTACAGTGACAGGGGTAGCAGTTCTTACCGCACACTTTAAGAACCCCTGTTGCTGTAGAGCCATTTGCACTTCTTACAGCGCGTTATTGTACACGCGGTTTTGTCCACGCTATAGTGACTCGGTACCTATCAACTTGCAAGATAGAACTACTAGCTTCACAGTAGCCAGTGAGAGAGTTTTGATATTTTGGTCAAATCTGACCCACGTCTGTTGTATAAAAATAGAATAACAGATGGATTTCTATCTGTTTTGGAGCTGTAACTCTATTGAAGGATGCTGATGACATCATAAACCTCAAGAATGAAGCGTGAGAGGTTTATGATGTCATCAGTAGCCTGAGATGCAGCTATGGCTCTGTAACAGATATAAATTCATTTGTTGATTTTTGTAATAAATGGCAGATTCTAACCAGTTTGTATTATCACATCCAGCTCGTACACTTACACTGCACCCATCAGTATCAGTCTTACCCGCTTTCACATTTGCGCAACTCTCAGTCTGTTAGTGTAGCCAATTTGCACACTCACACAGTACTCAGTCTATCAGTCTTACAGCTCGCACACTTGCACAACAAACTATCTGCCCTGCATTTCTGGTTTAACTTAATAAAAGAAACACATCCTAAATCAAAACTGATAAATGTTTAATTAATTTGTAAAAGGGTGGAAAATGAGACAAAAAAGTGCTGTATCTTTCGGAAATATGATGACAGACTTTGTGGCTCCTGGCACTGTTTCAAATGATGAATTCAGAAAGTGATAGGAGCACATGGTAACAGTCTTTACAGATCACCCGCTCTCCTGCCTGTGCTGGGTAGACGAACCGAGCTGTCCACAAGCATACTTAAAATTCTAATCTGCGTGGCACAGCAGTTGGATTTCTGGTTGGGACACCAGTGACCCAGGTTCAGGAATGGGCCTGGGACATCAGAGGGTCGGCCAGGGGAGAAGGATGGAGCATCCTGCAGACTGCTCTCCTTCTGCAGGGGGAGGGTGGGGAGTGTGTCCGGTGCATGATGGACCCCTTACGGAGGCTGGGGGCACCACAAGCAACCGGTGCCAGTATGTTCAGGGGGTGGGATGGACGTAGGTCATCATTGCACATTCCTGCCCCCCTTATAGTGGGGAAAACACCACAGCCCATCATCTTGATGACGTCTGCCCCGCCGCCTTCATCGCCCCCAGGCCAACTCTTGACCTATCCCGTAGTTCAAGACACTATGAGCCAGGTGCCACATCCCTCCCCGGGGGGGAATCTAGGGGGTATCAGGAGTGCGGCTCATGTGGGGGTGAGGTGGTAGGGATCCATGACCAGACTGAGGGTTCCGGTGCGGGGCGGCGACCAAAAAGAGCAAACTAAAAAAAAAATTCTAATCTGCAATACCATCGTTTTGACATCAGATCGATAGTATTATGGATTCTTGACATCAGAGTGATGATGTTATGACTCTCAGAACCTGCTACTCATCTATGGAAAATACTTGTGTGTGTTCATGTGTCATTTTTTTCTCCTAGGGAATCAGTAACATCAAAAATTATAATACCACCGCTCTGACATCAGAAAGTCCTAATACTATTTTTCTAACATCGGATCAATGGTAGTATAAGATGGAACTTTGAGTGTTTCATATATTACAAAAAATAACACATAGGAAATCAGTAGTAGCTAGGTTTGTCATTCCATCTCAGGATTTTAGTGACATCATAAACCATTTTAGCTTTGCTCGTGACGTATATAATGCCACCAGAATTCCTTGACGGACTAACAGCATTGTTACTGTAATTTCGTATTATTCTGTTTATATATACTGTATTACAAAACTAATGGAAACAAGATATATACATATTTTTTTATAAAAATGAATCTATACGATATAATAACAACCAGCACGTATCTGGCTATTTTGCTTCCAATATATACAATACACTTTCACCATATACATGAACAATACTAGTAATGTAAATTCTGAAAAAAATTATTGTAACACATTTACTTAGGAAAGCAAATAACTAAATCTAATCAAAAGGCATTTCATCAATAAATCACAGGAACTGCTATTGCCTATGTATTGAACATACATGAGGTGGCATGTGGACTACTGTTCACAATTTTGTGGAGGACTGGGAGAAGTGGACAAAAACAGACTGGATAGAATTCGGAGGAGAGGCACAAAAATGACAAAAGGTATAGAAAATCTAGAGTACAGGGACATACTTAATTGTGTGAGTTTAAACTGTCTGCAATGAAGGAGGATAAGGGGTGACCTTTTGCTATTGTACAATATACTTAAAAATAGTGAATTAATGGTAGAACTTGATCTATCGTACCAAGCTTACAGCTTAGGAATTAGGAAACACACTATATTGAAAAATAGTGAATTAATGGTAGAACTTGGTCTATCAAGCAAAGTTAACTACATAGGGATTGCAGAACCCAATACACTTAAAAATGGTGAACTAATGCTAGACTTGGTCTATTGTACAAAACTTACAGCCTAGGAATTAAGGAACATAACAAACAGCCTTGTACTCATCGTCTTAAGACCACCAAATGGAAACTCCTCTTCACACAACTTGCGATGGGGAGTTGAAATACACTACCAGAGGAAGTCATTTCATGTTACACTAGTAATGCATTTAATGTTAGACTGGTTAGATATGTGGATCATTGTGACTTGATAGACTATTACCACTGCTAGCGGGGTAGCAGCTTATTATGAACTTATGTCTTCTGCTGTCATTTTTGCTCTAGTTTAAAACCCTAGTTATGTAAACAATAAGCCATGATGGAGTGTCCATTAAAGGATTAATTATGCATGCCCCAGGAGTGTAGTACAGCACGAGGCTGAAGGCCAAGTGCCTTTACACGCATGGGAAGAGCCTCGTTAATCCTTTAATGCACACCACAGTGTGGCTTACTGTGTTTAAAATATGGTTCATGGTAGGTAATGACGTTTTCCAGCCTTCATAATGAGATCCGGTTTCTGATGGTGCATGATTAGTATTTAAAAGCACAGACATGTGACTGATGTCATCCAATAAGACCTCTGGATTTATCCTTGCCATTTTATAATTTTTTTTTTTTTTTACTACTAGGACCACCAATCATGATAAAAGGGAACATAAACAACATAATTGTAAATTTGGGCATGTGTAAATCCTTTTTTAATTGTCTCAGCGGATGTCACTGTGTTCTGCTTTACTGTAGTCTTTATCTCAACGTATGTCACTGGGTTCTGGAACTGCTTAGTACTAAAAATATGATTACTAGACAGCAAAAAGTCTGCATTATTATTGGGCCCGAAATAAGGACAAACTGGGCCTATTTTAAAATAAACACACTAAACGGTACACTGTGACTGTTAGACTTCACACCTGCCCAAATGCACAATCACTGAATATTAAAAAAATGCAAACAACATTGATTATGTTCCCTTTAAGCCAGATATGGCAAAACATAGATTTTTTTTGGGTAGTCATTACCATTTAATTGAAGAATATTCAAACTACTGACAGTGATTGAACTGTCTTAAATTGTTTTCATAGTTTTGGACCTGGCTTTAGTAGACAGCTCCTCTGTCAGAAAATCACTAGGTCAATACAGAACCCAGGTCATCCTTGAGGCTCTCAGTATTTCAGAAAATCTGAGTTACCACCCTCTCCACGGCTTATTTTTTAATAACTGTTTTTTCCAATGAGTGCAGTTTCGAATAAGTATGGGAGTCGATTTAGTGTTTTTCAGTGGTTTTCTGCATTATCTTACTTAATTAGAACAGGCACAAACAATTGATATGTTTCCCTCTGCAACCAGCTAGTATTAAATTATGGATAAAGATTGCTAAATAAGTGAACATGATCCTTTCACCACAGTATTGTAAACAGAAACATCAGCCAAGGTAAAATTAGCATGCAATGGTACATATTATTTTCTTGTCAATATTGTGTCAATATCTGAAGTGCTTCAGTCTCGTGGTGAGTTGGATAACAATCTCTTTGTGCTGTTGCATTGTTACTTGTCGCTGCTGTGTTTTGTTGACCATGTTGGTGTGTTATCCACTGTACTAACTGTGATTACTGTTTCATTCTTGTGTTGTAAGTTCCCAGGTTGTGCCTGAAGATAGGCAATATGGTTTGTCTAGTGCACTTGTCCGGTAAACAAAAACTAACTAAACATCAGCTCTTATAAAAGTACAAACTGTATGAGAGGTAACAACAGAATCAGAAAAGATATTCAGAATTTCTACTGAGTAAAAAATAAACAAAACTGCCTCCTCCCCCCCCCCTTTTTCTACATTTCAGCGCAGTGCGATCATGACATTTTTTTTATTCTTCCATTCAGAGATCTGCCCTGCTGTGTTCTGCTTTCGAACTCCCACATACATTCTCTGTACATATGTGTTGTATGTAAGGAATTTTTCAGTTGGTTTGAGAATGCCCAAGAAAGGTTTCAAGCCTGTCAGTTGGGAGAAGTTTGAATATCAGTTAGCTGCCAACAGATATGAAAGCTGTCAAAAACTGTTCAGTGCAGGAAAATGAAACTGTACCACACAGACGTTTAATAGATTTTTACAGTCAAACTCCATTACCCCCCCCCCCCCCCCCCCCACACACACACACATATTCTACATGGGTGGATATAACAGAGTTTGTGAGGTTCTGGAATTAATCAGTGTTAACCAGTTGTGTCACTGTGTTGCTAATGTTTTCCCTGAAAGTCATGAGTTGTGCACAAAAGCAGTAAATAGTTCTGGATTAATACTCAATGCTATACAGTACCTTTGCCAGAAATATGCTGGCTGTGTTGGTTTCCTTGTCTGTCAAGAGTTTGAATGTTGCATTCTCATTGCCTGATTCAATAGCATACTCAATCACATGGTAGTCAGTCTGCTCATCTTCATCTGAAGCTGAAAGTGTAGTCAGTAACTGACCAATTTCTGCATTTTCAGGCAAGGTAAATGGGCCATACTGTGAGGAAGACAAAGGCAGTGCAGACTCATCACATGCACTATATCAATACTGTACATGTTATTCATGAGTTCATCTTATTCGTTACAGTAGTTCAACATGGCCAGTTGAAAATGTTTATAAATGAAAGAGCAACCTTCTCCCGTTATTTAGTACTGAGGTCATATACATGAAAACAGGATTTGTGCTCCATGAGAGTTAATCAGTACTTGTTACTTATTCCCAATTTGATGTCTTAATACTCTGCTTGTGACATAACCATTATTCCCATGTTAGAGAATGGATTAGCAAATCCTCTCTCTGATTGGTCAAGAGCACTGTCTACTGGCAACAGATACAAATAAATAAGAAGTCCCTGTGCCAGCCTACCTTTTAACCAAATAGATCTCTGTGCCCCATAGAACCTTCAAAATATAATAGCCGCTATTTTTTTCTCTCTTACTGAGCGAGAGACTGCTGACCAGTAGAAAATAAATACGTAGGTCCGTAAATGTTTAAACCACAGTTCCGCATAACTTTTTTAAATGAGTACCTTCATCTACCTCTTACTTACTGCCAATTGCTGCACCTGACATTTATATTGCTGTCCAATTATGCTCACAACATTTGACCCTCGTGCAGTCTTGTAACTGCAGCGCCATAACACTGGTTAACAACCACTCTAACTGCCGTCCAAGACCCATGATTGCTGCAGTCAGTCCAGCTCACAGTTGTGCTCACTGCTTCATACAAACACTATAATGCAACACTAGTGAGCATGTGTGGAGGGAGGTGATGGTTGAAGAAGCGGGGGAGAGAGGGTTAAACACAAGAGAAAAGGCAATTCACACAAAAAGAAAATCTCATTGGTAGCATAGCCACCATGCACACATCTGTGGCTGTGAAGTGTCTCTGAGCTACCACGCTCAGTTGCACTGCAGCCCAGTTCTGTTCAGACCACAAATATAAATACAAATGCCCCAACAGAGCAGCGGTGAACATGAGCGTATTTGGGGGGGGATGTTTGAAGAAGAGGGGGAGGGAGGGTTAAACACAAGAATTAAGGAAACTTACGCAAATAAAACAGCTCTGAAACACTGGCAAATATACCAGTAGAGGGACCATGTTACAAAAAATCAACTTTAAATGGATTTGTATTTTTTTACTATTATTTTTTAAATCTTACATAATATGTTACCTGTTAACAATTTTTGTGCAATAATACCCTACAGGGTGGAACATATGGGCTACACCATACATTACAGGGGCTATAATGCCCTCTGCCTGCAATATTTGGCCTCATTACACCCCTGGGCACTCTGGTATAGCCCAATACCACCCACTCTTTTGGGTATTATTGCTTACGCGACAATGCATGATGTCACAACAAGGGATTATGACTTCAGATGGGGAATAAGTTGTAGTAGGGCAAAGGAACTCCAAGGGATAAAGATGATTTTTCTAACAAATGTCCTCATTGATACCAAAGGGGAAAATGAACTGTATAGAAGATATTTGAAATAGATGTTAAATAGTGTCTAAATATTATGATTTTCAACATTTTCCCAGAAGCATCAGCAGCACTTTAATAAGTATGTTTTATTGACACCATCAGTCTCCTTAAGATACCCAGTTTTGTACATAATATGCATTGTGACTTCTCAGATAAGTTTCATGAAAATATTTGTTTGTAATACTTTTATAAATATTGCTTGCCGCTATTATTAATACATAAAATATGGTGCAGCTAGTGATTTGCTTAATAACATGACACTACAAAGAGAAATGATGGAAACTGTCACAGACCATTATGCTTTGCCTTAAGTCCTTTTAAGAACATTAGCAAATAATGCAATAATCACAATGGCATCATAGAAATGGAGGGAAATAATTTTAATGCAATAATCACAATGGCATCCCAGTAATGTATGGAAATAATTTTAATGCAATAATCACAATGGCATCACAGTAATGGAGGGAAATAATTTTATGTCAATGAGCTGTAGTCAAATGCTACTAAATTTCCAAAGCTTGTATTCTTTCTATCCTTTTAAAGGTAGAAACAAACTGACAGCCGTAAACAATCATGCATGAGAATCGAGCACAAAATGATATTAACTCAAGACTGTCAGAGATCTGATTAGGTTTCACTTGCTTAGTTGATTTTTGATCCGTGCACATGCTTTGTTTATTCTTTAATTTTTTGTAGTAACTTAATTTGCTTATAATGTTATATTTTGCACTTAAGTGCAGGAACTGTATGCCAATGCATTATTATGCACCAATAGTAGTAAAAGTAGTAGTCAAAGTTTTATGCATATCATAATATATGAACAGGGATAAACAACTCAATTGAACCAAACGGTTCATTTTCAAGTGAGGTCCCTCGGTGCTTATCAGAGAACAAAGTTAGATGGTAGTTAGCATTAAAGGGAACCCTCAATATTAAATTGCCCACATATACGTGTGGCACTTCCACAATCAGGGAATTCTGAGGCCAACACAATTTTTATACTCACTATACTATTTAAAAACATTACATCATCTGGTTGAGCTTGTCAGCCCCACACTGACATCTCATTGTGCCAGGAATCCCATAATACCTTATGGCTAACATCAGTGAGGTACTGTAGTCATGAGTGATTCAAGTGTATTTAATGTGTTTTGGAGCTTTCTAAAGTTGTGATTCATTGATCGCCAGTCCTACTGTACTCTTGCTATGGATAAGCCAGTGCCAAATTTGTAGTTGGGGAACATGCTGAAATCCAACATTCTGGACACCAGTGAAGCAGGTCTGAAGAAACACAGCTTCCCTTTGGCATTTCTGCATTTTGACATCATGACACAGCACTTTTTATGTGGAGCACACACTGAGCATGTCCAAGTTGTTGGCAAGTCACATGACCTGCAGCAGCCAGCCAGCAATGTTGGAGATCTAAAACTCTTTGCACTGTACACCTCAGTGCCATTTCCATCTCTCTCTCTCTCTCTCTCTCTCTCTCTCTCTCTCGCACACGCTCTCTTTCTTTTTCTCTCTTGGTGGACCTTGCTACTGAAGGAGCCTTTTTTATGTGAAAAAGAGTTACTTGTGATCAGAAAACTTTCAAAATCATCAGAGAATCATGAATTATCATTCTACTTAGCTAATTCTCATTACATTTAACTGTAATTTCTTGCAGGCAGGCAAGTGAAATTGTCCCGCAGAGCAGATGAGAGAGAGAGCATAGTGTGAGTCTGCATGGGGAGCTGCAGGCCCTGCAGCAGGAGCAGGGTAAAGTGAATTTAGCAGACTGGGAAGGGAACAAGGGAATTTTTAAAAGATTAATTTGAAAATGTTTTTACTATGTACTAGTGATGTAGGGGGCACAGAAGTCCACATTTGTTTATTTGTTTTCATGCCATACAGCAGGATCAAGGTGAAGTGAATTTAGCAGAACTGAATAGGTGCGGGGGGGGGGTTCGAATGATTTATTTGACAGATAATTTGACTGCTGGTGGTGTGGGCCAGGACACAGAAATAAATCTTTATTTTTTATTTATTTTTTCTCCTGTGATTGAAAACTAAGTGAACAAAGCTCCTGCACTAAAGCACAAGTTCTCTCAGTGAGGCTGAGAAGGGCTCATTGGGTATGTCAGAGTGGATGACAGGCATATGTGTGTGTGGTGGCAGAGGGGAAGGAGTCTGCTGCTGTGCTGTCATGTAGAAGTCTTGAGGAAAAGAACTTGAGTGGAAAGAGAAGCAGGGGTGAAAGAGAGTAGGGAAAAGTTCCACCATGCCAGTTACATTAAGTACAGTACCAGTTCCGCAAATAGTGGTGATGGAGAAGGAGTCAGGACAGGGACAGGGAGTCATAGTGGTGGAGCTGGGCCTGTGCCTAAGAGGAGGACTACAGCCAGGTGCTGGATAATACAACCCAATAAACCATGACTCATAAGTCTCAAGATGTCCACTTGTACTATTCCCACTGCAAGCATCTTTCCCAGTGCATCTACGGATAAAACCACCCTAAGCAATTTAGAAGCACACCCCACTCTTCCTCATTCAAGGGCTTCCAGCTTCAAAGACATCCCCAGTCCTTACTGGCCTCTATTTCCACTTCATGTAAAATGAGGCAAGAGAGGCAAAGTTGAGACCAGTTTTTCTCAAATTTTAAATATACACTTCCTGTAAAATAAGGTGAGAGAGGCAAAGTCAATACGAGTCACATTTTCTCAAATCATGTTTTCTAAAATAAAGTTTTCAGGAATCATGTTTTCTCGAATCTAATACATCCAGTTAAGGTAAAATGAGGTAAAAAAGTCAAGACCAATCATATTTTCTCAAATCAAATTTTCTCAAATAATGTTTTCTTGACTCAAATACAGAATATCCATTTCACGTACAATGGAGCGAGAAAGGCAAAGTACAGTCCAGTCCAGTCATGTTTCCTCTAAACACATTTTCTCAAATTTAATATAACTACATCATGTAAAATGAGGTGGAAAAGGCAAAGTTAAGACCAGATTTTCTCAAATCATGTTTTCTTGATCATGTTTTTTTGGACCACATGTTCTCAGCATGTTCATCCTACCATGTATGAGGCAGCAGATACACAGACGGTTCCACTTGTGATGGAGGCACAGGCAATGTGCATTTCATTACATCTTGAGCAGTAGTGTAAAACAAAGCTTCCTAAATCTCTCTCTCCATTGGGTTATGTGCAAATCAAGTTATTTCACTAGTATTGTCCCACCTCTACCACCACCAGCCACACAGGAGTTATATTGGAGCAGACAGCCTCACAAAG
Organism: Neoceratodus forsteri; assembly: GCA_016271365.2. Taxonomy (NCBI): domain Eukaryota; kingdom Metazoa; phylum Chordata; order Ceratodontiformes; family Ceratodontidae; genus Neoceratodus; species Neoceratodus forsteri. Next base: position 1,643,605 of record JADMNL010000041.1, read on the forward strand.
GCACACCAATAGAGGAAGTGCCTTACTTAATGTGTCAGTCATGGAACACAGTGAGTAAAACATTCTGCAGTTCAGTCAGGGCTAGACATCTAGATATGCACTCACAGTCTGAGGGTAAGGATCACTGTAATGGACAGTGACAGTAACATGCTGAAGGTGATGAATAATAGGAATTTCCCCCACGCACCTTGTTTTGCACATGCACTAAAATCTGCTAATGAGTCATGCTCAGACATGCACAATTTAAAGAAGGCTGGCAATGTATGGGACATCACTAGATATTTCCATCTCTCCTCCAAACATACTGAGCTCCTCTGTCATTACTAGCAGAAGCACAATGTACCAGCAGAAGCACAATGTTTCTTAGCATTTGTTAATTAAAAATGTTTTCACTGTGATAGTGTGAGTGGGTAGTGACAACACAAGACTCCAATGTAGCGTTCAATCACTCAAACTCTGTGTGTCTAAAGGATTTATTTTTCCCAAAATAAATAAAAAGAATCAACATTAAATCTAATACTTAAACGAAAATAAAGTAAATCGGTTCTCAACTCAATCCTCTGTACTCCAAAATGGAGCACTGACACAGAGTGGTACCTTCAAAGCAACAGGACCACTATCCTCTGTGCACAAAACCTATCTGAATCATTCAGGTTAGACAGCACTTATATAGGGCTGAGATGATAATATCATAGATCACCTGATCTGCCCCCTATTTCTAATACATATAAAGAACTATTCTCATACAATATATGGGGCATGAACAGGGACCACTGTTTGTAAAATTACACCTCTTAATAATTACTTTATTTATTCATGATAAAACATCTCTAATGATATAGGAATTTCTATATGCATACTTAATGGTCACTTAAGTCCCTAGTCCCTCCTACAGAAAGTGACCTCACATCAGCAGTGCATTATAAAACTAGCTCAGAAGGCCACTGGCCCTTAAGGAGAGACAGAGTATTGCATGCTGCAAGATATTCAGAGCACAATGACTCACTATACATCTGGGCGTTATGAAATTATGTGCTGTTTTGTCATATTATGGGATGCCCAAAACTTCTCTAAACAACAACTGCCATTTACTGCTAACCAATCATCCTGTGCCTAAAATAGGGTTATTTTTCTTCCCCTCTTGACATCTTGCTTAAATAAAACGCAAAACACAATTGCTAGATGCATTTTTCACTATAGCTGGCTTAAATCGCAGTTGCGTTCTGCTTCTGCTTTTGCACAGACCGTAACTCACAAGAACGCATATTGCAAAGTGCAAAAAGCATTTGCTACTTGCTATTTAAGCCACTGCACTAAAGACACACTTTGTCCCAACCAGAATACATCAGGATTCTTTCTTTTCCTTTTACAGAGGATCTACTTCATAAATGAAACCCTCAATAAACGCAAGGTTTGTTGGCCAGCATTTGAATAAACAGGGGAAGGGTTCTATGTACCAAATGGGTATGTTTATGTGCACTGATAATGGGGGGGGGGGGTAAGTGTATAAAACTTATTTCTGCCTTCAGTAAGACAGCATGTCTGTCTCTAGCTTAAATCTCGTTTCTCCAGCCAGAAGGCTACTTAAATAAAGACCACAGGACTTTATTCTCAGCAGTTCACTTAAGATATTAACATAATAATACTTAAGGCTGCAGTTTCTTTCTTAAAACACCTACACCTCATGGATTGAAAAAGAAAATTAGCAGGGTAGTATAGCATCAGATACCACGATAGGAGGCCACCCTATTGTGGTAGAAAAGTGAAATATGGTCAAGAGAGAGCAAAGATAAAAGCACTACTGCAGTAGATTTTTGTTTTGAAAGATAGGACATAGAAAGAGGGAAGCGTCCAGAGGTGAGGGGGGTTTCCTAAATCTCTCACATTCACGAGATGAAACTCTTATATGGTGGAGTCACTCATGGAACTGAAACCTGTGTTCTGAACTATTGGATTTGATGATGTGGACTACGGGGAATATTTGTCATGGATACAGTTGTGTGTTCTGTAAAGCGTGTTCCACTTCATTGACCATATAAAAGGATACTAATAATTTTAGTACTGAATCAGGAACCCTTAGCATGGTCATTACCATGGTACGACTACTTGAATGCCACGCACACCATTATTTTACAATCTTCTACAGCAACCTAAGAAAGCAAGGCTGGAGGTGGTAGTAGTAATGGTGGCATTGGTAGCCATGGCACAAATGACAGCAATGATAGTGATAAGTGTCACCTACTAGTACTTTTCTCACCTGTACTTCTACACCTTCTTGTTGCACTGACACTGACAGAGACTTTCAAATACTTGAACAGGGCAAATATGGTAGATATAGTAGATAAGAAGGATGTCTTTAGGCTAAGTGGCAACCATAACATGAGGGGGTACTGTCTAAAACTGGAAGGTGGACATTTTAGAAAGGAATCTAGAAGGCATTTCTTCACTGAGAGGGTGGTGGACAGTTGGAATGTGCTGCCAAAAGGATGGAACAATTGAAGAGGGGGACAAGGTCAGTAGCCCAAGCTATGGACCCTGCAATTACAAGCAGGTAGATGGATCTAAAGGCCTTTTTCTGCTGGCTTATTTGTATGTTCAGGTGTTCGTATTTCAACACTCAAATAAGTTCACTAATTTTCAATATTTTGACCCCAATATTTCAACACACTCATTTTTCCACATCACCTCATAAACGTGATAGGTGTCAGTTTTTAAATAATGGACAAGATGTCTTTTCGTACCTGTGGTGTGAAATGACATTTCAGCCAATACAATATAAATGAAACATGTCATATTTATAAAGCCAGTCATAAAATGGGCAGTCATAAAATATGTATCTTGAAAATGTGGGGTCAAAATAAAAAAAAACATAAATGTGTGAAGAGTGAATGTATAAAGCGTGAATGTCTGAAGAGTGAATGTGTACTGAATGTGTGAAGAGTGAATGTTTAAAGAGTGAATGTGTGAAGAGTTAATGGGTACTGAATGTGTGAAGAGTGAATGTGTACTCAATGTGTGAAGAGCGAATGTGTGAAGAATGAATGTGTAAAGACTGAATGTGTAAAGAGGTATGTGTATGTGTAAAGAGCGAATGTACCAGGCCCCGCACTTCTGTTGGCAGATGAGTCTTCCCATAGCGAAGGGCCCAAAGAACCCTGCACATCTTCAGGATAGGATATGATTTCACTGTCTCAAAAAGAAATTAAATTCTTTGCAAAAAACATCATTAATGCACCAATTTGGGTAACTTAATGCCACAAAAGTAGTGAAATGTGGGGTTATCATTTCCAACACTAACTCCCTACCACCACCACTCTCCAAGCAGCAAAAGGAAAAAATAATAGGGTTTTGGGTTACTGGAGTCTTGGCAAATCAGTGGTAAGGTCTTCCTTGGAGTTGTCAGCACTAATGTTCAACCCATTCCCTGAACAAATAACGTCACATATGATCTCTTTTCTTCACACAGGACCTGCATGGCCCTGCAAGAAGAAAGTTACAACAGATTGTGTTGGCAACATGTGGTGAGACATACTTCTCCACCTTTGAAGAGTGCATCACTATGAGGCACTGGCTTGGTGCTGTACCTTGTGCTTCAGGCTGGCAGCTACCAGTTGGGGGAAAGGGTGAGCATTAGGGTAGACAACCCCAAGGAAAATCCTGCCACTGATTCAGCAAGACTCCGGAGACTCAAAATCCTAATATTTTTTCCCTTTTGCTGTTCATGGGTTGGGAGTGTGGAGTTATGGTTGGAAACCCTAATGCCACATTTCCCTACTTTTGTAATATTAAGTTATCCTAACTGGTGCATTAACAACGGTTTTTGCAAATAATATACATATAACTCAAACAAAAATGATATCCAGGCATGGATATAAATATTATGAAAGGTATTGTAATGGTTCACATTTAATGTCTTTTCATATTTTTTCTTTTCATTTTGTCAGCATAACTTGTTTTGGGGTGAGTATATTGTAATATAATTTGAAAATCAATGGAGCTAGAATGAATATAGTAACTAGCATGGAAGTAAAGCAGAGAGTACAGGAGGGGGTATATGCCCTGAGGTAAGAAATGAATAGTAATTATTACTGCTGCTGACACTAGGCCATAACAGTCTTTGTGAGTCTGCTGGCTCGGTCACATCACTACAAACAGCAATCCACAGCAGACACGTCAATGGCACTTACCACTTGTAAGTTACAGTAATTGATATCCACTGCTGACCTCAAGACCCCCCCTCCATTTGCTGCCTACTTTACCCAATGACAGTTACTACAGTGGGAGCCAATGTAGTTTGGTCAAATTCTCAAAGCTGAGCCAGATTTATGGGCCCCAACTCAAAGTCGAATCGAAGTTTCTGATTGACCACTTTTCTCACCCTTAACGTTCAAGACTAACATAATGTTTGTATCTAATGTTATATGAATGCTATTGATATCATTTTGTGATTTATAAAAAGGCATTGCTACAGCCTTGTATCTTTGCACCAGGACATGACTGCAAATAGGACACAAGTCATAGCCCACTCTCTCAGTAAACTAAATTAAATAAAATACATGAAGGTAAAACCATAAAAATTTCCTTTTTCAATACCCCAAATGCATAGGTATTTGGCTTAAGTTCCATTTGTATGAATAATGAACACACACAGTTGATATGGAACAGATCCACTTTGTAGGGACCTAGACAACTACAACAGCTTCTTTGTTATGAAATCTATAGTGGACCAAGAAAATGTTGAACACTTTCTACCAAGTCAAGGGATTTGTGTTTTTTTAAAGGGACTCTGTCAACCCCTTTAGGCCTCAAATTTTTGTTCCTAGCTTAAAAAATACTTACTGTGGTTGCTCACATTCTGTAGAGATCGTTGATGTAGCTGGAAGTTTGATTCTAATTCTTTTTTAAGTAAATAAACAAACTGCACACAATGCTGGTGCTGAATATGGAAAGCAGTTTTCTAATATGTGGCTGTCTGTGTCCCTCCAGTAGTTGCAAAAGTATTAACTGTGAGTTAGTTGCAGGGTAGAGAGAAATATATCTCTCCGTTTCTGTTGAAGGTCTATCCAGAAAGTCCTGAATTTAGGATGGAGCCACATAACATGGGCATGTGAAACTCTGAATTCCCCACAATTTCTCCAGAAAGTGGAGGCAACCTGGGGGTCAAATTTAGCCTGTTGGACCAGAGTATAAAAAAACAAGAGTTACATTTCCAAGCATATTCTTTCCAAATATAAGAAGATGTAGTTTTGTGGAGATATTTGAGGTACAGGACCCATTTACTGGGTGAGATCTCTAAATCTATATCAACCTGCCAACATAGATGAAGATAATCCATATTTTACCCTTCTATTTATGTTAGGGCCCTATATAGCTGCAAAATTGAAGACTCTAAAGGAGCACCTTCCAGGATGTGAAAAACAAGTGTTATTAGTAAGGAAACAGGATGGTCCTTTGGGCATTTCTCTCATTATTTTAGGAGGAAACTTTTAATCTGCGTATATCTCAGAACATCAGGGTTCCACCACACTGGTTCGAAAGAGAAAACACTGACAGCCTCCACATCTACAATTTTGCAGTGACAGTCCCAATAGTGAAACACCACAGTAACATATACTGACAACATAATAGCAACCAAACAAATACCACAGTCCAATTGGAAATGCGGGGGGGGGACTCTGTCTCCCACACACCCACACCCCCCATATATTACTATAACCAACTCCAAGGCTCGCATACCATGGAGTAAAATGCACTAGAAAGCAGTAGCTTGTTCCCTTGGGTTAATACAGCTGTCAGTGGCACACCTGTCAATGTAATACATGAGATTGGAATGATATTCCGGGTGGCCTGGGTTCAAGTCCCAGCTGAGACACTTACTTCTTTCTCTCCTCTGTTTGTATGTGTTCCATAAATATGCACACTGCACCCATGTGATTGAATATGATGTAATACACCTGTCAGCAGCAGAACCAGCTTGCCAACAGTGCAGTTGCTGACAGTGTGTCTCTCTCATAGTGTTGCTGTTACAGCATCGCTGTAACAACGGTATATAGAATATCAGTAGGTCTCCAATGGAACTTTGATATGATCAGCAGAAAGTGAAGGAAATTGATGCCCTACATGGCATATAGGGGAGAAAATTCCTAATTGCTCAATTAACCTGAAAAAAAGAGTCGGGGTAAGCAGGTAAAAATTGGTTATTGTATGCCAAAGGGGTGAGTAGGTATCTAAAGGGGAGATATGAGGCATATGCCTGTGTAGTATTCCGTATCTCTAAGGAGGTAGCTATAAATGGATTGTCCAAGAGAGATACAGAATGCAGTGTTAAAGGTTGTAAATCCCCTGAGTAAAAGGAAGTAGGTCTTCTTTTGCTATTTTGATGGTTTTCCACAGAGTCATATATCTTGGGAAAAGCCAGCAAAGCACTGTGCATGGTTGCACTGCTTTATGATATTTGCCTAAATGCAGAAAGGCCAAACCTCCCTTAGATTTTGGTAGTTGCAGAGTAGAATAATATATGCGGGACCTACTAGCCAGCTATAAAAAATGATATATAATTTTATCGCAGAGATGTATGTGTGTTTTCTGCAGGGGTGTGACAACTTGTCTCTTTTGCCTGTAACTGCTTTTTATGTTGTCTTATGCGCAAGCACAAACAACATATTGTGGTAGCTTAGAGTCACAGGTTTTAGAGGTGCGGTCATGTTGTGGCCAATGGCACCACTGCTTTTTTGGGCTGGGCTCTGAGGCACCAATGAAATAGCATGCTGTCTATGACAGTGCTGCAAAAGCATGCCACCAACTTGAAACTATTTCACTGCTGCAATGAGGGAGTGACCTGTCATTGCAGGGTGTGCCTTGCCTGGTGTAACATTTCAGTAAATATGGTGGTGGCTGTCACCATCCACCTCTCACAGTCCCACCCAAAAGCCAATGTCGGGGGTGCCCAATCCACCTGTTGGAATGCCCCTTCCCCAGTTCATTTACCGACAGTGAAGCCCAATCCCCATCATCATAATGTCCCCCTATTTTAATTTGTCTGCCAAGGGGGGTGCTCAATCCTCCTCAGCATCATGCACCCCCCCAAACACAGACATGTTTTCTGTGCCAACGGTGGGCCCAATCCCTGTCAGCTTCAGTCTCCCTCAGAAAAAAACACAGATGGCACACTGGGAGCCCATTCCAGTGTGCCAAGATAAACCTGTGAGAAAAAACCTTCCTGAGATGTCTTTCTTTTTTTTTTAACCCGTAAAAGAGAAAATGATCCCTCATTGTCTCTGGTGCCCCCTCCCTCAACCCGCACCCACCCTCTGTGCACCCACCTCCCTGTACCCCCTCACCTCATATTTACCTCCGGAGCCTGGCACAACGATCTTTGGTGGAGCAGGAACACATCTGCACTCTTCAAAGCCGACCGCAAATTGAAGAAATGCTGGTAAGTTGTATAATGGCATCAGTGGGGGGGAGGGGTTCAACTTAGGTGGATATCGCAGCCATTTTTGTGACTTTTGGCTCCAAATTTTCAACATGTGGTTCTTGGGACCTCACCTCATAAACTCAGTCACTGTCATGTCATTATTCAGTCCCAAAAGGTGATTTTACGGTCACTGCACAGAATCATCTTTCTGGACCAAATAACGAAACAGCAGTGTCACTGTTCATGAGGTGGGTTCCCCAAAAACCCATGTTGCAAATTTGGTGAAAAAATTCCAAAAAATGACTGTGTTACGAGCATGCGTTGCGCAGTTTTCACGCACGCTCGTAAGTTCGAGAATTTTTAATATTTTCACTCTAGATTTTCAACATTGCCATTTTTTCACACCTCCTTATGACCAGTACATCTGTCAATTTTCACATCCTGCCTGAAATGTGTTTTCGCACATCTGGCGCACAATGGCGCGGTCACTGTGGGAAATCAATGTTCGGGACAGATTAAGAAAATCACAGTGACACTGTTCATGAGTGGAGATCCAAAAATGTCTCTGATGAAAATTTTGTGAAAGAATTCCACAAAGTGACTGTGCTATGAGCGTGTGTTGCGCAATTTCCACGCACACTCGTAACTTCGAGAATTTTTTATATTTTCACTCCAGATTTTCAGCTTTGCCATTTCTTCACACCTCCTTATAAATGGTACAGCTGTCATTTTTCACATCCTGCCCAAAATGTGATTTCACACATCTGGCGCAGAATGGTGTGGTTGCTGTGGGAAATCAACGTTTGGGACAGAGTAACAAAATCACAGTGCCACTGTTCCTGAGTGGAGGTCCCAAATGCTTTTATGAGGTGGAGTCACAAAAAGGCCATGTTGAAAATTTGGAGTGCAAATACCAACAAGCGCCTGGGGTGTTAGGGTTTCTAACCATAACATCCCACCCTGTAGAGACTGACAGGTGTCAGGAGTGAGCCTTTGGACTGTCGGTTGTAATGCTCACGCCATTCTACCCCCACCCTGCAGCCAGTGACAGGCATCAAGGTGTGCCTTGGACTCTTCGGCACCAAAGTTCACCCATTTTCTTATACTGCACCCATCTCAACGTATTTCCTTATGGAATGGGGTGAGTGTAAGGCCAGACGACCCCAAGGCACAATGCAACACATGTCAGAGTTTGCAGGGTAAGGTGAGGTGAAATGGCATGAGCATTATGGCTGATGACTCAAAGGCACACCCAGTGTTGGGCAAGTTACTTTTTCTATTACTTTCTATTTCTTTTGAAAACTTGTTCCAGGAAGCTCTGTGCAGTCACTAACAAAGATGGATAAGCACTAGAAAAAGTAATACAACTTACAATTATAGTTACTTATTTCTTTTTATACAAAAACAATACAAAAATAACAAATAACTACAAAAAATGACATTTTTTTGAAAGTAATATGTTAGTTACTAGTTACTTTCAAATAAATGTATTCAGTTACAGTTATGTATTTCTTTCATATAAAAAGACATAAGTAATTATAACTGTAAGCTGTATTACATCTCCCAGTACTTCTCCATCCTTGCTAGTGACTGCACAGAACTTTCTGGAACAAGTTTACGAAAGTAATAGAAAGTAATAGAAGAAGTAACTTACCCAACACTGGGCACACCTCAATGTCTGTCAGTCTCTGCAGGGTGAGGTGGGGTGGGGTTGCCGTTGGTTCCATACTTCACTGCCATTCCTATTATGCATCTCTCTACCTCCTGCACTACCAATGACAACACCAGCAAGACAACATTTGACACTGACAATTGCTTGTTTAGAGAGTCGTCTGTTTCCTTATTCTCATCTGCCACCAACCTGGTTTCCCAGGATTCAGTTCTCCTTGCACAAGGCTAGGAAGGTCACCTCAGGTTAACTTTGGTAGTATGCTCTTCTGATGATGGATGCCAACAAAGTTTTCCCTTAACCAGAGAAATTAAATCACTACCTTACAATTAAGACACAATCACGACTGTTAGGCAAATAAAAGTATTTGACTTTAGGGGAGTCAAGCTACAACTCCAGGATATCAGTAGTAGAAATGAGAGGAAAACACTTTTACAGGAAAAATAAACAAATGGTTTTAAATAACAGAAGTCAGAAAAGACAACACTATAGACTGCTTTAACCTAACATAAAACAAGCATTTGTCAATGCCGAATGTTGTCTCACTGGCATTGCCGTTGGTAGTGCAGGAGTTAGAGACATATAATAGGAATGGCAGTGAAGTATTGAACTGACGCCAACCCCACCTCCACCCTGAAGAGACTGACAGGCATTGGGGTGTGTCTTTGGGTCATCAGCTATAACGCTCATGCCATTTTACCTCACCCTACCCTGTAGACATTGGCAAGTGTTGTGGTGTGCTTTGGGGTCTTTGGGCCTTATACTTACCCATTTCCATAAGGAAATATTCTGAGGTGGGTGCAGTGTAGGAGAATGGGTTGAACTCTGGGGCCGAACACTCCATGGCACACCTCAATGCCTGTCACAGGTTGCAGGGTGATGGTGGGGGTGGAATGGTGGGAGCATTACAGCTGATGATCCCAAGTCACATCCCTGACACCTGTCAGTCTCTACAGGGTGGGATGTTATAGCTGGAAACCCTAACACCATAGGCATGTGTTGGTATTTTCACTCCAAATTATCAGCATGGGCTTTTTGTGACCCCACCTCATGAACAACGGCACTATCAGTTTGTTAGCCAAAAGGTAATTTTGCACAGTGACTGCTCCATTTGGCACCACAGGTACGGAAACACATTTTGGGCGGGATGTGAAAAATGACAACTGTATTGTTCATGAGGAGGTTTAAATAAATGGCAACGTTTAAAATCTGGAGTGAAAATATGAAAAATTGATGAAGTTATGAGCATGCATAGAAACTGCACAATACACAGCCGTAACCCAATTATTTTGGGAATTTTTTTAACCACATTTTCAACATATTCATTGTGGGACCTCCCCTCATGAACAGTGGCACTGTGATTTTGTTAATCTGTCCCAAAAGATGATTTCCCACAGCGACCACACCATTGTGCGACACGGGTGCAAAAGCACATTTGGAGCAGGATGTGAAGAATGACAGCTTTACTGTTCATAAGGAGGTGTGAAAAATTGGCAGTGTTGAAAATCTGGCATGAAAATATTGCAAATTTGCGAAGGTACAAGGGTATGTGGAATCTGTGCATGCACGCTTGTAACACAGTAATTTTATGGACTTTCATCCCCAAATTTTCAACATAGACATTGTAGGACCTCTGTTCATGAACAGTGTCACCATCATTTTCTCAAACTGTCGCAAAAACTGATTTCACACAGCGATCGCTCTATTCTGCACCGGACATGCGAAAACACATTTTGGCCAGGATATGTAAAATTACAGCTGTACTGTTCATAAGGAGGTGTGGTAAAATGCCAATTTTGAAATTCTGGAGTGAAAATATTACAAATTCACAAAGTTACGAGCGTGCGTGGAAACTGCACAATGTACGCTTGTAAAACAGCCATTTTTTTGAATTTTTTTCATCAAATTTGCAACATATTCTTTTTGAGAGCCCACCTCATGAACAGTGGCACTGTCATTTCATTAATCAGTCCCAGAAGGTGATTCCACACAGTGATCACGAAATCACCTTTTGGGACCGAATAACACCATGACAGTGACTGAATTCATTAGGAGGGGTCCCAATAACCCCATGTTGAAAATTTGGTGCCAAAATTCCCCAAAATGGCTGAGATATGCACCAAAATTTAAAAAATCCTATTTATGCCATTATACTGCTTACCAGCATTTGTATAGTTCGCGGTTGGCTCTGAAGAGTGCAGACATGTTCCTGTTCCACCGAAGATCATTGTGCCAGACTCTGGAGGTAAGTATGGGGTGGGGGTGTGGGAGGCAGGGTATGCAGAGGGAAGGAGCGGTTGGGAGTGGGGGCAGGAGAGATCATGAGAGTAAAAAAAAAAGACAACGAGGGTCGGTTTTCTTTTTGCAGGTGCTTGTTTGGTACACTGGGTGGGCTCCCAGTGTACCGGCTTCTGCATAATGGGAGGGCGACCTCACAGCTGATGGGGCTTGGGCCCCCGCCAGCACAGAAATGGGTGGGAAGTGCATGATGCTGGGGATGATTGGGCACCCCTCAGCACACAGCACACATTGGGAGTTGGGACATTATGCCGATGGGGAGTGGGCTCACCCATCAGCAAACAAAAGTAGGCAGGGGGGACTGAAGCCGATGGGGGATTGGGCCCCCCGTCGGCAAGGAAAGACTGTTGGGGGGGCGCATGATGCTGAGGGGGATTGGGCACCCCCTCTGCACACACTTGGAATGGGAGGGGGGCATCATGCTGACAGGGAGTGGGTTCCCCCATCAGGAAATGAACTGGCTGCAGCAGTCAGTGCTGCCATGTTTATGAAAGTGCTTCACCAGCAAGGGAACATCGGGAGGTGTATTCTGGTGCTGCTGCATCACGAGCTTGGCTCTGATTGCAGTGGACCTTTTCTCAGATGTGCTTACCTCATTAAGTATTGCTGGTGTGGTGCCTGCATCCTGGCTTATTGGGGAATGAGGGATGCACCTACTGATGTGTGCCCTGCATTCGCCCACAGTGACCGCACCTCCAGATCTGCTACTAATACAATGTGTTGGCTGGCGAGCATGTGTGAGCCAACATAAAAAGGTAATTGCCTTTCTAAGCTCAAAGAGAAACTGACACAGTATCTAAGCTATCTGTCACGCCTACGCAAACCTTAGCTGAAGGCAGGCTCTGCTTATCTTCCCAGAGGATCTCAGGCAAAAGCCCAGCTCCACAGTAATTCCCTGAATTTATAGCTTACATTTGAATCTCTGTTATAGGTCACCCCTTTGAACTGATCAACCATTTTAAATTTTGTACAAGTTTGAATTCCCTTACCCAAATCAATTTACAAACCTATAGGTGTCAAATTAGATCCATTTAAAGAGCAGCTGATGCCGTTAGGAAAACTTTCACAAAACATCATGTTTAGACACAGTCCAGCTTGTATTCTGCATTAGTTTTGTATTCCTCCTCCCTATTATTTATTACTGGGGTCATTTGCATGAAAACAGGATCTCTGCTCCTGAAAAGTTTTATCTATCCCTGTTGCTTTTTCCCTACCTGAGGTCATAATGTACTGCTCATGACATCACAGTTATCCCTTGGCAACAGACTGTGATGTCACAACAGAGCAGTATGACTTGAAGTAGGGAGTAAGCCACAGTATAGAGACAGATGAACTCTAAGGGATAAAGATCAAGTTTTTATGCAAATTTTCTTAACAATAAATAATGGGGAGGAGAAATCTATAGAATATATATGGAATGCAAGCTGAATTTTACCTAGTTTTTATGTTTTTATAAGTTTTCTTTGAGGCTTCAGCAGCTCTTTAACCACCAGTTTGTGGCTGGAAGAGCATGATTCCACCTGGCGGCTCAATGCCTCCCCACTTAATGATCCGGAGATGCTCAAGGCTGTCAGAATTTTTCTTGACAATTCTTTCTTGGGCAACGAGGGATCTGTTTCATCATTAAATATGTTGTGGGGAGCTGCGAAATGTGCAGTTCAAGGGGAATTCATCCAGATTGCGTCCACCCGCAAGAAACAACAGACAGGTAAGAGGGATGTCTTGCTGTGGCAAATTCAGGTTTTGGAGTGGTCCCTTTCCATCTCCTCAGATCCTACTGTCTGGCACCAGCTGAGTACCTTGAGAGCACAGTATTTTGGCATGTTAGCCAAACAGGCTGACCTGGCCCTCCAGCACATGAAACTATGTTACCTGGAGACTGAGGAAAGGCTAGAAAGCTTTTGGCACTTTGCCTCTGCCAAACCAAGGCCAGGACAGCTATTTACACTCTTTAGCCAGATCCAAAGGACTCAATCCTTATCCGTCCATGGGAGACCACTGAAGTCTTCTGCTGTTACTACCAGTGTCTATACAGGGCTGATTCATCCTCGCCTGATCTCCCAGACTGCATCATGGACTGCTTGGCTGCCCTGCACCTTCCACAGCTTTCTCCTGCCCAGAGTGAGCTGTTGGATGCTCTGATCACAGAATGAGAAGTCAGGGCAACGATTCAGTTTCTTCCTAAAAACAAAGCTTCTGGTACTGATGGTTTCCTTAATTATTTTTATATCGAGTGTGGGGAATCCATTATCCCCGTTCTCACCCATTTGTTTAACTGCCTCCATACCATCGCACCTTGAGGTCCTCCTTCACCCAGGCTTGGATCTCATTCATTCCTAAGCCGGGCAAGTACTCCTTGCTGCCTAGTAATTACCATCCTTTTTCCCTTCTTAATGCCAATGTTAAAATCATGTCAAAAGTCCTAGCCAATCACTTGCTCCAGTTGTGGTCAGGCCTTATTAGTCCCACACAAGTTCACTTTATGGCTGGATGATCTTCTTTGGACCATCTCCAAAAGTTATGGTACTTAATTTCTGCATCAGGCAAGGGCAAGGTCCCTGCGGCTTTGGTCTCACTTGACATGGAAAATGCTTTTGATAGGTTTCATGGCCTTTCTTCTTCTTTGCCACTTTCTGAAAGTTTGGTCTCCCGGAAGGTTTCTGTGGCTGACTGCATGCCCTTTACTCCAGCCCTACAGCCCAGATTCGCTGCAATGGCATTTTGTCAGCTCCCTTTACCTTGCAGCGCAGCACTCATCAGGAGCACCCCCTTTCCCCCTTTTTGTTCAACCTCTATCTAGAACCCCTCTTGCATAAGTTACAAAATAATCTGATGGTGGAGGGAATTCAGCTGTGAGGGATCAGTTGTAAGTTTTCAGCTTATGCAGATAACTTGCTGTTGCATCTCCTTAACCATCACTCTTCCATTCCAGCAGTACTTAATGAGATAAGCAGATTCTCAGAGGTGGCAGGTTACAAACTCAGCTTCGACAAAACTAAAGTACTACCGCTCAATGTTCATGTCTCTCGTTAGCAGATCCTGGACCTGGACCTTCTTTGGGAGCCTCATTCCCTTTCTTATCTGGCTATTCGGGTCACCCATGACCTAGCCATGCTGGAGAAGGAGAATTTAGCCTCTCTGATAAAAGAAATTTCCAGTGATCTTCAAAGGTGAATGCACCTTCCCCTCTCCCTCTGTGGTAGGGTGAATGTGGTCAAGATGAATGTTTGACCCCACGTCCTATACCCTATGAGAATGTTAGGTTTATACCTGTCCAAAGCTTGGTTTGTTAAACTTCACTCTGCTTTATCAGCCTTCCTTTAGAAACAAGGGTCACCATGTAGGGCTTACTTCAAGTTCACCCTGTCCAGGGAGAGGGGTAGCCTCCACCTTCCAAACTGTTTCTTGTATTACTGAGCCTTGCACAGCTCTAAAGTCTTTCTGTGGGATTCTCCCTTATCATTCCCTGATGCTATGGAGTATTGGCCCCTTTGGCTGACCCTGGAACAGTGTATATGTCAACAAGTGGGTCTGCAGCTTTGCAGCCTTCTTTACCTCCAACCCTCACTATTGCCATGTACATTCTGGGGCTCCCTCTGTGGTGATCCATTACAGCACTCAGACAAATTTGTGTATATATGGGTTGGCAATGGGGAAGGATTTGTTCCAACCTCTGTTGGGTAACCCTAACATATGGATTGCGCTTTGGCCAATCCCTCTTCCCTTCTGTCCTCCACTTCAGAGAGCTTCGCTCTTGTCCATCATTGAAGGTGGTGGATTGGCTTCCCACCCAGTACTCCAGAATAGATTTGACATCCCTGTTTTTCATCTGTTTAAGTATCTGCAGCTTACCAAAGAACTGATCTCCTTTTTGGGCCCTCCTCCCTGGTCTGCCCCGCCGTCGGAGACTTTATCACTGATTCTTAGTCTAGCACTTCAACCTCACTCTGTGTCCAGTTTCTATCAGTTTTGCCAGTCGAAGGATCCGGCCAGCTTGGAAGGGATTTGTTACTACTGGCAGTATGCCTTACTCCTCCCACTAGAGGTTAAAGTCTGGCAGGGTGTCTGGAAATGGTTTTATGGTCTTATTAAACAGGACTGTTACCACCTGCTTCAATTTAGAATTTTACATAGCCTCTATTTTACACCATCCAAGCTCTACAGGATGGGAAAAGTTGTGTCACCTACCTGCTCCCGCTGTGGTATGGTGGAGGGTCACTTGAAATATATCCTTTGGAACTGCTCAGAGGTCACTCCCTTCTGGACAGTTATTTGGCACTCACTCAACCCCTTGTTAGGATTTAATTCTTTCTTTTCCCCCCTGAGGTCTGCCTGGTTGGCATTTTCCCTACACGCTTGTTAAGTCCTCACCAGGCCTGTATGTCCCTCATATCGATTACGGCACAGTTGACTTTCTGCCAACACTGGCTGGATGACCTTGTCCCAACTTATTGGGAAAGGCATCAGGAAATCCTGATGGTGCTTGAGATGGAGAAGCATACTGCCTACCGTCATGGTAGGCCATCCTCTTTTCAATCACGTTGGGAACCGTTGTATGCCCTGCTGACTATCTCGGCCCCTCCTCAGACTCCCTAAGTTGTGGTTTCCCCTCAATATTCCCTCCTTGATGGTCCTCCTCTGGGTGTCCTAGTAGCAGCTTTACTTGGCTTTTCTCACTCTTTTATGATAGTGTGGTGGGTCTGATGGTGTGCACCAGGGGATGGGGAGGTGGGAGGGTGGGGAGTGGTTTTGGTTGGGGGAAGTTTTGGGGTGGGAAGTCTGTTTGTTTGTTTGTCATTGTTCTGATTCTGGTGTTCTGCTTTATTGTTGTATCTTTCAAAAGTTAATAAAGTTTGTTAAATTATAAAAAAAAAATAACAACCAGTTTGTATTTGAGCGGTCCAATCCCTTCAACGTGTATGAGTGTGTGTGTGTGTGAATGTCCACTCCCCTTTAGTCACTACCTGAGCTTTGTTACCTATCCTTTTACCTTGTCCAGAGGCAGAGCCTGCTAGTGAAATAGAGACCCAGTGTTTTTTTCTCTTTATTGTTAGCAAGCCAAGGGAAATCTTCTGGTGGGAGTCAGAAGACCAGAAAAATAGTTTTAGTAAATCCAAACAATTAACTACTTAGTTCCCATTTCTGACACAAGGGATATAGGCAAGGACTGAGCTAGGTAAAGTATTCTTGGGAGAAGATTCATACAAATACAGTACATGTGTTGTATAAGTGAAAGATTTATAGAGTACCAGCAATCCAGGTCAGATTTAAAAACTTGAGTTAGTGGGACATAGTTCACCTTATAGAGGTCAGAGGGGAGGTGTATGCCTAAATATTTAAGAGAGCACATGTCACATTTAAAGGTACACTGAGTTTGAATGTTTAAGGATGGGAAATAGTTAAATTGTAAGACCTCCATCTTGGTAGTCCAGTGCTCTCTCCTTTATCACCCCCTATCTGCCACCCTTGCTTAATGCCAGTATGTTCCTGTTCCATTTTCCAGAAATACTATTTCACCCTTTACCCACTACCCTCTATTATCTGTCACCCTCCTTTATCCACCACAATTTAGGATGTACAGGGGTTGGCAGATAAAGGAAGCAGCATTGTATTAATTTTATACCCAGCACTCTTGGCAAATAAAGTAAGAATATGCCTGGAGTGGATGAGACCTATCAGGGTCTACAAGGTAAACCAATAGGTCATCTGCATAGAGTGCAAATTTCTGTTGCCTACCACCAAGAGTTATTCCTTGTATTGTAGGGGTCTGTGGAAGGGTTTGGGTCAAGGGTTCCATGAATAATGCAAAAAGTAAGGGTGAGAGTGGGCACCCCTATTTGGTGACCCTATCTCAAAAAAATGGAAGAAATGTGGCTGTTCATTTTGATATATTCTTTATGGGACTTGTAGAGGTTTTGCAATATGGTGATAAAGTCAGAAGGGAATCCCAATCTGCGAAGAGTGGCAAACAAAAATGACCATACCACCAAGTCAGAGGCCTTCTCTGCTTCTAAGCATCAGAAAGCAGTATAGTGCAGTGGGTTAAGGCTCTGAGCTGCAGATCTGGAGACCTGGGTTTGAATCCCACAACCGCCTAGGTGCATACTGTGATCCTACGCAAATCATTTAATTTCCTTGTGATCCCAGGTCACATTGGGAAACAAGCTCCGGCTTAGTGTGCTACTTCTGATTAAACAATGTTCCCTTTCCCTAAGCTGAGGAGTAGAAAGGGGTCACTCGACAAGTTAAAGGATTTCAAAGTTTCTTCAGACCAAGCAGTCTGGTTTGACTATAGGGACCTTAGAAACCTAAAGAGCCACCTGCCTTGCAAAAATTGATTTCCGCAAAGAGCAACTACTGTAAGTACCTCTGTTGAGAATCCCAGATGTTTCTGGAACCATATAAAAGGCCTCTTAGGCTGGCCAACTAAAAAAAAAAAAAAACAGACAATAATCTACTACTCAGTGGAGTCCACTACAGCAACTCCATAACAACTGCCAGTTCCTTCAATGCCCACTTTGTGGATTTCTCGGGTCCCTCATTTCAATATCTGAGCCACCATGCCCTCCATTAACCTCCCTTTTTTGTTAAAGCAAGCATAAACTGGAGATGTCCTCAAATTATTGAAGACCCCACCAAGTGATGGCAACATTTGCCTGACTATATCTTATACAGACTCCTGCATCAGGGGACGCCCATACTAGCCTTGCCAATGTTATACATTTTTAATTGCTGCCTTGCCTCTCATACAGTCCCTGGTGATTGAAAGATTGCCAAAATCGCTCCAGTTTTTAAGAAGGGCAACCCCAAGCTGGTCAGCAATTACAGGCTGATAGCACCTCTTCCAACCCTGAGCAACGGGCTTGACAGAGTTGTTGCCTTCCAGCTGACTGAATTCCTTCAGACCCATAATCACCTTGCCAAAACCCAACACAGTTTTCAGAAGAAACACAGCAAAACCACTGCACTGATTCATCTGACCAATGACATCAAACATGCTGTGGATAAGGGCTCCCTCACTGGGGCCATTTTCATTGACTTTTCTAAAGAAGAGACAGTGACTTAGACCAAGGAGGGTCTGCAGTGAAAGCAATCACAATGAAAATGGAGAGACTGGATAAGCCAAGTGGCCCTTATCTGCTGTCAGTTTCTGTTTCTGTAACATATAGACATAAAGGACTAGTTACAATACATCACATCTAAATGTTTCAAGGCTGTTAACTGCTCCTTTCTCCATTCCAAGCAAACCTCAGCTGACCTGTCCCAGCATGCTGACTCCTGGTTGCAGACCTACCTGACTAATGGGTGGCAGTATATTGACATCAATAATGTCTCCTCCTTGACAACCATCAAACTTGGAGTTCTGCGAGGCTCCATACTTGGCCTTCTGCTCTTCACCATCTTCATCATATGGAGTGGAGTCAGCTATGATGCAACGCAGTAACTTGCAGTATGTGGCATGTAACAAAATATCACAGTAAAAAAGGGTTTAGTTGTCATTGAATTTCACTGTTCCCTACAGTACACGACAGCATTTTGTGAAATACTGCAGTATTACTGGGTTGCATCCTGGCTGGTGCCACTGTGTGGCAAGAGAGAAAGAAAGAAAGAAAGAAAGAAAGAAAGAAAGAAAGAAAGATGTATATATTTTATTTATTTAAAGTTTGGTAACTGGGAAAGGCACACTGAGCCGAGGCTAGTTTCCAGGTGTGACCCGGATACAGAGGTGTACACAGAAGTTATCCAGAAAATAAGTACAACAATTCATTGTTACAGACAGTATGCACAACAATTCTTGGTTACAACATCTAGTGCTTACAATAAAAACATTTGTCTTGCAGTATGGTATAAACAAGTGGAGGAGTTGTACAGTAGAGATGCAGGATTTAGTTATAGTTTGAGATAAGTGTAAGCAATATTTGACCATCTGAGGCCTCCTAGTGTGGGAATTAGTCCCCTGTAGGGGTGGGTCCCAAGGCACATCTTTGGCAAGGAGGGATGGGGGAGCCTGAGGAGTTGCTTAACTGCTGGGAGGGAGAAGGACTGATGAAGGATGGATGGGAGGTTGTTCCATAGGAAGGGGAGATGGTATGAAAAGGTGACTAGACCGAAGGCAGTGTGGGGGCGAGGGAGGTTGAAAGTGCGGGCGTCCCTGTGGCGGAGGGAGTAGCCTAGGGAGTTGGCTACTGCAAGATGGGAGGTGAGGTAGGGGGACAATGAGCCCAATCAGTATTTAGCTATGAAGGAGGTGCTATGAATGGTTCTCCTGTGGGAGAGTGGGGCCAGGCAGAGAGTGGTGTAGGGGAGGCAATGATGAGTAAGTGGGGGGAGGCAGTGGCAAAACAACAGAATGAGTTTAGTAAGATGTCAAGTTTGGAGAGGGAGGAGGTTGGTGCTGTGCTGTATATGATGTCCGCGTAGTCTAATACAGGCAGGATTGTTTTACATATGAGTCCACAGTGGGCGGGAAGGGGAAAGCTAGCTTTGTGGCGATAGAGGATGGCAAGTTTGGGCCGGAGTTGGGCACAGATGGCCTCTATGTGGGTAAAGAAATTGAGGTGGCTGTCTAGCCAGACTCCCAGATATTTGAAGATGGGGACCAGGTCAAGGGGAGCGCCATCCAGGGTGGAGATTACTGGGGCAGGTAGGGAGGCATGCTTTTTTCTAGATCCGAAGACCATGGTGACTGCTTTTTGTCATTAAGTTTAAGCTGTTTTTTCAGGAAACAGAATTGGACTCCACTGAAGTCATTTTGTAGATCCAGGAGGACACTGTTGTGGGAGGGTACCGAGAAAAAAATGATTGCATCGTCAGTGAACAGATGCATGTTAGCGGAGAGACAGAAGTAGAGGGGAGGTCATTTATAAATAAGGAGAAGAGGATGGGGCCAAGGATAGAGCCTTGGGGGACACCTGAGAGGATATGAAGGGGGGAGAGGGTGTTACCTATTTGTACGGATTTCTGCCTATTCTGGAGGCAAGAGTGGAACCAATTTATGTCAGGTTGGGTGAGGCCAAAGTAGCTGAGTTTGCAGAGCAGTAGGGGGTGGGAGACTGAGTAAAAAAACTTTCACCAAATCGATAAATATGGCGGAGGTGGTCAGGCTGCTGTCCATGGCCGAGAGGACAGATTCTATCACGCGCAGCAAGGTGGTGATGGTGGAGTGGTGTTTTCTAAATCCTGATTGAAAGAGAGAGAGGGAGCTATTTGAGGAAAGAAAATCGGTCAGTTTGGACAGCGTGAGGAATTTTTGTATTTTAGTGAGGGAGGGAAGGAGCAAGATGGGCCAGTAGTTTCCCAGCGAAGAAGGGTCACCGCCTTTGTGCAGAGGGAGGATCTTAGCCAATTTCCAAGCTGAAGGAACTGTGGTGGTGGTAAGGGAGAGGTTTAGTATGTGTGTCTAGGGTGCTGCTATGGCTGAAGCTGAGATGCAGAGCAGTCTAAGGTACAAGCCGTCCGGGCTGGTTTTGGCTTGGTTTAGAGAGGTGAGTGCAGCGAAGACTTTCTGGGGTGTGTATGGAGAAAAGAGGAAGCTGGGGGAAGTAGGGAAAGGTTCAGTGGGGTTGGGTGGAGGGGGGGGAGATGGGTATGGTGCAAGAAACAAAAAACAAATTGAAAATAGTAGCTACAGAAGCAGGATTTAAAACTGGTCTGCCATCAATGTTAAGGACAGGGCAAGTCTGCTTAGAAGGGGAGTTGATCATGGAGTTGATTACCTTCCAGAAGGATGCAGGGAGTTTTGGTTCTGGGTGAGTTGTGCTAGCAAGTAGGAAGATTTGGATTGCCAAATAGCTTTAGTGTATTTATTTCTGAGATGTTTGTAGAATTGGAGGTCGCGAGCGGTACAGGTGGCTTTGAATTGCCTCTAGGCCTTGTCCCTGTCTAGACACAATGTGATGAGGTCAGATTTGATCCAGGGGTGGAGGTGCCTTTTGACTCTAGCTTTCTTGAGGGGAGCGTGGAGGTCCCAGGTACATTGGAAGATGTCGCAGAAGTGGGATGGAGCAAGGTCAACATCTGAAGTGGAAAAGACTGGATACTAGTCTGCGTTTGTTAGGTCCTGCAATAAGGCAGATTCATTGAGGAGGTGTAGGGGCATGACCAGATAAATATGGGGTGAGAGTGAGGGGAGCAGATTTTGTGAATGCAGTAAATGATGCAGTGGTCACTAAGAGCATCCGAGAAGATGCCGGATGAAGAGATCCTGTGGGTATGGGTGGATAAAATCCAGTCCGGAAGGGTGTGATTTTGGGACTGATGGTTTAGATGGGTAGGTTCCAGGATTAACTGGGCGAGATTTAAGGCTTCTATCCTTAGGGCAGTGGGTCAGGTGGAGGATGAGAGCCAGTCGAGATTGAAGTCACCTAATTGTATGAGTTCACCATTTGTAGTGCTCGTGGAAATTGCTGAGATGGCCTTTACAAGGGAGTCAGGTGAAGTCTTTGACAGGGCATACAGAGCCCCAGTGTAGAGGGGCTTGGATGAGGGAAAGGATAGGTGAGTGACGATGGTTTCATGGGAGGGGGGGCAGAACTTCTTGTAGATAATGGAGCATGGGATGGAATCCCTGATGTACAGAGCTAACCCCTGCCTTGCTTGCCCTGGTCCTGGTGGTAAAGGATGTAGTTTGGGATGGCCAAAGAGGGTTGGGGGATTTGGGCAGATAGCCAGGTTTCTGTGATGCAGAGTATGTTTTGGTTGTACTGGGTGGCCCAGACAGTAAGGTAATCCAATTTGGGGAGGAGGCTCTTGATGTTGAAGTGAAATATATGGAGGCCCTTGAGGAGAGTGTCTGAGGGCAGGCTGGAAGAGGGTGGTAGTGTGGATGTGGATTTATTTGGTACTAAAGGGCCAGGGTTAGGGTGAATGTCACCTGCCGGAAGCAGTAGAAGAGATGTGGTGAAAAAAGAGGATTGCTTGCCTCTACCGGGTCTGCGCTTGGAAGGTGGAGCATGGAGGTTTAGGTACTGGAGGAGTGCCTCCAAATTTAATAGGTGCGAGTGAAGCAATGCAGGGTGAATGGTTGGAGACATAGGATGGGATGGATAAGAGGGAGGGAAAAGGGATGGGTTTGACAAGGAGAGAGAGAGAAGGCGATAAGATAGGTGTGGGCAAAACAGGGGTAGTTGGGGGGTGACTCTTGGGATGTGGTAGGGGAGGAGAGTGAGTGGAGGGGTGGTGAGGGTTCACCAGTGTGGGGGCTGGAGAGAGGGTTTGGTGGAGGAGAGGGAAGTGGAAATTTTAGTAGGAGGCACAGTAGCAGGGATTGCAGTATAGTGGCTTAGAGAGGCAGGAGTTGAAACAGGTTTAATACTATAGCTGGCCATGAGAACAGAGTTGGTTGCAGTAACCACCACTAGTAGCATAGTAGGACAAGATAGCTTGCTAATGGGAAAATTGGCTGATTGGTTTTGGCTGTCACCTGACTGCACAGCTAGACACTATATACTGTAGTGTCGACCAAGGATGGTGGGGGGGGGTGGGTAACCAACGTGAAGCATTGGTGGGGTCCACTCTGTTCGGTGGTTTAAATAAAATGGTGCCAAGAGTCCTCTCGGAGCATGGAGAGTCATTTGAATTGTACCTGTGGCAATGCTGTGGGGGAGGGCTTCATCCTCTGGCCCTCATGGCCCTCGGGGGAGCTGCTAGAATGGAAGTCACAGTCTGTGAAGGAGGAGGAAAGAGGAACAACTTAATAGCAGGTAGGCTGTAAGGAGGGGCTACAAAACAATGAGGAGGGAGAACAAGCCTCAGGTTACTGGAAACTGCAGAGGTAGCAGAGAGGGTCCCAAAGTCAGGGAGCTATAATTAAAGTACTCCTTTTGTTCCTAATATATGCAGCAAGGCTAAGTTTTAGCTTATGGCTGATGAAGTACTGGTAGCCTTAAAAGTCTATTTTGTTTCTGCTATGCTGAAGTCAATTAATTGCAGACTGACATTAAGCACCTGGTTTCCCTAGCTTAAAGGCTGTCCCCTAGCCAAAAGGCTGTAAATGCCTTTAAACACAGTGCAAGTAAGCTGGTTACAGGAATGAATTATGCAGACGTAACAATATTAACCTAGATATATATATATATACACATACACATACAGAATGGGTCAGATAAATCAGTGGTCCGTGATTGGATAAAGCAGACCACATGACCATGCATTGTCCCACAATGACCGCATGCCTCCCATTATGATCACATACCTGAGCTACACTCCATCCCTCAGAATTTCCTCACCACCAGCCAGATCACGCCACCCCTGGCACACCCACACAGGCTGCCATAACCATAACAAACTACTGTACATTTATATAGGTGTCCCATACTGCAGACAGTTATCTGGTTGATCTTGCCATTATTCTTAAAACACTCATATAAAAATTATCTGTTTAATCCTGCCATTTTTACAGTCTTTCAGTGTTGTAGTTATTTTCATTTTTCTCTATCAGTGTAGCGTGACCAAGTGGTGTTCATTCTGGTAACGAACATGCCACCGGAGGTATAG
Source organism: Neoceratodus forsteri (assembly GCA_016271365.2). Classification (NCBI taxonomy): domain Eukaryota; kingdom Metazoa; phylum Chordata; order Ceratodontiformes; family Ceratodontidae; genus Neoceratodus; species Neoceratodus forsteri. The sequence goes on from JADMNL010000041.1 coordinate 1,667,484, forward strand.
AAAGAACAATGTTTTGTTTAAAAATCCCGTCAGCTGTGGGGTTTAAGGTCAGTTTACTGAGTTTTCTGTAAGAAAAGTCACTAAGTGTAGAGTGAAGAGAGTGAGTGAATTGGTGGCTTCAGAAGTGTAGAAGCAAGCCTGAGCGAGTGTTGCTTGCTCTTGCGTCTAGTCTTCTGAAGCCGCCATGTCACTCACTCTCTTCGCTTTACACTCGGCGGCTTCACTTACAGAAAACTGACCTTAAACCACACAGCTGACATGATTTTTAAACAAAACATTGGTCTTTCTATACCTTTGGTGGCATGTTCTTTACTGGAATGAGCATTGCTCAATCACGCTACACAGACAGAGAAAAGTGAAAGTGATTACACTGTAAGTGGCTGTGAAAATGGCTGAATCAACCAGATAACTTTTTTTTGAGTTGTTAGCAATAAAAATGATGGCAGTATCATCCAGATCATCTAAATAAAACCTCTAATTTCTGCCACACAATGACTACCAGCATCAACCAGATCACCTCAACAAAACTGTAATTTCTGCCAGACAAGGTCTACTTTTTGCCCCCAAAACATTTCTAGCATTTTATAAGATAGATAATCCACTTCATGGCATGCAGTTGTGCTCTGATATATGCACTCCTTGGGTGGTTGAACACATTCAGCCTGCGGCCTTGTGCGTCGCAATGCACACCAAGGCATGCATATATCAGAGCACGACCATGCGCCCGGTAATGGATTATCTATTACATATACACACATACATATTTTCACAGAAAAGAGCACTGAAAGGCCATGAGACTCTAAAGGTGGATAAGGCTATGGTCTGGATGGGATTAACCCTAGTGTACTTAAAGAACTGAGATAAATGTTGGTTGCCCCACTGGCGTCCTTGTTTAATAACTCCCTGAGAACAGGAGCAGTTCCAGAGGACTGGAAAAGGGCTGATGCTGTCCCTCTGCACATAAGCAGCAGCAGGGAGGAGGTTGGCAATTATAGACCAGTCAGCCTCACTCCTGTGGTGAAGAAACTGATGGAAACATTACTAAAGGAAAGGATAACAGAATATCTTGAATCTAATGGGCTACAACAACACAGACAGCATGGATTCACAGGGGGGCAGTCTTGCCAAATGAATCTAATAGATTTCTTTAACTAGGTGGCCAGGAAAATCGATCAGGGTAGAACACTGTGTATTGGATTTTAGCAAAGACTTTCATATTGTGAAGCACACATTAAGCATGGGGCTTAATGTTAAGCTGCTGCCCCTTTAAGAGCACTTAGAACTTGCATGTAACAATTTGTTGCACTGCCTGGCAGTGCAGAGTATGCCTGTCAGTCAGAGACTTTGTCAGTCTGGGGCTTGTCCTCATGAAGAGAACGTCTGCAGCACGGAATAAACGTGCCTTATTATTATTTTATGCACCCATCTAGTTATTTGCACGGTCCAGATGGGGTCCTCACCAGCAGCACCAGCAGCAATCAAAGGGTCTGGCAGACCACAGAGAAGGTAAGGGGTCTTTTAGTGGTGGGCCAAATAACCAAAACACCACAATATGGTGCCACATAGAGGGCTGTTTAGGAAACTGACCAACTTAGGAGTAGAATCAATGGTAGTAAACTGGTTAGAAACTAGCTGAGGGACAGGAGGCAGAGGATGGTAGTTAACTACACTCATTCTAAAGAGGGGAGTATGATGAGTGGGGTACCACATGGCTGAGTACTAGGACCAGTCCTCTTTAATATCTTTTCAGGAGAGCCGGCCTGGTGGTGCTGAGGGTTGAGGCACTGGACACCACACCTCGCACAATGCCGGCGACCCAGGTTCGGGAACAGACTCGGGCCGTCGAGGGCTGGTAGGGGAAAGGTTGGATTGAGCATCTCAGGACTGCTCTCCTTCCTCTGGGGTGGGCTAGAGGGTTGTGTCACATTTGGGCAGCCCCTAGCAAAGGCTGGGGAAGTGCAAGTTGTGGTACTAGCATGGGGTGGAGTCTGGCAAGATGCTTGCGTGTACGCAGCACGTCATTGCACTGCCAGCTCCGGGGGAAAAAATCTAGGGTGGAAAAGAGCTGGGCGTGACAGAGCAGCTTGATGGCTGCACACCTGCCGACCTGGAGGCCTGTTGTGGAATTGTGTCAGGGGGTCCGGTAACGGCCGTGCTAGGACCCTCGCGGCAAGTGAGCCTACTGCCCTCTGGGTCAGTGGGGGCCGGTGGCTGGATGCCCCCATCGGAGCACTGCAGTAAGGCACAAAAATTGGAGTAAGATAAAAAAAAATATCTTTTCAGGAGACATTGCAGAAGAACTGGAAGGGAAGGTAAGCCTTTTTGCAGATTTTGACAAAATCTGCAATAGGCTGGACATCCTAGAAGGGGTACTGATCTTGAAAAACTCAGGGAATGATCAAGAACATGGCAGTTTTGCATTTTGGCTACAGTAGGTACCTTAGAGCACACAAAGTGGAAGTCACTATCACCAAGCTCCACAACCTGGAAACGGGACATATAACACACCATGAGGCAGATATCTTAAATATATTTAAAACCTTTTATTCAAATCTGTACACACCAGAGGGGACATAACTTACAGAGCAACAGATATACACTCACTTTTATGCCAAGCCTATCTCCCTACATTACCTCCCAAAAAGACCCAGGCACTTCTCTTTCTCCTATTACCTTGGCTGAAACTGTTTCTGGTATATGTTCTGCCAAAGCTGGTAAATGTCAAGGCATTGTTGGTTTTCGTTTGGAATGTTATAAAACTTCCTCTTTAGGGAAACTTCTCACTCCTCTACTTCTTTGTCTTTACTGATCCCTTCAAGAGGGAGATGCCCCTCTCTCTTTTCTGGCAATAATCTATTATGACTGCTCTTCCTAAAGCAGGAAAAGATCTTGCCTCACTGGTTCCATATCATCCAATTTCTATAATGAATTTTGATTATAAGTGATTTATGCCTATATGTGATCTACGATTGGAAAGCCTTCTCCCCTCCTTGACTGGGAGGAGGCCTGATTTGTGCAGCAGCATCAAGCACATGACAACGTCCATAGAACTTTGCTACTACTAGATTGTGTCAATCAACACTCTATTCCCCTGGTCCTGGCTAGCTTGAATGTGGAGAAAGCCTTCGATCGGGTATCCTGGCCTTTTTTTATGGGCCACATTAAATGCATTTCATTTTTCTTCTGATTTTATCACAATGTTACAGTCTCTTTTTCTCCACTGGCCTGCATTAAAATTAATGGGACTATTTCATCGCCATTTGCTTTAGGGTGGGGCACTCAGCAGGGTTGCCCTCTTTCTCCAGTTTTGTTTGCTTTGTATATATAGCCCCTAACCTCACATATCAGGTGTTCTTGCAGTATACGGGGCATCCCTGTCAGGAGATGGGAATATTGCATAGCGTTGTTTGCAGATGACATTTTAATTACAGTTACCGACTCTACGGAATCTCTAATAGTGGTTTCTGAAATCCTGGCTCGATTTGACTCAGTCGACGGTTTTCATTTAAATAGATAAAAAACTGAGGTTTTATCTTTTAACTACTCCTCTCCTTACCAAATTAAAGATTATTTAATATACATTGGAACCGAAACTCTTTTGAATATCTTGGTGTACACTTGATTAAACACCTGGACCATTTAGAATTGCTTAATTATGAACCTATAAGGACTGCCACAGCGACAGATTTGAGTCGTTGTCCACAATTGAATCTTTCTTTCCTAAAGAGGGTAGAAGTTATTCATTTAAATGTTTTAACTAGGTTATTTTATTTACAAACTCTCCCCCTTGTCCCTGCTGACCATTATTTCCATGACTGGCACAGACACAGACTGATTTCTCGCTTCATATGGAGGGGCCATTAGCCTAGAATCAGATTTTCATTGTTACAATTGTCTCTTGCATGAGGTGGGATTAATTTGCCTAACTTACGTTTATATGTGTAACCCCCCCCCCTTCGGTGGGGCTTACTAGTTTTGCATTCTGGTGTCTGGTCCTGCCAGCTCTGGATCTATGGTGCCCAGAGATGTGCTTGCCATCCTGCTGAACCTGCCTGCTCTATTGCATGGAGGAGCTTTGTACATAATTGATGCTCTGCTTCCTAGGAGTGCCATGCAGTTCACACTAGGGATGCTGCCTAGCTCCCACTGTTCCTGCCCCTGTTGTTTAAAAAGGGCATGCTCTAATCTGGTCCAGCTCTTGGAATCCCAAAACATACAGTATGTAGGGGCTTGGATACACCTAATGAGGAGCTGAAAGAAGTGTGTTAAGTATATGAATGGGTAACCTGTAAATATGTGTACTACTGCTTTTAATGATGACTGTTTCGTGTATGCTTTCTGTCTACCACAGTGGGATTTAGCACTATGGTGCTGGCGATAGGCAAATCAGGACTCTATCAGCGCCCATTCCGCAATCGGATAACAGTACTCAGCTGCAGCCATCGGAAAAGAAGACAGTTGGGTGTTAAAACAGTTTCATTTGCCTGCAGAAAGATCACAAAGTAGAAACTTGTTATAAACTGTTTACATGAATGCCATCATTGAGACCCCTGATCCTGTACTGCCCAATCAGTGATCGAGGAGTGCAGAGGACTATAGCTATGGCTCCTGGGTAGTGGGATGTGAGCTATGTTCTTGGTGCCTTTAGTAACAACCAATGAGTAAGCATGAAACCCTAATGCATATTAATGTCTATGATGGACAGCTGTATTGTTCAGTGGGGAGTGGTGTTTTTCCCCTGAGGTGGATAGGGAGAAAGCTGCTCGTGAGAGATCGCGGCTGAGGCTCTCTGAGGAAAGAGGGGAGCTGTGAGTGAGTGAGAGACTTTTGTGAAATTGACCCATGGCTTCTGTTGCAGCTGCAAGGAGACTTGTTGAAGTCTTCAACTACCTGGGAGAGCCAGAATCCCAGCTTCAGCTGACAAAATATAATTTGACACCCGGCAGAATAGCACCTAGCCATTATGAGGGCTGGAACTGAGTAAGAGCTTGGAGTGTGACAGTAATTGACATCAGAAGAAGCCCACTGAGTTTCTATGGCCTGGGGAGCCAAAAAGTACTAAGGATTTCCACCCAAGAAGTGTGAAGGTCTGCAAAGAAACTGTTTGCACTGTTGCCTGTGAATGCATCAAATATGTCGTCAAATTGTACCTGATACTCGCAGAAAGTGAAAGATTGTTTGGACCTCAGTGTGAGACGAAGCTTCATGCCACTCAGGATAATCTGGAGAGTCATTCCAGTATTGCCAAAGCTAGGCAGTACTGAATGTTTACCCCTGAGAACTAGAAGCCTTGACGTGTGGGGTGAGTGTGTGGCCATGGTCCCAGAGGTTGGCTTAATGCAGCATGTGCAGAGGAACTGCCTGAAGGTAACAAGCGCAAGAGACTGTAACCATCTGAAGAGGACAAGCTGCCAGAGTTGAAGGTCAGCCACTACAACTGCCAGCATTGCTATTCAAGGCCTCAGCATCAACAGAGATAACTGGCATCTGCTGATTTTGTCATATCCTGTGCTGTGAACTTCAGAACCGCAAGTAAGGGCAGGGCCTGCCCTGAGCTGGGGGAATCAATCCAGTTAATTAAAAGTTTCATTGTTAAAGTTAAGTGCACCCATGGTGGTCAACCCACAGCAATGTTCAGGCCTGCACCTCAGTCTGGGTACCCAGGAAGACTTTAGGGACACTGGTACCAGTGAGGAGGGGGCTTATTTAATAGTGTTGCTGTGGAAGTGGGTAACGTTTTTGTTGTGGTTCATTGTTGTTTCCAATATTCAAATACCAACAACTGCTCCATTCTTGCATCTCCCATTCCCCTTACCACAATAATAAATCTGTTATTGTTGTTACTGTATAACTCTGTGAGCATATTGTTAGTGATAGCTATTAACTGCATGCATAATGGAGTATTAAGTTGATATATAGTATTATGTGTGTGGAGTGACTAGAAGGGGAGGTGGGTAGGTACAACATCCCAGAGGATCGTACCCACAAACAACTGGCCCACTATACTCACTCTGGGTGGAAGCATTGCACTATGACTTATTTCTATTTGGGAAAGAACTCTCATTTTACCATCAGGCCCCTCAACCTTGTTGGACCCCAACAGGCAGGGGTAGTAGCCCGCAGTTACATGGCGCCCGTCTTACATATGCGTTAGTCCCTCATCTCCGCTTGATTTGCCTGTGGACCTCAGATCCACACCAGGATCATTGGAAGGATGTTGAATTTGCCCTTAACTTACATAATATAGGTCAGATTATTTACTCTTGTCCTCCAAACTATATTCCCTTCTCTAATTTCTCTCGATATACTGCAACGACTCTTCAGGCATGGCATGCAGTTCGAAAGCAGTTCCTAGGCAAACTAGCCCTGCTTCTTGAAGCTTTATATAACTCCCAGGTGGCACTATCCCAAGGGCTACTACCCCTGCCTATTTGGCTAGTAGCCTGTTAAGGGACCTAGGTTCAGTGACAGGTGCCTCCACCCAAAGGTCAGGGTTGGTATTGGTCTGACTAACCAGGCCACAGCCCTCTGGGACACTGTGACCCCCCTTGTGTCCTACTAGTAGCCCACACAGAACACAATGTTTAACTTCCCAATACCCCCAATAGGCTTTATACACACACCTATGTTTGGCACTTACCCCATGACTGGTTCCTTCAGCTTGGCTCTGGGGCCCCCCTGTAAAATAAGGTGATGCAAGACAAAAAAGCAACTGTACAACACCTTAGGCATAAACTGACACCATAGTCAATGTAAATTGCAGAAAAAAAGTAGATATGATTTATTCAGGGGGCTATAACAAGGATGGGGGATAGTCAGGTTAATTGGCTTAATCACACTATATATATATATATATATATATATATATATATATTACAGCTGTGCATGCAGTCAGAGTCCTTATCAGTCACACTCTCTGGATACCCAGGATGGAGAAGGGGGCTAACCAGGACCATTGCCCAGGGTAGGCCGGCCGGCGTTGCAGCTGGTAGGGGCCCTGTGAGAAAAAGAAATGACATGCACACTCCCTGATTGTAATCCGGAGCTGGGGGCTCAGTTCGTGGAAACAACACAACAAAATATTCAGATGACACATTTGTGATTTAAAAGATATGTTGCAGGGAGCTACCCTGTTTGCTACTCACGATACCCAAAGCTGAACACAGGATGGATGATGGTCGAGATGATAGTTGGATTTTCTGGATGGCCAGAAGGAGTAGGGTAGGGAAACAAGGTCCTCATGGTAGGGCCCAACTGCATTGGACAGCAACGGATTCAGTCCGATTAGAGCTGGGTTTAAATTCCAGCCCTCAGCACACAACTCAGCTTGGGGGAATACCAAATCGCTACCCCCCTCCAGTTCACAGCACATTTACATGTAAAGAAAATTACTGTACCAGGCAGACAGCTCCTTAATCCCGATTGCAAAGTCACTGCTAAACCCAGGAGCGCAAAGGTAGCTAAAGTCCCTGACAGGCCGACATCTTTTAGCAAAATCTTCGGTCTTCTACAGGTTAAGCCTGGTCCCAATTCAGTAGCTTATTTCACAGCACACAGATCGGATTCCATCCACTCCAGTTCTCTCTCTTTAGGTGAAAAATGGCAATCAGGCTGGGATTCTGGCCTTCCATGGTTCTCCTACGCAAACTACTGCGCAGCATGGCTACTTGAACTCTGCGAGCTCTTTCTCACTTAGATTCCCACTCAAATCTGGCTTGCCAGCAGATAGCTCGTGGTATTTCCCCTTGATCCAAAAGGTTCGATTCATCAGTTTATCTGTCAGTCACAGTAAGAGCTCCCCCTCCTGGTGCAAAAGGCGCCAACAGTCCAGAACTACAAATCCCAACTGGTAATCCACACAGTCCCATGGTAGCAGGCTCCATTTCAGAGTCCTAAAGTACTGATTGGTCCAATTCGGCAGTTTGGGACCAAAATGGTGGAACCAACTGAACAGTCCTTGCTGCAAGAAAGGCCGGTTAGCACAAACTACGTTTTTATCACAGCTCTAACTGATCACAAGCCATTAGTTATATCTTTTAATAGGGCTCCCTCTGCACAAGTAGCGATGGCAGAAATGGAGCAAGTAGTCAGCAGCCCGGGTAGGACTCGGGCATGAAAACCCATAGTCCCCCTTTTGATTAATGATGACTGCAACAGGCAACTCTTAAAGGGAAAACACACGGAGGCCACACAGGCACTCACTGGCAATACTTTAAGTCGCTAAACGCAGGACACCAGCCTGGCAATGAGCATTTGGGCAAGCTCACGGAAGACTTTTGGGAACCCCCATTTGTAGGGGGGTTACATTTAACATGGACACAAACAAACCCGTTAAATTCTTTTGATCCTTTTCTACATCAATAGGTTAGACAATGCTTAGTCTACTTGCATTAGCTCGTAGATTCTCAGGGGGTATGTCCCTTTTCTGACTTACAAACTCAGTATTCTCTACTGGCTTCTGATCATTATCGATATTTACAGATCTGTGCCTATACACACACTTTACCTGTCACTTGTTGATGGCTCCCAGGCTCCCTTCCGACCTTGATTACTCTGATCCATTTCCATTAGCAAGATGGGGTTCAGGAGCACTTAACTGGCAACCTATATGCCTCTCTACGTGATCAGTTAAAGGACTCTACCTTTTCAATTTTCACTCAATGGAATAAGGAGCTGCAGAATACTTGCAACTTTTCCCTGTGATAGAAATTTTCCCTCCCAACTTATAAACTTTTGGTGGTGCTCTACTTGGCAAAAGTTGCTTGGAAGTGTCAGAAGCAGTTTTTTAAGACACCAGTGATCATGATGAACTATTTAGGAGACAGGGTAGGGGTTTGCTGGAGAGCTTGCGGTGAACAAAGGGAGAATCATGTTCACATTTTCTGGTGGTGCCAGCTTCTCAGCCCCTACTGGACGGCTATCTCCAATGTCTTCAGATCTTTATTTGATCTCTCTCAGTCTCTTTCCCCCATCTTGGTTCTTTTACATATTCCACCTGACTCCTACATGGTTTGAGGTCGGCAATTTAAGCTTCCGCTGACCCTATTTGTGCGCTTCAAGAATGCGATTACTAAATGATGGCTTCAATCTAAGATTCCTTTATTGGCTCACTGGATTGCCCCAACAGATACAATCTATCAATTAGAAAAACAAACCTGCTACTTTTTAAATGCATTGTCAATATTTGAAGAGACCTGGAGATGCTGGGTGCTTTATAAATTACAAATTCTTTGTTTGTTCCAAAAATTACTCTGTACTTTAGGTTTGAGCATCAGATTTGACATCACTATTAAATAAGGAGTTCTCAAAAAAAACTAAGTTTTTCTTCTCCCCATGCCTTGCTCAGATAGATATATTTTCCCATCTATAAATCTAACATAGCACTTTTGCTTTATATGTTAAACCCAGTTCCGCCTGAATAATTTTTATCCATTAACACTCTGGAGGGGTACTTAGTTATACTGTACATTGGGAGTTGAGTTGTCCATTACATGTGTGTATTTTTCTATGATATTTCCATGTTGCTGTTTTTGCAGCTATGTGGGTGGAGCTCTGCAGATGTTTTGCCATCACTGTAGTAGAACAGAGGGTTGCAAACGGAACGCGACCTGTGTTCTCTTACAGTGATACGGCAACGTCTGTACAGTGCTGACTCCATTGGCACTGTCCTCCGCAACAGAGCTCCCCTCCACAACATGGTCACCCCCCTCCCTATGGGTGCACTACTTCGGAATGAACTTCCAGGAAAACTGCTCATGCGCGAGTATCATCACCAACACCATCTTGCGAATGGCACACCGCTGCAGCTCCAACAGCTCTACCATCTGCACAGAAACCACTGCTGCTCCGACATCACCACCACCGCTCTGATATCACCGCCACTGCTCCGAGAGCCTCCTGTGCTACCACTCTACTGGTAAGAGCTTGATGCAGCCATACTGGCTCTGACCAGAATTTGTTTGCTATAAGTGTTACTACTAGAGGTTTGTGAACTTTTTAAAGTCTTAATAAAGTTGTTATCTTAAAACAAAAACAAAAAAACATGGCAGCTGAAGTTCAATGCCAACAAGGGCAAGGTAATGCACCTAGGATATAAAAACCCTGGTGCTGAGTATAAAATGTGGGGTATATTACTAGCAGACACCAAGTAAGAATGGGATCTAGGGGTAATCATATCTGAGGACCTCAAGGAAGCAGTGTGGTGTGACAAAGCAGTGGTTAAAGCTAGTGGAATGCTGGACTGCATAAGGACAGGAATCTCCAGTAGGAGGAGGGAGGTGGTTATGGCATTATATCTCTCGTTGGTGCAGCCACACCTGGGATACTGTGTTCAGTTTTGGAGACCACACCTCAGGAAGAACATAAACAGAATGGAGGTGATCCAGAGGGGGGGGCAACTAAAATGGTTCATGGTTTGTATGAAAAGGCCTACGAAGAGAGGTTGCGGGAGCTAAACATGTACACCCTAGAAGAAAGGAGAGAGTGGGGATATGATAGAGACCTACAAATACCTAAAAGGAGTGAACAGGGTAGAGGTGGAGAGTCTCTTTCAAATGACAGCAAGCACCAGGAACAGGGGACATGCAATGAAGCTTAAGGGGGGGGGAATTCAAGAGTGAAGTGAGAAAATATTTCTTCATTGAAAGGGTAGTCGATTCCTGGAATAGATTGCTGGCTGACGTAGTGGAAACCAAAACAGTGGGGGGTTTCAGGCATGCATGGGATAGACATAGGGGTATATTAGATAGGATACATGGAGGGGGTTGGGTTGCTGAAGATCAGTTAAGGTCTGTGAAGTTAGAAAATATAGGGGACATCTGAGCAAACTAGGTGGACTAAGCAGTCCTTTTCTGCCATCAAAGCTAAGTATTTATATTTCTGTGTATCAGTGGCCTTCCCTCCACCCAGTCCCCCTTTCTCCTCAATAAAGTAAGTGTATGGCGTCGTGTTATACCTTAGCTCACCCTCCATTTCGCAAGTCAATGCTCAGCTTCAGCATGGCTTCTCTCAAGTTCAGACATGTCTTATAAAAATAAGGTTGTGCTGAACTCCTCAAAGACCCAAGCCATGCTATTTGGATCCATGGCTAGACTTAAAGCCTACTCTGAACCCCTTGTAACTCACAGCCTAGACAGCTTCCCATTGTCCACTGTTTTTGAATTTAAATATTTGGATATCACCCTAGATCAGTCCTGAACACTCTCCACATCTCCTGGCAGGGGAACCACTGGACACCAGGAAAAGATTTTTAACATCAGACTGGCCATCAGTGTGGGGTACCACTAGACACCTGGGAATGATCATTATTTAGCATCAGGCCGGGGATAAGTGGAGGACCACTAGACCCCTGGGAATGATCATTATTTAACATCAGGTTGGCGATCGGCAGGGAGGGAAACCACTGGACACCAGGGAAAATGTTCCTTCACAGGCTTCATGTATTTTTTTCTCTATAAAGCACTGCCATAAGTTTATACATATAATGGCCATCTATGTTTTTTGTTTATAAATATGCCAAAACAATCTATAGTACATGGTTTGGACTTATTACATATAAAAACTGATGGCTGCCGAAATGTTGTTGTGCACATTCTACAAGTTGTTGTGCACATTCTAAAAGTTGTTGTGTGCATTCTCTCATTAATTATCATGAAGTGTTCTGTTTCTCACCTCCTGATTGGAGCAAACAGACCTGTTCAAGAAAAACAAACATGGTGGCGCCAGTTAGCGAGTGGTTCACCCAGAAACTCTGGACACAGACTGCTGTAGTTGGCTCTGTCCTCCAAACCGTAGCAACTTCACGATTCTTTTTTTTCCTTTTTTGTTTATAAAAAGCTATGTAAATCTGTAGAGGATCAGGATGGCAACGGAACAGGTCCGACAGATTTCACAGCAGAAAGAGCTGCCGGCACAAAGCAGGACTGCCACACAAGGTATGAGACTTTGCCAAACAGGTTTAACTACTTGAACCTTGTTAGGGTCAGCACTAGAATACGACCGCACTGACAGAATTCGCAGCTGAGAGAGTTGCCAGCTTTCCTTTCCTTTCCTTTCCTTAAATCATACACCATAAAAGAAAAAGTGTGAGGAGACCATACTCAACTCGCCTTGCAGTTCCATCTCAGGGTTGAGGTGCCAGCATGGACCTCTCGAGCTTCACTCTTGTGGTTCATATGCTAGCATCTCAACCCCTCGATGAAAACACATGCTCATTGTGTATGGCCCCCATACTTTATTCCTTTTATTGTGTACTGGTGCAATAATACTGCAGCTGGCAGGGTGTCTCTACATTGTTTCATTCAGATGAAAATATGAAAAATGGATTGATTTTGTAGAACGAGGCAGGACTAATTTCACCTAGACTAAGCAATTAGGAATTTGCAGTGCCCATTTTTTTTAAACTCAGCTTTAGTATTGTAACCCCTAGGTGGCGCTATCCCATGGGCTACTACCGCTGCCTGCTTGGCTAGTACCAAGTTAAAGGGCCTAGGCTCTGCAACTGGTGCCTCCACCCGGAGGTCAAGGATGGTAGTAGTCAAATTAACCTGGGCACAGCCCTCTGGGACACTGTAACCTCCCTCTTTCCCTTCTAGTGGCCTGAGCAATATACGATAATCACTTTCACAGTACCCCTTGTACACCATACAAGTACCCACACTGTTTGCACTTACCACCAGGGCTGGTTCCTCTGGCTCGACCTTGGGGACCCTCTGTAAAACAAGGATATGCACAGCAAATAGCAACAGTACAGTACTCTTGGCACAAACTGGAACCACAGTCAGGTTAAATGCAGAAAAAGTCAGATCTGATTTATTCAGGGGACTTGAACAAGGAAGGGGAGTAATCAAATTGATTGGCTTAAAGGTTATATTAATCAAACAGTTATGCATGCTCTTTAAGTCCCCACACAGTCACACCTCTGGGTACCCAGGTAGGGAGATGATGGTCTAGCCAGGAATGTTGCAGCTGGTTGGGGCCCTGTGATGAAAGAAAGCAACATGCACAACACATACTATTTATAATCCAGAGCCGGAGGGCTCAGTTAATAAAAAAAAAAAAAAAAGCAACCAGACAATCAAATGACAACACTTTAGATTTAGCTGTTGTTGCAGGGAGCTACCCTGATGTTTACTGACAATATGCAATACTGGACACAGGCAGGATAAAATCAAGACTGCAGGTTGTTGAGCTGGAGTGCCAGGAGAAGTGGGGCCCACACGAATCACCAAGGCATTGTTCCTGTTCAAGTGTTGAGCAGAGGTCTGATCCCCAGGCAGGTCTCTCATCGATGGCTTTCTCTATGCAGTGGGTAGTCAGGCTGGGCCACTGTGGCAAGGCCCAGGCCCAATGGAGATGATTTTGGATTCAGTCCATGGGGCTGAATGCAGCTTCCAGCAAGCAGAATACAATTCAAACCTCAGTGGGGAACCAAATCGCGACCCACTAGCAGCACACAGCACATTTACATGTAAGGAAATTCTAATGCAGCTTCCAGCAAGCAGAACACAGGTTCAGACAGCCTGACCCAATCACTCTCTTGGAAACTGGCCTTCATGACAATGTGTCAGCATCAATGTGGTTCAGTCCTGGCCTGTATTCAACAGCATAATCATAGGTAGATAAGGCTGAAAGCCACCAGTGCCCAGGGCATCTAACTTAGCTGAAGTCTGTACATAGGTTACCGGGTTATTGTTGGTATTCACCAACATCTTTGCCCCATAGAGGTATTCATGAAACTGGTCGATGATGGCCCATTTTAGCACAAGGAACTCCAGCTTGTGCACAGAGTAGTTTTGCTCCGATGGGGTCAAGCTCCTACTGGCGAAGGCCACTGGTCTCAAACATCCTCATGGGCTTGATACAGCACAGCTCCTAGACCCTGCATACTGGCATCCATATGCAGCACATAGGGCTTGGTGGGGTCAGCATAGGCGAGGATGGGGGCATGGGTGAGCTGGCACATGACTTCGTGAAAGGCTGCTTCACATTCGGGTGTCTAGCGGAGCCCAAAAAGTTCACCTCTGCAGAAGTACACTTTCTCTGGTTCTTTGACAGACCCTTTTTTATATATATGGTTGGTAGGAGGGTAACCCTGGGTAAGATTCAAGAATAGTCTTTTATGAACCTGTGGTAGTAGCCACAGAACCCCAGGAAACTATGTAGTTCTTTCAAATTATGGGGCTGGGGCCAAGTAGTCAGTGATTCAACCTTACTGGGATCGGTCTCTATTCCTTCTGCAGATACTATGTGCCCCACATACTTCACGGAAGTTTGAAAAAAGTGGCATTTGTCAATGCACAGCTTGAGGCCGAAGTCTTCCAATTGGTCTAGGACTTTAAACAGTCTGGTTTCACGCTCCTCTGATGTGCGCCCAAACACAATGACATTGTTTAGGTACACTAGACATTCCAGCAAGTTCATATCTCCCACAGCACATTCCATCAGTCACTGAAAGGTGGCTGAGGTGTCTGAAATCCCCTGTGGCATTCTCTGGAATTGGTAGAACCCCAAAGAACAGATGAAGACTGTTTTCTCACGGTCCTCTGGGGCCATCGGGATCTGGTAGTATCCGCTGCGAAGATCCAATACTGAAAACCATTTGCTCCCATTCAAACAACCCAAGGCATCTTGTATACAGGCCATGATGTATTGATCGGGGGTGGTCTCCAGTTCAGGGTTCGATAATCAACACACCTCCTTACTGAACCATTCTTCTTAGCACAACCACAATGGGAGAGGCATATGGGCTCCTTGATTCTTGTATCACACCAGCAGTGAGCATTTCCTGTAGGTGTCTCCTCACATCATCTATGTCTGCTGGGGCGAGATGTTGGGATCTCTCGCGAAATGGCCGGTCATCATGCAGACGTATGTGATGCTTTGCACCCTGGACACACCCCACGTCCCATTCTTTTAATGAAAACACTTGGTTCCTCTGAGCAAGTTTCTTGCTAATTCTAGCCTTCCATTCAGCTGGCAACAGGGAGTCACCAAAGTCAAATAAGTCTGGGATCACTCTCTCCTCACCAGAGCACTTGTTGCTGGACAATATGGCAGTGTTGGTGCAGTGTACTGTAGGTAGGATGCACCCTCTGTTCACCTGAATCTCCCGATCTGACACATTCTGAATCTGGATCATTACTCATCACACATAGGCATGGGCACGAGCAGGCAAGATGCTGGGTTTGGCCACTAATCAGTCTGGCAACTTTTCTTCTCCTGGTGCATCCAACATTAATATTTTGTTCTTTATGTTTCTCTTTAGGCGGACTTCTCCATGGATTGTGCACTGGGCGCTGGGGGACAATACCAAGGAGTCAGGTTCCTTTTTCCACACTATCTCCACTCGCTCATCTGGGTCCACTTCATTGGGTCTCTGTTGCCAGTCATAAGCCCTTTTTACTAAGGCTGGAATTCTAAAGGCCTGTCCAGTCAGCTGCCCTCATTTCTCATCTCAGAGTTGTACTAGTCTCTGAAACATGTGGGTGTTTGTTCCAATTAACAGGAGAACCCCATCATACAGTCCGTTGGGGGAACACACTGGGGCCAGTGTCTCCACTTGCTCCTCTACACCAGTGACAGTTGCAGGAAAAGACAACCAGAAGTGGGCATATCCTAGATATGGATAAGACTTGTCGCTCAGCCCCCACACATGTAGGCCTTCCAGGGGTTGTAAGGTCACATCAGATAAGTGTCTGTCATACCAGTCCTGAAGCACAATGGTCACTTGAAACCCACTGTCAAGCACAGCCCAAGTAGGAATACCATTCACAGCCACATTAGTCTCCATTGAAGGGCCCACTATCTTTACCAATCTGGAGGGACAACAGCAGGGGCCTGGACAGATGATTTAGCCACAGAGGGGCTTGAGTTAAGATGGTCGAAGCCTTTACTGCGGTTATTTTGTGCACCCCTTGACCACTGACTCATTTTCCAAAGCTCTCCTTGAAACTGGTTCACCACTTCCTCTAAGTCCTTCTGAGAATGGCATTCCCTCTTCGTATGGCCATCCTTGCCGCAATTGTGACAAATGACATGCTCTCGGGGCATCCTTGGGGAAAACATTGCAGGGAACGCTGGAGCGTCGATAGGAGATTGTGATCTGACTTCTATGGATAGTGTACCATGTCTCAAAAGTTCCTTTAGGGTGGCAGTCAATTCCTTGAGCTCAGCCAAGAAGCCACTCTCAGTAGAGGATGCATGAGGGTGCACCCCCCCCCCCCATAACAGTCATGTCCTGACGGGGGCCATGGTCTCTGTCAGCAGGGCATACCTCAGCAAACGCACCCAGTTGTACATTTCTGACTTCCTTCAGCAACTCCTCCCCCCACCATTTAGCCCACGGCGGGATACTCTTAGTGGTCTCCATTTTAGAAGGGCCTTCCGGTGCCATGATCACTTGGGCTGCACTCACCCCATAATTACAATCTCCCTCTTCACCTTCTACCTCCTGGAGTTCTTTTATCAAGTCACAGTAGTCAGGTGGGTTACCTCTCCTATCCTGAAGCCTTAACTGGATGATCTGCAGTTTAGAATACTTGGCATGTTGCGGTATGTGCCCCAATCTCACACAGTACAAATTACTAGTGGCTACCCCACCTTTCCAGTAAGCTTTCTGCAGAGCTCTTTCTAGGTGAGTAACATATGCAGACAAACGTTCCCCCTTCCATTGTTTGGTACCTTGGAATTTCCACATCAAAGTCTCCTCTGACTCAATGCTCCCAAAATTGCTTTCAAGTACAGAGAGGAACTTCTGAGCAGATGCATCAGGGTTCATGGACCTCAAAAATGTAATGGCTTCAACGGCAGGGTCCCTCAAACTTTCTATGATTCTTTTCCGCTTCTCAGCCTCCGCACACTGCCACTTGGGTACCAAGGGGGCAACATAGTCAATCCAGGTCTCCCAGTCATCTTCCCCCTGGGGGGCGGTGAGGGTGCCCAAGAAGATTCTCAGTCTTTGGTAGGAGTCATGACTAATGGCGGGTACAGATATAGGAGCCAGCATTTGCATGGGCACAGAAGGCTGGGCAGTAATAGGTGCTGGAGTTGGAGGGGATGTTGGGGAAAGAACACCCCCAGGTGGCAGGAACAGTTTCTTAAAGTCCTCTACGGTTTTCCCTTCCTCCAGCAACAACTTAGCAAATTTCTCCTCAAAAGTCTGAGATAATGGTGGGAGCTCATCCTCCCCAGGGTCTTTACTGTAGTCTGTTATCACTCTCCAGGTGACTGGGATCCCTTCTGAGGCAATAGTCTGTGGCACTTTAGAGCTGCCCACGAGGTCACTACACTCTACCTAGGCTATGAAAGTTTGGGCAATCAAATCAGCCTGTTGACCCACCACCACAGGGTTTTTTAAACATTCAACTTTAGAGAGTGCTCCCTCTACAGTGTCCTTACTGGTACCCAGTGGAATATCCAGTATAAGCAGAGCATTTTGGGGGTCGATCTCCTGCCCAGTACACCACCCCACCAACTGGTGTACAGCCATTTCTACTAGGGGAAGCCATTAATCTTTAACAATAATTCATAATTTTTGGCCACTAGAAGGCACAAAATCCCAGCAGTGAGCCTCCAAGATGTAACCCTTAGGTGGCACGATCCCACGGGCTACTACCCCTGCCTGCTTGGCTAGTAGCAGGTTAAGGGGCCTAGGTTCTGCAATGGGTGCCTCCACCTGGAGGTCAGGGTTGGCAGTGGTCAAACTAACCTGGGCACAGCCCTCTGGAGCACTGTAACCCCCCCCTTTCCCTTCTAGTGGCCTGAGCAATATATGATAATCACTTTCACAGTACCCCTTGTACACCATAAAAGTACCCACACTGTTTGCACTTATCACCAGGACTGGTTCCTCAGGCTCGACCCTGGGGACCCCCTGTAAAACAAGGTTATGCACAACAAATAGCAACAGTACAGTACTCTTGGCGCAAACTGGAACCACAGTCAGGTTAAATGCAGAAAAAGTCAGATCTGATTTATTTAGGGGACTTGAACAAGGAAGGGGCATAATCAGGTTGATTGGCTGAAAGGCTATATTAATCAAACAGTTATGCATGTGCTTTAAATCCCCACACAGTCACACCTCTGGGTACCCAGGTAGGGAGATGATGGGTTAGCCAGGAATGTTGCAGCTGGTTGGGGCCCTGTGATAGAAGAAAGCAACATGCACAACACACACTATTTGTAATCCAGAGCCGGAGGGTTCAGTTCGTGAAAAAAAAAGCAACCAGACAATCAGACGACAGCACTTTAGATTTAGCTGTTGTTGCAGGGAGCTACCCTGATGTTTACTTGTTTACTCACGATATCCAATACTGAACACAGGCAGGATGAAATCGAGACTGCAGGTTGTTGAGCTGGAGTGCCCAGAGAAGCGGGGCCCACACGAATCACCGAGGCGTCATTCCTGTTCAAGTGTTGATCAGGGGGCTGATTCCCAGGCAGGTCTCTCGTCAGTGGCTTTCTCTGTGCAGTGGGTGGTTGGGCTGGGCCAGTGTGGTAAGGCCCAGGCCCAATGGAGATGATTGTGGATTCAGTCTGTGAGGCTGGATGCAGCTTCCAGTAAGCAGAATACAGTTCAAACCACAGTGGGGAACCAAATCGCGACCCACTAGCAGCACACAGCACATTTACACATAAGGAAATTCTAATGAAACTTCCAGCAAACAGAACACAATTCAAACCACAGTGGGGAACCAAATCATGACCCACTATAAGCACACAACACATTCACATGTAATGAAATTCCACTGCACCAGGCAAAAGGGTCTCCAGTTGCAATTACAGAGTCTCTGCACAATTCGGGAGTTCAGAGGTGGCTGGAAGTCCTGACAGGCCAATCTCATTCAAGCAAATCTTCGGTCTTCTTCAGGTTAAAACCTGGTCATAGTCCAGTGGCTTAAATCGTTCTCACAACTCAGATTCAGTCCAAATAAACTCTACTTTCCCTGTCAGGGACAGCAGGCAGATATGCGGGTCAAACTCAGGTCTTTCCACAGTTCTCCCATGCTAATTTACACCTGGGCTGCTGCTTGAATCATTCAAGCTGTTATCTCTTCACTTCCCAGCTCAGAACTAACTGAAAACTACAAGCAGTCTGGGAATTTCCCAATATCCAAAAGGTTCACATTTAGACAAGCTCAAGGAAGGCTTTTCGGGAACCCCCATTTGTAGAGGGTTATAGTATGACGCTCCAGAGTGATACCACATACATATACATAGCAAAGTTTATACAGCAATAAACAATACCATGGTATTAACATATTTGTCATTTAAGTGTACTTAACATGAATTCTTCTAGTTAGCAAAGTGATCTGTTGCTGTTTTGTAGAGTCACTGGAACAGTTGATAGGTAAATAACTGTAAACTAAATTGATATTAACAACAATAACTATAAACTAAATTTATATTAACAACTAAAATACTAAACAAAGAGTGGTTGCCCATCCTCCCAGCACTACTGATTAATATACACTGGTATTATTTTAAGTTTGAGAAGAAAAATTAAGAAAAAAAAGGAATGAGAACACCTGAAAAGTTGGTGAGAATGCCCGTCTCTTAAATTCCTGTTAGTCTCAGACACACCCATCCATCTGCTTTTATCTAAGGGTGCACCCAATCAGTCAGGGGGTCCTAGAATGCATCAAATGGAGGTCTTTTATCCTGCTCCATTGGGAGCATTGCAGCATTTCCCAGGGTATCGTTGGTTTCCCATCTACGCCATAACTCTATATGTTTTTCCTGTGTGAGCCCTAGTGACGCTGTGATGTGCTCCATTGTTTGGAGCTCCCTGACCTTTGACTTCTATACCTTGATTGTCAGTGTGGCATTTGTTTACCAGTTTGACGTAAAGTGGAGCTTTCTAAGTGTGCAATGAATTAAAACTGTTCTTAGGGCCGGCTAAGTTACCAACTTCGCACGTTGCAAACTTTGTCTGTGTGCCAAACTCCTCTGGCAGAATCACCAATTTTGCATTTTGTGGAGTTATCAGATTTCCGCGAATTTGGACTTTGCTCGGTGAATTGATTTTGCAAAATGAGGGAAATTTGCGAATTAATCTGTGGAGCGAGGTTTCCCAACTTCACACATCACTAGAGGTGACCCTCTCTCCTCCCTTACCTCTACCTATTATGCCCATATGCCTATCCCGTGCATGCTGGAAGCTCCCCACTCTCTTCTCCCTCACTACTTCTTCTGGCAGGCTGTTCCAGGTGTCCACCATCCTTTCTGAGAAGAAGTATTTTCTCACATCCCTCTTAAACTCCCCACTCAAGCTGCATAGCACGCCCCCCTCGTGTTTCTTTGCTTCTCCTTCTCTGAAAGAGACTGCCTTCCCACACCTGGTTCAGCCCCATGAGATACCTATGGGTATCACTGATATTCCCTCTTGCTCTCCTCTCCTCTCCCCTCCTCCAGAGAATACATTTTGAGTTCCTGTAGCCTCTTCCATATGGTTTCTCATGCAACCCCTGCAACATTTTGGTAACCCTCCTCTGGACCGCTTCCACCCTGTCAATGTCCTTGCAGAGGTGTAACCTCCAGAATTGGACACAGTACTGCAGGTGGGATCTCACTAGTGAGCAATATAGTGGCAGCACCACCCCTCTCCTTTTATAAATCCCCCCCCCATGCACCCCAGCATGTGGCTAGCCTTGCCTACTGCCTAGTTGCATTACTCTGCCATCTTGAGATCACCAGATATGATCTCCCTAAGGTCCACCTCTTGCTTGGTGACCATAAGTACCTCCCCCATCATATACACAGCCCCCAGGTTTCCCTGCCCAAGTTACATGGCTTTGCACTTTTTGGCATTGAAACACAGCTGCTACACCCTAGACCACTCCTCTAGTTTCTCCAGGTCCCTTTGCATTTTCTCCACTCCTTTCTGAGTGTCCATCCTCATGCAGATTTTTCTGTCATCTGCAAAGGGACACACCTTCCCCTTCGGTTCCACAGCAATGCCACTTATGAAGACATTGAAGAGGACAGGACTCAGTATGGATCCCTGTGGTATTCCACTGGTCATTCTCACATCTCCCGAGTGACTGCTGCTTACTGTCACCCTCTGCCTCCTATCTTTTAACCAGTTGGATACTCAGCTTACCACCTTCTCGCCACCTGCCACCCCCAGGTTGCTAAGTTTCATAATCAGCCTCCTGTGTGGTGTAGTCTCAACGGCCCTACTGAAGTCCAGAGAGTCCACATCCACTGCCCTCCCTGATCCACCTCTCTAGTCACCCAGTCAAAGAAATCCAATGAGATTTGCTTAACATGACCTCCTCCCTGTGAAGCCAGACTGCTGGTGGTCATGCAGCCCCATTTGCCTCCAAGTACTCCATCATTCTCTCCTTCAGCAGGGCATCCATTAATTTCCCTGCCACTGATTCAAGGCTGACTGGTCTGTAATTGCTAGCCCCCCTGCTGCCAATCTTTTGTAGAGGGACCACATCAGCCCTCCTCCTCTGGAGCTACCCCATCTCCAATGAGGTGCTGAATAGTGTTGCCAGAGGGGCAGCTAGCACCATGCTAAGTTTGTTTGGTAGCTTGGGTGAATCCCGTCTGGCCCTATCACACTGTTTTCTTTTAGGGCTTCCAATTCCGGCAGACTGTCTTCCAAAAATAGACTTGTGTCCACTACCTCCTCCCCCTGGTGCCTTCTAATGCATGTCAGTCCATCCCCTACCCCTCCACTGTGGAGACTGAGCAGAAGTACTTTAAAATTTTAGATTTTTCATGATCTTCCTCTGCACAGTCCCCCCCCCCCATTTCCCTGATTATACCACCCCTTGCCTTCCTCTTTTCACTCATGTACATGGAGAAAGTCTTATCCCTTTTTTGACCACCTGAGAAATGCTCTCCTTTGTTAAAGCCTTTTCTGCCCTTACCTTCCTTCTAGCCTTGCTTTGTTTATCTAGGTATACCTCCCTGTCCCCCTCCATTTGGGTCTCCTTGCACTTCCGAAAAGTGTTTTCTTTAGGGTGCTTTATCACCAAGCTTTTAAGATCCATCCCTTGCCACTCTCTTTACACTCCCCTGTATGCCTCACCAAACATACTTGATCAGGTCTTCAGCTTAATCCCTCTTCCTCATTCCCCAGTGCTTCACCATGATGGGAGGACAGGCCTTCTTCATTTTAACCTCAATGTTCTGGAACTCCCTTCCACTTGGTATCCGCAGCCTCTCTTCTCATGGGCTCTTCAAAGGAGCACTCTGGAAAAATGTTTCTCCACTTCCTCCTGCCAACACTAATGCCTAGTTGTTCCTCTCGCACCTTGTAACAAGATTTATCTCTTTTTTTGTGAGGTTGTTAGCTAGTAGGATGTACATAAGCCATTGCTCTAGTGAAGGCTTACCCCTGTTACTATAAGATGCACAAATTAGGTGATGCATTACATTTCATTGGACCAACAGAGATTACAGAAAAACTTTAAGCTTTCGAACTCAGAGTTCTTCAGAAGAAGAACTCTGTTTGAGTTTGAAAGCTTATGGTTTTTTTCTGTAATCACTGTTGGTCCAATAAAATGAATCAAATCACCTAATTTGTGCATCTTGTTGTAGAAGGACCAATATGGCAACAAGCTATTTTTGACATCTTGTTGCTATATGTAATTGCATTATACTCTACGTCATGTATTCATGTCACATTGTTTGCCAGGTCTGCAGGCATCTGCTGTTCTCCATACTTGATCTGTGTGTATTTTGTGATACCTTGTACTCTCCTGGGTCATACCTATGAATAAGCATTTACTTGCCTAGGGTACCCTACCTGATAAACAAAAACTAAATAAATAAATTAAGTCAACCAGGTCCCCCCAAATGGACTGTTAGAATTAAAGGATTTTTTTATTCTTGGGATAGTGTTATATTTAGTGACCAAGTAAATATGGATTCATTCCTTTAGTGTAACTCATTTGCTCATTCAAAAGAGCTGAGTGTTCAAATCCTGGCATTGCCAGATGAGACACAGTTTGACATTGCATCATTGATTAAATCAGCAAAGTCATGACTCATGGCTGGGTACTGAATGACACTTGCTCACTCGGAGGCCAAGGCTCAAATGTCAGAAATTCAATACTGTGAGGCGGATTCACCAATGGCAGTAATGCAAAGTATTTCTATGTGTTAGTGTGTACGAGTCTGGGCCACTGACTCATCAGAACAGCTGCCTCCTGTGAGAAATGACCAGTGGGGGGGGGAAGGTGACTGGAGAAAGTATCTCAACACTGCAAAGTTGCCTCACACCACTAATACTGTAGACAGCAGTTGCAGAGCATATCTACATGGAAACTCGCTGCAGTGCTTCAGTTCTGCCATGGTCTGTAGATACTGATTGCACTTTTATCAAAATCATGGTAATGTATAGGATATGGGGATTTATGAGGAGGGAAACAAAATAAAACAGCATTACCATGATTACGAAATTGAACATATGAACTTATGAATGTGCCAGCACATAAAGGCCTTACAGTCTATCTAGTCTGCTTGAGCATGCAGTTCCCACTGTGTTTATAGAGGGAACTGCCCCCTCTCCATATCCCTTTGACCACTCTCAAATACTCCCTTCTCCCCTTCCCCCTCACCCTCCATCTACCTGCAATTTTCCCCTTCACCCCGTCCCAACTTCCCTTGAAGCTGCCAACTGTTTTTAGGGATACCATCTCATTCAGCAACTCATTCCACTTAGCTACCACTCTCTCAATGAAAAAGTGCCACCTCACCCCCCCCCCAGCTTTGGGCTGTTACCCCAGTGGTCTTGTTTCCACTAAGGTTGAAATGGCCAACTGTTTCACCCTGTTTAATACCTTTAGGGTACTTGATGGTCTCAATCATGTCCACCCTCTCCCTTCTGTCCTCAAGAGAGTACATGCTGAGCCCCCTGAGCCTCTCCTCATAGATGTTGCCCTGCAGGCCCTGTATCGTCTTGGTTGCCCTTCTCTGACCATCTCCAGCAAGTTGATACCCTTCTTAAGATAAGGACACCAATATTGCACACTGTACTCTAGTTGGGGTCTCACTAGAGATCTGTACAGCAGTGGAATGACCTCCACCTTCCTGCTGGTAATTCTCCTGACTATACAGCCCAGCATCCATTTGCTTTGGCTGCAGTATTCCTGCAGTATGCTGAGTGTTTTCTTTTTGGTTTTATTATTTTTTTATTTATTGCTAGGATTAAAGACCTTTGAACCAGAGGTTCTTTTACAAAGGTTCTGCATCAGATACAAAATATGAAAAATATTACAAACAGTAATTTAATTTACAAATATGTGGCATAAAGCTAAAAACAATTATCAAGGTGACAATGATGCATAACCATTCAGGTTACATATTTTACAGGAGAGTGCACTAGTAGGGGAGTATGTGGAACAGTGTAGGATACAGAGGGGATATAGTATTTAGGGTAGTAGCAGGATAGAGAGAATTAGCAAGTGGGGGGGCAATGCAGTCAGCTAAGTATGACATTGTCGTCCAAGTCTAATAGAGAGAGGATGAGCAACAGTGGGAAAGAGAGAGGGGAATAAGGGAAAAGGGGAGAGGGTGAAGCAGGCAGCAGAGGGGATAAGGGAAAAGCCGGGGGCTGGGAGAAGCAGGCGGAATGTGCCCTTGTCAAGTCTGATGGAGGCAGGTGGACGTAAGTTGGGGAAAGAATGATGGGTGGTGGGGGAGGGGGTAGGTAGGTGGAAAAAGGGGGGTAGCTATCTAGGTAGGGGCTAGGAGCAGTCAATTTCCTAGAACTGGGCAGGGTCTAGGTGTTGGGGGGCAGTCACAACTGCTTTGTTGGGTGAGGTGCTGGTGCAGATTGAGCTTAAAGGTGCCAAGGGAGGGGATGTTAAGTATCTCTAAGGGGGAGGTTATTTAGACAGTTAGGGGCTCTGTAGCGAAATGATCTCTGGCTTGGGCAGTCTGGCAGTAAGGGATCATGTAGCTTGCTGCAGATTTCATGTCACTCATGATAATTACTTCCAGGTCCTTTTTTTCCTATGACCTGCTTACCTGCATACCACCCAACCAGTATTTGGTCCCCATTTTTTTCATCCCCCAAGTGCATAACTTTACACTTTTTAGCATTGAACATCAGTTGACAAATTCCAAACCACTTCTCTAGCTTTGCCAGGTCTTCCCTGAGTTCCTGTCTCCCCTCCTCTGTTTCTGTCCTTCCACAGAGCTTTGTGTCGTCCACGAACAGAAAGATATTACCCTTGATCACATCCAGGATGTCAGACATGTTAAACAACACCAGCCCAAGCACACATCCCTGTAAGACCCCACTGGTCACAGGCCTAGGTTTTGAGACCCCCCCCCCAACTACCACCTTTTGGCTTCTGTCCTGCAGCCAACTTCTGTCCCACCCTACAAGCTTAGCCTCCACTCCCAGGTCTTTTAGCTTCCTGACCAGTCTCTTGTGAGGTACAGAGTCGAAGGCTTTGCTGAAGTCCAGGTACAGGACATAACTGCTTGGCCTTTGTCAACTGTCATCATGACCCAGTTGAAGAAGTCAATTAGGCTAGTCAAGCAAGACCTCCCTGACACAAACCTCTGCTGTCTCACATCCTGGAGCCCCTTATCCTCCAGAAAGCTCACCAATCTCTCTTTCAGGATGATCTCCATCAGCTTGCCCAATATTAGGTTAGGCCGACTAACCTGTTGTTCCTTGCTTCATCCTTCAGCCCACTTTTATGGTGAGGCACCATTTTGCAGTCCTCCAATCCTGGAGCAAAAATCCCTGACTCCAGAGAGGTGTTAAATAGGTCTGGCAGGGGATCCACCAGAACCTCCACCAGTTCTTTTAGAAGCTTTGGGTGCAAACCACCTGGCCCTGAGGATTTATCCACCATCCAGATTCTTAGGCCCTTAAATACCCCATCAGCTTGAAAGATGCTGTCTGTGATTCCCCACTCCTAGTCCCTACCATTCTGTTCCCTTGTGGCAGTGGCCCATCCTTCTTTCTAGTGAAGACTGAACAGAAGTACTTGTTAAGTACTTGTTAAGTACCTCTGCTTTCTCTTTACTACCTTCTGCCAAACCACCCTCCTTTGTTAATCTGATTATCTAGTCCTCTGTGTTCCATTTCTCACTTCCTGGTATATATTGGAAAATAGGCCTTCTTCTCTGTTTTTACCCTCTATGCTAGCTGCACTTCCCTTATAGCCTTTGCCACCCTGACTGCTCTGCTTGCCTCCCTTGATTTAGCAGAGTCATCCATCCTATCTACTGCCTTCCGAGTACATTTGTACTTCTGGAAGGCTGCCCTCTTGTCACCTACAGCTTTTGCCACTTTCTTGCTGAACAAGCTGGGCTTTTTGGCTTTAGTTTTCTTACTTTTGATTTTGGTGCACACACTAGCAGCCTCCAACAGTCCCCCTTTTATTATTGCTCATTTCTGTTCCACATCAATCTGCCTTCTGACCCCAGCAAGGTGTCCTACTAGAATTTTTAACATCCTACCAAAGTCAGCCCTCTTAAAGTCCAAAACCCTTGTCCTGGTCCTGACCATCCCCTGTCCATGTCTAAGTGGAACCACACCATGTGGTGCTCACTACTTGCAGGTGGCACTTCCACTTTCACATCCTGAACATGCTTACAGTTGAATAGGTCCAGTTCCCTCACAGCCCTCTCCCTAGTGAGCTCCATGACAGCCTGCACCTGGAAACCACCCTGAAATGTATCCAGCTGTACTTGCTCCCTAATGCAGATTGTAGCCAGGATTTCTCAGTCCACCTCAGGTAGGCTGAAATCCCCCATGCACTTACTGGCCATTTCCATGATTTGAGACCCTAGGACCCTGTCCAACTCCCCCTCCTGGGAAGGTAGCCTGTAGACTACTCCCATCCTTAGTTTTCTCTCCCTAGAGGATTGTACCTGTACCCACAATGCTTCAGTCTTAGCTCCGCTTCTTCATCTCTGGTACAAGTTACCCCCTCTTTCACATACAGGGCCACTACACCCTTCCCATCCCCTATCCTTTCTACACAGTTTATACCCAGGAACTGAGAGAGCCCCATCATGGTTTTGTGTGGACCACAATTGCATGATGGCCACTATGACCGCCTCTCCATCAGCCATCTGTGACTGCAGTTCTGCCATCTTTTTTTCCCAGCCTTCTGGCATTCAGAGACATCACCCTTCACCATAACTCAGGATCTTCCCCATTCCGGACCTGCCCCGCACTACCCCTTCCTCCCTCATTCACCCCTCCTTACCTTCACCCTTCTCATCAAATTAATCCCAGTGCTGTCCTGGTTCTGAGGGTGGCCTATTGGCCTCCTCCTCCAGGTGACTAAGGGTGCTGTGCACCCTGTTACCTCCCCCATCAGTTTAAATTGAGGTTGTTCTTCATGAATTCCTCCAGCTTGCCCTTCAGAAACCTTGTGCCCTTCCTACTCAGATGCAACCTGTCCAGTGCATATAGGTCTTTGCTATGCCAGGTCTCTCCCCAGCCATCACTGAGTCCGTATCCTTTGTTTTTGCACCACCCCCTAAGCCAGCCTTTATTTATTTATTTAGTTATTGAGATTCATGGAATTACAACCCTTTGAGTCAGAGACTCCTTTACAAAGGCTCTGTGTCAACAAGGAGAAAAGAATGAAACAGGCAATGCAGAGACAAAACCAACACAGTGTATTAGCACTTACATTTGTAGAATATACATCATAAATAATAAAACCTGAGAGGCAAAAAAGAAATTGAAGCAGGGCAACAGGAAAAAAAAATAGTCCAACCTAGAAGAGATTAGAGAAAAATGGAGTGGAGTGTGAGGAGCTAAAGGAAGCCATCCAAAGGACATTGCCAGGTAAGAGAGAGTGGGCAGTTACCACAGAGGGCGGGAGAGAGAAAGGAGGTTACGTGTGTTACAACCTCATTCAGCAGGTCAGGCCCTCTGCTCCTACAGTGCCAAACTCCAACTGCAGTATTGTTAACAGTTAACAGAACAGGAAAACTCTCCAGTCTGTTTTGTGGGTTCAAATCAAACTTTGATCTCAAGTTCTTGGAGGGATTCAAACTGTGAACCACTTGCTAATGTACCCAGGGTGGGATATTCAAAGGGGTTGCACATAGTGCAACAGTGTTGCGCCATGCACAACCCACTGATGCGCCCCAGCACGATATTCAAAAGGGTATGTTGCGCTGTGCAGATCCTGATGCGCTGGGGTGCACCAATAATGTATGCAGCGCAAGTGCAGGGGGTGTGCTCATGCATATTCCGCACATCCGATATTCAGCCTGGGATGTGCGGCGCATATCTGGTGCAACAACCCCTACGCACACACTGGTGCTCAGGTTGTGCCAAAAGAAAGGAGCAGGTCCCCAGCCACCCACAGGTGAGCGCCGTGTGCAGCGAGCAACATGGCAGCTGCCAGCTGTGGGTGGCCTCCCGAGCTCCGTGGCCAGGGTCTATCGGTGTCGCACCCCCCACGCCCGATCGTGGGCATAAGTATATTCAAAAACACGTCCAATATCCCTGGTGGTCCAGTGAACTGCTTCCAGCCCGACTACGGGCATTAGTATATATAAATTCATCTTACATTATCCCTGGTGGTCCAGTGGACCGCTTCCAGCCCGATCATGGGCATTAGTATATTTAAATCCATCTTACATTATCAGGGTGGTCCAGCAGTACCCCACCAGCCCACTGGGCCCGCCACCCCACCCCTGCGGTCAACGCGATGACAGCTCCCCACCCGCAGCCGCCTCTGACTGACTGCATACAGTACAGTTGTACACCCACTGGTCCTGACAGCGTGCCAATGGGCATGACCATACCATACTACACGTGTCCCAATATGTGAATGGAGCTATTCTACATATCTGGATCAGGTATGAGCAGTACTCTGACACCATTGGTCTACACTGTAGACCAATGGGCGGGCAGCTGTACTGTACACAGTCAGTCAGTTGCGGCCGGGCGGTGCGGTTAGGGGAGCTGTCACCACCGCTGACTGGGGGTGAGGGGTGGCGGGCTCAGTGGGCGGGTGGGGAAGGCACCGCTGGACCACCAGGGATAAAGTAAAATGTTTTTAAAAATACTTATGCCCACAATCGGCTGGAAGCGTCCACTGACCACCAGGATATTTGATGTGTTTTTAAATTTACTTATGCCCATGATCGGGCTGGAAGCGGTCCACTGGACCACCAGGGATGTTGGATGTGGTTTTAAATATACTTATGCCCACGATTGGGCATTGGGGCACTTTGTTGGGATGTGCAGGAGGCGTTGGTCCCTGACGGTTGCAACCTGGCAGGGCGCCAGGTGCAAGTCACAGGGGATCAGTGCACCTGCATGCAAATGGGACCATAATGACATGCTAATGGCCCCAGTTGCACCTTGCATGCATTATGGCCCCATTTACATATCCACTGCTGAATATCGCAGCTCCTGCACCTAGCTCAACCGCACTTGCGCTAGCGCATCCCGCTGCTCCACTCTTTCCACTTGCGCTGGCTCAGTGCCACTGCACCATGCGCAATGTGGAAGGCCAAGTTGCAATATTCAATGGTGCTGAGCCATGGCACAGCTCCATTAGATATCACCCAGCCCATGCCCTGGTGCATCCCAGTTGTGCTGCACCTTGCTTGCACCCCTGCCAGGCGCATTTCTGAATATCCCACTCTCAATGTACAGGCTCAGATAATTCTGATCTTCGGGGGATGCCAGATATCTTTCGCCTATGGACACCTAACCAGGTGTACAAAATGAACCCTTAAAAAACTTTATGAAAGACCTCAAAATAAACTCTTACCTTTTCACAGTTTGGTATTACCATTAAGCTATGCACAGTGTCACTGTAACCGTATATGCTTCACTTGTCAAAGGAAGAATTTCAAAGGCACACCAAATAGTCTCTAAAATGAGATGCTTACTTAAAATTAGATAAAAATGTAAAATGCAAATACAGAACAATATATTACAAAACCATACAATCTTTTAAAAGAAAAAGTTTAAAAGTGCAAATTCCTACCAATAATACACTTAGACTTGCCTAGCTAATGTATTCTTATATTCTTACACTGCTGAAAGATGTTGTAGTTTCC
This sequence comes from Neoceratodus forsteri, assembly GCA_016271365.2. NCBI lineage: Eukaryota > Metazoa > Chordata > Ceratodontiformes > Ceratodontidae > Neoceratodus > Neoceratodus forsteri. Next base: position 1,697,508 of record JADMNL010000041.1, read on the forward strand.
AAGTCCAAACATATGTGTGTGTGTGTCTAAAGGTCTGTTACAGTATAATCAGAAAAACTGTCTTGACCCTGTCTTCTCCATGATGTCACCCAGCTCCTCCTCTATTTATTAAAAATTATACAATCAGGATGTATTGTGTCAGGAGGTAAAATAATAGGTGACATCAGCAAAACAACTTGTTTCCTCATATGACTTCCCAATTAAGTCTGTAATTTTCCAAGTTCTTTCTTTCATCCATGAGCAGCATCCTGCTCCTTATAGACATCAAAGAGCATTTATGACGTAGCACCTTAGTGACATAACCTGTATTCTTCCTCTAAATGCCATAACATTTTTTATGATTTCCTGCCTAGCAGCTGGCAGCTACAATTAAGCCAGATAAACAGGAGATCCTTAATTTAGGTCTCTTCTAGCCTCACTCAATAACACATTTTTATATTGCAAAAAGCATGTATTAATCAGAACCAGCTGTACAAGTGACACAATCCTCCCTGCCTAGATTGAATTTGGGGGTTCTATCCCCTGCATGGGATAAGCTTCCCAAATCAGTTCACTCCTCATAGATGCGAGACAACCCATCTGAGTTCTGATTTTTCGCTCCAGCCCTATGTAGAATTATCATGTCATACCCTTGCAAAGCAAGACTCCGTCTTAGCAATCTACCATTGTTTTTTTCCCATCTGCGTCAGCCAAACCAGGGATTTGTGGTCAGTCTGTACCACAAAATGCTGCCCATACAAGTATGGCTCCAACTTCTTTAGGGCCCACACTATGGCAAGACACTCCTTTTCCACAGTGGAGTATGCCTGCACCCTGGGAAGTAACTTTTTACTCAGATATGCTACTGGGTGGTCTTTCCCTTGGCTGGATGTCTGACTCAGTACGGCCACAATACCCACATCTGAGGTGTCAGACTGAACCATAAAGGGTCTGCTATAGTCAGGACTTGTCAAAACAGGAGCACTGCACAGTGCCTCCTTCAATCTGATAAAGGCTTCTTCACAGGCTGGTCCCCGGGTAATTTTCATTGGCATCCTTTTCTTTACCAGGTCATATAAGGAAGCAGCCAGGGCACTGTAATTGGGTTCAAATTTTCTATAGTACCCTGTTGTCCCAAGAAAACTCCTGACCTGCTTCTGCATTTCTGGTCTGGGCCATGCCTGGATTACCTCTATTTTTATTTGGTTAGGATGGAGCTGTCCTCAACCTACCACATGCCCGAGATATGCCACTTCTCCCATGGCCACCTGGCACTTCCCAGCTTTGACAGCGAGCCCGGCCCTCTGTATCCTGCCTGCACTTCTCTAAGTTGGGATAGGTGTTCTTCCCAGCTGGTACTAAAGATGGCAATGTCATCCAGGTACGCCACAGCGTATTCCTCAGCACTATTTAACACCTGGTTCACCAACCTTTGGAAAGTGGCTGTGGTTTTCTTCATTTCAAAAGGTATTACTTTAAATTCAAGTGAGCCTATCAGAGTGATGAAGGCCAAACTCTCCCTAGCTCTGTCCGTCAACTCTACCTGCCAATACCCCTTGGTCAGGTCAATGGTCGTAAGGTAGGTCACCCCTCCCAACTTGTCCAGGACGTTTGTCCATCTGGGGCATCAGGTGGGTGTCTGACTTTGTGACTGCATTCAGTCCACGATAGTCCACACAGAAATGAGTAGAGCCATCTGGTTTGGGCACAAGGACTACAGGTGAGGCCCAGGGACTGTGGGATCTCTGGATTATCCTTAAATCCAGCATCTCCTCCACTTCCCTCCTAATGTCCTTTTGGACAGCCTCTGACACCCGATATGCTGTCTGCCGTATGGGTGTCTGTGTCCCTGTCTCCACATCATGAGTCACTAAGGGGGTTAGTCCAGGCTTGGTGCTAAACAACGGGGCAAAGTCTGCTAAAACCTCCCTTACTTTCAGGATCTGGTCCAGAGCCAGCTGGGGAGACAATTTTATTGCCTCCACAGAGGACGGCAGCTTAGTTTCTTCCAGCAAGTCCAGAAGAGGGTTTCCTACTTCTGTCCCTGACCCAGGACTACACACTGCAATCACCATGTCAGCCCTATTTGCATATGGCTTCATCATGTTGACATGGTACATCCTTTCTGTCTGTCTTCTGTCAGGTAACTCTATAATATAGTTCATGTCATTTGCCTTCCTAACCACTTTGTACGGTCCTGCCCACTCAGCCTACAGCTTGTCTTTCCAGACTGGAATAAGGACCATGACTTCCTGTCTCACCATGTATGAGCGAGCTCTGGCTCTGCAGTCGTACCACATTTTTTGTTTCTGTTGAGCAGCAGCCAGGTTCCTCTGGGCTGTCCCCATAAGCTCCTTCAGCCTTTCCCTAAACTTAAGAATGTAATCTACTATGGGAGTTCCCTGGGTGGCATGCTTGCCTTCCCAGTCCTCTTGGATCAAGTCTAGGGGCCCACATACCTGGCGTTCATATAAGAGTTCAAAGAAGGAAAATCCTGTCTACTCTTGGGGCACCTCCCCATATGCAAACAACAGGTGGGGAAGGTATTTCTCCCAGTCCCTCTCATGCTGTTCAGCAAACACCTGGAGCATCTCTGCACCACCTCACACTTCTCCCATAAACATTTCATCAGGTCCGACATGAAGGAACCCCCTTGATCGGTGATAACCTCCTGTGGAAACCCAACATGGGAGAAAATCCCAAGTAAGGCATCTGCCGCTTTGTCTGTCCTCAGTGAGGAAAGGGAGACTGCCTCTGGTATCAGGTGGCGTACTCTACTACAGTCAGGATGAATCTCTTCTGTGAGGAGCTGGGGATATTTAAAGGCCTCACAATATCCATTCCCACCCTCTAGAATGGCTCCTCCACCATGGGCAATGGAATCAGGGCGACTTGGGTTTTCTTGCCTGCTTTCCCTATTTCTAGGCACCAGTGACAAGACCTGCAATACTCCGTCACCTGCTTGATGAAGTTAGGCCAATAGAAATTCTGTGGCAACTGCTGTGTAGTGCGCATGATCCCTAGATGGCCAGATAAGGGAATATCATGTGCAATCTTCAGCAACTGCACACGATACCCTTTGGAAATGACAAGCTGCCTGCCTAGCACCCCTACCTCTGTCTGCACAGCCTGAGTATACATAAGTCAATTTTCTCGATAAACCTTATGTCTACTGTCACCTCCCTGTGCTCTGTCAGAGTCTGCCCAAGCCCTCAGCTTCTCTAGACTAGGGTAACTTCTCTGAGCACCTGCAAACCCCTCACACATTCCCAAGGCATGGGACAGGTCCCCATCAAGTGCTAAACTAGGGTCCCTAGCACTAGCATCAGGGCACTCAGGATCACTGTCAATCCCAACCCTCTGACAATGGGTCACCCTACCCTCCTCAGAGCAATCCCCTGTAGCTGTGTGGTTAACTGCTACTGGGAAATTTCTATCCCCTTCTCGTCAATCTCCATATCAGGAGACACAGGCTGGGGAACCAGCCTCCCAGTGGTTTCCACAATGGCTTCTGTGGGGTCCAGGGAACTACAGAGTTCCCTTGCCACTCGGCTATGGGTAACTGCATACACCATCCCTTGTTTGAGATTGTTGCCCAGGATCACATCCACTGCTAAGGTTTTGCCTACAGACACCTGTTGCACAGCTCCCCCATTTCACCCCAGTCTAGAAGAACACTAGAGAGGGTCAATGCTTTCTCTTCACCAGTAAAATCCTGTACAGTGATGTATTTATTGGGTATAAGCTGACCTGGCTCTACTAGATCCCCCTTTACCAAGGTCAAGGATGCCTTGTGTCCCTTAACCCTTGCGTCTGTACACCATTCACCATGACTGGGTGCATGTGTTCCCTCATTTTCACTGGCATGCTTCCAGGGACACACAAACAACCCACTTCCTTCCTGGCCCCCTGCTGTGTATTGTTAACTTTTTTGGGACACTGTCTGACAATATGCCCATTTTCTTTACACAACCAACATTCATTTTTTTTTCTCAGAGAAATCTTTTTTCTGAAACCTGGGGCTAATTGGTTTCAGTGGAGGCAGTGAGGGTTTTAGCTGCCCTGAAGGCACACTTTTTCCTTTCTGCCCTGCCATGCCCATTTCATTCACTCTCAGAGCAAGTCTGCTCTTGGCATAGCAGTCCGAGAGTTAAGCAGCCTCTTGCACTGTTTTGGGATCTCAGTCCTCCAGCCAGGTTTTCAGCTCTGCTGGGCATGCCCAGAAAAACTGTTCTAACAAAATCACATTTTCAATTTTATCAACAGAGTTTACTTTAATTTCTTCCCACCAATGTTTTAAAAACTGATGTTGTTTCATGGCTAGCTCCTCGTAGCTCATGTCAGGGCTTCTCCTGAGTTCTCAGAATTTAGCTATGTATGATTCAGCAGTTAATTCGAATTTCTTTAAAAGTGCAGCTTTAAGTTTGCTGTAATCATCACTGTCCTCATTGTCCATTTGACCCAATGCATCCCGAGCTTTCCTGGTAAGTAGCGGGGATAGCTGGAAGCTCCAGGACCCCCTAGGAATTTTAGCCTGCATACAAACTTTTTCAAAAGAATTTAAAAAGGCATCCATATCCTCCCCCTCTTTAAATTTGGCTATCAATTTGGAATTAAAGTTATAACCGAGTCCTGTAGTCCCAGTTAAACCCAAGCCACTTACCTGCTCTGGTGCCACTGGTTGGAGTCGTAGCTTCTCCAGTTCGTGTTGCCTCTGGCACTCATGCTCCTCATGGTCAGCGTCTCACTGTTCTCGCTCTGCCTCTTGGCATTCTCGCTCTGCCTCCTGGCATTCTCGCTCTGCCTCCCTCTGTTCTTGTTCTCTCTTCTCCTCTGCAGCTCGCTGGCACTCATGCTCCTCATGCTCAGCCTCCTGCTGTTCCCACTCTGCCTCTCATCTCTCTCATTCCACCTCTCGCTGTTCTCACTCTCTCTTCTCCTGGAACTCCAGCTCCAGTTGGTGCAACTCAATCTGCAGCCTGAGTACTTCTGGCTGCATGATACTAGTGACCTTTCTCTGTTGCTGTGGCCCTTCACTGACAGTAGCCCTGCTGCCCTCCCCATCAGATCTGGACACTGCACTGGCCGCTAGCCCTTCCACATTCAAGATTCGGTCCTTTACAGTCACTGTCTGTGACTTGGTGCTCTGTGTATCTGCTATCACTAGGGCATCCATGATGTTCTGCTTGGTGGCTTTCACCTCGAATGGGACTTCTCTGTCCCTGCACAACTGCTTTAAGTAGTCTATAGTGTGGCCACTGTAGTTGGAAGCCATCTTCTTCCCTAATTAACGCTACTCTGACTTGCACTTTAGAAAACAAATAAAACAGGTAGGAACTTGACTGTAAGCCAAGTGATTATGTTCTGTTTCCTTTTAAAAATAAATCACTGGCTTATTTCTTTTTTTGCAAGTGAGCCAACAGTCTCAAGCCGACACACTGAACAATAAAGCTTGTAATACCAAACTTATGCACACCGCTGCCAACCAATCTGTCACAACTCAGCAGGTCAGGCCCTCTGCTCCCACAGTGCCAACCTCTGAGTACAGTATTGTGAAAAATTAACAGAACAGGGTAACCCTCCTATCTGTTTTGTGGGTTCGAATCAACCTTTGGTATCAAGTTCTTGGAGGGATTCAAACTCTGAACCTCTTGCTAGCATACCCAATGTACAGGCTCACATAATTCTGCTCTTCGGGAGATGCCAGATATCGTTTGTCTATTGGCACCTAACCAAGTGTACAAAATGAACCCTTAAAAAAATCTGCGAAAGACATCAGAATAAACTCTTACCTTTTTCCAGTTTGGTATTACCATTAAGCTATGCACAGTGTCACTGTAACCATATATGCTTCACTTGTCAAAGAAAGAATTTCAAAGGCACACCAAGTAGTCTCTAAAATGAGATGTTTACTTAAAAATAGATAAAAATGTAAATACAGAACAATATATCACAAAACCATACAATCTTTTAAAAGAATAAGATTAAAAGTACAAATTCCTACCAATAATACACTTAGACTTGCCTAGCTAATGTATTCTTATGTTCTTACAGTGCTGAAAGATATTGTAGTTTCAGAATCCAAACATGTGTGTGTGTCTAAAGGTCAGTTACAGCATAATTAAAAAAATTGTCTTGACCCTGCCTTCTCCATGATGTCACCCAGTTCCTCCTCTGTTTATTAAAAATTATACAATCAGGATGTCTTGTGTCAAGAGGTAAATTAATAGGTGACATCAGCAAAAAAACTTGTCTTCCCCATATGACTTTCCAATTAAATCTGTAATTTTCCACGTCCTTTCTTTCATCCATGAACAGCATCCTGCTCTTTCACAGACATCAAAGAGCATTAATGACACAGCACCTAAGTGACATAACCTGTATTCTTCCTTTAAACGCCATAAAAGTTTATGATTTACAGCCTAGCAGCTGGCAGCTACAATTAAGCCAGATAAACAGGAGATCCTTAATTTAGGTCTCTTCTAGCCTTTAATTATCTCCTGACTTTTATCTTTTAGCTGAAACAGCATGTCTCATAAGAGACAATAACACATTTTTATATTACAAAAAGCATAGATTAATCAGAACCAGCTGTACAAGCATCACTACGTGCAGTCACAGATTGAGGAGTGAGAATATGCTCCTTCAGATTAGAATTAAAAGGTCCAAGTCTTGATTCAGAGAGAAGAGACCCAGGGAGGGCATTCATCCAGAGAGGAGCCCTGTACCTGAAGGATCTCTGGCCTGCCAAGATCCTATAGAAAGGGACAAGAAAGGCTGCTTTTTTCAAAGTTTCTAGTGGCACGGGTTTGTAGAGTAGGGGAAAGAAGGTGATTGATGGCCATGGGAGAGAAACCCAGTGAGATCCACTTCACAAGTAGGCAAGTTTGATAGGTAAGCCTTCCTTCAAAGTTTAGCTAGAAAGAGCATTGATAAAGCTTAAAGGTATAAATTCCTCTGTTCTCATCTTCCTTGCTGTACTAGCCCTTGGGAGCATAAGCACCTCTGAGAAGGTTACCATCCTCCCTATCTTGCTGTAAATTCTTCCCACTTCCCTGAACTTCTCTTTCACCTCCCTCACCTCACATCCTGGAAGGTCATTCATCCTCAGTTGCACTATAATGTGAGATTTCTCTCCCCCCCTTGACCCATGGACTGTGCTATCAGAGATCCTACTCATCCTGACATCATCCCAGGCAAACATTCTACCCCACCAAGGCTTGCCCTTGACTCTTTCCCTCCCCATCTCACCCCCTTCCCAACTAAATCCCCCAAGATTGCTAACCTCCATCTTGGACCCCCACACCACTCGGTCCATCCTTCTGCCCACTTCCATCTGCCTCCTCTTTCCCTTCCTGTCCCTCTTGTATTCCCTCTGACCCCCTATCCTAGCTATCCCCTTTCCCATCCCCCCTCCTAAGCCTTTCTTCCCCAGGCATGCCCCCATCTTACATTTTTGCTTACCTCTAGCCTACTCCTTATCCTTTCCTTCTGCTCCCCCAAGTTTTCCCCTTCATTCTCCCCTGTCCACCATCCCCTTTTCTGCTCCAACTCTCCTCCTCCCTCGCCTGAACTCACTTTCTCCTGCCCCTTTCCTATTTTCCATGATGCCTCCTCCCATACTACCTTTATTGCTCCCTATCCCACTGTCACTTCCCATTCCACAATGTTCCCCCTTTCCAGTGGGAGGAATCTGTTCCACTCTGCCAATTCTGGAGATGCTCCCACTGACACCCCGCTTACCTTTTCCCTTACTCTTTCCCCTTACTGTTATCCACCCCCCCCTTTCCTGGATCCTCTCTCCTGCTCAGGGAGGGGGGCCCTGGGACCTGCCTAAACACCTGTTCCTTTTTATCCCCCTCTTGGGCCTCCTCCCCTTCTTATGTCCATTCCTGCTCTCCTCCCCTTATTGGCCTCCTCTCCCTGCATCCCAACTGCCCCTCCCTTCATCACCCTATGAATCCCCTCTCCACCAGCACAACTATTTCCTGCCTCAGCTGCCACACCTTTGCCATTAACTGACTAAAGTTCCTACACACCAGGCATCTCCCCATCTCCAGGAGCACTCCCAGAAATATCACTGCTCCAGATCCACTGCACTCCACAACCCTTCCCACCCCACTCTGCTCCCACTGCATGCCCTCTCCAACATATTTACTTTCCACGCCTTCCTAACACTGCACTTAGGTAATTTCCTTAACTATTTGTAGCTTCTAATTAGGACTATTTGTAGTCCTGCTTTACGAAAGTGCTATATGACTTCCTGTCCACTGACACCCCTGTAGGTAGACCCTAGATAGGAAGTAGCTGAGATCCCCAAATATCACTGTTATCCCACCTGCTAATCCCCCTGTAGGCTGACCCTAGAAAGGGAGTATCTGAGATCCCCTAATACTACTACTACTACCAACTGCCTACTCTGGAGACTGTCCTTAGATATAAAACATCTGCTACCTTTATTGATCCCCTATTTACTCTTCCCTTACCCTTTGTTATCCTGCCTGCCCTCCTTTAAGCAGCTTGGCCTGCAGCGTGTGTTTGCTATGCCTATGCCCCAGATGCCACTTAGGTAGACACCACACTCCTGCTTCATTGCACTCATGCTTCTGGGGTACTGACATGAGGGGTTGCTTAAACATCTGAGTATAATAGAGGAACTACAGCTGCCCTATAGGATGGCTGTAGTCATGTGGTCTGCAGGGACCACGAGTTGTGGTGGAATTTGGCCACTGACCTCCCTCATTGAGCCCGCTCTCTGGTGCCCCCCTCCTCCTGACTCCTACACACATCCCCCAACAGTAAAATCAATACATTTATGCAGCAGAAAAATCATCAACAATACAGGATTCAGCCCCCCCACACACACACAGAAACAAAAGCTCCACTTAGCTGCTCAGGCTTCCATGATCCTCTGCATAACCGATGGCATTTTCTGACTGAGGGAACAGACTACAGAATGGCTTCTTTTAGCTAAGTAAACTGCAGGCACCCTGTTGGCTGACTGGAGTCATGTGGTCCTCTCGGACCACCAATGGCACTAGAATTTGGCCACCAAACTCCCTCCCCCAGCCCACCCTCAGGTGCTTCCCCCCTTCTTCTGACTCCTACACACAGCCCCCAACAGTAAAATTAATGCATCGATCACGTAAAATCAATGCATCAGAGAAGACGTAGCATGACCACCTATTGTGAAATGTCTGTTTGTCTTCTTCCATTAGTAAATGCAGGCACAGAACATTAAAAGTTCTTAAAAGTGTAGCATTTACTTGCCATCTATAAATGTGACTTGTTTATAAACAGTCAGGTTAACTACGTAGCCACACTCTTGTTATACAAAACGGATAGTCAGAACTGCTTTATGAAATGAGTCTACTAACAAATGTTGTTGTAGAGATGAGCTGATGTAGACTAGGGTGTGTTCCTGTTGTCTAGTATTTTTATAAACATGAAGTACAATATTATGATATCACAACTGAAGGGACGTATGACACAGTAACCTACATGATGGTATCTGTGTAAAAAAAGGCTGCATGTCTGCATTGCTGGCTGTTCTTAAGTAGTGGTGGAGAATTGAGAGTTGCCAGTGGAACGGTGTTCCATTTGTACTTTGATATGATGTCAGTAAATTTTTTCCAAAATGATACCATTTTGATTTTTTTGCATGCTAGAGTGAAGACAGAGCAGATGACTTCTAGTCATTGTGTAACATCCATGACCTTGAATCCCAACCTCTGCATCTATCCACTTAGAACTGATTAAACTTGCATGAAGATGTTAGGCATCCAAGGCCACTTTCCCTATAATACACAATAAGCTACAACACTGGCAGGTGTCAGCAGTCATCCAACAGCTTGCCGTTTAAGTGCAGTTTGTAAGTAAGTGGGATTAACTAGACAGTTTTGTCTCCTTCATGTCCAAACATCAGACTGTCGCTGATAAGGAAGGCAACAGGGAGCTACCTGCTTAAGATCACAAGGCCCATTGTGGCATGTGCTTAAATCAAATGGCATTATTTTGCCGACTGATTCAGTATTGCTAAAGGACATTAATGAATACTTAATAACCATCTACAAAGAACAAACTGCGTAAATATGTACAGTGTCTTACCATTGTTTTCAATCAATTTGGTTACTTGTACAGTAAGTATATAATATGATTGCACTAAACCTCATGTTGGCCAAAATGACAGTTACTGAAACGTGTTGACTAGAAAGAGTAAAATAGAAGTGACCACATCTATTAAAAGGGCATACTATTACAGTTTTCCAAGATTCCAATTTGTCTTTATTGTTACATTAAACACTGTTGTGAAAATAAATCACATACTGTATTATACTAGATGGGTAAAGGATTCCAACAGACAGTATCAATTTAGCACATGAACGTTTCAAGATTTGCAAATACTTTAACGAAAACTTTTATTTTGCTACAAGTGAGCATCAGCATCTCTTCCCACTCATCTGTCCCTGCTCCCATCCGTAAAATAAACAATATGCAAGTTGCTGACCGCCTTAGTGTCGCCTCAGAATTTAATTTGTATTTCACCACTTGTGCTTTGGCTCTTCTTGCTTCCTTGCCTCTGCTCTCTCATGCTAACCCTTTATTCCTAGCACCCTTACCTCCCAACCTGTCCTCTGCCTCCCCCTCCTTCTCCTTCTCTAACATCACTTCTGATGCCACTGTGGATGCACTATATGCCCTCAACCCCTCCAAAGGCAGGTCACCAGATGGTTTGGACCCCAAACTGCTGTACTTCTCGGTGCCTACCATCTCTGCTTTGCTATCTTACCTTCTCAACCGCACATTTGCCACAGCTTCCATCCCCTCTGTCTGGAAGTATGCCACTGTTCTTTCCTTGCCCAAAGATGGTGACCCTTCCACTCCTGCCAACTATCGCCCTATCTCTCTCTCTCCTTCCCACCCTAGCTAAACTCCAGGAGCATCTAGTTCTCACTCAACTAACTACCTATCTCTCTGACACTAACTTTTTCACTCTGTTCCAATCTGGCTTCAGGAAGAATCACTTCACTACCACCTCCCTAATTAGACTCACTGATTCCATCCTCTCAGGGATGGACAATGGTAAAATCACTTCTGCCATCTTTGTCGATCTAGCAAAGGCTTTCAACACTGTCTCCCACACCCTTCTCCTAGACTCCCTCTCCTCAACTGGCCTAACTGTCTCTGCCATTAGTTGGTTCAAAGAATACCTAGTAGGTAGGATCCAGTCAGTGAGAATAGCTGATGCCATATCTCCTTCTCTCCCTATCAACACTGGCATACCCCAGGGTTTCATACTGGGTCCTATCCTCTTCTCCATCTTCCTAAATGACCTGCCTTCAGCTTGCTCAGCCACCTCCATCCATATGTATGCCGATGATGCAGTTCTCTTCACCTCAGGCCAATTCCCCACTGATGTGGAAAGTAGACTTAAGTATGACTTCAATCAAGTTCAGCTCTGGTTCAGCTCCCACCAGCTCTCACTCAATGCCAAAAAGACAGTCTCAATGACCTTCGGCACTAAGCAGAAACTCTCTTGGCTCCCCTTTCTGCCCTTCTTCCACACCCTTGATGGGACAACTCTGAGGATACCTCCTCCTTTAGGTATATGGGGTTTTGGCTAGACCAACACCTCAGTTTCTCTGGACATGTTGATGCCATCCTGAAGAAGTTGCACCCCAAACTTGTTGTATTATACAGGAATTGTAGCTGCCTCCCACTACCAGCTAGGCGTGAACTGGTACAGAAGATGATACTACCTATCTTTGACTACTGTGATGTAGTCTATAGTGCCACTCCCAAGTCCTCCTTAACCAGATTGGATTCACTTTTTAACTCTTTCTGTCATTTCATTTTTGATGCTACTCCATTTACTCACCAATGTTCTCTCTACCACTCCCTGGCTTTTGTCTCCCTTGCAATTCATCGCCTCCTCCACTGTGCTAAATTCACATCAAAATTTTGGTTTGGCTCGCTCCCCTCATACCTCATCTCCTCCCTTACTCTCCTCTAGCCACTGGCCCATTCCCTTAGGTCATATGACTCTTGACTGCTAGCAGTTCCACATCGGCCCACCTCACTTGGACAGGTGGCCTTCTTGCATTGCCTCCCTAAGTTATAGAATGCCCTCCCTCCACAGATTCATCACTCCTCCTCCTCCCTCACACTCCACTACGCTACCCCTACAAAACTTTCTAATGCTAAACTGTACTTACGGCTAGTCCTTATTACATTCAGTTCAAGCTGGCTCTCTGATTCTATCTCCCACTCAAGCTAACTGCTCATATACAGGATACACTTCTCTTTCATTACTTATGCAGGATGCACTTCTCTCTCATTACTATGCTGAATCAGTCTTCTTAACAGTATGCATAACACTATGCATAAGAGACTTTATATCACTGTGTATAATTGTTTCTCACAGCACTTCATTGTACAGTCATGAATACTCTGCACTCTACTTCAAATTACAATGTGATAGTGTGTATATTGTTGTACTATTTTATTTATTTAAATTTTTTTTATTTATTTATTTAACAAATCAGAAAGACCTTTGAGCCAAGGGCTCTTTTACAGAGGTTCCACGTAAAGTCACAAGAATAGCAAATTACAATGGTTTCAGTAAGTAGTACGAAATGAGGAAAGTAATTACATAAACAAAAGAACAATATGGCAAGATAAATATTGTGTCAAGTGCAGCCAGTGGCCTTGTCTGAAGAGGGGTAAAAGGGATTACAAGGAGAGAAGTATAGGGGGCGAATTGGGGGGTGGAAGGAGCAAAATAAGAGCAAGGAAGGAGATTCCACAATGAAGCTTAAGCAGGAAAGACCCACGGGGTTGGGGGTAGAGGGAGAGAACAAGGTGAGGAAACAGAGGAGAGAGGGGGGAAGTGGGAGTAGAGGGGAAAAGGAAGGGGAGATGAGGTAGGATGAAAAGAGGGCAGGAATGGGAAAGGGATAAGGGAGGAAGTGCTGCGAGTGGAATAGCGCAGTAACATGATTGGGCTATACAGGGGGCAAATGGTAAAAGAGGGAGGTGCCAGTGCAGTTAGCTGTCAGCAGAGATTAGGTATAGCAGTCACAAGATGCTCTGGAAACTAGGAATTGACTATGTTTTATGTCTGCACCATTAAGCTGTTCACTTAACCTGCCAACTGTTATGCTACTCTGTGTATGTGCTTTATTAAGTGTTCTCCCTTATGACCCTCTCCCCCAGGATGCACTGTGAGATGAGCAACTCGTTGTTCAGTGTGCCTTTCCTGGTGAAACATTTCAATAAATAAATAAATACATTTTATAGAGTATGGACCCGATATTCAAAGGTTAGCGCCTGGGCTAACATGGTTAGCAAGGGCACTAACCTGAGTTTGTGCAAGCACTCCCACCCAGCCCCTGTTTAGAGGCCCCAGAAGTGCCCCTCAAACTTGGCAGCACCAAAGTGCTAAAATACCACTATGCCTATGCAAATCAATGGAGACCCCTCATGCATGAAAGCGAAGCAGTATATTCAAAGGCTTGCAGTGGTGGTGAACAGACCCCCAATGAGTGCTATTTACCACTGCTGAAAACCATGTCTAACAGGTGTGTTAAGCCCATGCCCCACTGAAGGCAGGGTGACTTCACTGCAGCTGCCAACCCCATTCTCCCAGTCAAGTTCTCTTACAGAACTCTTATGGGGCTGGCAGTATACCCTAGAGACTAGAATAATGAGCTGTAAATGAGCATGGTACCTCAAGCAGACCTGGGTTTGATTCCCACAACCTCCAACTGTATTCTGTGTGATTCTGATCAAGTCACTTAACCTCCCAAGTGCTCCTGGGTGTACCAAGAATTTAAAAAAAAAGATAGCCTGGTGGCATAATATATCCCCCCCCCCCAATCACTTCTCTGAGCTGCCTTTATCATTCCTTGATGGTCCAGTGTGTTCCCCCACCACCCAATTGCCTGTTCACAAAGTTTAAAGAGTCCCTGGTGGTTCAGTCACCTCTCAAACAACCTGCCACCTGGCTCACCCACTGACATCTCACCTCCCCACGCCCCCCTCACCTCAGTGATTGGTACTCCACCCGACTGGATATGGCAACCATAACAACCCTCCTCGCATGTCTGTGGCTGTATGACAGCTGTTTCTACTGTTGGTGCACTCACTTACAGCTCATATGGTGGTCAGCTGCAGAGGTGAGAAGAAGGCTGTGTTGGTTACCGTACCTAGTTGGGCAGAGTGCTGGTCACTGGGGAGAGTGGGATGTGGGGAGGTGGGATGTCAGTTGGCCAGTTAGATGGTGGACTGTTGAGGGGCCACTAAACCACCAGAGACTCTTCTTAAACTGCATGGACAGATGATCGGGGATGGGGGGACACACTGTATCACCAGTGAATGATAAAGACAGCTCAGAGAGGAGTGATGGGGGGTAGTACACACTATATCACCAGTGAATGATAAAGGCAGCTCAGAGAGGAGTGATGGGGGGTAGTACACACCATATCACTAGTGAATGATAAACGCAGCTCAGAGAGGAGTGATGGGGAGGGGGTAATACACACTATATCACCAGGGAGTGATAAAGACAGCTCAAAGAGGAGTGATGGAGGTAGCACACACTATGTCACCAGGGAGTGATAAAGGCAGCTCAGAGAGGAGTGATGAGGGGTAGTACACACTAAGTCACGAGTGAATGATAAAGGCAGCTCAGAGTGGAGTGATGGGGGGGAGAGTACACACTATCTCACCAGGGAATGATAAAGGCAGCTCAGAGGAGTGATTGGGGGTAGTACATACTATATAACCAGTGAATGATAAAGGCAGCTCAGAGGAGTGATGTGGGTTAGGACACACTATGCCATCAGGGAACGATAAAGGCAGATCAGATGAGTGATCAGGAGGTGGGGGAACCACTGGACCACCAGGGGTCTCCTTTTCTAATGTGTAAAGGGTGCTAAGGGCTGCTGCACCCCATGCAAATGAGCCCATAATGTCCATGAAAATAACCTTTTAGTTTCTTGCATGCCCAATGGGCTCATCTGCATGTTTCAATAGAATGTAGCCCACTGGAGTCTTGGCTCTATCCCATTTCAGGCAGCGTTATGCCCTATGGACTATAAACAGCTCAAGTCTGTGCCAGGGCAACACAGTTTCACTTAGTGTTATGCCAACACAGCCTGATATTCAGTCAGGTAGCACCACTCACCATCCAACTGAATAGCGCAGCAGCTGGGGCAAATGCAGGCCAAGCGCAGTGCATACATTTGTGCTGCGCTTCACATTCTTCTGAATATGAGGTCCTATATTTTTAGTATTTATCTTTTGTTCTTAATTTCTTACTCTGGACAGCAGCATGAAAATAGGATCTTTATTCCTTAGATTAAATCTGCTCCTGCCTGGTTGCCTACAGATGAAATGATAATCCTTTGTTGATGGCATCATAGTCTCATTTACTGCAATAGACATTAATGTCCTAAATGAGGAATTGTAGACAAGCAGCATGAGCAGATGGTGTACAAAGGAAAGCAATCTGTTTCTCATGCAAATTTCTTAAGCAGATGACAATACAGTAAATATATAAAATAACATTTAAATTGTAATTAAATATTATACTGTAATTGTTAAAGGTTTCCCAGAGATCTCAGTAGCTGTTTTAATTTTACAGTGGAAAGGAAGGATCAGGTTATATACTGTCCTAGACCATACATGTTTTCCAGTCCTAAACTCGTCATTCTATGTTTGGACTGCATTGTTGTTATTTGATTATTTTACGTATTATATACTGGATTTTCTGTATCAGCTTTGTTTTCGTACCTCTGTCTGGGAGAACACAGGAGGGCTGTCATTCACATCCACCACATCGATAATTACTGTACAGCTGCTGCTTAGACCTGGAAAAAGAAATCAAAAGCACAAGTATTACTTTCTCAATTGCAGAGTTACAACTGAGTAATTGTTAAATGGTGCTGTGATTTCCTTCACGTGTTAAGAAATACCCTTGCAGGGCTATGGACTTTTATACACATCTTGAACTCCTATACCTTCTAAATCTACTGGCAGCCTAAGGGTTAAATCAGAATATTTTACCCACCTCTACTGGCATACTGTAACATAGTCTCATTTGGGGTCATAGAAAGGACTGCCTGTAGTTCAGGGTCCGGATTATTTTTTGATGACTGTGGGATTGGCATTAACAGTCCCTGTTAAAGAGACAACAGGCTCCTCATGCAGATGTGCAGACAAGCCTGTGGACAGCTATTAGTTCTGTATTAAGAAGGACAAGCTATTGTAAAGAAACTCAGCCCTTATTTGAATGAGATTGGGGCCCTATTTAAAACTGAAAGTGAGTTAAACTGTTCTTTTTCTGCTATTTTTACTCAGCCCCCAGACATGCACAGATTGGTTTGCACCTATTCAAATATGTGACAATGTCATAACCCATTGAACAGCATGGGACTCTGGGGAGGAGGGTTAATATAGTAATCAAGTATTGCAAGAACAGAAGGGACTTCAAGTCCATCTATGTCTGCTCCTACTCCTGATACTCAGTAGTGAATATACCCGGAGTGTGGACACACATATAATATCAGCCAGCATGAGCAAACTCTGCTTATCTTGGAAGTAACTTCATAAGTGTTTGAATACTGCATTTTGGTTGTCCCTTGGGGTAGCTGGATTGACTACTAGGATTTTGAGACAAAAACTATTTTTGAATAATTTACTGGTGCATAGGAGTTTGTGATAGTTAAACTATTTTTAAATAAGTTACTGTGGTTAAGGAGTTGTCATAGAAAAACCTGCAGTGTGAAACAGGAAAAGACAGTCTTTCAAGCAACAGAGGGAGGTGGATCTAGGTCTACGCTTTGTTTGTTACAATTCTTAACATTTTCAGTGCAGGAAGAGTTTAAAGCACAGCTGACTTATTTTGGGCTGACAGCTTTCAGAGCACAAACCACCAGGCCTGTTTTGGGCGGAGAGTTTACCTGTGTCTGACTTGGATGTTGAATTTTTCTCTTTTGATTAGCAGGGTATTTTCTCTGTCAAATTGTTGTGTAGGGCATCTTGCTGACAGGAAGGCACTCATCGCAGCGGTGGGTCAGAGCTTTTAGCTGATTGTTTTGTATGGGCACAGTTTAGGCCCAACCCTTCCCACCCTCACCCCACCCACATTTCCGAAATAGTTCCTTTATACCTGGGGTTCTGACATCATTTCCTCAAGAGTGCAAGGTGCATATTACTGTCATATCCTCTCTAGCACACTGCACTGACAATATAAGCATACACATTGTATAATAATATATATATATATATATATATATATATTTCTATATTACAAACCAATCACACACACACACACACACACACACACAAAAATGTGGGGAGTAGTGCAATGTAATGGCTGTGGGGCAGCAGTCTTCCAGGAGTCTTTCTGGAGGCTGAGATGCTGCCCTATTTGCAGACAAGTCTCTGCCCTGAGGGAGGAAGTTGCCCGTCTTCAGGCCACACTGGACAGTAGTAAGGGAACCTTACCCCAGGCCACACTGGATGGTAGGAAGGGAACCTCCCCCATCCAGGGAGCACCAGAGCCACCACCACTACCTCAGAAGTTGCGAAGAAAGCACAGCAGTTGGACCACAGTGGGCTCAGGGAGGGTGAGGATGGTGGAACAGAGGCACACCCAGTCAGTTGTTCCACACCACAATCCATACACCATTCTGGGGGAGCATAGCTCCCCTATGGATGCACCACAGAGGAGACTAAGGAGGCTGAGGACAACTGTCACAAGGGAGGCCCACAGGAAGGAGGCAGAGGACACCACAAGGAAAGGAAGCAGCTCCTGGTGGGGGACTCAATTATTAGGGGGATAGAACTGGGGGGAGCAGGGAAAACTGAAGTAAGGTGCCTGCTTGGTGCCATGGCTAGGAGAGACAGGAAGCGCATCCTCAGGATCACGAGAACAGCTGCACTGGAGTCTGAGCTGAACATCATTGTCCACCTAGGGACAAATGACTTGGCTAATCATGAGATTAGAGCAGTGCAGAAGGACTTTGTAGAACTGGGGAGGGGCCTAAGACAAGTAGCACACACAAAATCCTTCTCTGAAGTGCTACCTGTCAATGGCATGAGTGAGGTGAGGGTATTTTTCACCATGCAGTTTAATGAATGGTTGAAAAAATGGTGTGGAGCACAGGGTTTGGCTTCATTGGGGACTGGGGTTCCACCTGGAGGGACAACAGCCTATACTGGCAGGATGGTCTGCATCTGTCCAGGAAGGGAACAAGTCTTTTGAGCAATCGGTTTAAATGCTTCATTGGAAAGCTTTTAAACTAGTCAAGGGGGGAGGCACTGATAAGCAGCAGGAAAATCCCAGCCTCCCTACAAAACAGGGTACTAAATGAGAAAAGACCGAGTAGACAGGTCAGTGGGGGATGCTGCAAAGAAGGTAAAGCCATCAAAAATGGAGAGCAATGAGTACCAATGCCCGTAGTCTGAGTAACAAGCTTCCTGAATTAGTGGCCTTGATGGATGAGGAACATCTGATATCGTGGCAGTCACAGAAACATGGTACACACAAACCATGACTGGAACATAAACATACCAGGATACACTATCTACAGGAGGGACAGGGAGGGTAAAAGAGGAGGAGGAGTAGCTCTTTACATAAGGGAAGGAATCAAAGCAACAGAACAAAAGGGAAAACAGGGAGGAGAAGAAGCACTGTGAGTAAATTTGGAGACCGGCAATGGCACCACAATCTGCACAGGGGTTGTATACAGACCCCCTTCTCAGGGGAAGGAAATGGACAAGGAAATGATAGAAAGAATACTTAGAATGGCAGAAAAAGGGGAGATATTGCTGATGGGTGATCTGAAGGTGATCAGGAGGCAGTATGGCGCAGTGGGTTAAGGCTCTGAGCTGCAAATCTGGAGACCTGGGTTTGAATCCCATAGCCCCCTAGGTGCATACTGTGTGACCATGAGCAAGTCACTTAACTTCCTCGTGCTCCCAGGTTGCACCTGCAAACAAGCTTTCAGCTTAGTGTGTCTCAACTGGTAAAATAATTGGTAAAAATAAAAATTAAAAAATGAATATGCCAGATGTTAACTGGAGTGCAGTTGCAGCAGCCACTTCAAAGAGTGGGGTTATTCTAGATGCCCTACAAGGGGCATGCCTTAGACAACTAGTATTGGAGCCCACTTGAGAGGGAGCAGTCTTAGACCTGGTTCTCTTAAATGGAGATGAAGAGAGGATCACAGATGTAGAAGTGGGTAGCCATCTGGGAACTAGCGACCATCGAACAGTATGGTTCACAATAAACACAGCAATAGAGTCAAGCCATACAAACGCAAAAGTACTGGACTTTAGGAGGGCTGACTTTGCCAAAATGGGTGAGTGCCTAAGAAATGCACTAGCAAATGGGCAGGAAGGAGGGGTGGAAGAACAATGGGGAATAATAAAAACTGCCATCACAGAGGTAACAAGCCTTTGTGTGTAGCAAATTAACAAAATGAAACGATGTAAGAAACCACTATGGTTCTCAAAGGAAGTGGCAGTGAAGGTTCAAGAGAAAAAGAAAGCATTCAGGAAGTACAAGGAATCACAGAAGGAGCAGGACAGGGAACTGTATCAGTTAAAGCAAAAGGAAGCTGAGAAGGCAGTCAGAACAGCAAAGGCCCAAACCGAGGAAAAGATAGCCAACTCAGTTAAGAAGGGGGATAAAACCTTTTATAGGTACATCAGGGAGCGAAGGAAGACCAAGGGAGGGTTAGTGAGGCTTAATAAAGAGGAGGGAGGCAGCCAGAGGGTGACTGTGAAAAGGCAGAGATACTAAACAAATATTTTTGCTCAGTATTTACAAAGGAAGTGGGGAGGTACCTAAAACAAACAGTAGAAACACTCTGGATACAGAAGTTGATACCAGCCCATTTACAGAAGAAAGGGTTCTGAAAGAACTCTTAAAACTGAAGGTGGACAAAGCAATGGGGCCTGATGGGATTCATCCCAGAATTCTAAAAGAACTAAGGGTAGAACTAGTGACACCACTGACTACCCTCTTTAACAAATCATGGGAGGATGGGGTGGTACCCGAGGACTGGAGAAGGGCAGATGTGATTCCCCTTCACAAAAGTGGGAGCAAGGCAGAAGCAGAAAACTACAGACCTGTTAGTTTAACCTCAGTGGTAGGGAAAATGATGGAATCACTTCTGAAGTAAAGAATTGTCGAGCATCTACAGGCCAGAGGGGCTCAGGACCCAAGGCAGCATGGATTCACAGCGGGAAGGTCATGCCAGACAAATCTGATAGATTTCTTTGACTGGGTGACCAAAGTAGTAGATCAGGGAGGGGCTGTGGACATGGCCTACCTAGACTTTAGCAAGGCATTTGACACAGACCCACCAAAAGATTAATATACAAGTTAGCCAGCCTGGGAGTGGGTCCCAAGATGACAGCCTGGGTAAAGAATTGGCTGGAGAATAGGACACAGAGAGTAATAGTAAATGGAGTCCACTCTGAAGAAATGGGGTTACTAGTGGGGTACCGCAGGGTTCAGTATTAGGACCGGTCCTCTTCAATGTCTTTATAAGCGACATTGCAGAGGGACTGGAAGGAAAAGTATGTCTCTTTGCAGATGACACAAAGATCTGCAACAGAGTTGATGCACAAGTGAGGTGGAAAGGATGAGAAGGACTTGGCAAGGTTAGAGGAATGGTCAAATGTATGGCAGCTTAGATTCAATGCTAAGAAGTAAGGTAATGCACCTGGGGAAACAAAACCCAGGGGCAGAGTACACAATGGGGGGTGAGATACTAACAACAACAAAAATGGAAAGGGACCTGTGGGTAGTCATATCAGATGACCTAAAGGTGGGCAAGCAATGTGAGAGGGCAGCAAGAAGGGCTGGGGGGATACTGGGATGCACAGGGAGAGGCATCACCAGTAGAAAACAGGAAGTTATTATCATCCCTCTGTACAGACAGTTGGTGAGACCCCATCTGGAGTACTGCATGCAGTTCTGGAGACCCAATCTCCGCAAGGACATAGACAGGATGGAGGCTGTCCAGAGGAGGGCAACTAAAATGGTGCAGGGTCTGCACCGGAAGACATATGAAGAGAGACTTAAGAAGCTGAATATGTATAGCCTCAAGGAAAGGAGGGAGAGGGGGGACATGATAGAAACTTTCAAGTATCTCAAGGAATCAACAAAGTCCAAGTGGGTAGCATCTTTGAAAAAGAGGTGTGCAAGAACAAGGGGCACAATTTGAAGATAGAGGGCGGCTCAAGTAATTTAAGGAAGTATTTTTTCACAGAGAGTTGTGGATGTATGGAACGGCCTTCCGGAGGAGGTTGTGGAGTCAAAAACAGTGGTGGAATTCAAGCATGCATGGGACTGTCATAAGGCAATTCTAAGGGGTGGGGGTAGGAAGAAGTAGGTTGCTGGTTAACTAGGATCTGCAGCTTATCCGTTAGGTAGGGAAATGGGCAGACTGGTTGGGCCAAGCGGTCCTTATCTGCTGTCAAAATCTATGTTTCTATGTTTCTATGCTTATGCTGTGCAAGACAAGGCTTCATGGAATTGGAGGTGTATCCCAAGGAAACTGAACACTATGTGGGTTGGGCTTTAATTCAGATATTGTTTTTTATGCTGTACATTGAGGAGTGAGAAGGTGTGTTAATCATTTACCTTTGGAGACAGCATCCGAACATATGCTGTAAAAACCTGTGTATATACTATACAGGGAGACCATATTGCTTTGACCCATATCTGTAAATAAAGCACTTCTCCACTAAAGGGCCTACAGGTTGTTTCTGTACTACTCTTACTGAGCCCTGTCATTTCTATTTGCAGAAATGTGTCTTCTGAGGAGATATCGTACTGTGTTTTGCAATTCAGGTGTCTTTTTTGGGCACTAGTTTTCTAAAGAGTTTTACCATGAGCACAGAATGGGAGAAGTCCTTTTGAAAACTAGGCCCCTACATGCGCTGCTGTGATACACAGAGAAACATACCCAGCCCTACTAAAGTGCTGCAGACCTACTGTTGGAGACCGCAGAGTAGGCTGGAAGTCTGATGAGAGACAGACAGACAGACAGCATCACAATTAGGCATTAGCCATTTACATTAAATGGTTATTATAAATAATATTTCATATTGTTTTATTGTGCGACCAGTCTGATACTGGTAGCAAATGCTATGAAAATGATTAAAGCCATAGACTAACATGACCAAGATTTAGTTCTTGTTTTACAAGAGATAACTGTCTCCGGTCATCATTTACTGCTTTGATACAACATGGAATACAACAGCACTTAGGAAGTGAGAAGTAGAAGGGCTTCCATTCCCCCTTGTTTGTATTCTTTAATTGTTGTCAGTGGAGATGAAGGGGCAATCAACGTTCATTGCTTCATGTTATATAGGGTAGTATTGCTATAGATAATGGCAAGCTGCTACTTGTACTTCTGTCAAACGTCATGCAGCTGTAGTCTTTGAATGTTTTTTTATCAACAAACACTTTCAACTGTGTGAATTTTGCCATTGAGTAGAAACTGCAAATTCCCTTACTTTCCCCACTGGGCCATCTTTTGTTTTAAACCTCCCCCCTCTCCTCGCATGTCCAATCAAATCTTCTAGTCTGAGTAGAGACAGGATTTTTGTCAGACCAGGTCTTCTCTTTAGTAAGATAGTTCCCATTCTCTGGATTACCATCGATAAGCATTCACAGGCCTCTGCTGTATTTTCTGCCACAAGTGCAGCAAGCAAGATCCACTCGTCATGCATGGGCTGTCCTAGATCTGATAGCTTCCTCACACTGCAAAACCGATTATTATGTTTTCTTGCACGCATGTGCAAGAAACATAGTGCCATCATCGGAGTTTTTGGAGGTGTATCAGCTCTCTTCCAATTCAGTCAGTGTGTTTGCAGGCACGGCCGCAGTTCTCCAATGCCTGCTGGAGCTGTCTATGACAGCTCCAAAAAGCAGTGGCATACAGTTGAAAGGGGGAGCTACGCTTCAGTGAGCAGCGATCAGATATAGCCTGCTCATGCGCTCTCCCCCTACACACACACACACACACACATATGCTGCGTGCTGCCCCCCCCCAACGCACCGCTGTATAGCTGACGGTGCCCAATCCCCGTCAGCTGTGCTCACTACCCAAAACACAGTTTCATGTGTCACGCTGGGTGCCCACCCAGCGTGGCTACATGTCATGTAGCTCGACGGTCCACTGTGTCCCCCCCGAGTACAGGGTGCCACGCTGGGAGCCCACCCGCATGAAAACAGATGCCATGGCCGACAGGTGCCCAATCCCCATCGGCTCCACGCCTCAGCCGCCCTTCTGCCACGCCTGGGAGCCCACCCAGAATGGCAAACGCCCCGTGGTCCTCATAAAAAACACAAACCTGAAAATCAAAACGGTCCATCGCTATGTCTGCCCCACCCGCGCCCACCCACTGCGCACCCGCCTCCCACACCCCACAGCCCATACTATTTCTCTGGAGGTCGGCACGACGATCTTCGGTGACCAGGAACACGCTCTGCACTCTTTCAAAGCCGACCGCGAACTGAGGAAATGCGGTAAGCTGTATAATGGGATAGATAGGGTTTTTCAACTTTATTGCATATCTCAGGCATTTTGGAATTTTGCCCAAATTTTCAACATGGGGTTTTAGGACCCCTTCTCATGAATACTGTCACTGTCATGGCATTACCAGGGCGAAGATTGATTTGCAACCGCTATCGAAATCACCTTTCGAATGATTAATGAAATGACACTGCCAGTATTCATAAGGTGGGCTCTCAAAAGCCTATTTTGAAAATTTGGTGGAAAATTCCTAAAATTGTTTTGTTTAGGAGTGCTATGCAGTCTTACGCACGCTCATAAGCTGGAGAATTTTTCAATATTTTCACTCCACATTTTCAACATTGCCATTTTACCACACCTCCTTATGAGCAGTACAGTTGTCATTTTCACATCTCACCCACAACGTGTTTCTGCCTATGTAGCGCATACAATGGCGCAGTCGGTGTAGCGAAATCAATGTATGGGACACGTTAAGAAAATCACAGTGACACTGGTCATGAGCAGAGGTGTTAAAATGGCTATGTTGAAAATTTGGTGAAAAAATTCCCAAAAATGACTGTTTTAGGAGCGCACGTTACGCAGTTCCTACACACGCTGGCAAGTTTGCAAATTTGTAATATTTGCACACCAGATTTTCAACAGTGCCATTTTACCGCACTTCCTTATGAGCAGTACAGCTACCATTTTTCACATCTCGCCCAAAATGTGTTTCCGCACATAAAGCGCACAATGGTACAGTCGGTGTGCGAAAACAATGTTCGGGACAGATTAAGAAAATCACAGTGACACTGGTCATAAGAAGAGGTCTTAAAATGGCTATGCTGAAAATTTTGTGACAAAACTCCATAAAATGACTGTGTTACGAGTGAGCATTGCGCAGTTTCCACGCACCCTCGTAAGTCCATGAATTTGTAATATTTTCAGTCCAGATTTTCACCAGTGGCATTTTTCCACACCTCCTTATGAACAGTACAGATGTCATTTTCCACAACATGGCTGAAATGTGTTTTTACACTTTCAGCACAGAAATGCGTGGTCGCTGTGGGAAATCATTGTTTGGGACAGATAAAGAAAATCACACTGACACTGTTCATGATCGGAGGTCCCAAAATGCCTGTGTTAACAATCTGCTGTAAAAAATTCCCCAATCTAGTTACATTACAGGTGTGCGTTGCACAGTATCTATCCACGCTCGTGACTTCACCAGTTTTTTTAAGATTTTCACAGCAGATTTTCAACATTGCCATTTTTTTACATCTCCCATGAACAGTACCGCTGTCATTTTTCGCATCCTGTTCGGAATGTGTTTTTGCACCTGTGGTGCCAAATGCCATAGTCGCTGTGCAAAAGCAGTTTTTGGCTAACAAACTGATATTGCCACTGTTCATGAGGTGGGGGGTCACAAAAAAAACATGTTGAAAATTTGGAGTGAAAATACCAACGAATGCCTGAGGCGTTAGGGTTTCCGACCATAACGCCCCACCCTGTAGAGAATGACAGGCATCAGGAGTGTGACTTGGGATTCTTGCCTGACATGCTCATGCCCTTCCACCCCCATCCACACCCTGCAGCCAATGAGAGGCATCGAGGTATGCCTCGGATTCTTTGGGCCCAAACTTCACCCCATTCTCCTATATTGTACCCATCTCACCGTATTTCCTGATGGAATGGGGTGCGCATAGGGGCCAAGACCTGACACACCGTGACACTTGTCAGTGTCTGCAGGGTAGGGTGTGGTGAAATGGCGTGGTCGTCATGCCTGACGACCCAAAGGCACACCCCAATGCCTGTCACTCTCTGCAGGGTGGTGGTGGGGTTGGCTTCAGTTCAATACTTCGTTGCCATTCCTATTATGCAGCTCTGTAACTTCTACATTACCAATGCCAATGCCAGCAAGCAAACATTCGGCATTGACAAATGCTTGTTTATTTATTACTCTAGACAGTTTGGCAAGAAAGGGACAGTGAGCAGAGGCTTATTTCCAAGTGCCACCTGAAGGGAAGTGTGATGGAGGTAGGATATAAGTGCAGAAGTATTTATGTGTGTACACAATATAGGCACAATATAGATACAAATTTGGCAATAAACAGAAAACAAATTAGGCAAGTATACAGTGATATAATATGTACAGAACAACATGGCACTAAGTGATGCAGGTACAAAAAGCTAAACTTTTTGCAGTAGTAGAGAGTAGGCACTGTAACGTATCAGTGCAAATTATATCCACTACCACCTGTAGGACCATAAGAGGAGTGAGAGAGAGGGCAGGAAGGCAGATATTCACTGGAAGGTGCCAGGGGGACCAAGCAGTAAAAAGCAACTTACAAACAGCAGTAGTCAGGAAGAGACACAATAACCAGAAAAAAAAAACCTCCCTGTTTTACCTCAACTGGCTTCAACTGTGGTCATAATAGGCTGCACTACAGACCACATTCCCATAATCAAAAAATGGAAGGATCTTTTTGAGAATAAGAAATGGGGAGTGGGATGCAAGATTTGATCCTGTGCAGTGCATCTTGTTTGCAGAGGAATTCTGAGTGGATTGCATATATGTGTCTGGAGAAATCAAGGTGTTGACCAAACCAGATGCCAAAGATTTTGAAGGAGGCCAAAGTCCCCAACATCAAGCTATCAAGAGTTTTGAATGTCAGGGGATTAGGGATTTTGAACAACCTCTGTCTGCTACCAAGGGTCCTGGAGACTGTCTTTGTAGCATTAAGGGAGACTTGGTTTGACTAAAACTGGTGTTAGATGTTATCCAGATCACTTTGAAGGTCTTCTTCCATCTCTAGAGCTGAGGGTCCACTGAAGATGAGCAATAGGGTTTGTGCTGTTGGCAGGAACAAGCAAGCGTAACCTCCACCCAAAGTGTGGGGGCTCAATTGGCTCTGTAGAGACTTACTACCATCCTATAGCCAGAGTGTTGCTCCCCTGACAACTGAACAGAGATAGGAACTGTAGTGGGAGCAGAAGAGGAGTGCCAAGTCTTCTGCACCAACCATACCATTGAACCATGGCTCCAGCTGTATAGCAATATGGCTTCCACTGGCACCGACAATGGAGATCGCATTGGTACTCGCAACAATTAGGGACTTCTACCACCAGCTGGCCCACACCGACTGGACACATGAGTGCAACCATGTGCGTTGTACAACATCTGGGGCACAGTAAAAGTTTTAAGGATAGGTGCCTTTCCAAAATAAAGAACTTTGTGGCCAGTGCCCCTTGAACTACAGGAGGGCACCCATCTTGAAGAACCCTCTAACCCCCATCAGCATAGCAACTGAGGTACAGAGGACACATAACAGTCAATCTGGCTACAGGATCCTGATTCAGGGGCCTCAAGGCCTATAGAGATACTGGAGAACTTCATTAATTCGGCCAAGAGTAGGATGGCCAATCAGCTGTAAAGGAACAGCCTACCAGACCCTCCCAAGTGACTAACAGAAGGACTTGACCAATCAGAAGACAGTCTGTCTATTACTGATTACTGAGTGATCCCCCATTCTCTCAACTCCAGACATTAATATGGCCCTCTACCTCTTCCACACAAAATTTACTTCTGTCTGGGGCAAGCAAGCCCCTATCAGGAAGTTCAGGGTTAAGTCTTCCCACCACCCCTGGATCATCTATGATATGATAGACATGTGCAAGACCTGTGATCAAGTCTGGGCAAGGTACAAATTATCCCTCTCCCTGTCTCACCACCTCTCTTACAGGGTGCTTAAGAACACTTGCACAAAGTCCATACTGACATATCCCTCTATTTTAAGGTCAAACCCCAGAATAATCTTAACTCCCCAGCCAAATTCTGACATATGATTCACCCCCTATTTGATCCCCCTGTCCATTCTGCTTCCATGGTTCTCGTAGTTAATGGCTCACCTGTCTTTGACCCTCCCTCTGTTGCTACTCACTTCAATGAGTTTTTCACTACTTGTGCTCTTCCCTCTCGCACCTGCCAGGATCCTCTCCCCATGTCTCTGCCCTCCTCTCCATCCCACGCCTCTGGGGTTTCATCCCACCCCCCCCCATCACTGTCTAGGCAATCCTGCTTGCCCATTCCTCACGCTACCTGTTTAAATCTAGCACAGATGGCCTGGACCCCAAAATTCTCCATCTTTCAGCTCCTGCCATCATCTCCCCTTACTCACCTCTTAAACCTCTCCTTCACCCTCTGCACTGTCTCTCTGTCTTGAAAGATTGCCAAAGTTCTTCCTCTCCACAAAGGGGGCAATCCTTCCACCCCAGCAGCTTCCATCCTATCTCCCTTCTCCCCCTCCCCTCTCTTGCAAAGCTGCAAGAGAAACACATCTACTCCCAGGCTTGCTGACTTCTCCACTCTTCCAAATTCCTCTCCTCCTTCTAGTCTGGTTTTGGAAGCACCTTTCCACCGTCTCTTTCCTGCTATGGGTCACTGACTACATCCTCTCTGGGATGGATGAGGGGCACTTCACAGTGACCATTTTCATCAACCTGGTCAAAGCCTTTGATTCAGAGACCCATTCCCTCCTCCTGGACAAGCTGAGTTCTGCCAACCACTCAGCCCCCACTGTTGACTGGTTCCATTCCTACCTCTTGTGCCATCAGCAGTTGGTACAGGTAGGAGGCATCATGTCCTCTCCCCTTTCTATTCAGGGTGAAGTCCCATAAGGCTCCATTCTGGATTTAATCCTCTTTTCCATTTTCCTCAATGACCTCCCCTCTGCTAGTGCCAACTTGCATATTCACATGTGTACAGATGACACAGTACTCTATATGTCAGGCCCTTCAGCTGGGACTGTGGAAGTCCCAGACCAGCAAGACTTTCACAGTGTTCTGCACTGGTTCCAGTCCAACCAACTCTGGGTCAACACTAAAAAACAGACTAAATCAGCAAAAAAGAGCCGCACCAGGGTAGAGCATGGTGCTCTATGACAGACAGCAGATACAAATAAAACCAGTCATGGCACTCACCAGCACAGGCAATGAATGAAAAAAACAAAGAAGTCCAGACGTACTTTGCAAAAGGACAATTTCCTTTGTTTATTGAATAAATACCATAAAGTTCACAAAGACCCCACTGGGCCTGGAGGACTCAAAAAAGACTCTCAGAGTCTTAGAGTTTTTAATTTTTTTTTTAATCCTTCAGACCCAGTGGTGCCTGTGCTGGGGAGTGCCATGACTGATTTTACTTACACTAAAAAAACAGAGTCCAAGACCTTTGGCACCATCCTGAAGCTGGCCGGGCTCTCTGTCCTCCACATCTTCTCCACACTCTGGTCCACTCTTCCCCTTCACCTGTCAATCCAGTCTGCCTTTCTTGCTTTCTTCCTTAAGTCTCTTCTTCAAGGCCGGCCCGGTGGCACTGAGGGTTGAGGCGCTGGATGCCACGCCTCGCGCCATGCTGGTGACCTGAGTTCGGGAGCGAGCTCAGGTGCCGGGGGTCAGCAGGGGAGGAATTGGATTGAGCGCCCATTGGGCTGCTCTCCTATCCTATGGGGAGGGTACTGGGGAGTCTGGCACTCTGGCGACCTCTGGTGGAGATCAGGAGTACCGCAAAGCACTGGGTTGCACGTACACAGCTTGGCAAGTCGCTGGCAGGGTGGCCATGTGCCAAGAAGTTAGGGGACATGCACCACGCACGGGAGGAGGGTGTAACATGGGGAAAAAGCCCTCTCCTGCCGGATAGGCAACGGCTTCCTCCAGTGCCACTGCCATACGCCCAACGCTGGTCTCCCATCACTGCCCCTTCGATCTCTCCAGGCTGTAGGGTCCATGTCCCCAGAGAGTCATAACATCCTTGAAGATGATGGGGGACACAGCGGGTGGTAGAGTGGTCAGGTCACTGGGTAAGCCTGAGAGAGTTCCGGCTAGGAGAGGGATAAAGAGAATCTAAAAAAAAAAAAAAAAGTCTCTTCTTCATGACTTTTCTGCTCCCTCCTGCAACTGTCCATGACCCTTTACCTCTTGACCCCCGCCTCACTCATACTGTCCTGGCCATTTTGCTCCCTTCCCCTCCTGCAATACCTGTATGAGTAATTTCCCCCTGCCTATCAAAAACTCAATTTTTATCTACTACATGTACCTGTTGTACTGAATTGCCTTACAAAACTTATGATTATGCTCTTTTGATATGCTTCATTGCTGTATAGGACTACTATCTTTGTAATACTATTAATGCTATATATTTTCCCCTCTTCTTAACTATCTCCCTGACTCCTCACCCCCGGGACGCACCTGGAAATGAGCTGGTATCAGCTCAGTTTTTCCTGGTGAAACTTTTGAAATGAAATAAATGAGGTGGTCCGCTGGTGTCTTCACTGAGAAGCCTTTCAGCACATCCTCAGTCTGCATGAAACAGAGAAGGAGAACAGACCTACCATCTGCAAGAGTCAGCAGATTCTGCACAGAGATGTGGAGAAGAAGTGTGCTTGTACAATCACAAATGAGGAGCCTGCTTGAAGAGAGAGACTGAGAGGAAAGAGAGTGAGAGGGAGAGAGAACTGAAGCCTAAAGCTGAGGGCATCAGACTGCAGGGGTAAACTTTTGTCCAGTTGAGTCTCAGTATACGGTCTGAGAGACAATTTCCTGATCAGAACTGAAGGGTTTGCAACAACCATCAAGTCAGTGATGGCTTGGAAGCCACTGTGCTAGGCACCACAGCTAGGTTATGGCCTGCAAAGGGAGTTGCCTTGGGGCTTCACAACAGTGAGCTACCAGAGGCCTGGAATCCATTCACACACCCAAAGAGCCCAGCTGCCCTGTGTGAGGCCAGATAGAGAGAGAGAGAGAGAGAGAGAGAGAGAGAGAGTGGTCAGTAGAAAAGAGCTGAGTGAGCTGTTGAAGGAAGGTCAGAGGACTGCAAGACAGAGTAGGCACATCCAAGCAGGACTGCAGCTAGAGACGGAGGCCTACCACCCTGAAGGTACCCATGAGTATTGCAGCAGGGCTTACAGGTCCTGCAACACATCTAACTTTTTGTTAGATAGGGTCACATTTTGGGGCTACTTGTAAATGGACTAGACCATCTTGCCAGGATTACAAATATTGTTCGTGTTTCTTTGTTGTTTAAGTGTGCCAGCACTGGCCAACTATAGTACTTGCAACTATGAATGCCCAGGTCCATCTTGAATATGAGTTCTTCTCAACAATGTTTCGCCTGGCTAAATAAAGATTGATTGATTGATGAGCGGGCATACAACGATCCATTACTTGGGTACTCAGGCTTCCTTGGAGCTTTTTATGACAGGAGTATTGCACAGTTAGTGTCATGTAGGGATTAGGGTAGTGGCCCAACAGTACAGCTGGACTGAACTTCGAGTTGGTTGGTTGATTGGGGGAGGGCTTTGTTAAGGCCAGATAGCCACCCGTTTATTATTGTTTGCTTGTTTAACCCTTTTCTTTCCCCTTGAACTTCATTCCTGATCCCCAGTAAAGCCCTTTGTTATTTGTTTGAAAATCCTGAATCATGTGCATGTTATCAGTGTGAGCATATTATTTACAATTCACAAAAGTGTTTACTTTTGCCAAATACTTTATTGCAGTGTATGGGAGGTGGGTGATCTCTGCCAATGTAAACACCGTGAGATGGTATTTTTCCCCAGAGGGTAGTACTAGTTTATTACCTATCCTACTCAGTCTTTTCCTGGGTGGAGGCACATGCAATCCCATAAGCAATGTGAATCATTGTTACTTCCCCACTGTTTAAGTAAATCAGCCTGCACTTCCTCTTAGTTTCTGACCTCTCCCCTCAGCCAGAAAAATCTAGCTTCCTTTTAGGACTCTTTATACATGGGACTCTGTCTTGTAATATTAGGGAATGTACTGTAGTTTGTTCCACCTGGTTGTATCAGACACCTGTATGTTGACTGATGCTTTTTATGTGGCGTGTACTCTGAATTTTCTGGCCCAAGGGATGTGTGAGCCTTTCACCTTGACTATCTTAACAGAAGTAAAGTTGTCCCAGACAGACATAAATTTGGAACGAAAATAGTTCAGTGCATCATCATCATTATCTGAGAATGCTGAGATGAGAGACCAGTCAGTATTTTAGAGGTCAGCCAACAGAGAGGGCAGGTTTAGTGACCTACATAAACAGAACTGGATGCCAGATACAGTACACTTACAGTAAAAGATTTGTAGGAGACCTTAAGCAAGATCATAGAAAAGGCCAAAAGTTTTGAGGAGTCTGCAGCAGTATCCAACTCTTGTTGCTGTAACCCCCCTTGTGGGTCACTCTGCCTTTAAGACTCCCTTGCTTGCTCAGACATCTAAGGTATATGGCACTAAGAATAGAGCTGACACTGTTGTGGCAGAGACTGAACTGGGAATCACTCAGTCTACCTACTGGCTGCTCAGATATGAGAGTGTACCCATACAGAACTGGGGAACATGACAATTTGCTCCCGACAACTCGCTCCTGTAAAACTCGCTCCCGACAGTTCGCTCATCCGTCATTACGATCCCACGTCAACCTGCCCCCTTCCAATTCACTCCCACCCTTGACTGCAAAACAAACATTGCACGGGAGATAAACATTGCAAACATTTCTATCAATTATTTTACTTTGTGCAGCAAGGGAGGCATGTTCTTTGGCACGTATTAAAACTTGAGTGGTGGTGTCCTGTGTTGCCGTAGCCGTCTGCTTAGTGATATTTACTGCTTTGACTTTTTCTACAGCACTGGGGTCTGGGGCATTGGTGTGCTGAGAAAACCTGTGAATTATTGTTAGGTTGTCATAACTCGTAGTGTGGATTCTGGCATTGCACCCCTTAGGTTTTTTCACCGCATGTTCACCTTGCCAAATCGACTTGCCTTCAAAGCCACGCTTGTGATGCACATATATGAAGTTATTTTCATCTACTAACTTTCGCTTCTGATGCTCAGAGATAACAAACTGGCCTGTCATTTTGGTGCTTACAGGGAAAAGGACAAGGAAGCAGGTGTTTGCAGATTGGTAGCTTTATAGGGATCACTGATTGCATAAAGCTGCCGATCTGGTAGATTACACTTAATTGGTCTGTCATTACAGTGGCTGATTGTAATAAGCTGCCAGAGCTTACAGTGGTTGACATCGTTATGACATCGTGCCGTGATGTGTCAATGTCAATGTCATGGAATTTTAATGGAGGCAGTGGAGTGAATGAATGAAAACTGCCGGGAGTGTGTTTGTAAGGGAGCAAGTTTGTAGTGGAGCAAGACTGTAAGGGAGCATATTGGGAGTGAAAATGTCAGGAGCGAATTGTTGGGAGCGGGTTGTTATGTACCCACAGAACTGGTTCAGGTTGAGATCTGGTGCTCAGACTGTGTATTTTGTGTAAATGAGGATTTTTATGGAAACTGTCTTTGGGACTACAAAAGCAGCACCCATCTTAACAGCCTTTGACATGCCCTGCCATGGTGATGGGGTTGAAGGGTGCTGAGCCCACCAATCAGGGATGTTTGCTAGCTCAGGGAGACACATATGCTCATGGACTGCAGGTGGACCTGATTAATTCAAGCACTTTTGTAGTGGCCAATCACCTGTCATGTAACAGACCTCCAGAACAGCCTGACCTGGTTAACAGCCTGAATGGGCAAATTAGGTTTGCTATCTTCCCTGTGAGGAACAGGGCTGAGCTGCCTCATGGTACATTTGTGGGCAATCTCAGGGTAGGTTCATTGTCCAGGCCAAGAGCTGTGCAGCTACAGACTGTGTATCTACAGAAGATGAGCCAAAAGGATCTGCAAGCAGGTTCCCTTCTCAGTTAAAAAGGAGGCACCCTCATGCTAGCCAGCACACCATCAACACTGGACATGACCAGGACAGAGCCAGAAAGAATGAAGTAAACTGCCACCCAAGACTGCTGCAGGATCCGTCAACAGAGATCATAGCTCTGTACCAGAGTACTATTACCTGAAAGGTCTGAATGCTTAGACGTTCAGGTCAGTGCAGATTTGGTGTGGTCTGATTGTCTGAAACATAGCTGCTCCTCCGGTTTGTGTCACCAGTACTAACACACTGTAACAGACTGAAAGATACTGAGCAAAAATGCAAGACTAATGTACAGGCTGCCTAACAGGGATTGCTGCTATCTGTGAAAGCAGAGCCCTGCCTAGTTAGGGAGTTCACTGTGCAACAAAACCATGACTAACACAGGGCTTGCCCCCACAACTAGTGAACAGTACATTAATTGGGAAATCATTTAAATGGATTTGGCTAGCCAGCAGATAAGTCACATATACTTCTGTTTGAGGTTCTGCCATTTTGTAGTTTCATGGCCATGTGGTTTGGGGTTTAACAGCAGTCACAGGTATTACTGCTCCTTAATTTAAAGCGCACCAATGCTGGATAGCCATGTGTGGCACCAAACAAACACAAAATTAGCATCTTCACCCTTGCTCGTTCACAATTATTTAACCACTTTTCTCATCAACGGCACTACAGGTTGTGGCACAAATCAGCTAAACAGAGAAGCAGCCTAGGCTGATTCAGTGGCGAGGTAACCCATAACTTTTTGGGATCACCCTAAAGGGCTTAAAGGTGAAACAAATGGGCACAAGTAAGGAGCAGGCAGTGCCTCTAGTACAGGAGAGTGACATCCATACTTTTTATTCGGCACTGTGGTGTGAAGGCAGGCTGTGTGAGGGTGGTGCCTTGCTGGGCATTTTTTAGTGACAGCCTAGGGAGTGTTTAATTTGGCTGCACCTGCGCAGAGTGTGTGAAGAGCAGCCACCATTATTGGACTGGACCCACACAGGGCAACCAGAAACCAACCCCTTGCAACCAACTTTTTCATATTGCCAACTAACCCCAATGTCCTCATTAAGATTTGCTGCCAATATAAAGCTGTCTTTAATGTTTTTATTCATTTGCCTTCTGCAATCTGTTTAGA
This sequence comes from Neoceratodus forsteri, assembly GCA_016271365.2. NCBI lineage: Eukaryota > Metazoa > Chordata > Ceratodontiformes > Ceratodontidae > Neoceratodus > Neoceratodus forsteri. The sequence goes on from JADMNL010000041.1 coordinate 1,731,907, forward strand.
ATTAGGTGCATGGTTATTGGGAACTGTACAGTCATTATGTGGGTCCATGGGTTGAATGGCTACAGCTGAGAGGTGGATAAGTAATGTATCCCAGGGGGTTCTTCCACTGTTTCACCAGGCCCACTATAACCTTTCTCTGCATGGAGGCACCACAATACTTTCTTCCTATTAATGGATATGAAGCCCCCTCACTTGTCAAGACCCTAGGAGCCATTGTGATATCTACAGTGACCTGGTAGCAAGTAAAGTTGTTGGAGCCTGCACCCTGAGGGTATCTGGAAGGGCACCCACCATACATTATAATTTACTATGTAATCCTGAGCTATTTTCCAATAATGTTACAGTCTGCAGCAAAATTCATGTTTTATGGGATATTGTAAAGAAGATTCCCCAGCAGTGGTCATATTTGTAAACAAACATGGTTCCTTCATGTCAATCATTCCAAAGTACTACAATTTAGTAGGTAATTCCATATGTGTTGCAAATTAGATCTAACTACATTTTCAGGAGGTTTGTGGCTAGCTTGTTTTTTTTTTTTATACTTTCTATTTTTCCTCCCACTCCCTCCAGCTCCGATATCCTTGGTAGCACCTAGGAGTCATCCCTCTACAAGCAGCCTTACCTGATCTGCCTCTGTCTTACACCCATAGAGCCTCAGTTTGGCCAGAAGGAATGAGTAGGGCCAAATACCCCAAACAGTCTTGGTATCGTCAGTTGAGGGGTACCAGGAAGGTGGCTGCACATCAAGGGCAAGCTCCGGTGCTTCATCTCCCTCGGAGCTGGAAGGCATTTCTCCTGTTCTGTTGGAAGTGGCCAGTGCCCCAAAGTCAAGGCATTTCCACTGATGTCTGCCACTCCCAGCCCTTCTCTCATGCTCTGATGCTTACTATGCCTCTGGTTTCTGCCAGAGGCCAGCCAAGTGCCAAGCAGAAGCCCCCCTCCCTCCCTTCCGGGAGAGGAGAGGAGAGCAGTCCTTCAGATGCTCAATTCTCTCCCCCACCAACACCTGCCTTTCTGGGCTCATTCCCAAGCCTGGATCACCAGCATGGTGCGAGGTGTGGCATCCAGTGCCTCAACTCTCAGTGACACCGGGCCAGGCTGCTAGCTTGGTTATAGGAATAAAATAATCCCTTAGAAAAAGGTCTCATAAGCTGTCCCAAAATGAATAGACCAGCTTGTTCTAATGTTTAAAGATGGACTGCCCACTGACTGTGCCTGCAGACAGACTTGCCTACACATTCCTTTTAATAATTAATGGTAGATTTGTCCACAAAACCACTTGGCATGTTTCTCTGGAGAATCTAGACAGTCAGCAATCTTAAGTTAATTAAGACTATGCTGCCAGAAGTAACATTTATTTACAAACATAGGCAAATCCTTAATGCCTACTACCCCGGGTTATTATTTAGATCCTGAAAGGAATGTTAGGACCTCTATTATCAGTATCTTCTGAATGGTCACAGTTGGAGCTATCCCTGACTGTGTCTGTCCACTGTTCTGCACACCTCGGTGAACCACATTAAATATTATAACCCATGGCACTGAAAGACCTCTTAAAACCAGTAGGCCATCACACATGAGTTTTGAAAAAATGGGCTCTCACACATTTTCAAGAGGAGAAATTTTTTTTGTAAATTATTTGATATTTAATAATATTTTATAAACTGGTAGATTTTTAAAATTTGAATATGAATATCAGTACATATTTTTTCTGTACTCTTCAAGAATGTAGAATCTTGCATCCTTTGGATACCAAATCCACAAACCTTTGGTTCATAGTCCCCCTACCTAAAGAACGCATGACACAACACTCTTAAAGAAGATAGAGATACCTCAGTGTCCATATTTACATATAGTGCAACTAGCATCACTCAGTACTCTGAAACAGTTCCGTGTCATCATATTGACAATGATGTTGTCAACATGCCCGACAGTCGGCATTGTTCCCATTGGAATTAAGTATCTTTTTTGTGGGGGGCTTTGCCCCTGCACCCCCATCTCTAGATAACCAACTCCAAGTTGGAGTTGGTTTGGGGTGGGGGCGCAACACCCAGAAAGAGAGCAGTGGTGCGAAGCAGGACCATCACAGCGACCTGGCGAGATTTGTTGCTATGGTGGTCTTCATTATCAAAATGTCATTGTTCTTATGGCATAATCTCTGAAACCATAGCAAAGGGTATCAGTATACAATGAAGAGGAGAAATGAAAGGCAGATATAGTAACTATCAAGGAGTAAATTCCTTTATTTAACAAAAGAAAAATCATAGCAGAAGATTAGATATCACTGAATGGAAAAAAACAGCTAAGTGTTTTATGGTACAGCTGTTTCCACAGAAGGCTCATACTCACTCCATGTCATTCAGATTGAGGCTGGCCAAGGTGGCGAGTGGAGGGACTGTGCCAATTAGCATTAATTGAGTCTTCAAGAGTCCTGGAGTGTGGGCCACTGGGGGTATGGGGGTGGAGAGTTCTGAATGGGTGGGACAGGGGTCTTTTGTGTGATTGGGGGGTGAGGGGATACAAGATGCCAGGGACTGATATATTAATACCAGGTGGGTGACTAGGGTTAATAGACACTAGAACCTAGGGATTGTTATATATTTATACCAGGAGGCTAATCAGGGGAGATGGTGGGGGTGGGGAAAATAGAGACCAGGAACTGTTACACATTAATATTGGGCAGGTGATTGGGAGGGCTGAGTGACACTAGACACCAGGAACTGTGCTATATTAATACTGGGTGGGTGATCGGGGGATGCTAGACACAAGGGGCTGTTATACTTTAATACTGGGCAGGTGATCCTGGGGTGGGGGGAGACTGGGCACCAGGGATTGTTTTATGCTAATACTGGATGGGTGATCACTCAATGGGGGGAACTGCTGGAGACAGATATTTTATGCATACATTGCCAGGCAGGTGCTTGGGGGAATCACTGGACACCAGGGCCAATATACTGGTAGCCCTGATAGTGCTGTGAGGAAAGGGTGCAAACTACGTTTGCTCCAAGCCTGTGAGGCCTTAATGGGATGTAAATGACCCTGTAGTTCATTGCTAGTGCTATGGGGTCATTTGCATAGGGATGTACATATATAGCTGATTGCTCCTTAGGGTCAATTGCCATCAATTTGCCCTACCCACCTGTTTGCTCCTGCAGGCTCCATTGCTTCTCTTGGCCACATTCCTCATGTGTCCAGTAAGGGGTTGTGATTTGTATGAGTAATCGGGATAGACCTGACTTTGATGGGTAATGTATTGGAACATGCCATTAGCACACACTATGTGCTTTGGGCATGTTTCAGTATACAGTAGACCAGTAGATTGCTCCTGGTACTAATTTGCACCTGGAGCAATAGTTTTGCACTTGCAAATAGGGATCTGTGAATGTCTAGCTCTGGTCTATAAAATCATATGTTGCTTTCAAAGAGAGCCACAAGGAGACACTTTAATTGTCTCTGATACTTTAGATACCTCACTAGCCTTTGCTTTTGCTGATGCACCTTTATGTTTGTTGTGTCCATGCCCAAGTCGCTACTATATAAGGGAATCTGTTTCATTGCGCTCATCTGTTAACAAAATGAATGAATGAATGAATGAATGAATGAATGAATGATGTTAACCCATTCTTACGTGTAGCACAATATTGCATCGGAACTATCCATTGCTTAACCTGACCCAATATGACTGCACAAGATAGAATGTGTTTGTGTTCAAAAATAGCTGAGAATACTAAAAAGCAAAAACCTAGAAACAGGCATATTACAAGGAGTGCTTCCATCAATTATTTCAAATTTTATAAAATACTAGAGCAGACATAAAATGCTAAAAAAAACTTGCAAAATAGGAGAATAGGGGTGATTTAAAATTAAATAAAAATATATAGATCAAAATTTTCACCATATCATGCACTGCTGCTTTAAATGGTTTTAAATTAATTTTGTTGACCTGAAAAGACACACTGAGCCAGGGCTCATTTTCTGGTGTGATGCCAGGGGATACATGATAGAGAACAGACCATAATATAGAACTGGCAAAACAGTTACACAATGATGCATAAAACAAAAAAATACAACCATATATAAATATATATACACATAAATAAATTGCAAATATAAATTGTGCAAAAACATTGCATGAGAATGAGAAAGTACAACTAACAAGTTAAGGATAGATCATTAGTAATGCCATACCTAGAGTACTGCACTCAGTTCTGGAGTTCTCACCTCAAAAAAGATAAGGAAAGTCTGGAGACAGTGGAGCACGGTGACAAAAATGATTCAGGGCCAACAGAGCAGTTCCAGTGAGGAGCGCTCCAAGGCCCTGAACATGTACTTCCTAGAGACCAGAAGGGAGAGGGGAGAGATGATAGAGACCTTCAAGTTCCTAAAAGGAATTAACAAAATGGACTGCAGCGGGAAACTATTCAGCTTGAATACTAGCTCACAGTCACATGAACATGAGTGGAAACTAGCATGAGGGAGGTTCAGGAGGGACATGGGGAAGTATTATTTTACAGAAAGGGTGGTAGAGTCATGGAACAGTCTACCTGCTGAAGTGGTATGTGCAAGAACCGTTGGTGATTTGAAGCATGGTTAGGACACAAAGAAGCATATAGTTCTTGCTCAAGGTGGCAGAATGTGGGAAGAGAATTTGGGAGGGGGGGGGATGAGGAGGACTAGGACCGTGGAAGGACAGTAGGTCCCAGGGCTAAACAGGGAACTCGGCTAGACTGGATGGGCCATGGCTTTTTTTCTGCCATCATTGTCTATGTTCCTATATACAGAGATACAAATTAAATATGAGCATTTAGTGTGCTGAATTAAAAACTGAGAAATAAATATTGGATACATATGTGTGTGTGTGTGTGTGTATATATATATATATATATATATATATATATATACACATAGTATATATATTAGAGAAAGAAAGATCAGTTATCCAATGAGTAAAGGTAATAGGATAAAGAGAGCGTGGGAGGGAGAAAGGAGTGCCTGGATGGAATAACCAAAAGCAGTAACAATAAAAAGGTCTAGTATGTCCTTTGGATAGATAGATAGATAGATGGATGGATGGATAGATAGATAGATAGATAGATAGATAGATAGATAGATAGATAGATAGATAGATAGATAGATAGATAGATAGTAGTGCAATAGCAACAAAGGAGAAAGGGAAGGGCACATACTAAGGTTGTCACTGAAGGGTGTAGGAGAGAGGGGAAGCAAAACAGATACAACTGAGTGTATACTGTACAACAGTCACCCAAGTGTGACAGGGGAATAGTAGGGCATGGGAGAGAACTGAAGACTGTGAAATAATTTGAGACAGGTTGATTCTGTCATAGGTACTTTCATTTATTTTTTTATATGTGACTTTTTTAAACTATAATTGCTAGTCCTTGAGTTTTTTTGCTCATATCGAGGTGGGTGTATGGGCCCTATGCAAAATTTACTGGAAAAACTATAAGTCAGATCCATGGCACTCATTCTTCAAGAATTATTTGAAAGAAAGAAGCATTAACAAAACAAAGAGTTGGGACCCAAAATAGACTCCCCTGTCAATGTGGAATGTACTTAAGGGATCGGAGATGCAATATTCCCTTACTAGCAAAACAAAACAAAACAAAAAAAACTATTTAAAGTGTTTTTTCAACACACCAGAAAACTTTTCAAAGTACAGTACAATACTTCTACATAATTCAACATATATTTCATGAATTTTCTTTGTTTTAAAACCCCATTGTTCTTTACGACTGAGAACACTTGCATGAAAACATAAGCTTTGTGCTTCAAACTTCATCTCATCCTCTTGGCTCTCCCTTCACTGAAGTCATGATTCTCTATTTGTGTCATCATAATCTGCCTCTATGGAGATGATTCTGATCTCATTACCAGAGGATTATAACCTTAGCAGGTGGTATAGCAGGAGGATGAGCTATAGTCTGAAACACAAACATTCTCTTTTTGTGTAAATAAACTCAGTAATAAAGAAAGAGGAACCATACATGCAGACAAATAATGAAATGTAAGAAGAATTGGGTCAGAATATTATATTTTAAAGCATTTTCCTAGACACTAGAAAATGCTATAAGAAATATTGTCTTTGTTTTTCCTAGTTATGTAACACCCGGGTTACCCTAGGGTTACTAGAACCCCTTCAGTATAGTGTAGGATGGTGTATAGCACTAAAAAAAGGTTGAATCCTCGTAGGGTTTCAACTACGCCCCCTTTGCCTGGCTGCTGATGTGTGCAGTGAGCTCCTTTGCATTTAGAACTCTCGCAGCTGCAGGAGACACACAGGGCTAGTTAGAGCTGAGTGTTCTAATCAGGAGTCTGAAGTCAGAGCTTGGAGAGTTCAGAGTGTTTGTAGGTTGGTCCTCTCACTTGAGTAGGCCAACTTCAGAGGGAGGACCCCTTTTGTTGTTTTCTCGCCCCTGAAGTGTCAGCAATCAGTTTGTGCACCGGCTCATGGTGAAGACCTTCTTTTTCAAGGCCCCTTGTGGGTGAATTTTTTCACATCTGTGTTAGATCACCTGGAGTTGGTATCAGTGAGAAACCTGCACTTCCTCAATTGTTGCCCAGAGCAGAGACTGTAAGTGTTTTACAACAAAAGCTATGGACTTCTAAATGTAAACTGTTTGGGATTCTATCATTCAGTTCAGTACTTCAAAAGCCCTTCAGCCTGGGTTTATGTGTAGCTACTGCTGTGACTTTCCAAGATTCTGTAGGTGGGTCTCTGGAAGAAGACCCCTACAGAATGTGGGAACTGTGTAGTTCAATTTGATTTTTTAACAAATGTCTTGTGGGCACAACAATGTTTTGTATACAAGATTCATTTGCTGTTCAAGTTTTGGGTTGGCTGGTGCCTTGCAAGGAGCCCAACAAGGTTCAGATGCAGGTTCTCCCTAGCAAAGGATGTGCTGTGTAGGATTGTCATCTGTGGCCACGATGTCCCTGAAGAATCCTGTTTTTCCTGTAATGTAATTTCAGAGAAAGTCTAGCTTTGGCCAGAGTTGAGCTGACCCCTCAATCCAGGTTGCAATGGGACCACACTGGTTACTATGGAAAGGGTCATGTGTTCAAATTAAGTGCTGTGGCAACAACCCCTATAAATGCACTGGAAAAAGTCCAGAGGTCCGTAAACAAAGGGAAGGATGTCCATTGGGAAATGTTCATGTGTAACAAGTCTCAATACTGCAAGAGAGTGTGTTCTGTGGAGTAATTTGTACCTGTCAAAAATCCTGGGGTCACCACTGGTTTCTGTTACCATCTGTGAGGAATAAAAGCCATGCAGTACAATCCCGTTCTTGTTTGTGGACATTCTATCTCTGTGTGACCTGTGTGCATTTGTGGGGCCCCCTCAGCCATAGTTGACAGACCATAGACCTGGTACTACTCTGTCAACCTGGGTTAAATAGAAATGTTGTTTTGTGGCCTTGCTCCCGATCTCTGAGATGCCCGAGCCAGGTGCCACACTAATGCCAGGGATAACACCTTTGCTTCCAATTGTAGTTGTTGCCTTGTCTATGTACAAAAAAGGTGGGTTGACATTACAAAATTTGGGGCTTGTTCTAGGATTTGGGAGAGAATACAGTTGCTCTGCAAGGGTATAGTTGTGGTCTTTTTGTCTGGTGGCAGTGTGCCCATCCAAATAACTGTTTTTATTTATTTATTTATTTATTGAAATTGTTTCACCAGGAAACGCACACTGAGCAAGAACTGCTCATCTCCCGGTGCGACCTGTGAGGAAAAGGTTGTAACCTGCTTTCAAAATTGCCAACTGTGTATGGACTACCTTGAACAGTGTGGACTGCATTGTGGGATTTGTGTGCCAAAACCTGCATGAAAGTCTGCTTGAAGTGCTTAAAAACTGTAAAAACTGTCAAAATTGCTAAGCTGCAGCGTGATTTTGTGGAAAATGTTTGTTTGCTGTTTAACTAAGTGCCCCCAGTGAACTTATAGGAGTACTTATGGAGAACAGTGTGGAATTTGCTGCACCAGTGTGACTTTCTATTCAAAAGACTGTAAAACTGATTTGTTGACTTGAGAGAGATAAAAAAGCCACTTGCTTTTTGAAACACCTTCTGCTGGACTGTGCATTTGCTCATGTTGGAGAGAGCGTTTGAGACAGAGGCCTAGTAGTTTGGATCATTTACAACTTTGTGGAATATCAGCAAAATCAGAAGATTTCTAGGCAACCCGTCGGGTGATCCTACAAAGAATCAAAGGGACATTCATTGTGGTTGTGAAATTCTGTGCGCTGCAGTATCGGTTACCGGTCGGGATTCTCCATTGCTTGAGTGCAACAGCCGTTGGCTACGCATAGGGCACAGTGAAGGAAAAGAGGATTTCAGAATCTGTAAGTACCAAAAAAGTATTTGTTTGGCAACAAAAAGTGTTTCTGGGCAGCTGAAGATGGATTAATAAAATCGTAAGTGAAACTGAACTAAAGTGAGCAAAGTGAGAATTTTTTGTGTGATGCAATGTAAATTGGGCACACCGTGCCAGAGCAGGGAATAAAGAAAAGAGTAGCAGTAGTAAACAATCCAGGCAGCAGGTTGAAGCAGTGTAAAAGTGCAGGTCACAGAAATGAAAAAAAAAATGTGCAGGTTGCAGAACAGAATTTTGAGCTGAGCAAGAGCAACAAGTAAGTCACTTTGTTGTGTATTTTGCAGTGTAGCAAGATGGCTAGTGGATCAGGGCAGTATCCCTTGCATGTGAAAACATGGATTGCTTAGAAAGAACAGGGACTTAGCAAGTTTGAGCAAGAGTTTGATTGTGTGGGAGCTCCCAAAGATGTAGAGCTACCTGGATATTCAGTCAGTGTCTGCATGGTCTGTATGAAGGTCGGACGGGACATAATAGTTATCCCACACAGCCAGAAATGCAGAAACAAGTTTGGCATGTGTACGGCAAGTGACCCTCCCAGAGAGACTGTCCGATGTGTCCGCTTGGCCCCCACTTGGACTTTGAGTGCAGAAACTACCCTTGAAACACAACAGATGCAGTGTGTGAGACAGGGCCTAAGGATTTCTGCCAGGAAGTCTTTGTGAGTTTAAATGAGCACAATGACTTTGTGAAAGTAAACAGTGTTCTCGCAGCCAAGGAAGAGGCTGTGTGGATCCCATCTGTTGCTTGTCAGGAAATGGTGGACCCATGGAAGGGAGGACCAAGTCCACATTTGCTGGGTGCAGATGAGGAACTGGAAGACCTCACTACCTGGGAGGACCATTTCTCCAGTTATAGCAAAGAGTAGGTGTTTGTGGGAGTTGAACCTGTGCCTGACTCCTGGGCAGCCTACATGGAAGAAGTTGAACCACTGGAGGGTGCAACCTGTGCACCTGAACTGGAGGAGTTCAGTGGTGAGACTGGGCCACTGGAAGTCTCGGAGCCCGAGTAGCCCTCAGCAGAGAGGGGCTGATGCGGGCTAGAGATAGAAACAGGAGTGGACTGTGATTTTCCTATTTGGAACCTAGAGGCTTGGCTGGTTCTATGTGATAATGGCAAAAGCCTAAAGGCGATCACAATTATCAAGAAGTCTGAGTGCCAAAAACATTTTCGGCACCTTGACACCCTGGCGCAGAGGAAAAAGGCACTGTGAACTTACTTTTTAATGTTTTCTGTGGGGGGGCTGTGCACTCCCACACACCCCCCTACTAAAGGATTCTCAACTCCAGGGAGGTGCATGTTGGGTGTGTGTGAAAACATCAAAAAATAAAAGGTTCAGGCCCCAGCACCAGGACCCAAACCCAGTACCACACCCGCTGCAGCCGTGGACCAACCCCTGATGCCATGATGCAGCTTGGCAGCCCACCGCAGCATCACCCCCTACAGCTCCTTCATTCCCTCCCAGACCATGCTTGGCATGCTCGCCCCCCCCCCCGCGCATACATATAGCAGCATCCTGTCACTATTTTCATCCACCCTGCATCTGGCCACCCTACCCTCCCATCACCATGAGGGATTCACTGTTGAACGGGTCGCAGTTATGGATGGCACCCTTCCCCATGCGCCCTCCTCAGGGATACTGGCTTGGCTGTCACAGACCTGGCCACCCCCAAGCCAGGCTGTGGGCAGGCACTTGCCAAAAAGTAGTAAAGAAGAGAGGGTCATCAAAAGAAAGGCTGAAAAGGTCGTTGGTTTGAAGTATCCCTACATGCCTCGCTGGATGTGGGAAACCATTGAGGCTCTCCGAGAAGACTGGCTAATGAAAGAAGCCAGGGCATCCACAAGCTGGTTTTGGTGTTGGAAGAATGAGGTTGGTCCAGCCTCAAGAGAAAAGTTTGTAAAGACAAGCTTAAGGTATGGAAGATGGGATTCACCCTCCATTTGGACTCCATCATTGTCACAGACAAAGAAGGCAATGAGATTGTCCATGCTGCCAAGATGACCCATCGTGATGGGACTACCATTTACTGCCCCCACCCCAGTGGTATTATGGGTTCTTGGACATTCCAGCTTGTGAAAAATATGTGACCATCAAAGATTGTAAGCCATGGTCGGTGGGTCACATGATCAGCAGTCAATTGGCCAAAGAAATCTGGAAAGTTGGTGTACATCATTCCCCCCCCCCCCCGGGAGAATGAGGGATGTCAGAGGCTGCAGTTTTCTCTTTTGTTCAGCAGATACAGAACCAGAGTCAAGGTCATGGAAGATTGGGTCCAAAGATTTTGTCTACAGCCAAGAGAGCCTGAAGGAGAGATCCTGATTGGTAACAGAGGTGATGCAGAAAGTCAGCCTGCAAATCTGAACTGGTAGGGCCAAGTTTCTCTTATTTCCTTTACACAACTGTCACCTAATGTCATGTGAATACCATCCTAGTCCCGTGGACTTGTGTTTCTGGACATTTTCCGGTGGGCTGCGACTCACTTACAAGAACTGTTTGGACTGGCTTTGCCACATTCCAGAGACATTCTTGGCCAGGAGTGCTTGCACTCTTGGACATTGCAACCTTAGATGGACAATTAAGGGTTCCCCTTCCCCAAACCTTTATGCATTATTTTGTACTTTTATACTGTTTTATAGAAAACCCTTTAAAATGTTTTTGGGATTGGAATGTATCTTGCTGTGTGAGAGGTTTTTGTTGCAGGTTTGTTGTTTTTCTCTTGCAGGTTTTCTTTTGCAGGTGGTCCTGGAAAAAGTAAAGAAGACGAAGATGAATTTAGGGCTCAGCCGGAGCTCTTGTGGGTTTTTAAAATGTTTTAACTAGGAAATGTCAGACATTTTGTTTTCAGGTGTAAAGTGTGTAGTATTGGGTTTGGGAAATGCATAGCAATGCCTTATGTATGTTTCTAATGCAATGTAAAGTGTGAAATGTGTAATAGTATATTTATTTATTTATTTATTTGCTCTTGTTATCCGGGTAAGAACACTAGACAACTAAGTGCCTATTTTCAGGTGCGACCTGGGAAATTACAAGGTACATACATGAACATCAGGCAAATACAAGTGGAGGATTACATTACATAGAATTAGCACAACAGGGACTTTACAAGCATCAGATTTCATCAGGCAAGTAGTAGTGAAGAGTTAATATAAAGTGACCAGAACACAGGGACATTGTAAGACAACAATACCAAAAACAGGTATTACAATACAGTATTAAACATTACAGTCGGTAGGAAGAAGTGCAATGTGAATTCATCGCTCCAGGCAGCAAGTTGTTAGGCTAGCGGTTAGAATAAGGAGGGGTCACAGTTGGGCTGGAGTGGGCCCAGTGCAAGAGAAAGGAGTACACAGTTATAGTGCTCACCCTGTTTTGCCGGTGGGCCTAAATGGTCCATTTTTATGTTGCTTGCACCCATGTGCAAGAAACATAGTGCCATCATCGGAGATTTCGGAGGTGTGTCACCTCCTCCTCCAATTCAGTCAGTGTGCTGGCAGGCACGGCCCCTGTAAGCCAATGCATTTTGGAGCTGTCTATGACACGCTCCAAAATGCAGTGGCATACAGTTGAAAGGGGGAGCTACGCTTGAGTGAGCAGCGATAAGAAGCTGCTCACGCGCAGCCCCCCACCCGCAGGCGCAGCGCGCCCCACACGCAGTGGCAGCCGACGGGTGCCCAATCCCCGCCGGCTGAGCTGCTTCATCTCCTCCCCCACAGTTGGTGCCACGCTGGGAGCCCACCCCAGCGCGGCAATCAGTCCTTTTGCCGACGGGCTGCTCAACTCACGGGCTGAATGCTCACCCCAAAGTCCTTGTGCCACGCTGGGAGCCCACCCCAGTGTGGCAAACGGTCCCACGATGTCTTTTTTTTTTTTTTGTACCTGTAAGATAAAACGGTTCCATGTGCGCTCTTCCCACCCTCCCACAACCCGCACCCACCCACTGGGCGCACTCCAGCCTCCCCACACCTCCCTCACCCCATACTTATCTCCGGACTCTGGCGCAATGATCTTCGGTGGACCGGGAACACGTCTGCACTCTTCAAAGCTGACCGCGAACTGAGGAAATGCCGGTAAGCTGTATAATGGGCTAGATAGGGGTTTCAACTTTATTGCATATCTCAGCCATTTTTGGGAATTTTTGCACCAAATTTTCAACATGGGGTTTTTGGGACCCCTTCTCATGAATGATGTCACTGTCATGGCGTTATTAGGGCCCGAAGGGTGATTTCGCGCAGTGACTGTGCAGTGACTGCGAAATCACCCTTCAGGCCTGAATATCGCCATGACAGTAACAGCATTCATGAGAAGGGGGCCCAAAACCCCCATGTTGAAAATTTGGTGCCAAAATTCCAAAAACTGACTGTTTTACGAGCGTGCGTTGCGCAGTTCCTACGCAGGCTCGTAAGTTCGCGAAATTTCAATATTTTCACTCCAGATTTTCAACATTGCCATTTTACCACACCTTCTTATGAGTAGTACAGCTGTCATTTTTCAATCTCACCCAAAATGTGTTTCTGCCCATATAGCGCACAATGGCGCAGTCACAGTCGAACTCAGTGTATAAGGGACACATTAAGAAAATCACAGTGTCACTGTTCATGAGCAGAGATCTTAAAATGGCAATGTTGAAAATTTGGTGAAAGAATTCCTAAAATGACTGTTTTATGAAAGGTGCATTGCACAGTTCCTAATGAGACGTATCAGAGGGTTTGCGAATTTTTATATTTCCACTCCAGATTTTTCAACATTGCCATTTTACCACACCTCCTTATCAGCAGTTCAGCTGTCATTTTCACATCCTGCCCAAAGCGTGTTTCCGCCCATGTAGCGCATACACGCAGTCGGTGTGCAAACTCAATGTATGGGACACATTAACAAAATCACAGTGACACTGTTCATGACCAGAGGTCTTAAATGCTATGTTGAAAATTTGGTGAAAAAATCCTGAAAATGACTGTTTTACGGTGTCGTGCGGTTCTCATGGCCTAAATGAGATATAAAAATTTTCAATATTCACCTCAATGACTTCCAAATAACTAAACAGCACATAGAAGCAAGCAACATTTGGCATTGACAAATGCTTGTTATATATGCTGTGAGAACAGGAGGAGTATGAGCACAGTTGTGCTCTGCCCAAGTCGTAGTGTTTAGGTAGCATCTCAGTTAGTTGGGGCATCTCAGGCTGAGAGGGTTTGTCTAGTGCAGAGACAGGCAGCAGCCATTTTGAGAAAACCCCAGAGGGAGGCATTAAAGCTCTGGTGCGAGGGAGAGGAGCTAGTGCCAGTTGAAAGAGCGTTCCAAACCCTGGGTGCATACGCAGCGAAGGCTCGGTCACTCATTTATGTTCGGGTTTTAGGTACCAGGAGGGCATGGGAGCTGCTGGATCGCAGGTTGTAGGAGGGTGTAGCAAGAACAAGGGTCTCAGCAAGGTTTTGAGGGGTGGCAGTTCTGACAATATTGTCAATGAAGTTGCCACAACATAAGAGCGGTGAGTTTCCGGTGGGAGCCACTCAAGCCGGGTGTAAAGCTCACAGCGGTGAGTGAGGCAGTGGGCTGAGAGCGCAAAATGGCATATGTTGTTGTACGCTGAGTCCCACTTTACTAGACTAGTTTTTGCAACGTGGGCAAAGGTGATTAGTCCGTAGCAAAGCATGGGTAGGAGGACTCCCCTGGCTAGAGCAAGACAGGCAACTGGAGTTAGACAGCTTTTTGCTCTGTAAGCCTGACCCAGCTTGCAGTTTGAGGCCTTGCATGTATTTCATATGTGCAGGTTCATATCCAGCTGCGGGTCAAGGGTCACCCCCAGGTACTTGACCGGGCCTGCGACAATCAGCGGTGACCCATCAGCCCCGGAGATCTGTAGTGAATCCGGGGCGGCATTTAACTTGGCTGCTGAGCCAAATAGCATGGCCTGCATCTTCTGTAGGTTAATAACAAGTTTATGGCCTTGCAACCACAGGCTGCCCCTTGGGTAGTATAGTAGTTAGATAGCTTTTCTCTAGTGGGCTAGAGGATAGATAGATAGATAGATAGATAGATAGATAGATAGATAGATAGATAGATAGATAGATAGATAGATAGATAGATAGGCTGGTGGCCCTCATCCGAATAGGGGCAACAAGTCCTGTCTTGTCAGCGAGTGCTTCAGGATCTTCTTTTGGTACACCATGGAATGGGTCTTCCATAGCTAGTTTGTCAGATAAGGCTGAAGATGCTTCAGCATGGCTCTGAGTCCTCTACAGTGACCTGCCTATGCTGGTCATACATAGAGAAGGGGTGTTCAATCCTTCTCGTAGGGTACCCAGGGGTGGAACAGCTTGTGTTGCAGTCCAAGGTACTTGCTGTGGAAAGCAAGGTTGGCTGGTGGTGGTGAGTATAACACCTGGGTTCCCCTGGGATTACTAGAACCACTTCAGTATTGTATAGGAAGGTGGGCAGCACCAAAAATGATTGAATCCATGTAGGGTTTCAAATAAGCCCCCTTTGCCTGGTTGCTGCTGTGTGGAGTGAGGTCATTTGCATTTAGAACTCTCACAGCTACATGAGCAACACAGGGCTAGTTGGAGCTAAATGTTCTATTCAGGAGCCTGAAGTCAGAGCTTGGAGAGTTCAAAGTGTTTGTAGGTTGGTTCTCTGCCTTGAGCAGGCCAACTTCAGAGGGAGGACCCCTCTTGTTGTTTTATCACCCCTGAAGTGTTAGCAATCGGTCTGTGCACCAGCTCGTGGTGGAGACCTTCTTTTTCAAGGCCCCTCAGGGGTGGGCTGAATTTCTTCATATCCGTGTGAGATTATCTGGAGTTGGTATCACTGAGTAACCTGTATGGGGCAACCCACTCATCATGTCACTTTCTCAATTAGAGACTGAGAGTTTTACAACAAAAGCTATGGACTTCTAAATGTAAATTGTTTGGGATTCTGTCATTCAGTTCAGTACTTCAAAAGCCCTTCAGCCTGGGGTTATGTGTAGCTACTGCTGTGATTTTCCAAGTTGCTGTGGGCTGGTCTCTGGAGGAAGACCCCTACAGAATGTGGGAACTGTGTAGTTCAATGTGATGTTTAACAAATGACTTGACACAACAATGCTTAGTATACAAGATTCATTTGCTGTTCAAGTTTTGGGTTGGCTGGTGCCTTGCAAGGAGCCAAACAAGGTTCAGTTGCAGGTTCTTGGAACCCTAGCACAGTATGTGCTGTGTAGTATTATCTTCTATGGCCACAGTGTGCCTGTAGAATCCTGTTTTTCCTGTACTGTAATGGCAGAGAGAGTCAAACTTTGGCCTGAGTTGAGCTGACCCCTCAATCCAGGATGCAAAGGGAGCTAAATAGTTACTATGGAAAGGGTCATGTGTTTGAATTAAGTGGTGGGGCAACAACACCTATAAATGCACTGGAAATAGTCCAGAGGTCCCTAAACAAAGGGATGGATGTCCATTGGGAAATGTTCTTGTGTAACAAGTCCCAATACTGCAAGAGAGACTGTTCTGTGGAGTAATTTATACCTGTCAAAAAGCCTGGGAGGCACCACCAATTAATGTTACCATCTGTCAGGAATAAAAGCCATACAGTACAAGCCCTTTCCTGTTTATGGACATTCCATCTCTGTGTGACCTGTGTGCATTCTTGGCCCCCTCAGACTTAGTTGGCACACCATAGACCTGGTGCTACTCTCTCGACCTGGGTTAAATAGAAATGTTGTTTTGTGCCCTTCCCCCTAACCTCTGAGATGCCCGAGCCAGGTGTCACCCTAATGTCAGGATTAACACCTTTTCTTCCAATTGTGGTTGTTGCCTTGTCTGTGTACAAAGAAGGGGGGTTGGTGTTACAGTTATAATTGCTAAATGCTTGAACAGATGTGTGTTGTGGTTACCAGGCTTGTACTACAAATTGATATAAAAGTTGTTCCCTGGGGAGATTATAAGGTTCTACCTGATCCTAAGCAGGTAACCATACTCATCCTCCCTAAGGTCATTTATTGAATGCTTGAAGCATTCAGCCTTGGTGATGATGATTTAAAGAGCTACTGACACCTCAAAGAAAACTTTAAGTATCATAATAATTAGGTACAATTCTGCCTGTATTCCCTTTTTAATTTTATGTATCTCTCCTCCCCATTATTTATTACTAAGGAAATGTGCATAAATACATGATCTTTATCCCTTAGAGTTTCTTTAGAGTCCATCTGCCTCTATAGCTTACTCCCTACTTCAAGTCATAATCCTATGTTGTGACATCACAATCTGTTGCCATGGGAGTAACTGCGATATCACAAGGAGTGCTCTGTGACTTCAGGTAGGGAGAAAGCAGCACAAATAGACAAACTTTTCAGGAGCAAAGATCCTGTTTTCATACAGATGACCTCAGTAATAAATAATGGGGAGGAGGAGGAATACCGCACTAATGAGAAATACAAGCTGGACTACTGTATGTCTAAATATTAGGTTTTGTTAAAGTTCTCCTGAACATGTCACCAGCTCTTTAAATTGCTGGAGTCAGAAAAGAAGACTGTTGACTGCCTTGGCAAAAATTGTCACTGACTCTTTTTCAGTACTGGGCCAGTGTCTTTGGTAGTTACTTCTATATTGACTGTCTATTCACTATTAAGAACCACATACTGTTTCTATTCAGTAGTATTTATATCCACATCATAACAAATTATTCAGTGCTTACATGGATTGGAAATGAAGCTGTATACCACATTACATCAAATTTGTCAGTGTTTACATGGACTGGAAATGAAGCACATAGATGTTTTATCGGGCAAACACCAAATGCAGTGAAGATATCACTATCCGAATATTTCTGAAAACCAATAAACTGTGTTGCACTTATAGGTGATAAGAAATTTGTTTTAAATTGCTTTCATGTCTTCTTTTTAGTATGCATCCTATAGTCTGATTTGTGACAACATTTTTTGTTTAGTTAATAAACTAATTTGTTAAATATTGCTTTTGGAATTTTGGTCTCTCTCTCTCTCTCTCTCTCTCTCTCTCTCTCTCTCTCTCTCTCTCTCTCTCTCTCTCTCTCTCTCTCTCCTCCCTCCCCGCACTTTCAGTGACATTGGTTACTGTACATCAGTATGGGCCACTCCAATGAAGAGCACAGAATGGTGTAACTGATGTCCTGGCATGTTATGTAAATGGGGAAACAAAGAGTTGTCATTGCTGGGGAGAGTGCCACAATAATGATTTGAGTGTACTGCTAAACTAGAGTGTTAATTTCTCAAAAAAAGGTAAGTTGCATGACTAAACATGGAACAAGAAATGGAAACAGGACATTTACCAGTATGCACATCATTTCCCATCATCTTTAAATACAAAACAGATAAATGAATTGGATGTAGTGTTACACAAACTGTAAAGTCTTGACTCTATATAAGAGTCTTGGTTTGCTGTGAAAGAATAAAAGTGCTGTAGAGCATCTGACGTTGAAGGGGATAATCACCAAAATTAGCTTTTTTGGCAAATTAGAGTATTCAAACTGCCAAGTAGTTTTCCATGACAACCCTGTTCATTTATGTGTACTGAGTAGCAAAGTCATAATAGTAATGCTAATCAGTTTGAAAATGCATAATTGAGTGCCTGCCTTTTTGAGGTTCAAGCAAGTTATTTTTCAGTTGCAATTATTATTTAAAAAAAATGATAGCATTAAAGGGATATTGTAGAACCGGATATTGTGAGTGCTCTATTTATTATTGGGTTGAAGGTGATAATACCTAAAGCATGTTATTCAGTAGAGCCGGATATTGTGAGTGTTCTATTTATTATTGGATTTTAGGTGATAATATACAAAGCATGTTATTCATTTCTAGTACATTTAAAAAAAATGCTCAGAAACTGTACAGTACCAAAATCAGTACCAGAAGAATAAGACATTCTTTTCATTTGTTAAAACATCTATATAGGATTCTGAGTTATGTTAAAGTTTTAGAAAAAGAAACCCACAGGTTTAAAACTCAAATACAGAGTTGAATTCTATGTTTTAGATTATGGTAGACCCTCATAGTAATTCAAATAGGGCCCAAAGTGACCCAGCAGTGGTTGACAGTGTCTTGTTATTGTTTGCTACAGTTTAGCTGACATATCACTTCAGTAGCAGACTCATATGCCTGACTGATACTGAATTTTCACAGACCTTCACCATCCCTTCTAAATTAGGTAGCCATCTATTAAAAGACAAAACTATAACTAGTGAAAAAGGATGAAAACTAATAAATAATTATTTAAAAAATAGGTAACCATCTATCAACAGCAATCATCTGAGTTTGACTTTGTGCTTATGCCACATGTGAAATTGCTTTAGTGGGTTCAGTTTATCTTCTATTATAAAATGGGTAAGAGAAATACTGTACTGTGATTGGTGGAATCTAGTCACATGACTGTGCTGTTATCCCAGCACAACAGCAAAGGTCAGAAATGCTTAACTTTCTGAACCTCACTGATTGGTCCTAAAATAAAAAAATCTAGGAAGCCATTTTTTAATCACAATAAGGCATTCCATGGTGTGCATAACTGAGGGATAACGGCACTTCTCAAGTCCCGAGTAGGGATGTTACAAAGTAAAAGTTCTCAGGTGAAGTGTTAAAAATCTGCACTTTGCAAAGCTTGGCGAAGCTTCCCGACACCTGGGAAAGTTCGACTTCACCCAAATCACAACGTTTTTGCAGGGAAATGTGGAATTTCGTCCTCAAAGTGTGGAATTTGTGGGTGAAATTCTGCACTTTGAAATGAGCAAATTTCACGAATTTTGCAAATTCGCACTTCGCAAAGTCTGTGAAATTAGTGAATTACTTCACCGAGCAAATTTTAGGGACTTCACCAATCTCTATTCCTGACGTGTGCCATTGTCCCACAGTAACTCACAGCCTGTCATGCCTTACTGCTTAAATGTACAATGGGCCTCATCATACAAGCTTTACATAGCACGGTTGGCAATCATAGTATAAAGGGGGTCCTGGACTTAATGTGCAGGAGGACTATAATACCTTGAACCATTACCCATGCATTGTTTGTACTTCCTGATCATGTCTGTATCTCAGTCTCACCTCTTTTGATCAGTTCCCCACAGCCTGAATTCTTGTAAGAGTTTGTTAGACCTGTTTCTGATCAGGCAAACTGAAGCAATCATGGTGTTTTCACAGAACTGAGAACTGGGATAAACTAAGGACTTGCTCTGAATGCATGCCTATTTCATTCCATGAGAATAGGGCTCAATGCTAACTGGTAGAGCAGTATGGCAAGGCCATCTGCACATTTGGTCACATTGTCCTACCCAATGAATAAAATAATTTGTTTGGTTTCCAGTGCCATCAATCCCTAACTTTGGAATTTATATTTCAAATTTAGAATATTAAACATGTCTAAAATACCCTACTCGGTACTGCAAGACTGAGTCCATTTCTAGCAATTTGAAGGGACACTATGAACCCCTTAGGCCACAAAGTTTCCCTTTTTAAAAAAACACATATTTTGATTGTTCACTTTCTGCAGAGACTGATGATGTACCTGGTATTTTAATTCTGAGTCCTTTTATCTTTTAAAAGGTGAAAAAAACAGTCTGCCCACCATACTGGTGTTGCCACACAAGAAACATGTGTGTTTACATTCCTTGATCATCTCCCACTTCATCTTTCCTGGACTTGTGAACTCCCCTACACAGTTAAGTCAATTGTGATGTAGTGGGAGGAGAAGATGTTATTGCATCATAAGTGGCTACACTGCTTGGAGTTCTTCCTAATGTCCAGAAAGCAGGCAAAAAGAGTAGACCATAGAGAGCAAGGATTTGAAGCAAAACATGGCTTGATCTAATTATGCCATTAGCATGCATTTCAATTTCACTAAGAAAGGAGGCATATTTGCCAGCACATTGGCACAGCAGTAGAATTTCTGCTTGCGATGCCGGTGACCTGGGTTCGGGAATGGATCTGGGTCATCGGAGGGCTGGCCGGGGGAGAAGGATCAAGCGTCCCTGGACTGCTCTCCTTCTCTGGGGAAGGGGGGACCGAGTGTTTGGTGCAGTGGTGACACCCGGCAGAAGCTGGGTACAACACTACGCACCGACGAAAATTAGAATCCAGGGGTGGGGTGGACGCAGGTCATCATTGCATGTCCCTGCCCCTGCTTACAGGGGCCAAAAACAGGTGGGGCCTGCATCTCTATGAAGCCCTCCCTGGGCTTCAATTAGCCTTTGTCGCCGGCTCTCCCAACAAGTTACTATTACCACGGGCTGGTTAAGCAGGGGACCAGTCCCGCAGCCCCACCCTCTGGTGGGGAAGCCGGTGGGGTCACAGGGAGAGTGACGACAAGGACGGCAGGTGGAAGTCCGGGGGTCGTGACCAGGGCAGAATCTGACGGAGGCCCTGCCAAGAAAAGCATAGTAAAAAAAATAAAAAAGAAAGGAAGCAGATAAAACAACCAGCAACATCAATGAATTTTAGAGAAGGTATGCAATCATAAATGGAGTTGTTTTACTAGAAATAATATGGTGCAAAAAATGTTGACAGTATCGCTTTACATTGTTCCTTATTCAATCTATTTAGTAAACAGTGTTAAAATATAAAAAGTAACTGTCTGAAGGCCAGATGAATATAATGTAAAGTCCAAAAAGAATACACTACAGTACAGTTTAAGAAATATAGAATTTTAGATAACACATTCAAGCTTACTGAAGAGAACTTACCTCCTTCCTCCCCAGCAAAGTCCATTGCAACTACTTGTAGCTTGTACTGTTTAGCAATATGACTCTTTAAACCTCTGTCTTGCAGAGTAATTATTCCTGTTTCAGGGTCAATGTTAAACATGGAGTGATGGGGCAAATTTGGTTCCTGACTCAAAATCTTGAAGATAATTTTTGAATTGTCGGTGTTGGGCTCATCAGCATCTTCAGCCTGTACTCTGACAAGCTCTGTACCTGTGAAAATTAAAAAGGTACAGTACCGAGGAAATCAATAAACCCATGAGCTATATCAGTAATACAGAATTAAACTCAGGCTGTGTAAGTACTGTGCAGAGGAGTATCAAATGCAGAACCTAGTACTAAATTTATATCCAAATGAGCGGTCACAATCTTAACAGGAAGGCAAGGTTTTTAGGGCAGACTAGGTGGGCCAACAGGTCCTTTTCTGCCACCAACCTCTATGTTTCTATGTTAACAAACACTGCATCTGTTTAAAACCCCAAGCTACAGCCTGGTTTATACTCTGTAAGCCTCAGTATTTCAGCACAACTGTATGCTAAGCTTTCTTCAAAAATCTATCTCTTGAGTAGCTAAAGGAACATCTCCTATATCCCATTTTCAACTTATGAAGCATTTCTTCTTTTCATGTGCACATTTAATTTGTAGTGTATTTTAAACAGCAGCTTAATTTTTTCACCGGAGACGGCCATTTGGTTCTTTTGAGACATGCAGGATATCCGTGAGGTTCATTTAAGACATGCAGGACAGCTGTGAGGTTCATTTAAAGACATGCAGGACAGCTGTGAGGTCCATTTAAAGACATGCAGGACAGCTGTGAGGTCCATTTAAAGACATGCAGGACAGCTGTGAGGTTCATTTAAGACGTGCAGGATATCTGTGAGGTTCATTTAAGACATGCAGGATAGCTGTGAGACTCATTTAAGACATGCAGGACAGCTATGAGGTTCATTTAAGACATGCAGGACAGCTGTGAGGGCCATTTAAGACATGTAGGACAGCTGTGAGGTTCATTTAAGATGTGCAGGATACCTGTGAGGTTCATTTAAGACATGCAGGATGGCTGTGAGGCTCATTTAAGACATGCATCTTTGACAGCTGCTTCAACATGCTTACACTCCATTGTCATTTCAGTCAGACTGCTGGAAGTGAGCAGTTGGGTGAGAGGAGTGAGTGTTAGCTTTGTATGGAGACAGGAGAGCAGAGTGAGGGAATGACGGTCAGATATCCAGTGGAAGACTGATCAGTAAGTGGCTGCTGCTGCTGTTCACAGTGCTGAACTAGGCCCCTACTGTATCTTAGAAATAAATGGAATTTAGAACAGTTGCAAACATAGATTCCCACACATGAAGACCTCTTGGCTCTATCACATGCTGAAGATGCTAGCATTTACTTCTATGGAACAAAAAAAGAAACATTTTCTAATGTACAACATATATCAAATCTGATATTATTGAATGAACAGAATACTTTTGGGGCAGAGTATTGCCTCCAAATGTCTGAAATTCTGAAGTTTTGTTAGATACCGTGCCGAAAACGTCACCGTTTCCATATTTTCATTCAGAAAAGTATGCAACTTATCATCACTATTCAATGTGTTAAATGTAGTATCTTTCTGGGAGAATTCTGTAAAATAGTTGTTTTTCATATTTGTGTGCTTGGCACAATTCAGATGAAAATACATTTCATTTCCACATGGCACTGGCTACGTAGCATATTTTCTGTTTCTTTTTCTGTCTACCTGTTTCAGTTTTTAGCTTGTGGTCTCTGACTTTGTGTTTTCTCATTATTTATCTTAGTTGTACATTTTTAATATTTTCTATGTCTGCAGACTGAAATTTCTGTTCAGTAATCTATAGCATTTTAATTTATTGTGCATTTTGATCTTGGTGAGACAGGGCATAATACATGATTTTTTTGAATCTTTGAAATAGAATTCATCAGTTCATTTTCTGAATTACTATTCTGTATCTGGACATTAATATTTAAGGGTTAATATGATAGTGGATTCACTATAAAAGGCAATAATCCAGTTCCAGAATGAAGTACAAGGCTGAAGACTGAGTACTTCATTTCCATGAGACAATCAGATTACTGCCTAGGATAATGAATCCACTATCATAGTATTGCTATTATGCTTCATGTTTAAAAAAAAAAAAATAATTTTTGTAGTTTTTCAACACCCCTCCCAATCTAGAATGCAAGGTAACATGATGATGTCACTAGTGCCAATGGCTGTTGTGATATCACTACTGTCATTATATTCAGAATAAAATAACGGTTGTGAGTTTGCTGTGGGACAGACTGTCTGTAATGCTGCCTTCTGGTTGGAGCACACCTCCCAACTGCTATGAATTTTGCACAGAGCTATGATTTAAAATGGAAGGAGCAGAATGTATGGAAGGGCGTGAGCACTCCAGAGCTGAGGGAACTGGAAAAGCAAGGTAGCTTGACCAGCAAAGTATTTCATTAGAGGGACAGCAAGAGACTGACAGTCAGAGTTGTGAAAAAAGTAAGAGGTAGCCGGGGTAAAGAGAGGAGAGAGGCACGGTAAGAGGATAGGGTACCATACTAGAATTTGGAGACAAAGGAAGCCCATTGGGCAAGGTGCCTGACATCAAGGGATGTGAGGCTAGGGGGAGAGAGAGATGTACAAAGAACAGTGGTGAGTGTGCAAGGGACTGTCAAGGGCAAATAGACAAAAGGAGTGAAAAGAGGGGTCCAGTCTGGCTAAGGTGGACTTTGGAGCAGTGCTACAAATGGTGTCACCATAGTCAACAATGGGGCATATCATCGAGAGAATGTGACAGGAAGCAGGATGTTCCTCGTATTCCTGTAAAGTGCATCAAGTTTAGTGTTGGGCTTTTGGTGGATTGTATCCACATGAAAAGAAAAGTCTAGGTGATGGTCCAGCCAGACCCCAAGGTACTTGAAGGAGGAGACATCTTTAATCACTACACCATCAAGGGTATGGAAGTAGGGAAGAGGGGTGAGTATAGCAAACCTATGCCTACTTCCAAATGTCATGGAGACCATTTGCATAGCATTGAGGGACAGCTGATATTAAAGTCCAGTTGGAGCTTGGCCATGATGTTAGTGTAGTAGAGCTTGATGTAAAAAGTACCATGTCACCTGCATACATGTGAATGGATGCAGACGAGCAAGCAGTGGGAAGGTCATTTATAAAAATGGAAAAAAAAATTGGGCCAGAGACAGGCACTTGGGGGATGCCTGAGCAGATGGGGAACGAGATGGAGAGGGAATCTGCAATTTGGACAGCTGGGGACCTCCCCTCATGCTAGGAGGGGAACCACCCAACTGAGGAGGTGGAGAGTCCTACTGCTTTAGACTTGTTCAGGAAAATGGGGTAGGCAACAGTGCTGAAGGCTTTGGCCAAGTCAACAAAGATGGTGGAGATGACCTGGCTCTGATCCATGCCAGACTGCATAGATCCGGTGAGCCAAAGGAGGGGGGTGGAGATGGAGTGGAACTTGTTGAGGCCAGGCTGAAAAGGAGAGAAACAGGGGGAAGTGTCAGGCAAATGGGAGAGTTGGGAGGGAACATGATGTTCCTGGGGTTTAGCCAAAGATAGGAGGAGGGAGATAGGACAGTAGTTTCCAAGGGAAGAGGTATTGCCCCCTTTGAAATGGTGGATGATTATGGCAAACTTCCATGAATTGGGGATGGAGGATAAGGAGAGGTTAAGGAAGTAGATGATAGGAAGGGCAATAGCATGAGTAGAGAGATACAGGAGTTTGAGGTCAATTCCATCAGGGCTCACACCCTTATGGGGGTTTAGAGCCAAGAGGGCTATGGTTGAAGATAAGGAAAAAAGGGAGGAGGGTACAGGAGAAGAGTGAGAGGAGTGGAAAGAAGAAAGAGAGAAAGGAGTGGGCACAGGAGGTGAACATCGACATCAAGTGTTTCAAACTCACAGTGCAAGTAGAACAATGTTCTGAAGAAGGAATTTTTCCTGAATCTCAGCACAACATTAATTGAAGTGGGTGGGGTTTCAACAAGTTGGCAGAGCCAGAGGTTTGGGGCTGTAGACGCTTTTGTTTATTAAAATTAACTACTAGCAACCTTTATCACAGTTTTACAGTGCTGATTCAATGTCTACTTTAGTGTCTGAAAGATTATGTGAGTTTTGGTGGTCAGCACTTTTACAGCTGTCCTTGAAGCCAACCTGGATCTGGGAAATCATGCTGACTTTTAATTACTGTGGCTCACCACTGTTTGGAGCATATCTGGGCTTAGCTACTTGTAACCTTTTCTAATTGCAGCCATGACAACTCCTCCGATGGGACATATAAGCTCTAGCTACATGGTTGTGCCTGCACTGTGATTTTAAAACACTTTGCTGATGCTATTATTTGATTGATGCATGTGCTCGCTGTTTTATGTTTCCTTGGATGAATAAAAACTTTTGAATTTCTGCTAGAAGCCTCTGATTCCAGTAGGCTTTGTTCTTCTTAAACAGGGCAAGACCATGGTCTGCATTTCACCCCCCTACCCCCGGCCAACGTTGTCCTACATGTAGACATTAGTTCAATAGTTTAGGCTCCTCTTTACAGTATGTGGTTTCACCACCAGAGCTGGCTTCACTGAAAATTTCTACTTGTAATATTGTCAATAGCCTCCTTGCTGCTTGATGAGCTCTGATCCTCCCTCTGGATTGAAGCAGACTGACAATGACCCATGCTCAGTCCCCTCATACTTGACTGACTTTGTTGCCTTCAGCCTTGATGCACACTCATCAGGCATAGGTTGCCCAAAACTTTGGTTCCACTTGACTCAACATTGCTGCCTATATTGGCACCCTCTCCATCTGAAAAGAGTCCTGATGTTTGAGCCCTTTTTGGGATTTTCGATAACAAATTACCTCTGCTATGGTCACCTTGCTAGGATGTTTAAAGTGGAGCTCCACCTCTGCTGGAATGACTCCAGATCCTGCCAGACTTGCCTGTTTTTTCCTTTAGACTGCTACACTCTGATTTCACTGCAACACTCAAGATGTGGAGGGAATTACAGACTACTCCATAGTCCTTTAAATTGTGGGGAGGGGGGGCTACACACTGTCTACATTAACTTTATGATAATATAGGCAGTGTGTATATTACTTTTAGGGTAAAAAGCAAATTTAGGGCTTTATTTTATTATAAAACTAATCTTGTGCTATATACCAACATATGAACAGCATATGAATGCCATATGAATATACGTACTCTATAGGAACAGAAAGGAATCATGTCAAAAACAATTCTGCAGTTGGACTCCTTTCTTGCTGAGAACTTTTCCAAATGCTGTGATTACAGTGCGCTTTACAGCCTGCATGCTAAAAAGACCCTTTCCTACTGATGACTGAATAATTTACTGAGTCTGTTTCTTCCTCAGTCCACCCCGGTTTTCAGTTCTCATAATTTTATTTATTGACTTGAAAATCATTACAAAATAAAACATCTGTAGGATGCAAGATTCCTTTCCAAGCGTGTAACTCACAGTGGTGTAATAAGAACTCTAGGATGTGCTATGAGTCCACATCTATCTTTTGGTGGTCGGACAAATCTTTCAACCCATTCTGAAAGCAACTTCCCCATATACAGAAGAGTTAAGGTTTAGCCCAAAAAATGATCCAAGCAAACATTCTTAAATTATCCACTGTATACCCCCAAGCCCAGATACCATAATTTCAGCATAGTTTGGCCAAAATGAGTAATGGCTTAACTGAACAGATCAAAAAGATAATGGTCACTCAAGTGTGATTAAATCCCACAGCACAGTTCTCAGGGCAGCGCTGACCCCCCCCCCCCGGGAAGCACCCTTTAGCTCCTTTTCTAGCTTACTCCTATTGGTGGATTTCACCCACTGGCAGTGCTGCCCCCAGGGCAGCACCCTTGTGCTCCACCCCACCCACCTATCCCTATTGGTGGATTTTGTCCCAGGAGTAAGCCGAAGGAGAAGCAAAAGGGTGCTGCCATGGGGGCAGTGCTGCCCCGAGAACTGCGCTATTGGAATAAATCACACTCGTGCGATAATGGCCACTCAACAGGATATAATATTAAAATTATTTGTTAACCAGAAGGAAAAAAAAAAAACACAACAAAGAAAAACTCCTCCCTCCCTCCCTCTACTGGTGCCTAGCATCCTGTGCTGATGCCCACATACTCTGCTCATTTATAAAAAGAAATCATCCCTCCTAGGATAACCTGTGACTACTCAACACCTAGCCCAACCTACCCAGTAGTATCAATACCATATGTAACTTTGCAGGTTTATTACCCGGAGTTCCTTACATATTCATCACTGCACTAAATAATAAACAGAATGGGTCACCCATTATTTAACACAGATACCATATCATCACTGAATGCAAGCACTCTGCAGAGATTTTAAATGACAATGGGCCACACTCTAGCTGCCTAACAAATTTACTTGCAGCAGCAAACATACTGTAGACATCCTTTGTAGTCAGCAATTATATAAGTCAAAAAAGGAGAGAAGCAAGCAGACTTTTGCCTACCAGTTTCTTAATTTTGGAATAAACTACCACATTATGTAAAGACTACTTCCAATTTAACACACTTCATAAAGCCTTTAGCAACAGCAGCATAGATTACAACTGCTTTATATAATCCTGTGTATTAGAGAGATCACCCATTTGGCAAACTCATTACTGATGCAAATGTAATACTTAATGGGATTTTACCTGTGTTAAACACATATGACACAATTGTGTTAAAGTATTTGGTGAAGCTGTCTGTAACCCTTATGTCACAGCAGATAACAGTCCCTGTATGTGAAACATAAGATTATGTAAATTAACATGCTCAATGTGTGTCACCATAACCCAACTGAGGCTGAAAACAGACCCGTGTGACCCCGCACACCTCCTGTTCAAACAGTGAAAAAATAAATTACTTTAATTGATGTGCATTAGCAATGCTTCTTCTCTGTACTCCAAATAACTTGTTTTAACTGCATGAATTGCTGTAGATACACTTACATGTATGTTGTATCAAATATCATTACCTGTCACTTTCAAAAACCTTCAGAGACAAGAATCTCATTCTCAGCTGCAAAAATGTGGCACACATCTATTACAAAGTGTTTTTGCTACAGAAAATAATTGTGGTTATCTTACACCAGCAAATGTCATATGGACAAGAGTTAGTTATAGTGCCTGCATTGAGTATCACGGCAAGTGCCATTGTAGTCACAATAGTGGTCATGCATATGCAGATAAGTAAACACTGTTCCCCACTTGTGCAAATGCCATACACAGAGCCATTTTGCACCTTAAACACCTGCAAAGTATATACTAGTATGATTTTTGTTACAATACCTGTACAAGGATGAGGTGCTCAGGAAACAAAAGGGTTCATGGTAAGCAGGCGATTCCAGCACTTTCACTTCAGACAAATGCACCAAACAGATATACTTTTTAAATTAGCATTTTATTTTAAAATAAAAAAAGGGTTGCCACAGGGCTAGCAATCAGGATTACCTGATGCATTTCACACATCTGTGTGTTCTTTATCAAATGACTTCTAAAACACCACCTAACCCCAAGTACAAGCCAGTAAAGAACCATGCCCCTATACGCACACAGGTATGAAAGCACAGCAAATATGCAGCCCACGCAGAAGAACAACTTTGGCAAATCTGGTGGGGGTGCTGTATGCAGTACTCCGTCATGTTCCTGTGCTGGGGGAGGGGCAGGCATGCCTCTGGAGGCCACTCTGTAATTCCAAAACTGTATGCATGCATAATAACACATTGCTGAAGACATCATCCAGTACTGTGGCATCAAATCGTCTTACTGCTCAGGACATCCATATACTGTACAATACGGTACATGCCTACCATTGCACCTTAACACCTGTCTAGTAGTTGTTCAGACTAGGAACATACAGGATTGCCCTGTACCTGTCTAATCTGCTGGTTGGCCAACAGCCAGCCTCTAACTCCATGTGCACTATGTTAATTAATACAAAAATAGAGTTACAACTGCAAGTGATCACAACCAGCATCAGTTTTATGGTATTAACCCCACAATCTGGTAAAATAATATAATTTGAATAACAGCATACTGGTAAACAACCTAATATTTTTATTGAATATGACCATTTATACTAACTCAATACATATACATTACATGTTTTATAGTAGCTGCTAATTAATTCCTCTTCTATTGTCATTTTGCTTTATTTGATTTGCTGTATGTAAATCTTTCGTACATTCTTTGTTTCATACACCTGATAAATGCTAAAAAATTAATCCCAATAAATTCCCCCAAAAAAGTAGGGGAGCAAGTACTTATGCAATTCCCAGACCTTCAAATCATGAAAACAGAATTTGATTATTTTAATCGTTGTAAATGAGTGGCCTTTTTCACCTCATTTGAAACACTGTATCACCTCACACGTATAGCTGTGCCTGTTGCCATCCTTGTCTACCTATTGTCCAAACTACCATTAGTCATTGTAAGAAGCATTGCATCTACGGTATATAAAATGCTCAGTGATCCAGCACCCGATTGAGAACTCACTTGCACAAAGAGGTAGATTACCTCTATGATGGCGTGCTAATGGCAGGCAGTATAATGCTAATGAATAGCAATCTGATTTCATTTTACAATTTATTTACCCAACATAACCCAGCTAAAATGCAACATTTATAATTTATTTACCCAGGATAGCCCAGCTGAAATGCAACATTTATAATTTATTTACCCATGAGAATCCAGCTGACATGCAACATTTACAATATATTTACTCAAGATAGCCCAGCTGAAATACAACATCTAATTTCTGGTGTAGTCCTGATTCTACCCATTTCCACAGCTGGGTGGACTGGAGCACTGACAGTGACTTGTTCAGGTCACACTGTATATTTATGGCTCTGAAACAAATAAATATAGACAATATGGACAGATAAAAACATTGGTCCATCCAGTCCCTACCTCATTCTAGGGCCAGTCTATTACTGCCCAGACCAAATCCAATTAAATACTGGTGGGGTTTGAACCTGCAATCTCCTAGTTCAAAGTCAGTGCTCTTACCACTAGCCCAGATTGCCTCCCAAGGTCTCAGTGAATGCAAACTGTTCTCTGCACCTCAGGCTCTCCATGAGAAAGTCTGCTAATTTGCTCTGTGTATAGCATACGTGGCTCAGTTTTCAAATAATTATCTGGTCTGATGGTCATATTACATTGTAATGTTTGTGGCCATTTGCAAATGCTGTGTGCTTTGCAAAATCTAGTTCCCTCTATACGTGTATTCTATGACTGTGTGTCACAAATGGCTGAATATAGCAGTAACGTGGCATGGCTTAATATTTGCACTGTTAAGTGTACACTGACCCCCAGAAGACAGGTTATGTAAGGGCTCCTCCCACCTTGGGGAGAGGGCTGGCCAGGGTTCCTAGTGCCAGGGAGACCCTGAAGGTGGTCACAAGGTGTGGGGTCCTGAGCAGTGTTGGTGGGGAGGTTAACACCAAGTCAATAATTAAAATGTTCATACCCTCATATACAGCTCTCATGCAGGGAATGTATTCAGTACTCTTGAGTTACATCTCTTTCATCCATACAGACAACAAGCTTTCAATAAGACCAAGCTGGAGTTGAGGAACAGCAGTATCATCAGCCCTGCTGTACCCTGCAGCATGGTAGGTCACATATTAGGGGAAGCCACAATATTTTTACACTCCTGAGGAAGCGGATTAGTTTTTTTCCTTTTTTAATAACAAAACTTTATTAGAATATCAAAAGCTGGAGAAAAAAGAGGAAACATCCTGAACAAAACCATTTAAAACATGACAGAAGTAGCAAAGTACAGAACAATTAAGGAAGAGGCATCCATTACAGGCCAACCCAGAACTGTAATGAATAATGTAAAAGCTAGAGAAAAAAAAAAAAACGGAACTGGACATTTACAAATACATTATAGCGTAGTACATAAGAACAAACAGGCTGACAGGAGTATTAGATAAAGTTCCTTAGAGCATAAAAGGGGCATGGTTCTTTACTGACTTGTACTTGGGTTTAGGTGGTGTTTTAGAAGTTATTCAAGCAACTGCAGAACAAAAAAAAACTACTAATAGGAGAACTAGACAAGAGAGCATCACCTTGGGACAAAATTGGAATCAGTTTGCAATTTAAATAAAACCCACCGCCTCCAAATATTATCAAAAACAGAAAGGATATTTAAATAGCAGTAGGAACATTTTTCCAAAAAATTGAATGAATCTCTTAAAGCTATCCAGTGCTCTAATGAAGGGGGCTGTGGCTTAAATCAAAGTTCAGTTTTTTTTGCCCCTGTAAGTAAAATTAACAAAAGCTTGTAAGATAACCCCCTAATCGTAATAGCACTGGGTGGGATATGAAGAAGGACTAACTCTGGGGAAACAGGCTGCAAAATATCAAATAATTCAATAAGTACTCATGCTACATCACCCCAAAATCTTTCTAGATGAGACCAGGACCAAATAATATTCACCTCATCTGCTTTCATCACATCACAAACTCATCAGTATGCACCTGTCCTTTCACCTTGGTACCTCATTTGAACTGCTGGGGTCCAAAAACTTGCATATGGCATTTCCATGCAAATTCCCTAAGGTAGGGTACCATGGAGAGTTTAAAAGTTGGAAGTGAATATTTTTCCCATTGGCACAGGTCACAATTTATGAGTGTGTCCAAATTCCACGTATGTAATATAGAAGGTGTCGACTCCCTAGACTGATCCCTAAATGCAGCACATAGGCGATCAATCAAACACTCTTCAACTGCAGACTGTTGATGAGATTGAAGCTGCAGAAATAAGGGTGGAAGGGTATCTGGAAGCAATCCATATTGAGAAGGTAGGTTATTGATATATGCCCTAACTTGTAAATAATGATAATGACCAGAAGCGGGAAGAGAGTACTTCACTTGCAAGTCAGAAAAAGTTCTGACTCCATAAGCATCAAGAAATTGTTAAAAATATACAATACCTTGCCTGGTCCATCTTTTTAAAAAAATATCTGTATCGTTTAATGGGTTCTGTGGTATCCAAGCTACAGTTTTTAAAAGGGGGAAGCAATCCCCCAAATAAGACCATCAGACATTATGCCAAATTTGGAGAGCTGTAGCTCTATACTGAAAACATTTAGATATGGGGAGATCATTTGAATGTGAGGAATAGAGTATTTTTCATATAGCATGGAGATCATTAACAACAAACTATATCTTTCCAATGGGCATGGTACCCGTGAAAGGTCCAAAGACAGATCAATATCAGCTGGCTGGCCACAGCATAAAGTTGAAGATTTGGGAAATTTAAACCTCCCTTGGAAACAGGCAGTTGAAGTATAGCAAGCCAAATCTGAGGTCTGTGTCTGTGCCAGAGGAAGCAAGACAGCAACCGATTCCATTCTTAAAAATATGTACGATGAGGATAAAGTGGGAGTGTCTGGAAATAGAACAATGATCAAGATAAGATGTTCTGGTGAATAATTGCAATCCTATGCAAATAGGACTATGTTAATGAAAACCACGGATCTAAGCCAGATGCCACAGCTGCAGTTAAGGATTCATAATTAAGCACTTCCAGGTGGTCCGGGTTTCTTGTTAAGTGTGTTCCTAAGTATTTCAAGTCATTTCTGTTTCATTGAATAGGTAACGGATGTTTAACAGTTTGAAGTAGAATATAGTTAAGGGCAAGCACTTCTGTTTTATGTTTATTTAAATGAAACCCTGCTCTCTGTTCAAAACAAGCTAGTATATCCCATATTGCCCAAAGAGAGTCAATAGGACTTGTAACTGTTAACAAAATATCATCCTCAAATAAGGCAATACAATGGCCCCTCCCTCCCAGAGGAACTCCTTGTATTGACAGGGAATGTCATTTATGAGAGGCAAGATGTTCTATATACAGGGCAAACAACACCAGGGACAAGGGACAACCTTGTCTTGTTCCACAGCCTAAACAAAAGGGGAAGATAGGGACCCACTGACTTTAACATAGGCTTCAGGGGTATGATCAAGACCCCTGGAATTCTGCATTTCTTCGGTTGCAGAATTTGCCACAGAATTCATTGTTTTGGGTGAATTTTCATATGAATATATTGTTTTTCCATCATGTCAGGCTTTCTTTCCCATCTCATTTATCCTGAAGTTCCTCTTCTATGCCCAGCATATGATGTCATCGATGACATCACATCATAGTTAGCCAATGGCAGGACTGCGTTCTGCCAGAGAAGTGAATAAATCATGCTGCAGAAATCAGAAAATGCTGCCACAGAAACCAAGGAGCCCTGCCGCAGACATAAGAAAATTCTGC
The DNA here is from genome assembly GCA_016271365.2 of Neoceratodus forsteri. Lineage (NCBI taxonomy): Eukaryota > Metazoa > Chordata > Ceratodontiformes > Ceratodontidae > Neoceratodus > Neoceratodus forsteri. Next base: position 1,765,303 of record JADMNL010000041.1, read on the forward strand.
CACAGAACACCAGTGGCCCTGGGTATGATATAGGAATTGTAACAAGGTAAGAAATGTTAAAGGAAAACAAATGCAGTTAATGTGGCCCACAAATAGGGCCACAAGACCCTATCGAAACCCTTCTCTGCATCCAAGCTAACCAGGACCAGAGGTATGGATCTCTTCGTAGCATAATATAGAAAAAGTAAGGTCCTATGTACATTGTCTTTGGCTTGATGTTTACAAACAAACCCAACCTGGTCCCGATCCAGCAGGAATGGGAGAAGGCTGTCCAATCTAAGAGCCCAAATAGAAATAAACAATTTATGATTAAAGTTTAATATAGAAATAGGGTGATAAGATGCTGGGGAGGTTATGTCCTTGCTTGGTCTGGGAAGTGCTGAGATAATGGCATATCATAAAGATAGAGGTGGCAGCATTCCCGCTTGATCAGAACATTAGAGATGCAATAATAAGGGGGAGAAATAAGGTTGAATAGCTGACGATTTACAGAATTCAAATGGAAAGCCATCAAATCCTGGACATTTCTTGGTTTTAGCAGGTGAGATACCCTGAGAGATCTCTTGTAACATTATAGGATTAGTCAGGGTATTTATCTGCTCCAATGTAAGGGTAAGAAGCTTAACCTGTTTCAGAAAAAGGTTTTTGTCTGATATTCAGAGGGAGTAGGACCTTCCGGGGTATATGACGCAGAGTAGAAGCATTGAAATATTGCCTGAATGTCAGTCTCCTGATGGGTAATTACACCAGTTTGTGGGTTTTGCAACTTAGTAATAGAGGATTGAGTCCTATACATCATTAGACAGCATGCAAGAGTATGAGCACCTCTAGCTCCCCCTTAATAATAACGAAGCCTAAGATAGAATAAAGTCTGGTCAAACGTTCCTGAATCCGTGCTTTTGTATCAGATATCAGTTGCCATACAGATGTCTACATGCATATAAAAAAAGTTGAAGGGCATGTAAAGTGTGTTGAAGATCTTGTAATTTTTATTCCCAAGCTTTGTACCAGGCCGAGGAGTAAGCTATAACAATGCCACAGATAATAACTTTTAATGAGTCCCACAGGATCGCTAAAGATACAGTACCAATGTCATTGTCTCAGACAAATTGGGGAATTTGCTTCTCAATGGTGGCTAAAAGATCTGTGTCCTGTAACAGACCAGGGTGTAGGCGCCAGGTAGTGTGACATTTAGGTTTGCCCAAAGAAAACAAGACCATAAGAGGAGTATGATCCGATAAGTGCAATAAACCACAGCAGACATCATGAAGACTATCTACATGCTCACAAGTAGTGAACAAATTGTCTAGCCTGGCAAAACTACCATGGTGTATGGAGTAATGAATAAATTCCTTCTTAATGGGATGGCTATGTCACCACGTATCCAAAATACCAAACTGAGAGACAGTTTTGTGTAGATATTTCTGTGCTGAGGAGAGATGGTGTGGCTTGGTAGTGGAGCTATCTAATTCAGGGTCGAGTACAGAATTTAAATCCCCTCCACATAAGAGTTGTTCTTATGAAACGGTTAATAATTTGGAAAAAAAAATATTTCAGATCTTTACTATCAGTCCCAGTAAGGAAACAGGTATTAATTAATGTAAGTGGGTGGCCATATAGAACACCTACCACTATAACATAATGACCACTTTGTGTCAGCTTCCACATGGATTATTTCAAAAGGGAGGCCTCGCCAAAGGAGTGTTAGTACTCCCCGCCTACAGCCGGAACTATACGAGGAAAAAAAAGATTTGAGTAAAGCCAAAATTTAAATATTTTTTTATGTTCCTTGTGGGACAATGTGTCTCCTGCAAAAAAATGATGTCCGCTTGTTCCCGTCAAATATATTGTAGGAGCCGATAGCACTTTATTGGGTTATTGACCCCATTTACATTATAAGATAATACTTTAGTAAATAATGCTTTAACATACGGTAGAACATAAATATCTCATGCAGTAGCTCAACAACATCTTGAACTTCCTCCAACCATGTGAAATAGCAGTTCCAGAGCACTTGTAAGGAACCCAAATATATACTTTATACAAGAGTCTAGAACTGAGATATCCCTACAAGGAAATGCAAATATGAGCATACTGTATGAAGAAACCAGCAGAAGAAGGCCATTCCATCTATCTAGTTTGCTCATGTTGTAGGGTCCACAGCTTGACCTACTGTCCCTGCCCTCCCTCCCCACTCCTCCCATCCTCCCTACCAATGACCCTTACATTCCACCATGCCTATCCCAGCCTCTCTTAAAGCTGTCCACTGTCTTCAACGAAATCACCTCTTCCAGCAGTGCATTCCAAGTGTCCACCACCACCCCCCTTTCTGTGAAGAAGTGTTTCCTGATCTCCCTCCTAAACCTCCCACCCTCCAGCTTAAGACTGTGCCCCCTCATGTTTAGTTGCCACTCAGTTTAAAGAAACTCTCCTTATCCACCTTATTTATCCCTTTCAAGTACTTGAAGGTCCCAATCATGTCCCCTCTCTCTCTCCTGTCTTCCAGGGAGTACCTGTTCAGTGCCTTCAACCTCTCCTCATATGCCTTACCCTGCTGACCCACTATCATCTTTGTAGCCCTCCACTGGACTTTCTCCAACAGGTTAATGTCCTTTTTGGGGTGTGAGCACCAGTGCTGAACTCCATACTCTAGATGAGACCTTACCAGGGACCAATATGCTGTTCCTTTAAGGGGACACTACAAATGATAATCCACATTCCTTGATCATTACAATAACATCCTTAGCTATGCACCTCATATTTAATTTAAGCAATATGGTACGACAGGGTGTGTGTTATGCTGAGATAACATTATACTTCTGGTGCATTTGAAGCACCTGAGAAGTGATGTTAGCTAGCATAATACGTGCTCTGGAGTATCTTACTGTGACCATAAAATGGGTCTTGAAAAATTAAAAAAAAAAGCTTCTTATGTTGGTTTTTCTCCAGATTAGCTTCAGCCCATGATGCTATACTGAGATGGCTTCATGGATGGGACGGGCTCTTAACCAGTTCCCTTTCTGGATTTTTTTTGTAAACATTTTTAACCCCTTATTAAGCAGTTTATTGTCCTGTGTAATACCAGTAAGGGGGGTGGACATGGTCAATAACCTAAACAGCCCTATAGTTACAACACAAGCCCCAAATAAAACATCTGAATGGAATGCTATCCTTATCAACACAAGAAGTCTAGTAAATAAACATGAGTCATTTACAATGATGTTATACTCACATAACATACATAGTGCCTTGGTAAAGGAAACAGGTGGAATGAAGATGATCAGTGGGAGAAAAATATTATGGGGTACAAATTATTTTCCAAATCCAAGAGATACAGAAAAGGTGGTTGGGTGGCTATGTATATACATGAATCTATAAATTGTGAGGAGCTACCTTGGGATACAGGTACCTTGGAGCTATTATGGATGAAGTCACTCCCATATAACAGTGCAAAAATAATACTAGGACTGATCTATAGGCCACCATCTATGTCAATTGACAACGACACAGCAATATTGAGGCAATTTGTGATTTGAACCCTGCTGACAGAATACTGCTAACAGGTGATCTGAATCTACCTAATATAGACTGGATAAATGGGCAAGGGAATAGTCCCTTTGATAGGCATTATCTGGATGTTATGGATCTGGGGGGACTCGAACAAAGGGTCCTGGATAGCACCAGAGGGGATAATATACTTGATCTGATATTGACCAATATGGGGAACTTAGTAAATGCAGTCCAAGTCAAAAGTCCCCTCGGAACTAGTGATCACAGTTCTGTTCATTTTAATATTGGAGAAATTCTATATCCCAAAACAACTGGTACCACTAATAAATTAAATTTTAACAAAGCTGACTTCTCCAGTATCAAAGGTAAACTTTTGCACTGGGATTGGGTTTAGGAGTTCAAAAATAAAACCATTCAGGACACGTGGAACTCATTGGCATCTAAAATTGAGAGTTTAGTCCTCAAATACATAAATAGTGTCCCTAAGTATAACATTAACATGAAAAGAACCAAACCAGCCTGGATGAACACTTCATTAAAATGCTTAATTAATAAAAACAATAGGTTGTATAAAAAATTTAAACAAACTAAATCAGTAAGGATATATCAAATCTATAAAGTCTGTCTAAAAAAGGGTCGAAGCAATATAAAAAAAGGCTAAAGCATAGTTTAAGGTACAACAGGCTAACAAAGTACAGGACAACAAAAAAGCATTCTTTTCCTATATTAACAACAAAAAGACTGGGCATAGTATGATTGGTCCTTTTTTCAATGACACTGGGCAGGCAGCCACAACCATGGAAACGGCTGACATACAAAACAGGTATTTTTGTTCAGTCTATAATAACGGTAATTCCACCTTATATAGAGGGAATAGGACATCAATACCAGGGAGAAATAACCCTTGACCCCAAGAATATTTTAGAGCGTTTAAGTAAGCTCAAAGTAACCAAATCATCCAGCCCTAATAGCATGCATCCCAGAGTCTTGAAAGAATTGGCAGACATATTGGCTCTACCAATTACCCATATCCTGCAAGCTTCCTTGGATTCATTTAGCACAGTTCCAAATGATTGGAAAATAGCCACGATTGTCTCTATATTAAACAAGCATTTGTCAATGCCGAATGTTGTCTCACTGGCATTGACACTGGTAGTGCCAGAGTTACAGACGCATAATAGAAATGGCAGTGAAGTATTGAAGTGACGCCAACCCCACCCCCACCCTGTAGAGACCGACATGCATTGGGGTGTGCCTTTGGGGTATCAGCTATAACGCGCATGCCACTGTACCTCACCCTACCCAGTAGACACTGACAAGTGTTGTGGTGTGCTCTGGGGCCTTTGGGTGTTATACTTACCCAATTCTATAAGGAAATACACTGAGGTAGGTGCAGTATAGGAGAATGGGGTGAATGTTGAGGCTGAAAAGTCCAAGGCAGACCTCAATGCCTGTCACTGGCTGTAGGGTGGGGTTGGGGGTGGAATGGCGTGAGCATTACAGCCAATGATCCCAAGTCACACCCCTGATGGCTGGCAGTCTCTACAGGGTGAGATGTTACAGCTAGAAACCCTAACATTGTAGGCGTTTGTTTGTATTTTCACTCCAAATTTTCAACATAGGCTGTTTGTGACCCCACCTCATGAAGAGCAGCACAATCAGTCTGTTAGCTGAAAGGTGGTTTTGCATAGTGGCTATGCCATTTGGCAACATAGGGATGAAAACACATTTTGGGCAGGATGTGGAAAATGACAGCTGTATTGTTCATGAAGTGGCGTAAAAAATGGCAACATTAAAAATGTGGAGTGAAAATATGAAAACTTGAAGTCATGAGCATGCATAGAAACTGCGCAACGCACGTCTGTAACCCAATTATTTTTGGGAGTTTTTTAGCCACATTTTCAACATAGGCATTTTGGGACCTCCTCTCATGAGCAGTGGCACTTTGATTTTGTTCATCTGTCCCAAAAGTTTATTTCCCACAGCGACCACACCATTGTGCGCCACAAATGCGGAAACACATTTTGGGCAGGCGGTGAAAAATTACAGCTGCACTGTTGATAAGGAGGTGTGAAAAAATGCCAGTGTTGAAAATCTGGCATGAAAATATTGCAATTTGCGAAGTTACAAGAATGCATGGAAACTGTGCAACACATGCTTGTAATACAGTCATTTTATGGACTTTCGCCACCAAATTTTCAACATAGACATTTTAGCACCTCTGCTCATGAAAAGTGTCATCGTCGTTTTCTCAAACTGTCCCAAAAATGGATTTCACACAGTGACCAAGCTATTCTGTGGCAGACATGCGAAAACACATTTTGGCCAGGATATGTGTAGCCCCTTTGTTACCCGGGGTTACTAGAATCCCAGTAAGACCTAGTGGTAGGCAGGGAAGGCAGCTTGTGAAATTCCAGTTAAATGGGTTTCACACTGTCTCACTCTGTCCTCAGTCACAGCTGAGACTTGAGAGATGACATCATAATAGAACTGTCGCAGCTGCATGAGCCACATTTGGAATCTTCAGCTCAGAGAGTGAAGTTTAGAACTTTGGGAAATTCAAAGGAGTCTTCAGTTTGTCCTTAAGCAAACAAGAAGGACACCAGTAGTTGTCTGTTTACCCCCTCCCTCTGGGGGGGAGGAAAAGTTCTCTGTGGGTTCCAGGGGCAACCCCCCTTTGCCCACTATGGAAGGAAGCTGCCTGGTTTTGTTTAAGTCTGTTCTTGTATAACAGCAAAGAAAGTGTTACTTCGCCTGTGGGGCACCTGCAACAAATGGGTGAGTGTTTGGCTCCATTTGAAGGTGCAAACAACTTTTCTTCAGTTGGGAAGTAATGTGGACTGCTATTTGGGAGGACTATGTCTACTAGGACGAACAAATGGAGCAGTCTGTCAGTTTAAAGTTTAAATGGATTTAAAGTTCGCTGTAGAGGGGGTGCATCAGATCATCCACCATTCAATCTACATTTTACAGTTTTGAAGTTTTCTGTGTGTCCAGAGAAATGGCCGGGTATGGGCTGTGGGAGCCGGAGGTGGGAAAACCCCCCATCTTTAGTAACCAGATCCACCTCTATGGATTTCTTCTGTGTTTTTGCTACTTGCCTCATGCACTTGGCCAGTGATGGGGTGGGTACCCAGACATGGGTCGCAACTTGAAAATCTCTCTAGGAGTCGCAGACTCTAAGTGGTGTGGGGAGCCACAGGATGGGAAAATTACTCCTTGTTGGATGGGAGTACTCCTTGTTTGATGGGAGTTTTGGTTGGAAATACGAAAACAAATCTCTCTAGGAGTCGCAGACTTCAAGTGGTGTGGGGAGCCACAGTTTGGGAGCCTCCTTGTTTGATGGGATGTCTTTCCAAGTAAAGTTTGGGTTCATTCACCAAGTGGACCGTCAGTCGAGTGGCCGGCAGGGGAGCGGGGCCAGTCGGGCTATGTATCCAATGCGCATGCAAAGTCTGGGCTGAGTGCCTGGTGGGTCCAAAGCCAGACATCTGTAGTAATGTGTTCATTCCTCAAATGGACCGCTGTGTTTAACCTCTAATCTGCATTACAGTAATGTAGCCCTTTGGGGGACCATGCAGTACTTTGTTTATGTTCAGTGAGTTAATAAATAAAGCCACACTGAAAAATCCCAATTTTGGTTCTGGACATTACAGTTATTGCTTCCTGTAGTTGGATTTACTTGAGTGCCCCTGTGCAGAGTAGCCAAACCTAGGTCTCTTGTGCCAGGTAACCTCATCCTTCCCCAAACCAGTAGATATCCACATATGTATATATATACATATATATATATATATATAGAGAGAGAGAGAGAGAGAGAGAGTATGTTACATATGAAAAATGACAGCTGTACTATTCATAAGGTGGTATGGAAAAATGCCAATTTTGAAAATCTGGAGTGAAAATATTACAAATTCACAAAGTTATGAGCGTGTGTGGAAACAGCGTAATGCACGTTCATAAAACAGCCATTTTTTAGATTTTTTTCACCAGATTTGCAACATGTCCATTTTGAGCCCCCTCATGAATAGTGGCACCGTGGTTTCATTACTCAGTCCTGAAAGGTGATTCAGGTACGGTGATCGCGAAATCACCTTTGGAACTGAATAACACCATAACAGTGACATAATTCATGAGGAGGAGTCTCAATAACCCCATGTTGAAATTTGGTGCAAACATTCCAAAAAATGCCCGAGATATGCACCAAAGTTGAAATAACCCTATTTATACCATTATACAGCTTACCAGCATTTCCTCAGTTCGCAGTCGGCTTTGAAGAGTGCAGACATGTTCCCAGTCCACCGAAGATCGTTGCACCAGCTCCAGAGGTAAGTGGGGTGAGGGGGGGGGATGAGGAGGCAGGGTGCACAGAGGGTGGTGTGGGTTGTGGAGGGGCAGGGAGACCATGAGGATTGTTTCTTCTTTTACAGGGTTAAAATAAAAAAAACATCACAGGACGGTTTTTCTTTTCCAGGCAATTTGGCACACTGGGTGGGCTACCAGTGTGCTACCAAAGTGCTTTTTGGGAGGATGCTATAGCTGATGGGGGATTGGGCACATCGGCACACAATGAAAGCGGGGGCAAGTATTTTAGGGTAAGGGCACCCTCGGCACATAACAAATGGGGGGTGCATGATGGCGGGGAGTAGGCTCCCCTGTCAGCACACACATTGGGGCAGGGCATGCCGACAGGTGGATTGGGCACCCCTGAAGTCAGCATTATGACAGGCAGTGTGCCTTTATGTTATGTTCCTTTTTTCACCAGGGAAAGCACGTCTGGAGGTCCACTGCATATGATGAGCTTTGCTCGCATTGCAGCGGACCTGTCATTTGATGTGATCGCCACATTAAGTATGCATGGTGTGGGGCCGGCATGCAGGCTGATTGGGGAATGAGGGACACACCTACTGATGCGTGCCCTGCATTCGCCCAACAGTGACCGCACCTCCAAACCTGCTTCTACCTCAATATGTTGGTTGTGCATGTGTGAGCAAACATAAAAAGGGTCAAGAACTAAACCTGATAATTTCAGGCCTATTAGCTTGACCTCCCTGATAGGCAGAATTATGGAAGGCCTAATTAAACATCTTATTCTAGAGCATGTCAAATTAACTTATTAGCTTTTTATGAAAATGTTAACAGGGAGTTGGACCTAGGGAATACAGTGGATGTAATCTATTTGGATTTTGCCAAGGCATTCAACAAATTGCCCCATTATGAATTATTAATTCTGCTGGAGGAGATTAACCTCAATAGGAACATACGTAACTGGGTATCGGATTGGCTTCAGGGCAGGAAACAGAGGGCGGTGATAAACAGGGTATTATCAAGCTGGGCTCCTATTACTAGCGGGGTTCCACAGGGTTCAGTTTTGGGCCCAGGCCTTTTTAACATCTATATTTCTTCTTTGAAATTAAAAAATACTGATATTTGGCTTTATAAGGTTGCAGATAATTGTAGGATGGGGCATTAGTAAATAGCTGTGGGCACACGGCAGCACTTCAAGAGGCCATAGATGAGCTGCATGAATGGACAGTTACCAACAAACTGGTTCTGAACACTTCTAAATGCAAAGTCATGTAATTTGGTAACAACAATGGTATGATGTCATATAATTTAGCCAACTCACTATCAATGAGGAAAGAGATTTGGGGATAACTGTTACAAACAACCTCAAGTTTAAATCCCATTGTAGGGTACAGATAAAAAAAAGCTAATCATAACCTCAATTGCATTTACAGGCATATAGCCAGTAGAGATGAGAAAGTCCTCATCCCTTTGTATAGTGCGCTGGTTAGGCCCCACCTGGAGTACTGTGCTCAGGTCTGGTCGCCACAGAATAGAGAGGACATAAACTTGTTGGAGGGCGTGCAGAGAAGACTAACAAAAACAGTGAAGGGCTAGAAAAATATAGCTTACAGTGAAAGACTGGCATCCCTCAACTTATACTCCCTTTACTACAGGAGACATAGGGGAGACTTATGCCTCCTTTTTAGATTAATGGAAAAGGATAAATTTATGGCAGCGATAGGTTTTCAGCATAACTTGGGTTAGACCAGTTCTAGGAGACATAATAGACAGCTTCTACTTAGCAGATAGAAACATAGAATTTGACGGCAGATAAGGACCGCTTGGCCCACCTAGTCTGCCCATTTCCCTACCTAACAGATAAGCTGCAGATCCTAGTTAACTAACAGCTTACTTCCTCCTACCCCCCACTAGGACTGCCTTATGCCTGTCCCATGCATTCTTGAAGTCCCCCACTGTTCTTGACTCCACAACCTCCTCAGGGAGGCTGTTCCATGCATCCACAACCCTCTCAGTCAAAAAATACTTCCTCACATTACCTCCGAGCCATCCCCTTCTATCTTCAAATTGTGCCCCCTTGTTCTTGCACATCTCTTTTTCTGGAAGATGCTACCCTCTTGGAATTTGTTAATTCCCTTGAGGTACTTGAAAGTTTCTATCATGTCCCCTCTCTCCCTTCTTTCCTCAAGGGTATACATATTAAGCTCCTTTAGTATTTCTTCATATGTCTTCTGGTGCAGACCCTGCACCATTTTGGTTGCCCTCCTCTGGACAGCCTCCACTCTGTCTATGTCTTTGCAGAGATGGGGTCTCCAGAACTGCACACAGTACTCCAGATGGGGTCTCACCAACTGTCTGTACAGAGGGATAACAACTTCTTGTTTTCTACTATTGATGCCTCTTCCTATGCATCCCAGTATCCCCCCAGCCTTCCTTACTGCCTTCTCACATTGCTTGCCCACCTTTAGGTCATCTGATATAATTACCCCCAGGTCCCTTTCTATTTTTACTGTTGTCAGTATCTCACCCCCCATTGTGTATGCTTCCCCTGGGTTTTTGTTTCCCATGTGCATTACCTTGCACCTTCTGCATTGAGTCTGAGCTGCCATACATTTGACCATTCATCCAACCTTGCCAAGTCCCTTCTCATCCTTTCCACTCCATCTTGTGTATCAACCCTGTTGCAGATCTTTGAGTCATCTGCAAAGAGACATACTTTTCTTCCAGTTCCTCTGCAATGTCACTTATAAAGACATTAAAATGACTGGTCCCAGTACTGAACCCTGCAGTACCCTCTAGTAACCCTCCTTTCTTCACTGTGTACTCCATTTACTACTACCCTTTGCGTCCTGTTGTCTAGCCAATTTTTTATCCAGGCTACCACCTGGGGACCCACTCCAAGGCTGGCTATCTTGTGAATTAATCTTTTGTGTGGGACTGTATCAAATGCCTTGCTAAAATCTAGGTAGGCCAAGTCCATAGCCCCTCCCTGGTCTACTACTTTGGTCACCCAGTCAAAGGAATCTATTAGATTCGTCTGATATGACCTTACCATCTTGAATCCATGCTGCCTTGGGTCCTGTGCCCCACTGGCCTCTAGGTGCTCAACAATTCTTTCCTTCAGAAGTGATTCCATCATTTTCCCTACCACTGAGGTCAAACTAACTGGTCTGTAGTTTCCTGCCTCTGTCCTGCTCACACTTTTGTGAAGAGGAATCACATCTGCCCTCCTCCAGTCCTCGGGTACCACCCTATCCTCCCATGATTTGTTAAAGAGAGTAGTCAGCGGTGTCACTAGTTCTACACTTAGTTCTTTTAGAATTCTTGGGTGAATCCCATCAGGCCACATTGCTTTTTCCACCTTCAATTTTATTAGTTCTTTCAGAACCCTTTCTTCTGTAAATGGACTGGTATTGACCCCTGTCTTCAGAGTGTTTCTCTTGTTTGGTGATGGAACCGTAACCAGAGAAAATCTTGGTATAGCCAAAGGGTAGTAGCACCATGGAACGATCTTCCAATAAACGTTGTATGTAGTACAAACCTGAACATATTTAAGAATAATATGGACAGGCATTATGCGGAAAAGGTTTCCAATTTTAAATATTGGGCTATTGCAAGCTTTAAAGGACTTTTTCTCTATAAGCTTGATCTCACCTATGAAACCTAATTCATGCCTTTGAAGGACAAAGTCATTGTCTCTCTTCTGATATGTGGGAATGTTTTAAATTACTAAAATAATATCACTTATTTTGAATGGTTTTCTCTGCATAGGTTTCTGTGTTCCTTCTTAAAACAGTCTATGGTCACCTTAATATTACATCAAGAGTATTGCACCAAGTGGAATATTTTGTCCCTGAAACACTAAGGAAAAAAATGCAGAAATACAATTTGCAGATTTGCTACTTATAATCAGTATCAGGATTCTGTCACATTGTACTTTCTTTGTTTATTACGTGATGTCTTAAACTTAGTTTTCTTTTGTCTTTAAAAAATGAATACTGCAGGTTTGAAGGTGCTTAGCTCATATTCAAAATGGCTGTTTAGAAAGCAAGCTCTTGAATTCTAAGTTCTGGATATCCCTCAAATGATCTGTCCATGCTATACTGTCCCTTGAATCATGAACTCCTACTAACAACTAAAGTGACGTCAGACAACAAAGAATATTTCCTTGGATTATGGTATTAAATGGGTCAGCAAATCTCTTACCTGCTGCAGTTTGTTCTTGAATGGCTGTCTTGTAAATTGCCTGTGAGAATACTGGTGCATTGTCGTTGTCGTCTATAACTATTACTCTCAGCTCTACTGGGTCATCGTACAGCACCCCTTCTCGATTTTCTGCATAGGCCATAATCCGATACTGCCAGAGTTGAAAACAAAATGATCAGTGGAATTCCCACACTATTTGCCAGCCAAAAAATGGGTGCAACCCTACAAATTTTGAATTGCTGAAAATGAGCAGCACTACATCAGGTTGCAAATTCAATCACACCCAGTAATACAAATTTAATTTACCCAGGGTAGCCCAGCTATGATGCAACATCATATTTCAGTGTGATCCCACAGGTACTTCTACCCATTTTATAGCCTGATGGATTGAAGCCCAGTGAGTGTAAGTGACCTGGTCAAGTTTCTTCGTGCATATGGGCAAGTAGCTGTAATGGTATTTGAAACTGAAAATACTTTAAATACCAAAATTACTTTAAAATAAGTTAATTAAGTATGTAATTTCATCTGGATTAGATGGCTACATTTTTATATCACAGTGGCCAGGTTACTAGTCACAGCTTCACAAAATATTTATGATAATGGTGTTTACTTCAACATATTTACTATATTTGCAATGGTTTATGCCAAGTAGAACACTGATCTGCTCAGCTTACATTACGTACGTGATATAAGGTACCCTATTCTCAGTTGCAAAGGGTAGAAGCAGAAAATGAGAGGGAGGAGCATTCTGTTATCACACTGCATTTCCATCTTTTTCACTATATACAAAACTAGGGACATGTCACCGGAGGAGAGGAGTCCCCACCACCATCACATTGTCACATTGCACATCACTTACCTACTGTAGATATTACTGGTAACAAACAAGGTTTGTGCCACCTACAAACTGGCAAGCAATACCCATCAGGTCACAGACTAGCATAGTGCCACCAACTATGCCATGCTGCAGATCAATGGAAGCAGGCAAAGTTGCCCAATTTTTTTACCCTCTCCCCACCTCACCTTGCCTCAAGAGCCCCAGGTGGACTTGTTCCTCACTTGGCGAGACTGAATGGCCTTCTCTCTGTTAGTCAAATTAACTACACACCCACTCCCCAAAAGTCACTCTGTCCACAGGATCAAGCAGTACCCCCCCACCCCAGTTCTATTCCTAGCACAGCCACACTTCTGTGGCATTCTCCCCCTCCCCAAAGTGCTTCCCTTGCTATCCCTCAGGTTCCAGTTACAGCACTGTACCCATGTCCTCCTTACTGCCTCTTGCAGAAGTTAAACAGACTAGGGAGTCATTGAAGACTGCGACTGGTAATGTGAGAGCTGTCACATGGTTGAGTATGGCTCACACGGTTGAGCATGGCTCACATGGTTGAGTATGGCTCACATGGTTGAGCATGGCTCACACGGTTGAGCATGGCTCACATGGTTGAGTATGACTCACATGGTTGAGTATGGCTCACACGGTTGAGCATTTGAGTATGGCTCACATGGTTGAGCATGGCTCATACGGTTGAGTATGGCTCGCACGGTTGAGCATGGCTCACACGGTTGAGTATGGCTCACATGGTTGAGTATGGCTCACATGGTTGAGTATGACCATGTGGGCTCATAGCATGACCAACTCATCCCCTTTCTTGTATGGTCTCAAATCATTTTGTGATTGTGCAGGAAGGAGTCAGTATCTCTGTAAAATATAGCTTCCTGGGGTTGCAAAGTCCTGAAAGTTGTTCTTTTCTCTTCAAGTTCTGCTTCTCCTCTTTGTCTCTGTCTCTCTGTCCTCTCTCTCTCTCTCTCTCTCTCTCTGTCTCTCTCTCTCTGTCTCTATTCCCCCATATCTGTCCTCCCTTCTCTGCCCCACTCTCCCATCCACCTACCAGTTCTGATCTGCTGACACTTGATTTTTCACTCTTATTTGCTGCAAGTCAACTGTGTGGCAAACTGCCTTCTTCCACCTCCATGCCTCTGGAATAATCTACCTGCCTCAGCTCTACAGCTCCAACTCTTACCACTCATTCAACCAACTCCTAACTTTGCTCCCTCTTGTTCTTGCTCCTAGCTCCTCTCTGGCCACCCTGTACTACTCTTTTTAGGGGCTGCTAGGTTGCCTACCCCTCTCTGGTCACCCAATATCACTCTAGTTATTTTGTGCACTGCTTATCATCTAAGTTACCCTTGTATATCCTGCTTCTGCTGTTCATCTTTTAGGCCCATACTGTTTTCCATTTGCACTGAGTTGTATTTATTTGCACTGCAGTCATACTGCTATTTTGTTTTTACTGGTATGATGCATACTCCCATGTACCCTTCCCACATATAGCTCCTGGAAATGAGCCTTGGCTCAGTGTGCCATTCCAGGTCACCTATTTAAGTGTTTCTTTGCATTTGTGCAAGAAACACTTTGGGACAGTACTGCATTTGAGAGGTGTGTCAGGGATGAGTCCAATGCAGAGCAATGTACAGTGTCCACGACCCTGACACACCAATGACCACTGAAGCTGAGTGTGACAGCCGTCGGAATTTCACAGCGGGGAGCTGGCATGCACTTGAGAGAAATGAACCACACCAATGAGAGAGTATGCTTCATTCCTCTCATTTGCATGCTGCAGTCCACCCCACATGCACCCTCCATTCCCCACTGGCTCTGCATCTTTCCTTAAACCTTCCTGCTGCCTCCCACTGCTGCTGTCCTCCCCGCTCCCATCCCAGCCCCGGGCATCTAATCTAAGGGGCAGACTGGATGGATCATGGGGTCCTTTTCTGTAATCAAGTTCTATAATTCTATGAAATACTTCTGCTCCCTCCCACTGTGTGCTTCCCGCCCCACACCCTCCATTTCTGTGCTGACATCGGGGTACCCAATCCCCATATTGGCATCATGTACCCCCAACTCATGTGGCACACTGAGAGCCCACCCCAGTGTGCCCATTTATTTTTGTCCTCTCTTCCCGTGCCGAAATTGGGGTGCCCAATCCCCAGTCAGCATCATGTACCCCACCAACTCATGTGGCACACTGGGAGCCCACCCCAGTGTGCCCAATTTTTTTACTACCTGTAAATAAAGAACACTTCCCAATCTCTTTTTTAAACTGTAAAAGAAAACAGTTCGTCATCACCTCCCCAGACCCCTCCCCCATCCCCACCCTCCCACTGAGCACCCACCTCTCTGCACTCCCGCCTCTTACCCATACTTATCTCTGGAGGTCAGTGCTGTCATATTCTGGGGACCAGGACATGTCTGCACTCTTCAAAGCCAACCAGCAAACTGAAGAATCAAAGGTAAGCACTGTATAATGGCAGTCAATGGGGTTTTCAACTTAGGTTGATATTGCAACCATTTTTAGGAATTTTGGCCCAAATTTTCAACACAGGGTTCTTGGGACCCCACCTCATGAACACTACCACTGTCATTCCGTTACTCAGTCCTGAAAGGTGATTTCGTGGTCACACCTTTCAGGACTGATTATTTATTTATTTATTTAAGAGATTTACTAAGAAAGCACACTGAGCAGAGTACCGCTTGATTACAGATGTGCCCTGGGGTAGGGAGTTTACAATGGTACAGCAGATACAAAACACAATAACAACAGCAAGTTATACAAAGTGCATTTGGTGCAACAATGGATGAGGCAGTCATAATATAGGTAGAGTAACATAGAAACATAGACTTTGACGGCAGATAAGGACCACTTGGCCCACCCAGTCTGCCCATTTCCCTACCTACTGGATAAGCTGCAGATTCTAGTTAACCAACAGCCTATTTCCTGCAACCCCCCACTATAATTGCCTTATGTCTGTCTCATGCATGTTTGAATTCCTCCACTGTTTTAGGAACCCACAACCTTCTCCAGGAAGGCGGTTCCATGCGCCCACCACTCTCTCCGTGAAAATAATTTCCTCACATTACCCTTGGAGCCATCCCCTCTAACTTTAAATTGTGCCCCCTTGTTCTTACACATCTCTTTTTCTGAAAGATGCTACCCTCCTTGACTTTGTTGATTCACTTGAGGTACTTAAAAGTTTCTATCATGTCCCCCTGTCCCTCCTTTCATCAAGGGTATACATATTAAGCTCTCTCAGTCTCTCTTCATATGGTTTCTGATGTAGACCCTGCACCATTTTAGTTGCCCTCTTCTGGACTGCTTCCATCCTGTCTATGTCCTTCGCGTAGATGAGGTCTCCAAACTGCACGCAGTACTCCATATGGGGTCTCACCAACTGTCTGTATGAGGATAACCACTTCCTTTTTCTACTTGTGATGCCCTCCCTATGCATCCCAGTATCCCCTGGCTTTCCTACTGACTTCTCACATTGCATACCCACCTTTAGGTCATCTGATATGACTACACCCAGATCCCTTTCCATTATTGTTGTTGTTAGTCTCCCCTTGCTATTGTGTACTCTTCTCCTGGATTTTATTTCCTAGGTGCATTACTTTGCACTTCTTTGCATTGAATCTAAGTTGCCATATGTCTGACCATTCCTCCAACCTTGCCAAGTCCCTTCTCATCCTTTCTACCCCACCTTGTGTATCAACTCTGTTACAGCTCTTTCTGTCATCCGCAAAGAGGCATGCCTTTCCTTCCAGACCCTCTGCAATGTCACCTATAAAGACATTAAAGAGGACTGGACCCAGTACTGAGCCCTGAGGTACTCCACTAGTAACCCCCCTTTCTTCAGAATGTGTTCCATTCACTATTACCTTCTGTATCCTGTTGTGCAGCCAGTTTTCTACCCAGGCTACCACCCTAGGACCCACCCTCAGGCTGGCTAACTTGATTATTAATCTTTTGTGCGAGACTGTGTCAAATGCCTTGCTAAAGTCTAGGTAGGCCATATCCACAGCCCCTCCCTGGTCTATTATTTTGGTCACCCAGTCAAAGAAATCAATTAGATTTGTCTGACATGACCTTCCTGCTGTGAATCCATGCTGCTTTGGGTCAAGTGCCCCGCTGGCCTCTAGGTACTCAACAATTCTTTCTTTCAGAAGTGATTCCATCATTTTCCCCACCACTGAGGTCAAACTAATAGGTCTGTAGTTTCCTGCTTCTGCCTTGCTCCCACTTTTGTGAAGGGGAATCACATCTGCCCTCCTCCAGTCCTCAGGGTACCACCCCATCTTCCCATGATTTGTTAAAAGGTGTGGTTAGTGGTGTCACTAGGTCCTCCCTTAGCTCTTTTAGGATTCTAGGGTGAATCCCGTCAGGCCCCACCGCTTTGTCCACCTTGAGTTTTAGAAGTTCTTTCAGTACTCTTTCTTCTTTAAATGGACTGGTATCAACCCCACTATCCAGAGTGCTTCTACTGTTTGGTTTAGGTAACTCCTCCTCTTCTTCTTTTGTGAATACTGAGCAAAAGTATTCATTCAGTTATCTCTGCCTTTTCACTGTCTCCCTCTGCCCACCTCCCCTCTCCTTTATTAATCTTCCCTATCCCTCCCTTAACCTTTCTATGTTCCCTAATGTACCTATAAAAGGTTTTATCCCCCTTCTTAACAGAGTTATCTATTCTTTCCTCGGTTTGGGCCTTTGCTTTTCTGACTGCCTTCCCCACTTCTTTCTGTTTTAATTGATACAGTTCCCTGTCATGCTCTGTCTGTGATTCCTTATACTTTTTGAATGCAGCCTTTTTCTCCTTAACCTTCCCTGACACTTCTTTTGAGAGCCATAGTAGTTTTTTATTCCGCTTTGTTTTCTTTATTTGTTTCACACAAAGGCTTGTTGCCTCCATGATGGCAGTTTTGATTTTTCTCCATTGTTCTTCCACCCCTCCTTTCTGGCCATTTGCTAATGCATTCCTCAGGTATTCACCCATTTTGCCAAAGTCAGCCCTTCTAAAGTCCAGTATTCTTGTATTTGTATGGCTTGTCTCCATGGTTGTGTTTATTGTGAAGCACACTGTGCAGTGGTCGCTTGTTCCCAGGTGTCTACTGACTTCTAAGTTTGTGATCCTCTCTCCATTTGAGAGTACCAGGTCTAATATTGCTCCCTCCTGAGTGGGTTCCACCACTAGCTGTCTAAGGCATGCTCCCTGTAGGGCATCGAGAATGACCCTGCTCTTGGATGTGGCTGCAGTCCATGTTGCCCAGTTAACATCTGGCATATTCAGGTCCCCCATCAACAGTATCTCCCCTTTTTCAGCCATTTTGAGAATGCCCTCTATCATTTTCTTGTCCATTTCCTCCCCTTGAGACGGGGTCTGTATACAACCCCTGTGCGGATTGTGATGCCATTCCCTGTCTCCAATGTGACCCAGAGTTCTTCTTGTCCTCCCCTTTACCTTTTAGTTCTGTTCTTGATCCCTTCCCTTATGTAGAGAGCTCACTCCACCTCCTCTTTACCCTCCCTGTCCCTTCTGTAGATTGTGTACCCTGGTATGTTGACATCCCAGTCATGGTTCTCCGTGTACCATGTTTCTGTGACTGCCACAATATCCAAGTGTTCCACTTCCATCAGGGCTACTAGCTCTGGAAGCTTGTTTCCAAGACTACGGGCATTGGTACTCATTGCCCTCCATTTAATGTTGGCTTTATCCTTTTTTTACCCCATCCCTGCTCTTATTGCCCTTGTCCATTTTTCCATTTACTCCTGTCCTGCCCTCTGTCAAGCTCTGTACCTCAGTGTTTACCCTACTACCTGCCATGCTTTGCGGGGTGAGGCTTGAACTTTCCTGTTTCCTATCAGCACCTCCCTCCTTGGCTAGTTTAAAAGCTTGCCAAGGAAGCCTTTAAACCTGTCACCTAGGAGCTTGTTTCCCTTCCTGGTCAGATGCAGACCATCATGCCAGTATAGACCTTCATCTCTCTCCAGGTGGACCCCAAGTCCCCAATGAAGCCAATGCCCTGTGCTCTGCACCAGTTTTGCAACCATTCATTAAACCGCATGGTGTGCAGTACCCTAGCCTCACCCCTGCCATAGACTGGCAGCACCTCTGAGAAGGTTACCGTGCTTGCTAGCTGTCTGAGGCCCCTCCCCAACTCCACAAATTCATCCTGTAGTGAGTAGTGCATTTTCAATAGCATTTAGCAGTGCTAGGTGCAGCCCAAGGTGGAAAACCAGTCAGGTCATAACAGATGGGTGGTAGGAAGTGAGATGGGGGTCAGCGGTGGGGGAAACAGGAACATATGGAAGAGAAGTGAGTTTTAAGAAGGGAATTCCATTGAAGAGTGCTTGTGGTGTGTCTAATATCGGCAGCCAGGGAGTTCCATAATTTGGGCAACCTGTAGCTGAAAGCAGACTGGCCAGACCGGGTGGATCTGTGTGGGATGTGCAGGAGCCTAGAGTCTATATTTCTGAAAGCATAGGCCAGTGGAGTGAGGGCAGTTAGGGAGGATGACAGGTAGGACAGGAGAGTCTGTGCCCAGAACTTGGCAGCGGTTCTAGCACAGTGAAGCAATCTTCGGTTATGTAGCGAGGGGAGGCCCAAGGACTGGTAGAGGTCACAATGATGGGTATTTGGAGGCTGGGCCAAAGAGAATCAGCAGAAGGAGTTGTAAAGGGGATCAAGCCTCGCTAGGGAGGTTTGGGGGGGGCAGCACAGTAGACAACATCACCGTAATCCATAATCGGGAGGATCATTTTTTGAACAATCGCTTGCCTGGTTGGTAGGGGAATGCAATTCTTGAAATGACAACAAAATGACAGAGGCATTGTTCATGAGGTGGGGTCCCAAAAAGCCCATGTTGAAAATTTGGTGACAAAATTCCAAAAAATGACTGCGTTATGAGCGTGCATTGTTCAGTTTCTACACACACTCCTAACTTCACCAATTTTTTATATTTTCACTCTAGATTTTCAACATTTCCATTTTTTCACACCTCCATCTGAACAGTACAGCTGTCATTTTTCACATCCTGCCTGAAATGTGTTTTCACATCTGAGGCTCAGAATGGTGAAGTCGCTCTGTGAAATCACCTTTCGGGATAAATGAACGAAATGACAGTGGCACTCTTAATGCAGTGGGGTCCCAAAAGGCCATGTTGAAAACTTGGTGAAATAACTCCCAAAAATGGCAGAGTTACATCTGGTCATTCAAAATTTTCTATGCACACATGTAACTTCGGTAATTTTCAATATTTTCACTCCAAATTTTCAATATAGCCTTTTTATCATACCACCTCATGACCAGTACAGCTGTCATTTTTCACATCCTGCCCATAATGTGTTTTCGCACCTGTGGCATGAAATACCATTTTCCCCCAGATTTGAAAAATTTCACCTACAGGGTTCATGAGGTGGGGTGATAAGAAGGCTATGTTCAACATTTATGGTCAAAATATGAAAAAAGACACAGTTATGGGGGGGCGTGGCTTGGACCAGAAGAAGATGGCAGTCTAAATCTCTCTCTCTCTCTCTACCCCAGCCTGATAGCTAATCAAACATAAATCACCAAGATGCTGAATTGAAGTTCTAATTTACTTCTTGAAAATACCTCTCCCACCTCTGTCGCCACTGTGGAGCTGTTCTTTGGGGAAGCCATGCTCTTATCGCACCATATGCACTACGCAAATTTCAAAGCCATCCTACACCATTAGGCACAAAGGCCCAAGTGCAGATTATGAGCTCTGTTGTGTCTCCCCGATCAGATCATTAGTGCCCCCCCCCCACCATGCACTGGGCCACGATCAATGAACTTCTCCGATACAGAGGGGACCTCACAATTCAAATAGGCAGCTGAATCTGTGCTAGCTGCTAGCCGCTCATAGAACCTGATGGCAAGATGGAACCTTTGGAAACCAGGAATGCAGGATCACCCAGTCAGACTACCCCATTGTGTCCTGATCAGGCCCAAGTGGGAGAGGCCCTAGCTAATATCACCAAAATGCTTGAGGCATTACTGATCAGAGTGGACACCACTGGCGCCTCTTTAGTGGGCAATGTTGCTGATGTCCACCGGCTAAAGGATCAACATAATGTCCTGGAGCAACAGATGGATTAATGTGCTGGAAAAGCTCAGGGATCATGAGGTCAAATTGTCTCGACTATGGCACAGAGCAGAGGACCAGGAAAATCAGAGCAGGAGAAACAATATTTGGATCTTCGGGGTGCCGGAAGGAGCCGAAGGCCCAAATATGGAAAGATTCCTGAATTAATGGATTCTGCAACTCCTAGGTGAATGTTGGAAGGAGCCAGTGGGAGTAGAATGAGCACATTGTGTTTTCAGCAACCCAAATAATGTCAAGGGCCCTCGGACTATTATTGCTTACTTATTGCGCTTCTCAGTCAAAGAGCGCCTGCTTCGTGCCACAAGAGACCTCGGAGAGCTTGTCTGGAGAGGCAATATCATATATTTTTATCAGGACTTTACCCAGGAAGTGGCAGCCAAGCATAGAGCATATAATCCCCTGAAAAAAATACTGATTGCCTACTCAATTCAATGCCACTTTAAGGGCCTCACTGCACTGTACCTGCCAAAAAATGGGCACTCCTTCCTTGCAGAATTTCCTAGAGACTCTGAGGCCTGGATCCAGAACCACTGGCCGAGTATGCTGCCGAAAACTACTTCTCCCAGATGCCTTTGGGAGCCGAGGAGCCATGTGGACCAGGGAACCATTAAGAAAGGAAGCAATGCATCTGGGGACAATAACTAAAACCAGACTGGTCTGCCCAATAGGGGTTCCCCCACTCCTAGGCAGTTATGGGCTTCACAGTCTATGGGGGATAAGAAGTATCAGGCTGCTTCTGTTCCCTCCTTAGCTCTTGAGGCATCCGGCGCTAACCTGAAAATCATACACCAGGACTCCACTGCAATTCCTTTGCCAGCAAGACAGCGACAGCACTCAAGAAGCTCTCGCTCATTAGTATTGGGCAATACTACAGCCTCCCCACCTGCTAAACTTCCAAGAGCTGACCCACCTGCAAAGGAAAAGGATAAGCAATTGGACCACTTTGAGGATGAAGCCACAGAACCCATGGACGATCTAGCTTCCTTGGATTGGGCAACCACAATGGAAAAGTGCGAAGAAGCAGCTGCGATGACTGCTGGCCTGCTAAAACTGGGACTCAAAACCTTTGCAGAAGCACTTACCTCATCTACTAATCCTACTAGGATGGATCCAATATGTAAAACTGGGGATGCCATGACGGAACATGATAACTAACTGCATAATATTTGGGCCACCCTATTCCTTTATCGTGCCAAAGCTCCTGCGTACCCCATAGTCTCCAGGAAAGGGAGATCTGGTCCACTTGTATCATGACCAGAGTTCTGACCTGCAAGTCTATGCCTATGTACTGCAGGCATTAAGCCCATTAAGCTATCCCTTTCACTTATTCCTTCCCATAGTGAAAGCATCCCAACATCTTCCTGTGGGTAGCACGCTGGCATTTTGGTTCCGTGGCGCCCCCTTGTCTTGCTGCAACAGTGGTGCATAGGGGACAAACTCCTTCCCAAGGTGAGCAGACTGGTCATGCAGTTGCAATACTGGGGAGCAAGTTACCCTGATTAACATAGACCACAAACGGCAGCAGTCTGAGCACTCCCAAAAAGGGTGTCATGCACTCTCTATGAGCGTTGTGAAACACAGAATATAGCTGGCAGCCCCAGTACAATTCAGAAAAGATACTGTCTCCACTTACTGAGGTATCTACAAGTGAAATGGGTGGTTGATAGAGGTTTCCCTTTCCCTCCCTGTCTTTCCTCGTAGGCGGTCCCTGACTACTATTCTATGGCCGACCCTGCTACCTCCCCATGTCAGGGCAGGACACGGTCGCTTGACATGCCTGGACTCTCAAGATCTGGCCATACGACTAGACTTATGGAGTCGGGCTGGGACAGATCACCCATGTTAAGTGTGACCTCTCCCTTTACTTTCTTGGTGACTGAAGCAGTGTGGCTCAAAGGGCTTATTTGCTTCTTTTCACAAGTACACCTCAGCACCAACAACTGAGTTACTGTTATCTGTTTAGTGGTTAACATAGCTGAAGTATAAGACTGTTGTCAGATAGTTAGACACTGTGCAACATATATTATTATGATAAATAATCTTCATTTCTCTCACTTTGACCAGGTTTTCATAAGTGAAGGCAAGAACATCTGCTACCTTCAAACCTCTCTCAGCACCTCCTCTGTGTGGTTTACCAGTTACGTGCGTATTAACACAAACCAATAACAGGTCACCCCTCCTCTTCTCTACTGCCTTCCCTACTGCTGACTGTAGGGTGAGTACCCTCTTTCTTACTTAAGTGTCTGGTGGCGAACATCAATGGCAACAATACCTGCTGCGCCATGTGGATGGAGGTGCGTCTCCTGAAATGTTAGGGGGCTGAACTATCTGGCAAAATGCACTAAGGTTCTGCAATTTCTGAACTCCATGGGGCCGATGTGGCCTTGCTTCAGGAGATGTACCTCACCAGCCATACGGTGCAGTGGCTAAAGAAGCTCTGGGTGGGAACAGTGCTGGCCAGTTGTGCTCCCACAAAATCCAAGGGTGCAGCCATTCTCCTCCAGAGGGCGGGACCCTGGGCAGTTGAAAGCTCAATGCCTAGACTCCCAAGGGAGATGGATAGCAGCTAGACTCTCCTACCTGGGTGGCAAAGTCATAGTGGCCAATGTGTATGGTCATAATACAGACTCAGGAAAGATTTACTCTGAACTGAGCCAAACCTTTACAGAACTGACAGAGGATGAGTCAGAAGTCCCAATACTGTTGGGAGGTGATCACAACTTAGTACTAGATGTGTTCATAGACAAATCCCTCCCCATGCCACAATTCCACCCTAAAGTACTGGCAGCTCTAAATACCCTGATGTCAGAATGGGCCCTAGGGGATCCCTGGAGAAACATTCATCCACAGGGATAAGACTACACCTTCTACTCTAACGTCCATGGAACCCACAGTAGGCTGTATTTTTTGCTGGCTAACCGTGTAGCTATGCCAAGGGTGGGACACACGACCATTTGGTAACATAGTTATATCGGACCATGCCCCAGTAATGATCATATTTTCCCCACCAGGTCAAAGCCCTCCCTCCACGAGATGGAGATGTAACCCTCTACTGTTGCAGGATGCAGCTTTTCGAGATTACATAAGGGAGGAGGCTCACTCTTACTTTTTTATATTAACACCCCCGGGGAGACTCGAGCGACTACAGTTTGGGAGGCTTTCAAGGCTGTTATAAGAGGGAGAATCATTTCCTTCTCAACAGCTAAAAATAAGGAGCAACTAAAACAAATACGCGAGCTCCAGGATGAGCTTACAAGCTTGGAGAAGCAGTTTAAAGTCTCTCCCAAGAATCCGCTTAACTCTCCTCTTCTGGCTAACATCACAGGTTTAAAATATAAAATCAATGTGCTGTTGAACAGAAAGGCAGAGTGGCAATTGATTCAAGGTAAGCATAGATCATGGGAGGGAGGAGACAAGGGAGGGAAACTACTAGCTTACTACCTACAGGTGCAACAGGCTTCTTCCAGAATACTTGCCCTTCAGAACAGGCAGGGAAAGATAATGATACCCAAGGCCATTAATGAGGAGATGCAGTGCTTCTATCAGGAGCTCTATCAATCCCAGAACACACTATCAGATGACGAGCTGTCCCAGTGACTGAATGCTCTATGTCAGGGGACACCACTCCCTCAACTGCCTGTGTAGCAACACCGCAATCTGGATGCCCCAATCACTTATGATGAATTGCACATTGCCCTATCCCAGATGGCAAAAGGGAAAGCTGCTGGGCCGGATAGGATGTTGGTAGAACTTTACCAACTAATACAAGAAGAAATCACTGTGACGTAGACAGCCAGCTCTAAGTGCTCTGAATGCTGTACCAATTTTTTTTATTACATATAAAATATGTGATGGGAAGGTTAGTTTGAGGAAACTACTGTCTTACTGAAACTGACACATCAAGACGCCCCAGGGATAAGTTCAAAGGACAGGAGGTATTTTAAACTGCAGATATCTGGGGTGCAATTACCTTGTCAATTTGCTTTCATCCCGGGAAATAAGATTATCCATTCATAATTCCCTCAGGGAAAATCCTTTGACTTGCAATAGTGGTCAGGAAGAACTTGAGAGGGAGGGGTGTCGGAGAGAAGCCAGAATGAACATTGAAGAGAGGTTGATGTCTGGGCCA
Organism: Neoceratodus forsteri; assembly: GCA_016271365.2. Classification (NCBI taxonomy): domain Eukaryota; kingdom Metazoa; phylum Chordata; order Ceratodontiformes; family Ceratodontidae; genus Neoceratodus; species Neoceratodus forsteri. Next base: position 1,790,412 of record JADMNL010000041.1, read on the forward strand.
GGGAGGACTCAGACGAATTTGGAAGGTCCAATATACATTCCCGGGGAACCCTTGAATTACATCAGAGAGACCTTTGAGGTGTAGATTCCAAGGCCCAGACAGGATTAAAGAGGCAAATACACTTTTGCTTTGAATACAGTGACCTAGATCAAAGAAACTTTTGAGATGTACTGTATAACCCCTTATTTTCGCTGAAAATTTATTTCAGCTGTATCCGCGGGACAGTCCTTGTCCGCAGAAATAAATTTACAGTGAAAATAAATGGACCACTATGCCGAAATACACAGAAGAAAGATCTGAATGTTTTACTGCCACTACATTGCCCCATGTACTCAGATGCCGACATGTAACCAGACTGCACTCAGATTGTTGAAAGACCTGAACATCAGAACTACCACTAATTTGCTATTACAAATGGCAATTACCGAGAATCCCGACATGCTGTCTCTGAACGGTGGTTCATTTGTTTCATTGATCACAGATTAAGTTTGATTCCTGGATTATGAAGAGGACATTTGCTACTTCCAAATCTTATTGAGTTTCATGAAAGGTACTGTACTTCACAGTTTATTGTGAATGGGGAGTCAATGTGTCAGCATTCTTGGCGTTTGGCAGTCCAAGGTTCAATGCTTGCAAAAAAATGTTTGATAATTTCTCATTCCAAGTTGGGAAATGACTTAGATGCAGGTCACAGCACTAATATAAGTTTATGCGGAACTGCCCATGGACCCAGACTGCACGGAATATAAGATGCGCTGAAATAAAGCGCTATACAGTGTGTGTAGCAGAGCACAAACTGGTTTTGTCCGGTTAACCTGTGGAGAGGAAAGTCAGTGAGGTCACCTATTATGTTTTTTTTTTTTAATATTTTATTTGGACATCCTGTATTGTAAAATATAGATTTTGATACACCAAGGTGGAGTTAGTGACCTCATGAGAAGGCTGGCTCAGAACTGTGTTTAATTGCTGAGAGAATCTTGTCAGAGACACACAAGACAATATTTCTGACTGAGAGAAGAGAGACCATCAAAGCACTGAAATAAGGACCTTTGACAAGATTAGTCTGAAGTCATTAATTGTAGGAACTGCACTTTTACCTGTTTGTTTTAAGGCTGTATGTGTTGGGATATACATTTGTTCTATATTTATTGCTCTGTTTTGATATTTTAAAGTAAAGAGATTTTTCAATGGAAACTGTCTGGAGTGCCTTGACATTTCTTTTTATTATAAGTGGAGCTTTTAATGGTTATAAGTAACACTGTGTATGAGCTTGTTGTATACCAAACTGGGAAATGGATAGAGTTCTCTAAAGTCTTGCATAGAGTTCTAAAGCTTCATTTGAAAGACCTGGTTGGGTGCCCGTAGGCAAAGATATCTGGCCCCCCAAAGACAGAATTATCTGAGCCTGATAATTGGGTACGCTAACAAGAGGTTATCAGTTTGAATCCCTCCAGAGCTTGAGATTAAGGTGACTTGAACCAACAAAACAGACAAGAGGGTTACCTTGTTCTGTTCACTGTCCACAAATCATACACTCAGAGGTTGGCACTTTGGGAGTAGAGGGCTGACCGGCTGAGTGAGTTTGTGACAATCACCACCCCCTTTTACGAGCTTTGCAGGAAGCTCAAAAAGATACAATGCTCCATCCTACCATGTGTGAGGCCCTAATTACCTTAATCCCTAAAAAATCCTCAGATATTTTACTCTGTGTGAATTTCTGGCCCATCTCGCTTCTCCCCGTAGATACCAAGATACTGGCAAAAGTCCTGGAAAATAGGTTGTCCTTAGTCCTGCCTACCCTGATTCACCCCTCACAATCCAGATTCTCAAAGGGGAAATCAAGTGCAGACAATTTATGATTAGTCCTGGACCTTAAATGGCTGGCTCTGCAATCTAAAACCCCAATGGCAGCCTTGGCAATTGATTTTGCCAAGGCGTTTGACTCCTTGGAATGGGCGTATCTCCACAAAGTCCTTAGACTATATGGATTTGGGCCCTATTTCTGCTCTTGGGCATCCACCTTGTGCCATTTACTAACAGCCAGAATTGTCACCAACAGGGATACCTCCCTTCCTTTCTCACTACAAAGAGGTACCAAACAGGGCTGCCCCCTCTCTCCTCTTCTCTTCCTTATAGCTCTGGACCCATTGATTAGGAAATTTATAAACTCCCCTAGCATCACTGGCATTCCTGTGAAGGAGTCATCCTATTTAGTCAATGCATACATGGATGACATGCTTCTTACACTCTCCAATCCCCAGTCCTCCATCCTGACAATCCTGACAATTCTGCAAGAATTTGCTTCTCTCTCAGGGCTAACAATGAATCAAAAGAAAACTACTCTCTCTCCCCTGAATGGAAAATGTAGCAGGCATTGTCTTGCTGGTACTGACATTACCTTGGCCCCGCAAGGATTCCTCTATCTAGGTGTAACTATTACTGCATCCTAGAAAGATACAGAATCTGCTAATTTCTCCCTCTCTCTGGCTTCCCTAGCAGCTGAAGTCCAACAACGGAGAAAACTATGTTTAACTCTGAAGAGCAAGATAGAAGCTATTAGAATGTTCATTTTCTCCAGAGTTTCCTACCTGCTAAATAATCTTCCAATCCCACTTTCTCAAAAGCCATTCAAGACCCTAGATAAACTAATTTCATTATTTATGTGGGAGGTTAAAGCCCCTAAATGGGGATGAATGAAACTGTGGGCCCTTTAGACTGGGGTGGACTGGGGCTCCCCTGGTTCATGGGCTATCACCTTGCTTACAGAATGACCCAGGCTATGGCTTGGTTCATCCCCCACTCTACCCCCCCTCCAATGGGTACTTCTAGAAGTGGCTCTTTCAACAGATAACCCCCTTTTTTCCCCTGCTGTCTAGCAAAAAGCTTGCAGGAAACCAGCTCACACCCATCATGACAGAAACATGTAGATCATGGCACAGAGCAATGGCAATCACTGGGGTTCTGAGTTCAGAATACCTTCGTCCCCTCCGCTATGCTCTGATATGGAATAACCAACTTGTTATGGTAGATCACAAACCATTCAAATGGACCTCATGGGCCTCCAAAGGCATTCGGGTTGTAGGAGATCTTCTCTTTCCAAATACCCAAACACTAATGTCCTTTGAACAGATTTGAGATATGTATGGGCTGCTATCATCAGACTTTTGGAAATTCCTTCAGTTAAGGAGTGCTCTAACTCCCTTCCTTAAAACCTCACCAACCCAGATTATATGGAGCTGCCGGAGTGTTCTCCATCAACATAGGAAGGTCCAGGGTCCTTTACAAAGTTCTCAGAGACACACAGCCTGACACCACCCTAACTAGCAGAGCTACCTGGTAGTGGGATCTCTCTCCACCCCATATCCCCACAGCAATGGTCAGAGTGCCTCAGAGCAGCCCACACAGCTTATGAGGACTCTAAGAGCCAGTTAATACAACTTAAAATCCTCCTTAGATGGTACAGGACCCCCACAGTTCTTCATAGCCTCAAGATTATACCACAAGACCAATGCTGGAGGTGTCACTCTTCCCCTGCTCACTTATTCCACATTCTGTGGACTTGTCCAACCCTGCAGAACTTTTGGACGCAGGTCTTAGATGACTTCTCCAAGGTAGTAGGTACAGCACTTTCTCCTCAACACTACTCCCTCCTGTTGGGAGACACCTTGGCACTAAACCTCTCACCTGTCCCAGCAAGGCTTGGGTCCTAGTGGCTGTCATGGAGGTAAAAAGGGCCATTCTATTGAGGTGGAGACAGCCGCACCCCCTGTACTCTCACAGTGGCGAGTAGCTATAGCTAGATTGGCCACCGTTGAGAGGCTCACAGTGGTGGCTAAGGGTAGGCTCACTAGATACTATAAGAAATGGGAGGCATACTTGCATTCCCACATCTGCTCGGTTGCACCTCCACCATTGCAAAATCCCCTACCATCCTGACTTATGACACAGTTCGCCAAAATGACAACATTCTATGGCTATTGACTGGTTCCACCACCTTCTGCTATGTACTATGCTCTCCTCTTCTCTTCTGCTACTGCCTTCTGATACTATGAAGATCCATACCCTAGACTATTTGGTATATGAAACCTGTGTAAACCTGACAGTAGCTTAATATAACTGTACTGATAGAAATATGTTGATTTGACCCACTGAGTAATACCCTACCAATTCCAACTGATTGCATGAAGATTAGGAAGGTTAGCTTGAACATAACCTGAGCCTTTTCTTAAATTGTATAAGACTATTACCCATATCAGACTATAGTAGTCTTGTATAAAGGTTATTTTTCTGTATTTTGTAAGGTTTATGAGATGACTTGTCTCTGTATGTTATTGTACAGAATTATTGTTTTGCCTGGTGTATGTGTGCTATTTGCATGGCTTGTTGTAACTGGAAAATTCAATAAAATCTTAAATGATAAAAAAGACACAGTTATGGTGGCCACTTGTTGCAATTTTCGTACACATGCTAGTAACTGAAAATCTTAAATATTTGTATACCACATTTTTTTTTAATTATTTGTACTCCTGCTCCACGGCCCTCTCTATCTGGAGGGAGGCCCAGCCCGGCCCCCCTGACATCCACCAGCCGATGCTGACCAGCTGACCATAGGGCTTACCCCCCCAGTGGGGTCAGTGGGGGGCCCACCCCCACCAAGACTGGATCCAGTACAGTGGTCTGCGCAGAGACTATTCGGGGACGGGACCTGTGAGCTCCCTCCATCATCCACTGAGAGCTTTTTCCTCCTGGTTTCTCCCCTTCAGGGGCAGAGTGTAAAAGGATGCCAGCAACGGTGCAATGCATGCTCCCATGCGTGCACCCTATCAAGCGTCTGCCCTGCCTCTGACCCGATGTCTGCAGCATCAGTGTGCCAGCCCCCAGCCACCACTAGGGGCCAGGCATGCACCAACAACTGATCGCTCCTCTCTCCGGAAAAGGAGAGCTATCCCTGGGATGTTTGATCCTTCTCCTCCCTTGCTGACCCCCAGTGGCCTGTGCTCACTCCTGAACACGGGTCACCAGCATGGAATGAGGTGTGGCATCCAGCACCTCAACCCTCAGCACCACCAGCCCAGTGATGCACCCCACATTTTCAACATAGCCTTTTTATTACCCATGCTTCTGTATTCAACTGCTGTCCAAAATACGACAGCTTGTCAAAACATAGTTCAGGCAGGCTTTTCCTCCCACCAGAAGTTCAACTAACACAATACACACCTGCCACATAAACCATGCAAGGAAACATTCGGCATTGACAAATGTGTGTTAGAGCTGTGCTGAACACAGAATTCCACCAGCAGAATTTGTGTGGAATGACAATTCTGCTTCCAGAAAGCAGAATTTCTTTTTTTGTAATTCCACAGAATTCTGAAACACATTTTTCTATGTGAACTGCAGAATACTAATCTGTGGATTATGCAATCTGCAGAATATTATTCCATGCTTTGCAGAAAATGAATCCACTGGTTAAAGGGACACTATCAACCCTTTCTGTGTCATATTATTACTACTTGAAAGCCTAACTTTTATCATTGCTTACCTTCTCTAAAACTCACTGAAGTGGTTGGTTATTTGATCTGCATCCTTTATTAGTAGAACTGAAATGCATGGGAATGGTGCAGGTATTTCCAACCTTGTTCTGCTTCAAATCCTTGTTCTGCTCTTATTGCATACATCCTGAACACTAGAAACATGCCCAGACGATGCAGTTACTCATAATGCAATAGTCTCCACTCATCGCAAAGTATAATGAGTGACTAGATTGTGTTTGGAGGATTCTCAAGTCCAGGAAAAATGCATTGGAAGTTGATAAAAGAATGTAAAAAAACATATTTTTGTGTGGTAACACCAGTATGGTGAGCAGTCTGTTTTTTACTTTTAAAAATAAAAATGGGTGGTTGGCTCACCAGTGCAGGGTAGCACTACTGCTTGCGATGTCAACAAACCAGGTTCAGGAATGATCCCAGAGCTGTTAGACAGTGGACCGGGGGGTGGGGGGGGGAGAAGGTTGAGTATTCAATGGACTGATTGCCTTCTCTGTGGGGGGAAGGAATCCAGAGCCCAGTAACATAATGACCCCTATCAAAAGCTAGGGATAGGTGAGTCTGTGACCAGTGCTGCAGCAGGATTGGTGGAGGTGGCAGACATACGAATGTCGGGTGCAGAAGCACGCCAGGCCATACGCCAAGGCCACTGCACACAGATCTTCGACAAGGGGGAAACACAATGAAGCAGAAAACCCCTTGGATGACCAGCAATGCATGAAGTCCGGGATCCTTGCAGGGATACAACAGGCCAAATATCCCCTAGCTGACACCCAAGGACAGAAATAGAGTTGAAAAAAAAAACAGGATTCAAAATCAAACTACCAGCTACATCAGCAATCTGTACAGAATGTGAGCAATCATAAAATATATTTTTTTTTTATCTAAGGACAATTTGAGGCCTATGGGTAACATTCCTCTTTCAAAATTTTGGAATTACACTTCTGACAAAATTTTGTGGAACTGGACAGAATTTCTAAAGTTCTACAGAATTGCAGCAGAAGCAAAATTTGAATATTCCACATAGCTTTACCCATTTCTAAATAAATAAATAGGTGATCGCTGTGACCACTTAGCACCACTCACTGTGACTAAGACTAGGGCCAAAGATGTTTTAATTTTTACGTAGCTACAGTAGGTGCATCTAGGATTTCACTTATGAAAGGGCAAAGGTCTCCATTCAGACTATGCTCTCATAATATTTACCTCTGCAATAGCGTGGGATGTTTGTGAAAGCAGCAGTTCTCTTTACAGTGAAACATTTCTCTTTCTATACTGTTGTATTCCACTTAGATTGCCCTGTTTCTTTTTTCTTACAGCCAGAACACAGGGGGGAATCAATTCCTTCATCTCTCTCATGGCTGTAGAGATGCTACAGATTGGAGATGCTAGCCTATCCACTGCTGTCGTATACTAGTAAAGCCAAGTCTGCTATCTGTATGTATGTTGCCTGTGGCAGACACTCCAAAAGCACCATTTCTGCAGATTGGTCTGTCCACCAGTGCCAGCAGTAGTTGCCATTGGACACTATGTGCAGTGCTGGTGGGGGGGGGGGGCTGTGCCAGGAGTAACATTTAGAACCACAGCTAATCTTCGGGGATCAACTGCACCACATAGTGACACATGCCAGTATCTGACTGGCTGCCACACTGCCCTTACATGTCTTTTCATGGTAAATGTATACAGTCTCATTACTTTATGTAACCCCCCTGTTACCCGGGGTTACTAGAATCCTAATAAGACCTAGTGGTAGGCAGGGAAGGCAGCTTGTAAAACTCCAGTTAAATGGATTTCACACTGTCTCACTCTGTTCTTAGTCTCAGCTGAGACTGAGGGATGACACCATTTTAGAACTGTCGCAGCTGCATAAGCCACACTGGAATGTTGTAGTTGGAGGTTAGAGTAGAACGTTGGGGAATTTGAAGCCAATCTGTGTGCAGTCTGAGAGAGAGACTGTAGTGCAGCTGAATATGTGCAGGCTCTCAGAGCTTTAAGCTATGTTTCAGAGCTGCTTTTGTTTTTGGTGTGTGTTTCCACCTGAAGAGGAACACAGGAACTGATAATTGAAGTGGTGGAGACCGCTCTCAATGGTTCAGAGTCCAATCCCTGAGGGGATGAGGAGAAGGTGGCTGCCTGTTTTCCAGGGGCAAACCCCTGCTAAGGGGTCTGGCTAAGGGAAAGAAGCTGCCTGTCTGAGTTGTGCTGAGGCACCAGAAGCTCTGAAAGGAAGATTCCATGAGGAGAAAATGCATGTGGGGCACCTGCAACCAAAGGGTGAGTTTGCTCTGAAAAAGGGCCAAGTGTTTTCACCTGAAACAGAAGGACACTAAAGGGACTGTTACTGTAGGGTCAGGAAAAGACAGCCAAGTACAGTTGGAAGATGTGGGGATTGGACTGCTTAACTCAGTGGGGGAAGGGGGTGTCTAGCATAATGGACAAAGCAACTTATAAGTATGTTCAAGGCCAGCACAAAATGGAAAGAAAGAATGTGGGGATTGGACTGCTTAACCTGTGGGGGGTCTAGAGTAATGGACAATGCCACTTATTTTTAAGTATGTTCAAGTCCAGCACAAATGGGAAGCAAGATAAGTAGATTGAATGTGAAATACATTTAGCAAGAATCTACACAGCAAAGTGTTAAAGGATGAGATGTTTACAGTTCAGAGAAATGGCCGGGTATGAATTGTGGGAGCGAGAGGTGAGAGACTCCCCCATCAGTAGTAACCAAATTCACCTCTATGGATTTGCTCTGAGACACCTTTTGCTTTCCCTCAGGTACTTGGCCAGTGCCTGAGGAAAGTACCCAGACATGGGATTAAAGAGGAGGATTCCCTGATGGAGCTGAGGTGCTCTTAGGTGGTTTAGGGAGCCACCAGAAAATGTTTCCATGAAGTATGGAAGGTGTCCAGGTGGTTGGCAAGGGAGCCGAGCCAGGGAAAACCCAAAGTAGTGTACAAGTTTGGGCTGTGTTATCCAAAGCAGCGTACAAGCCCAGGCTGTGTGCCTAGTGTGTTGTAGAGCCTGAGGGCTAAAGTGATGAGGATGTGTTCTGGTCTCCTTTAATCTGCATTACCAGGAGTGTAGCCCCATAGGGGTCCATCTATGCTTTGTTTATTCTGTTTGGATGTGAATAAAAGCCACACTTTAGAATCCCACTTCTGGTATTGGACATTACAGTTATTGCTTCCCGTGTTCGAAGTTACTTGGGTGCCCCTGTGCAGAGTAGCCAAACCTAGCCTTTGTGCCAAGTGACATATTCCTCCCCGAATCCAGCCCACCTGGTAGAGCTGTCAGATACAGACGGCATACCGGGTAGGGGTTACATTTACATTAGTATCATGGCACTGCTGCTACCCTTCAGGAACGCTGGCACTAGACATTGAGGTTACTGGTATTTACATGGTTGGCTTCCATGCTGCCATGCAGTGTCTGTTACTGATGACCATATACTGTATATGTACATGTAAGTCACTTTGGTGGTACTCCTACAACACACAGGGCTAGTTTTACATAGGCCAGGGGATGACAGCAGCTTCAGTCAAACCCTTCCAATGCACCTTCCCTTTGCTGCAGGTGACCGCTTGCAGTAGCTGTGGGGGCTTTGGCACCAGGACCCATAATCTACCAAAATCCGGCACAGGATCCTTGATGCATTCTGCTTTGCCACAAGCAGGGGTTTGGCTCAACCTGCATTGATCTACTGGGCCTTTGAAATTCAAGCCCAGTGGGTTTACTCCAGTTTGCTACTTATGCACTCTACCAGCTGTGCTGATATTCCCAAGAGACATACACTGCTATCTGCAGACTCCCAAAGTCGAAAGTCTGAGAGTAATGAGAAAGAAATTTGTTGTTGGGTGGTGGTGTGTTGTGCTGTGCACCTAATTATCAAAGTCTCCAAAAAGTCACCAAAGACTGGAGAGAGAGAGAGAGACAGAGAGAGAAAGGGAGGATACTGCTTATCATGTCTACCAATAACAGCCACCTATACTTTAAAAAGTAACATTTTTCATTTAAAAAGCTAATGTGTAGTAGAACTCTAACATTTTCATAATCTTTGGTGCATACAACTAAAGAAAATCTGACCCCTGAGAAAAGGATATGGCTGCGGTTAACATTCCTCATAACAGATCAGGATAATGATGAAAGGGGATGGTGAACCTCCTGACCCATGTTTCAAGGCACCCTTTGGGCAGCTTGGAAACCTGATGGCTCAAGCTGTAGCCTTATTCTGACATTTCGTGTGCATGCTGCCTATTGAGACCACAAGTGATTTATTTCAGAATATGACACCCAGAGAACATGGGGCCTGATTTCAAGAGGGGCTACGCCAGCGTGCATCTGCAGGCTGCGACAATCACAACTTACACTGCAGCCCACTGACGCCTGGTGCAACTGTGGGTTACAACATCCACAAAGCCCAATTCCAGGTGGGCAGGTGTCGTAACCCACAGTTGCAATTCCCCAAAGCCACAGTGATGTAGGGAATCTATGACAGCTTGGAGCTGTCATAAGTATCATCTGATGGCTGGCACCATCAGATGGAGCCACATAGTGCCATGGCAACAATGCAATGCTGTCCCCCTGGCCCCACATGTACAGCCCCACCCCTCAAACCCCCGATCGTGAGGGACCCCTGGGGATCTGGTCCAGTAGTGCCCCCCAAGACACCTGTGCCATCTGTCCTGCCCCCCCCATGTGCCCTGATGTGTGCTGCGATGGTCCAGGGTGGGGGGCCTCCTGTTGCTCACTGCGCATTGTGACATGCGACTGCGATACACCATGCATGGGATACCGCCACATGCATGGTGTATCTCACATGTCACACCACACAGGATCCTGCCTCTTCCAGAATGTAGTGTAGGGTCCCTGGCATAGGGCCGACTGGTGTAACTCGCAACTGCTTGCAAGTTTCACCGGCCATCTCAAAATCAGCCCCATGGATTTCAGTAAATTGTACTGAACAGTACCTGGAAAGTAAACAGTTTTTTTTTAGCTCTTCTGAGCTAAGCCTAGACAGTGAGGGTGGGATGCCAAAGCCTGAGGTAGGCCACAGATGTCTGGGAGTCTATTTTAGAGCCAGCCCATCCTGTGGATCCAGTGCTTGTGACAACAACTGCAAAAAAATGCAAGCAATCAGGATGTGCTGGGACTGCTGTCCAGTGCTATTGCAGGTACAACTTCTTCTCAGGACAATATGCAACACAGAAGAAGTGCACACATAGAGGAAAAATTAAGTTTAAATGCATTTGTGCACTAAAATCAATTTCTTTAATTGAAAAGTTCACTTACATGTACATGACCAGGTGAGGTACACAGAGAGCTCTGTCTCTGTTTGCCAGGTGTGTTACAAATTTGAAATTTGCACTCGAATTGCAGTGAATTTGCTCACTACACACTATACTATTGTGGGTTTAGTGGTTGTCTCACTGCACTGTCTGTCCATGGTAAATAAACATTCTGCATTGTGCAAAACATCAACTTAGTGTTTTGACTACTGTTTGAACTTTAATCAGTCACTCACTTTGGAGTGCTGCTGTTCCTTGCTTCTGTCTTAATCTACAGAGGGCTGGCTGTCCTGCTGCAGCACCCAGGCCTGTTCCAGGTGAGCGCACACAGTTTCCATTCTGTTAAAGTATGCATCAGACAGCATTTAAGCCATCTTATTAGCCATTTTCCTTTATTTTGCTATAGGTCAGTGCCAGTATTAGATGAAAAAGAAATAATTGCCTAAAAAATGAAATACCCAGAGGTAAACAAATCAGTCTTGAGCCTGCTATAAACTTTAGATGTAAATTAAACCATACTAACCACCAGTTGTAGCCCTGTAATAATGATGCTCCTGTCATTAGAATAGCACAAAAAATAAGCCATGTAGCAGGAGTAACCCACTGATGTACTCGGAGGGTTATCACACGCGCCATCTTTGTGCAACAGGCAGTACAGTGGACAGAGCAGCAGTTGAGCAGGGAGGAAGAGGATGAAGGAGAGGGAAGAGACCAAGACACAGATACAGAAAACTTTGCAGTCTCAACACACAGTAGCCATAGCAGTTTGGAGGAAAGGGTGGAGGAAGACAAAGGAGATACTAGCAGGACCTGAAAGAAACAGAAACACCGAAAGTAGTTTCCAGAAAAAGGATACATGGAGCAGCAGAAAGATTACAACACCTGTGCCAGAGAAGGAGGAGAAAATGAAACCAGTCACAAAATATGATTCTGGGGTAGGGAACATTGATACTAGGCCAGTGCCTGACAGTGTGGAGGTAGAAGATGAAGATGATGGTGATGTTGGCAGTGGCCCCTAAAATGTTCCTGAGGGCGGGGCAAAACCAATGAAATCTCTTTTCTGGGATTCTTTTTACATGGGAGAGGTTTGCATGGCTAAGGAGTTCTCATCTCTGAAGCCTGATGGCTTTGATCACATTCCTGTTTCCTTTGGCTTAGATTCATATGTGGACTGTTCAGTGGTACTTAAATGAAAGGTGATCAGAGAAGAGGCTATGTTTGGTAGGTAACAGTGACTTCAAAGCTGGTGGACACACTACCTTGGTGGCAAGTGGAATAGATCCTCAAAAGAGGGATAACATTTGAACCATTTCATCCCAGCCTTCTGCTGGCTGACTGATGGGATGGGGTCAGGTCATCTTGGTCAGGAAAAAGTGCACAGGACATGGTCCAGAAAGGAATCCTTCCTGCACATCAATGTCCTGGAAATAGGGGTGATTCCCCTGGTTCTCTAGGAATTTAATCTCTTTTTAGTGGATGAAGTATTTCAGGTGAACGCAGACAACACCACTGCAATGTTGTATCTGAGAAACCATGGAGCAGGCAGGTTATCTTGACTATTAGGAAGCCTGATCCTATGACAACTTTCCTTTTCGACTTATATTCATCTCCTAACAGTACACCTGGGGGTCAGGTTGAACTGTCTAGTGAACAGAAGCACTTTGAATTTTTGAAAGGTTCTATATCATCATAAAATGCATGCCTACCGACCTACCTAGTCTCAGCTGTCTGTAGACTGTCACTCATTAGTGGTCATTAGTCTGAACTAGGGGGTGCTAGACAGTATCTTCAAGAAGTGGGACATTTCCTAAGTAGTCCTGTTTGTCTCCACAGAAAATAAAAAACTTGTCTTGTTCTGTGCAGGGCCACCAGAAAGAGGAACAATATGGTCAAATGTTTGTGCCCTAAACTAGAGAGAAAGACTCTTGTATGCCTTCCCTCCCATTGCACTCCTGCAAATAGTCATCCTCAAGGATTGCAAAGAGCTACCCCATATGAGTCTAACGGCATATTCACCTGAGCATCTACAATCCCATTCCACTCTCTTCCAGGCAAGACCTTCTCACCATGCTCAAGAAGAAACTAGCCCATCCAAACATTCAATCCCTGCACTTGAAGGCGAGTCGACACTTAACCTGTTTAGAAACATAGAAACATAGAATTTGACGGCAGATAAGGACCGCTTGGCCCACCCAGTCTGCCCATTCCCCTGCCTACTGGATAAGCTGCAGATCCTAGCTAACCAGCAGCGTACTTCTTCCTACCCCCAATAGTGAAAGGTTCTATATCATCTATAAAATGCATGCCTACCAACCTACCTAGTCTCAGCTGTCTGTCTGTGTTTGACGATATCCTGAATGTTCTGGCAGTCTCCAGCAAACTAGCAATGAGAAAAGCCTATTTTCCAAAATGAAAAGATTTTCTATTTTGTGCAGTAAGTTTGCAATTTTCCCTGCCTCTAGTCTGGCTGCCAGGGTGTTGGACTAATCACTGTCCCTTATGTAGTTGTTTCAAACAGATTCCATGAAGCTGCCCATGTGATTATATCCACATACAGATCCAGAGAAATGGCCTCATATATGGAATCTGTTTCTATTTTAGAGCAATTCCTAGAAGAGGTAAATTATTGAAGAGGGGTTGGTAGTAAAATGAGTTTATTCACTGATGATACTAAATTGGGGGTGGTGGTAGATAGCGTGGAGGGAAGGAGGGCACTACAGGATGACCTGGAGAGGCTGGAAAACTTGGTCCACATGTGGCAGTTGGGGTTTAATGCACACAAATATAGCATTCTGCACCTAGATGTAAGGAGCCCTGGGGATACCTACCACTTGGGGGGGGGGGTACAGCTGACTGTCGTGATGATGTCAAAGGATCTGGGGATGATGACTGATGCTAAAGGGAACCACTCAGAGCAGTGCAGGAGAGCAGCAGCTAAGGCAAAAAAAAAGCTTAGGTGTATTGTCAGGGGGATAACATCCAGGAGAAGGGAGGTTTAACTTCCCCTGTACACCTCACTGGTGAGCCCACATCTGAAGTACTGTGGGCAGTTATGGCACCCCACCTAAAAAAGGACATTGCACTGCTGGAGAGAGTCCAGAGAAGGATGACATGGATGATTAGTGGTTTGGAGGGGTTGTCATATGAGGATAGACTCAAAGAGCTGAACATCTACTCCCTGGAGGACAGATGGGATGGGGGATATGATACAGCCTGTCAAATACCTGAAGGGGTTCAACAGAGGGAACAAGGAGGGTCTGCTCAAGTTGAGGGAGGAGGGGACTATAAGAGGCCATAGTCTAAAGTTAGCAGGGGGCAGTACAGAGGAAAGGTGAGGGGGCATTATTTCACAGAGAGGGTGGTGGTACCCTGGAATGCAATGCTGGATGATGTGGTAAAACTGGGAACTATGGGATGTTTCAAAAAGGGTTGGGGCAGGCACAGGGGCATGGTACAGTGTGGGGGTATGGTGATCACCAGAGGTGTATAGGGTTGAACCCTTTCTGGCCATACAGCCTAGAGGTTAGAGTAACGAGCTGTGAATGAGTTTGGTACACCAACCAGACCTGGGTTTGAGTCCCACAACCTCTATTTGCATACTGTGTGACCCTGAGCAAGTCACTTAACAAGCCCAAAGCTCCCGGGTCTCTCCTGTAAACAGGTAGTTGTGCCTAGTGGGCCTTACCCGGTTAACAATGAATAAAATAAAAGTGAATGGGGGGGAGAGGTAGAGCAGCTACTCTGCACTACCAGTGAGCTGCATTGGGCAGACAAGATAGACTGTTAGGCCTAATCTGCTGGCAACTATGTATGTATATATGTATGTATGTATGCATGTAACCCCCCTGTTACCCAGGATTACTAGAATCCCGGTAAGACCTAGTGGTAGGCACGGAAGGCAACTTGTGAAACTCCAGTTAAATGGATTTCACACTGTCTCACTCTGTTCTCAGTCTCAGCTGAGACTGAGAGATGACATCACCATAGAGCTATCGCAGCTGCATGAGCCACATTGGAATCTGCAGTTGGGAGTTAGGTTAGAATGTTGGGAGTTTTTGAACAGTGATCAGCAGCAGTTGTGTGTGAGCAGTCTTGAAGAGAGGATCACAGCTGTCTGTGCACAGGCTCTCAGAGCCTAAAGCTCTGATATAGAGCTACATTAGGGAGAGGTGTGTGTTTTCGCCAAAAGAGGAACACAGTAAGCTGTTCGTGAAGTGGTGGAGACCACTGTTACTGGTCTCTGTGCCCCATCCCTGAGGGGATGGGGTGTAAAAGGTTTGCCTGTTATTCCAGGGGCAACCTCCTGGTTCCAGCTAGGGAAGAAGCTGTCTTATTTTTCTAAGTTGTGCTGTGGCACCAGAAGTTGTCAAGAATCGCCTGTGGGGCACCTGCAACCAAAGGGTGAGTTCTGCTCTCACATGGGGCCTATGCTTCACCTGAACTGTTGTAAAGTGGGGATTGGACTGCTTAATCAGTGGGAGGCCTAGAGGAATAGACTAAGCCAAAGTAAAAGTATGTTCAAGTCCAGCACAAGGGGAAAGTCAAGACATGTAGAGAAAATGTGCCTAGCATTTACCCTTTAATCTACACTGCCAAGCTTTTCAGAAAGAAATGTTTAAGTATGTTCGAGTCTAGTACAAGGGGAAAGTCAAGACATGTAGAGGAAATGTGCTATGCATTTACCCTTTAATCTACACTGCCAAGCTTTTCAGAAAGAGATGTATAATGCCCAGGAGAAATGGCCGGGTATGGATTGTGGAAGCTAGAGTTGGGATACCCCCCATCTTTAGTAACCAGGTTCACCTCTACGAATTTGCTCTGTGGCCCTTTTACTTTGCCTCAGGCACTTGGCCAGTGCTGAGGGAAGTACTCAGACATGGGATTGAAAGGAAATTTCCCTTATAGAGTCGAAGGCTCTAAGGTGGTTTAGGGAGCCATCAGGAAAATGTGTCCATGTCACATGGAAGGTGTTCGGGTGGCCGGCAGGGGAGCCGAGCCAGGGAAACCCCAAATAGTGTACAAGTCAGGCTGAGTACCCAAAGTAGCATGCAAATCCGGGCTGTGTACCTGGTGGGTCCAGAGCCTGAGGGCTGAAGTGTTGAAGAAGTGTTCTGTTTCTCTTATCTGCATTACCAGGAATGTAGCCCCGTGGGGTCCGTCTATGCTTTGTTTGTTCAGTTTGGATGTGAATAAAAGCCACACTTTAGAATCCCATTCCTGGTATTGGACATTACAGTTATTGCTTCCTGTGTTCGGATTTACTTGGGTGTCCCTGTGCAGAATTTCCAAACCTAGCCCTTGTGCCGAGTAACCTAGTCCTCCCCGAACCCAGTCTCCCACCTGGTATGGCTGTCAGCTTCAACAGCATACCACCTGTCATTTGCAAAAAGGCAGGGATCGGGGGCTTACATGTATGTACGTATGTATGTAGATAGATACTTTATTTTATTTGTATTTATGTATTTACACCACTACCACCCCCAGTAGGACCTGGTTTACTAACAAGAACTTGATGTAGTTCTGTTTAAGTTGTTGACCCTGCTGTTTAACCATCCAGGCTCTGGTGATTTAAAGTTTCAGTCTTGCAGAATTACCCATTTGATAGCCATAACGTCATCCAGGAGTGGGAGTAAACTGCAGGATCTCTGCACTTACCCTATCTGGTCTTCCACAAGGACAAGGTGGTAGGGCTGGGTGAAATTAGCAAATTCCAGTTTCACCGAATTTTTGTGAAATTCTGTGAACTTTTGTAAAAATTTTGTAGAGTTTCCTGAAATGTTTTAGTCATAAGCTAGATGTCTGACATTTGGTATGCTTATTATTTGGAGGAGGCCTTAAAAGGATGCAATGCCTCATGACATGTTAATGAGAGGCAGAGAAGTTATAGGGGCTCAGAATCTGGCACTTTATTGTTCATGTGAAAATTTCTGAAAATATTTCTGTGCTTACAGTTTAGCCACCTTTAGAGTTAGATAATTGAACATTTATCTGCATGCTTTCTTGGAAGAGTAACAAACTACTAAACAAAGGGGGAATTGGTTGTGTAAATTGTAAGTTACAGGAGTTGAACATTTCGCAATTTAATTATTTGTTACATTTTGTAAAAATGTTCAAAATATCTGGAAGTTTATAGCTCCACTGCCATTGCAGGTATGCTCTCAAGATTTGGTATGCTTACCAAAGTAAATATGTCCTGGAATCTAATTAAGTTTAATTTATTGTGGATACTTTAAAAATTACTAATTGGCAAAAATGTCCTCACAAACTCATGGAGGCGTAATTGATAATGCTACTAGAATTCCACTTGTGGAATTTATCTTTCACAAAGTATTTAATCACCACTGAGTCACCTTACCTGTATTAGCATCATGGCCCTGCAATACTCCTTCACAATTCCTGTGACAGTGATGCCCGGCATCATTCTCCGTCATGACTAAAGATATCCAGATACTTCTGTCACAATGACCTAAGACACAACTAGTTGTAAGGCTTGGTGTCACTTGGTGCCACTATTTTCAAATAGCAAAAATATACATTGTTGTCTACAGAGCTGTTAAAGAGTCAGCAGGTGGCACTGTATAGAAACAATGCTGCACATGCATGTGCTTCCACAAGTCATTAAGTCAGTGAGCTCTAGCGGTTATCTGGCATATTTCAAGAATTCAGGCTAGTGCACAGTGATGTCAATGAATATTCTTCATGATTCATCACTCAAGGTAATGATCTGACACTTAGCATCACTATATTCTTACTATGGAGCCTCCTACGAATGCTACCTTATTGCCACTTTACACAGTCTTTACCTTCTTCTACAATGGCAACTGAAGTGTATGACTGGGCAAAATGTATGGACATGGCTTTGGTACAAGTATCACAACATTCCACAATTTCGCAAAAGCGCATGAAATTAAATTTTAACTACTGATGTTATTTTGGAATTTTTGGCTGCTTATAACTTGGCCTGCCTTTGAGTAAAAGATTAGAGTTAACACACACAGCCTCTTGTTTTCCCATACTGGATTTTCTACCAGCCAGCAGTTCATACCTCAGGGATATACTTCGAACCCTCCCCGACCAAGATGCAGTGCCAAGCAGCAGCTGCCTTGGCTATAGCCTGCCTCCATATGTGGCTTCTTGGGCTTGCTTCTGAACATAGGTCACCAGCATGACAGTGCGATGCTCTGTTGCTGGGCCATGGCGGTGGTCTAAAAGCCTTATATTTAGGGTCAACTGAAGCTAAGAAGATTTGTGCTATTTCATTCCCTAGTTTTAATGTTTACATTTCTGCAGTTTACATAATTGCAAAATGTAATTTTAAAATTTCTGAAAGTTTGGAATCTTTTAACTCAGTCAGCTTTAAAGACAGAAATTGAAAACTTGGCACACCTCTATATGGTCCTCGGTAAAGTTACCATACCAAAGTGGGTGCAATGTGGACAAATATTTTAAAATTAGATGGAGATAACTGAAATCACAATTATGGCTAAATTTTATGAAATTTATTGGGGACATTTTGTGAAATTTCATGAAAGCAAAATCAGAATTTCACCAGAAATTTGCTGGTGGAAGATAAATTTTGCCCAGCCCTACAAGGTGGTCCTTAGGACATGTTCAAGGTTTTTCCTAAAATTGTCACAGAATACTATTTCAGCCAATCTACTGCTTTGCTGGTGCTTATTCCCAGACACCATGCCTACAGGACTGAAGCAACCCTGATTTATGTGAAGTGGGCTTTGTTTTTTTATTTGAATAGGTCCAAGCCCATTGGGGCTCTGACTGCTCTGCCAATCTATTTGATTACTCAAAACAGCCTATCACACTGAGCAGTGTCTTGTTTTGCCCATTTCTCCATACTTGCCTTTCAACCTTTCTTTGAATGGTGGTTTCCCCCTCCACCATGGGTGTTGCAACCTCTGTGGCAGATTATAGATCCACCCCCTTTGCAAAAATCTGCAGGGCAGACACTTAGCTATATCTGCCCAAATCACTACCTCACACTAGAATGTGGATCTCTGGTTTTGATGAAATGCAGACTTTGGGTCTGCTGTGCTGAAATCTGTGTTCCCCGTACAACTCCAGCATTTCCCTTTCCCCGGTGTACGGCCTGTATTCTCTGCAATGCATGTGCAGCTATGGATGAATCCACATTGCTAGAAGAAAAGGTTACTCACCTGTAACTGTTTCTTCTAGAGGCATTCATCCATAGTCACATACCACTCATCCTCCCTCCCCTAACTGTGTTACTCAATAGATTCTTGAGCTATTTACAGGGTGCTTCTTCCCTTCAGCAAGAAAATTCTGACCACTGGAGGGAAGCATGCAGATGGTGTGAAGGTGGTAGGTGATATGAGTATGATAGGATGATTTCCAGGTTCTGGCTGCTCAGATCAACATACTGCAATACCCTCCCTAACTACGCCCTCGCATAAGTCTTGATGTGGGTCACCTACCTATATCTACTCCCAGCCTAACCTTTTCTGCCCCCCTTCTCTTGTAGCTAACCTTTCTTTCTCTTCATCTTTTGTAGCCTTTCCCCACCCCCTTGCAGGGTTCTCAGCATCTTGAAGAGGTCCCTTAGGGCTTGGCTCTCCTTTCCCCTTCTCCATGCCTTCTTCCCTCTTGTCTCTCTCTCTTTCTTTTGCCCATAGCACTTGATACTTACCTGCCGAACTCCTCTCTTCCCCGGCACCCCACTATTCCCCACATTTTTTTTCTCTCCCAGCCATCCATGCCGCCTTGCAGGGTCCCCAGCATCCTGGAGGGGCTCCCCTGGGCTCGATCTCCCCACCTCCTCTGGCTCCCTTCCCCCTTTCTGCCATGGCACTTGATACCTACCTGCCCAGCCTCCCCCTCCCCTGGCACTTTATAAATTGCCTATATCTTTGCACTTAGAAATACTTTTTGCACCTCCCTGCATATGTCCTCTCTACTGTATTTTCTCTATTCTGCCCATACCAAAGTAACCCTCACTACTAGTTATTTAATTATTTTCTGTATTAGGTACCTGCCTGTGCTTCTCTCTTGTTTTTCACCCTCTACACTAAACTGCCAAATGTTATTGCCATCTGTTTGTTCAAGTGTATTAACTGCTGTCTTATGCACTTTAAATGTATTACTGCTCATATTCTCTGTACCCCATTCCCCCAGGTCGCACCAGGAGACGAGCTACGTGTTGTTCAGTGTGCTTTCCTGGTGAAACATTTTAATAAATAAATAAATATGTGTGGCTATGTGTGTGGTTATGGATGAATGCAACTAGAAGAAATACAGTTACAAGTGCGTAACCTCTTCTACTCGGACAGCAACATAAAATAGTTACTGAAAGTCATGATTTTGGACTATAGATTTACAATATGTGAGGACATAAAAGAGTTACAAGCAATTACTTTACTGTGCCACACAGCAGAATGAAGTGCTCTTATCACAGTTTCTACTACTGCTATCTTGCAGGATACTGCAGTAACATAATGTAATCCAATGTAATTATTCTGGAATGTGTTACATCGTTATCACAGAGTGCTTCATATTGGTGGGCGGCGCTATATGTTACTTTTTCCTTTTCTTTCTGCTACCTCATTAATCATACCATTATAGTGTACGTCATAAGATGATTAGACAACACTAATATAGAGTCATATTAAAAAAGCAGGATAATAATTTACAAACTCCACTATGCTTTCAAGGTCATATAGCTGTTGTAACAATGTTTTGTTATAGTAATTGGATTGAACAATGCTTATTTAGAACGAAAACATGCATCACAGTCTTCTGTTTTTCTCCTTTTATATATATTTGTCATGAATAAGTCACTTTTTTCAGAATTTTGACATTTTCAGTTTTACATTTTGGAATTGTTAAAACAAGCTACACATAGTCCATATAAAAACCTGTTAGAAGATAGTTAGGAAACATTTAGTATGTCCATAATTGATTTTTTACCTCTGCCTGATCCTCCCTGTCCAAAACCTGGCTCACATAGATATATCCATCAGCATCAATGAAGAAGCTTTCTTCAGAGAAATGTCCATCCAGCCTGTAGTGAACATCTCCGCAGTTCCATTGAACCTGTGACAGAAGGAAGACCTGATCAACAATTAGATCTTGTTTGGAAGCTTAAAGAAGGGCCAAGCCAATTACAAAAAAGCAATCTCTCATTTCCAGTAATGCAACACATGAGTTGTTCTTCTTATAAGCACAATTCCATGAAGTCTCCCTTTAGGAAAGGGAGAAGTTGTTTAACCAGAAAAGGCACACTAAGCCATGTTTGTTTTCAGGTGCAACCTGGGAGCACAACGAAGTTAAGAGACTTGCTCACGGTCACACAGTATGCAAGTGTGGGCTGATGGAATTCAAACCCAGGTCTCTAGGTTTGCAGCACAGTGCCTTTAACCACTACGCTATACTGCCTCCTTAGAAAAGTTAGTTGATAAAAATGCTAGTTTAGGAGAATTATAAAGCAACAAAAATAACACGTGTATAAACTGGGTAAGCCCCAAATGGCAGTCAGGATAAACCCCAGGGTCATAGTGGAGCTAAAGGAACAAATTGGTAGTGCCACTTTCAGTGATCTTACAGGAGCTTGTCCAGACAGGTGTGGTGCCAAACATCAGAAAGGTGGCCAATGTGGTCCCCATCCTCAAGAAGGGGGAAAGGTTGGACCTGGATAACTACTGTACAGGCTGGTGAGCTTGAAATCAGTGCCAGGCAAGGCCCCAGACACCATTATCATAGACAGATGAATGGGGCACTTGGTTGAGGTCAAGATATTTGATCACACTCAGCATGGCTTTATGAGGGGCAGATCATGCTGAATCAACCTACTTACTTTCTTTGATGTGGTGTCCAGGGAGGGGAATGGGGCAGGGTCACTGACATAGTCTACCTGAACTTTAGCAAGGCCTTTGATACTGTGGCATATGGCAAGTTTCTGGGTCAAGTAAACCAGTGCAGCATACATATGTCATACACAAGGTGGATTGCTAATGACTCAGAACAGGAAACAGAGGGTGGTGGTGAATGGGCACTACTCTGAGTGGAGAGGAGTACTCAGCAGTGTTCCTCAGGGACTGGTTCTAGTCTCACAGCTCTTTAACATCTTTAGCAATACAAAAGGGACACCAAGGCAGTAGAGGATGCAACACAGGGCCACCAAAATGATCAGCAGTATGGCATACAAAAGCTATGAAGAGAGGCTGGAGGCCGCTAACATGTTAATCCTGGAGAAAAGGAGGATGAGATGGGACATGATCTCAGTTAGTCATGTACTCAAGGGCATCAACAAGACTGAACAGTTGGAATTGTTTGACCTGGTGTCCTGCTGCAGAAAACAGGAACATACCCTGAAGCTCAGGGATGCTACATTCTGGGGTAATGTTAGGAGGCCTATTTTCTCCCAGAAGGTGGTGAACCAATAAAACAGTTTACCACCTTATTTCAGAAAGGGTGATCCTCTGTAAGCAGTCTAAAGTAATTTTACAAAACTGTTAATAGAGAGCTGGGGGGGTGAGCTCCAATGAATGCGATAGTTCTTGATTTTAGCAAAGCATTAAATTTGGTGGCATGTGCGGTAGTTATCCCAAAAATTTTTTACAAATTTCGTATAAAGAGCAAACTGGCAAAATGGATAAACCTCTTGCTGTGTGGCAAATGCAGAAGGTCTGTATCAATGTATTTTTATTTGATGAGGGAGTGGTTACCAGTGGTGCTTGGCAGGAATCCATGCAGAGTCCATTGATTTTCCAAGTGTATATTAGTGGCATTATAGGAATGAATAATTGGATGGGAAATTACGCAGATGATACAAAACTGAATAGTCCTGTTACCAACAGATCACAAGCACTATGATTTCTTGAGGATCTGGCTGAAACTCGTGAATGAGTAGACGTGGGAATGAAACTTAATTTGTATAAATGTTCTATAAAAATTGATCTGCAATTACAGAATCACACCAGAGACTTTGGGAAGACTTTGGCAATGTTTAGGCAACATTATGAACAGAGAACAGACCAGAGAATAAAGGGAACTGACACTTTAGCCAGGTTACTTGATCCCCCCTTCCCATCAACTGGCCACCTATCTACAGTTAGCCTGGCTGTGGTCCTCCTCTCCACCCAGCACCTAAATTGTGGCAGAAGTCTGGTTCTGGAAGTCTCAGTCCAGTGGTGTGAGGCCAAGTCATGGCCAAAGGGCAAGTCAGCCTGTGTTTTCTTGTCACCCCATCTGGTCGCAGTTCAAGGCCATCAGTAACTCACCTGATAGAGAAGCAGTAGCAGCAGTTGTAGCAGGAGCAGCAGAAGCAGCGACCCTGACCTGGCCCCCCTCAGTACCCTTCCATAGAAACAGTACTCATGAGTCATGGTGGTGAGTTTGTTGGTGGCACAACAACTGTGCCAACCACCACAACAAATAAAAAGTTACTTTTGTTATTTACTGCAAACTTTGGAGACATGCTAAGTCTGCCAAAGGGCGCTTGACTCAGTGGTGCCATTGCTCGGGAGGGTGGGCACCCCTCTAGTAACACTCATAGAGTGGAGGAGCAGCCACTCTCAAAGGCAGCACATATGGGAAGGTGGGTATCTCTTTCATATTTGTCACACCCATAGGGCAAGGAAAGAGACAGTTACTGAAATCATAATTCACTCTCAGAGGCAGCAAATATGGGAGGGAGGGTGACCACTATTCTATAAAAGAATATTCTTTTCCAGAGGTTTTTCCCTAGAACTGATTCAAGTAATAGTGTGTGACAGGGCTAAAGTCCATGCACAGTTTGGGAAATTGTATCTCCTTAAATCCAGAACCGGGGCTGGCCCACTGGCGCAATGGTTGGACTCCCGCTTGTGACCCTTACACTCTGGGTTCAGGAGTGAACCTGGGGCATCAGAGGGCCAGCCGAGGGGAGGAGGATTGAGCATCTGTAGGACTGCTCTCCTTCTCTGGGGGTGGAGTGACAAGTGACCAGCATGTGACTGATCCCTGGCGGAGGCTGGGGGGAACACAGCTGCCACAGCTGAGTTGTCAGGGAGGCATACTGGACATCTGCGAGCTTGTGTATTACATCATTGTACAACGCGCATCCCCAGGAGCTTACTATGGAAAAAATGCTGACAGCTCCATCAATGATGCCCTGCTTCACACCCTTTCATGATGCTTGACCGACGACCTGAGCAAGTAGTCTCCATCAGTATAGCTTGGTCCCGTGGTCCCTGCCCTGTGGGTAAGCCAGGGAGGCCTCCCAGTAAGTTCCTCTGCCAGAAACCATGTTTAGGCTTCCATGGGGGGCCACAACTACTTGGCGGCCCTGCCCAGAGGGGTAAAGCCTGGGGGATATTATTGTGCCTGGTAAGTCCTGGGAAGGGGGGGGAGTGGGGTCTGAGCTTAGGAAGGACTGGCACCAAAAAAATCACACTAAAATAAAATAAAAAACAAACAGAAATGGAACAATGGGAAAAAGTTCTGGGATAATGTAAACAGTCTTTTGAAGCAAAGATGAAAGGACATCTATTATCATGTTGTATATTGATGGGAAAGTGGTTCTAGACCCAACTGCAATGGCTAACAGGTTTAATGATGCCTTTACTGACCTTAGATCCTTTATGCCCCCCAGGCTCTCCATAATTAAACTATGATGACTCGGGTCCTGACCTTAAATTGCCTACAGTATCAGATAATGTTCATGCAAAAGTTTTATTTTAGAACCATATCTGAGTCTGACACCCTAAAATATGCCAAATGTACTAAGTAAAACCTGGGTGGGGTGTGTTTTTTTGGGTATGAAACTGCTAGGTAAAAAAAGGGTGGTAGTGATTCTTTGGATATGAAACTGCTATCACTGGTTTTGAATGAGCTAACCCACCCAATTACAAAAATGTTCACCTCCTTGAGGTACTCCCAGTTCACTGATAGATGGAAGTCAGCACTGGTCGCCCCTGTTTTCAAAAGCGGTGATAGAACTAACTTAACAACTATAGACCAATCTCCATCCTCTCCCACCTACCTAGACAACTACAATGTCCAGTGCACCCAACAATATGGGTTTAGGAAACTACACAGTACCAGTACTGCATTGGTAGAATACACAAACTATCTTCACAAAGCATTAGACAGTGGAGACATGGTATGTGTAATTTACATTGACAAAGGCCCTTGACTTTGTCAACCATAAGCTCTTGCTTGAGAAGCTACTGAAGCTGG
The DNA here is from genome assembly GCA_016271365.2 of Neoceratodus forsteri. Taxonomy (NCBI): domain Eukaryota; kingdom Metazoa; phylum Chordata; order Ceratodontiformes; family Ceratodontidae; genus Neoceratodus; species Neoceratodus forsteri. Next base: position 1,815,430 of record JADMNL010000041.1, read on the forward strand.
ATCTATTCTTGGACATCGTACTGTGGTTTGGGAGCTACCAAGCTAACCAAACACAGAAAGTTGCAATTATGGGACTGACCTCTGGGGTAGGTCTGTCTCAGCTGGAGTGCCAGTAAGCTCTACTCAGGGCTAGCTGTTATTTAGATTGTTCACCGATCAGCTGCCTGAAGCCTGTCAGACAGCCAAAGTTCTGTTACATGCTAATGATGCAGTAATTTATGCAAGACATCCTTGCAAAGTGTCTGATCCAAGTCCTTCAACATAACTTTGAATTTGTGAAAAAAGGTTCTCTGATAACAGCATTGTCCTTAACGCTAAGAAAACTAAGACAATGCTCTTCTTTAGCCTTAATCTCAAGCAAAAACTCTCCGTGCTGGATATACAATGACAAAGGTTCCAGGCTGTAGCAAGTTGAAGTCTTCAAATATTTAGGGCTATACTTAGATGATACGCTATCCTTCACTCCCCCCATGGAAAAGCTGATTAGGACAGTCAATGCTAGGCTAGGCACCCTATTTTGTAACTAGACTAACCTCACCCCAGAGGCAAGCGTCTATTTGTATCTAGCTCCACCCTCCTATCTGTTGACTATCGCCTCATTTTATACTCAGCGGCTTGTGACACAGTCTTGAATTGGGTTAAAGTTCTATGCAACAAAGCCTGCAGATTTGTCCTTGGTACTGACAAGTTCACTCACAGTTGTGAACTCTATGTTCAAACCAACTGGATAACTCTTAATAGCGAATCAAGTTTCAGACCTGCATGTTATGGGAAAAACGGCTCTGTTGGGGCTAACCCTCCCCCCCAACATCAAACACTGTTTAAGCTTTTTCGAAAACCAGTACCACACTAGCAGCATGATTAGGAATAGTCTAAAAAAAACTCTTGGAGAAGAAAACAGGGCAAACGCTCCTTCTCAGTCAGAGCCGCATAGAGGCTAAATGCTCTCCCAGACTGAATATTTAACATTTCAGACTTGGTGCAATTTAAAAGCTCTCTGCATGCATTACTCTCAGAATAAGCTTCATGTAGCTGCAGATACACAGATCTGTAATTTGTAACTTTCTTATATGTGATTCTGTGCTGCACTCTATGTGAACATTATGTAATGTCCTGTACGTGATCATTTCTGTACTTTATGTAATTTATCCTGGTGTGGAACCTTTAAAAAAGGGCACTTACGTTCAAAGGTACTTTCCAACAATAAATAGCTACATATATACATACATACAGTGAAGTCTGCGTAGTAGTGATAACCAGACTGCATATCAAGGTGAACTCTGCATGTCTTATAGCAGAACAGAACTGCTTAAACAAGTGAAATCCTTGCGCGTATGCTAATACCTATAGAGGCTGCTAAATAAATGACATTCTGAATGTTTGTTGAAACTCATATAAACTGGTCAGCTATTGTGATGCTTTATACAGATCATAGATTTCATCAAAGACTGTATCATTGCAAAGTGCAAGTGTAACTATTCCCAATTCCAGCCTAATAGCTACTGACAGACAAATGGAAAGAGAACTTGGCATATCTGAACAACGCTGTTACCCCAGACTGTCTGAATGTAATTGTTACTAACTGTGACCACAGACTTACATCAGCATTGGTCGCCACCCATTCTATTGTATTACTTCTAGAAAGGGGTCCGTGTTGGTCTACAAGAGGACTGACAGTCAGGACTGGGTTTGTTACATTCTGTCATCCTCAGAACCCACCAGTGAGTTACCCAGGGAACTCTTCTGGTTCACAGCATAGGCAGCCCACCGTCCTGGGAAGGGTACTGCATCATTGCAGCACCAAAGTTAATGAAGGGGGTCTCCAGCATCAGTTACATGAAAGGGTCTACAGCATAGAAACACAGAAACAGAATTTGTTGGCTGATGAGGACCACTTTGCCCACCAAGTCTGCCCATTTTTCCCCGCTTATACTGTCACCACAGACCTACCTGATCTCTGGCTACCTCCCTCCCCACTTTCAGACTCCTTTGTACCTATCCCTATGCACGCTTGAAGCCCTACTGTTTCACCCCACCACCATCGCTGGAAGACTGTACTAGGCATCCACCACTCTTTTAGTGAAGAAGTACTTCCTCATATCCTTCCTAAATGTTCCTGCTTCCAGCTTCATTGCATACCCCCTTGTCCTTGTGCACCTTCTCCTCTGAAAAATACTCCCCTTCTGTACCTTATTCACTCCATGAGGTATGTATAGGTCTCTATCATGTCCCCCTTCTCCTTCTTCTCTTCAAGGGAGTACATATTGAGATCCCTCAGTCTCTCCTCGTGGCCTCAGATGCAGCTCCTGCACCATTTATTTATTTATTTATTGAGTTTTTGTTTACCAGGTAAGCACACTTGGCAAATAACATTACCTATTTTCAGGCATGACCTGGGAGAGTTACAAATGAACAGCAATTACAGGTGATACAGCAATACAAAATATCAAACTATGGTTAGACAAAGCCATTGTATCATAAAACAGTGCAGAGTACAAAGCATTTTAGAAGGCAATCATAAATAAGTGCATAAATGGTTTGTGGGAGAAAGGTAAGCCATGATAAGCATATGTATTTTAGATTAGTTACATGTGCACTCATCTGAGAACATGAGGAAGATATGAAGTTCCTTCTTAAAAGCCTGGTGTGACTGAGAGTGCCTTACAGATATTGGCAGGGAGTTCCAGAGCTTGGGAGCAGTTGCTGTGAAAGCATGCTCACCCATTTCTGTAGCACATGTTGGTATGCCTGCTAACATTTTTATTTGTTATCCTAGAACAGAATTTAGGGGGAAAAAATCCCTGTTTACTAATAATGCCCTGTAGATCTAGAAGAGACCTATCAGCAGACCTCAAGGGATAGGTCTGTGTGGCTTGTCTTAACATGCTGGCCACTGTCGCTGGTGTACCAGGTCTCATGATGTTATCTATAGTACAACGAGTGGTGTACCGATGATAGGATGATGGAGAGAGCCAGCCTAGACTTGAGTAGAGTATAAAATGATGGGTAAGTCTAGGTACAGGTAGGGCAAAATGGCAGATGTTATTGTAACACGTTCCATTTTTGTAAAACTCCTTTGTTGGCATCCAGGTATGTCATTAGTCCATAGGTTAGATTTGGCCAAAGGACCCCCTGGGCAATAGCCAGTCTATTAGCTGTGGTAGGAGTATCCCAGATTTTATAGGCAAGTCCCAATTTCGTGTTTACTAATTTACACATAGTTGACAGATGCAGATTAAAATCCAGTGCAGGGTCTAGGGTTACTCCGAGATACTTGAAAGAGTCTACTATATCCAGATGGAAGCCATCTGGACTGGGGATAGTTAGTGCAGAGGGACTGGCCTTGATTTGGGGCACTGAGCAAAACAGCATGGTGACTGTCTTTTTGGTATTCATTAAGAGTTTGTTTTTAACCAAGTTTGTAAGAAATCAAAATCCATCTACAGGTTTAAATTGATGTTGGATATATCCTTGGCACTAGTGTACAGAACTATGTTGTCTGCGTACAGTAGAGTTGAGCAAGAACCAGCCATAGTGCAGAAATTGTTGAGAAACAGAGAGAAAAGTAATGGACCGAGTATGGATCCTTGAGGGACACCAACACTAGTGGGGGAGAGATTAGATTTGATTTGATCTATTTGCACAAATTGTTGTCATCCAGTGAGGTAGCTGGCAAATCAGGAAGTGGTATTTGGAGAGAAACCCAGGGTAGACAATTTAGATAACAGCAAGGGGTGGTCCACAGGTCAAATGATTTGGTTAGGTTGATGAAAACTGCCCCTGTATGCATGCCCTTGTCCATGGCCATTTTGCCAGCATTGGTAAATTGGATGAGTGCAGTAAATGTGCTGTGTGCTTGCCTGAAATCATGTTGTGCCAGGGATAGTAAGTTATACTGTTGTAGGTGTTCTGTTACCTGTTTAACCACACTTTTCTCAAGCAATTTTTTTAGCACCGATAAAATGGCTAGAGGTCAATAATTATCCATGTTCTTGGTGTCATCTTTTTAATGAATGGATGCTACACATGCAATTTTCCAGAGCGTAGGGACTGACACTGAGCAGAGTGATAGATTGAAAAGCCTAGTAACCGGTGCAGCTATGAGAGGAGTATCGGTTTTGAGGAACCTGGGTAGCAGCCCATCAGACCCAGCTAACCCACAAGCTTGGTAGGTCCTCAGGAGATGTAGCACCTCAGTTTTGGTGATTGCCCTTAGGATAAATGGAGGGGAAACAAGTTCCTCAGCACAAGATGTTGGAGCTGTGATCAGACCAGTTAGCTCTGTGTATTCAGAGAGGTCAAAAAAACAGGAGTTAAGGGAGTCTGTAATTATGGCAATATCATTAAAGTGTGCTCCTTCCAGCTTCATCGCTGATATCGATGTAATGTTGCCCTGAACCATGAAAGATTTTATGTGATTTCAGAAACCTCGCGAATCGCTAACAGATGCCTGAAGAAGCTGCTTGCAGTAGACCCTTTTCACAGCATGTATAGCTTTTCACAGGCATTTCTCTTTAGTTGCCCCTCCTGGACAGCCTCTACCCTGTGTACGACATTCCTGAGATGTGGTCTCCAGAACTGGACACAATACTCTAGGTGGAGTCTCACCATTGATCTATACAGTGGCAATGACACCTCTCTCCTTCTACGGCTGATACCCCAACTACGTATCTCAGCATCCCACTGGCCCTACCTACTGCCTTGCCACATTACCTTACCACTTTGAGGTCATCAGATATGATTACCCCAAGATTGCTCCCTTTCCTGTTTAGTGACCAGCAATACCTCTCCCCCATTTTATACTCTGCCTCTGGGTTTCTATGCCCTAGGTACATCATTTTGCACTTTTTTTGCATTGACACTTAGCTGACATACCCTTGACCATGCCTCAAGATTTCTCAGGTCTCTACTTACTGTATTTCCTCCACCTCCTCCAGAGCATTTACTCTATTGCAGATTCTGGTGTCATCTGCAAAGAGGCATACCTTCTCATCCAGGTTTTCTAAAATATCACTTATAAAGACAATAGAGAGGACTAGTCACAGTACTGAGCCTTGGGGTACCCCACTGGTCACTCTTCCCTCCCCAGAGTGAGATTGTTTACCACCACCCTCTGTTGCCTATCCATCAGCCAATTTTGTATGCAGTTTGCCACTTTGGGACCCACCCCCAATCTGCCCAGTTTCCTTATGAGCCTCCTACGTGGTATGCTGTAAAAAGGCCTTGCTGAAGTAAGTAGGCTACATCTATGGCCCCACCTTGATCTATTTCCCTGGTCATCCAGTCAAAGAAATTGATTATGTTCATCTGATGTGACCTTCTGCCCTTGAATCCATGCTGCCTTAGGTCTTGTAGCCTACTGGATTCAAGATACTCCACTAGCCTTTCGTTTAGAACCATCTCCATTAACTTCCCTACCACTGACGTAAAGCCGACTGGCCTATAGTTGCCAGCCTCCTCCCTGCTGCCCACTTTGATGAAGTGGGACTACATCTACTCTTCTATAGTTCTCTGGAACCACTCCTGTTTCCACTGAGTTGTTGAATAGGGCTATCGTAAGTGCAGCCAGTACCTCCCTGCATTCCCTTAGCCCCCTTGGATATACCCCATTCGGTTCCATAGCTTTATCCTCTTTCAGATTTGCAAGTCCTTTCAGGACTCTTTCCTCTATGTATGGACTTGTGTCACCTCCTCCCTTCCCCGTGTTCCTGCTGTTTTTATGAGGTCTGTCCCCTTCCCCTTCCACTGTACTGTAAATACTGAGCAGAAGTATCTATTCAGGATATCTGCTTGTTCCTGATCCTCCTCTGCACGGTCTCCCCCTGCCCTTGTTAACCTCACAATTGCTCCCCTTGTCTTCCTCTTTTCACTTACAGTATGTACCTAAAAAAGGTCTAGCCCTCCTCGTTACCCCTTTGCTAGCATTTTCTCAGTTTATGCTTTTGCAACCTCACCACCCTCCCTGCTTCTCTCTGCTTTTCCTGTATGCCTCCCTATCCTCTTCCTTTTGCTTCTCTGTTTCTCTCCTGAATGCTACCATTTTAGCCTTTACCTTTTTGCAGCCACTACCCTTGAGAACCCTAGTGGTCTCTTTTTTTTAACTGTTTTTGCTCACTTCTGTTGCACAGAGGTTTGTTTCCTTTGCTGTGCCATCTCTTAATCTCTTCCACTGTTCCTGCTGTATCTAAAGTTATAGAAAAGGATCTCCAGCATCAGTGTTATAGAAGAGGATCCCCAGCTCCAAAGTTTCAGAAGAGGATCACCAGCATGAAAGCTACAGAAGAGGATCCCCAGCTCCAAAGTTACAAAAGAGGATCTTCACCCCAAAGTTAGAGAAAGGCTCTCCAGCTCCAGTTCCATAAGACAACCTCAAGCTCCAGGATGTTACAGAAAAGTATATTTTCAACACCAAAGTTGCCAAAGAGGATCACCAGCATCAAAGTTACAGAAGATGGTCTACAGTTCTGTTCAGTTCAGTGTCTTCAGTTTGCTTCTACCTTGAAATCCTACCTGGTGATCCAGGTGTGACCTTCAGGTTGGCGCCAGAGGATAAAGTTTCTTCAGTTTGCTTCTTATTTGGAATCATAGGTTTTATAGTTTATCACAGCAAAGAAGACCGGAGTCCATAAAGCTCGCTTTACTTTATACACTATACCCCTGGATCTTTTTTAATATCAGGTGTTTATCTAATTTAGTCTTGAACGCAGTCATCCTGTCTGGTGGTCTAGGTTTGACTTTCAGGTCAGCAAAAGTAGATACAGTTGCTTCAGTTCACTTTCTTCAGATTCTGTTTGGTGGTCCCAGTGTGACCTCTAGGCCAGTGCTAGAGAATCAAGTCCTTCCACCTGCTTTCTTTAGATCCGACCAGTAATCCAGGTATAACTTGCCGACCAGTGCCAGGGATATTGTCTGTAGATTCCTCTGTTAATCTGTTTGCTCAAGGTAGTGCTAAGGAGGGACTAGGATGCCCCATACACTTGTATAAGTTCTAAATGTCCTTTAGATTTGCATTCTGGATCCGGTAAGGGATAGAGATATGTGTTGTTAGAGTATCAGAATTATGATGGAGCAAGACCCCCTGCTTGAAGCATAAGAATTCTGATAGAGCCTAGGATTCTTTGCCAAAAGTATAGAATTATTTTAGTGCTTAGAATTACTTCCTTAAAGTACTGTATAAGAATTCTGAAAAAACTTAAGATTCATTGCTTAGCGTTCTTTACATAGAGTATAAGCCATTTCAGTGTTTAATCAGTTACTTAGAATATTAGAAGCTCATTAAAGTTAAGAAGCTCCTTCTAGAGAATCGGTTGTAATTGTGATAGATCTGTAGTGCTGTGTAATGTAAGCCAAGTTAATGTGACAGTTGTTTCCTGTATGAGAATAAACATAAATTCTAACCAGCATCTTGGCATGTGCCTACCTCTCCCTGTAGCAGCTATAGGATATACTGATTGTTATTTTTATTGACTTGGAAATATCCACTTGTGGGTGGTTGGTATAGTCACTGCAGAACACTACCCATGTCTTGGGATGAAAGAATCTGTACCTTCCAATATTTACCATTACACCCCACCCACATGTTGCTGAAAACAGGACACCTCAACACATAGTAACATAGTATTTGACAGCCAATAAGAACCTCCTGGCCACCTAGCCTGCTAATTTTCCTGCCTACATTAGCTCCAGCTCCTAAGTGATTCTGCAGCTTACGCTTCTCTTTCCTACCACTCTGGTTGCCTTCTGTCTATCCCATACATTATTTTTTCTATATAGATTTTTCTCCCTATCCAGTGGGACTGGTAGGCAGCTCTGACCCTTCCCTTGGTGCATTCCTTTCACCATTTCCATTGCCCTGCTCTGCACTTCTATTCTGTCTATGTCCTTCTGGAGATGTGTTCTTCAGAACTAAACACAGTATTCCAAATATAGCCTTACCAATTGTCAGTACAGTGGCATCACCACCTCCTGTTTTCTACTGGTGATGCCTCTCCCTATGCACCCTAGAATTCCTCTGGCCCTCCCCACCACCTGCTCACATTGCTTAGGCCATCTGTTATAATTCTCCCCAGGTCTCTTTCCAGTTTTGTTGTTGTTAGTGTCTCCCCTTCCATCTTGTATTTCTCTTCAGGATTCCTGTGCCTCAAGTGCATGACTTTGCACTTTTTTCTATTGAATTTAAGTTGCCACAATCTTGACCATTCCTCCAACTTGCCTAGGTCCCTTCTCATCTTTTCCACCTCATCTGGAGTGTCCACCCTATTGCAGATCTTGGTGTCATCTACAAAGAGGCTTACTTTCCCTTCTAGCCCCTCTGCAATGTTGCTAATGAAGACATTGAAGAGGACTGTCCCCCGTACTGTGCCTTGTGGCACCCCACTGTCACCCTCCTGTCCCGAGATTGAACTCCATTAACAACACTCTCTGTGTCCCACTGCTCAGCCAATATTTTATCCAATTCAGTACCTTGGGACCCACTCCCAGACTGCCCAACTTGTTTACTAGCCTCCTGTGTGGGATAGTGTTGAATGCCTTGCTAAAATCTAGGTAGGCCATGTCCACGCCCCCCTCCCTGATCGACCACCCTGATTACATACTCAAAAAAATCTATCAGATTTATCTGACAAGATCTACCAGCTGTGAATCTGTGTTGCCTTGGGTCCAGTGCCCCGCTCACCCCAAGATATGCTACAGTCCTTTCCTTTAGCATGGATTCCATTATTTTCCCCACCACTGATGTCAAACTGACTGGTCTGTAATTTCCAGCCTCTATCTTGCTCCCATTTTTATGTAGTGGTACTACAGTACATTTGCCCTTCTCTGGTCCTCTGGCACCACTCTCTCCCCCAGTGATTAGTTAAATAGGGCTGTCAGTAGTGCCGCTAATTCCTTTCTGAGTTCTTTTAATATTCTGGGGTGTATCCCATATGGCCCCATTGCCTTATCCACTTTTAGTTTCGAGAGTTCCTTTAGGACTCTCTCCTCTGTGAATGGACTGGCATCCAGCTTTCCTTTTCGCAATCCACCAGGACTACCCAAACGTTGCACTTGTACATTTTTATCAATTTTCTTTTGGGATTTTCACCACAATGGTGTGAGGTGGACTTAAAACTGAAAATTATATTTTAAAAAAACTTTGGCAATAACAATATTTGGAGAAAGGGAATGTTCCTGCCAGGAACTTTTTAAGCCACCTTTACTAAGCTTGAACCTAACTAAGGATCATTAAGGATCGCTAAGGAAGAGAGAAGGAGCAAAAGGCTAGTGCCCATATAAAGCTTCTGCCATTTACCCATAGTAGCTAGAGCACTGTTTGAAAGCATAAAAGTATCCAATCTGTTTTAAAGGTTAGTTTCAATTCACTGATAATGACATTTGTTGACAGTGAATTCCATGGTTTGACTATCCTCAGTGAGAAAAAGTTTGCCCATTTTGTTGAAGAAAAGCTGTTTCATCCTAATTGCAGAGGGTGCCTCTGGTATTTATGTTTATTTGTTTAAAATCTAGCCCCATCTTCAACATGAGATATGGGTCTCTAATTACTTCCCATGTTAACATGAGATCACATCACATCCTTCTGGTTTCTAGGGACATGAGACTGAATTTTTTCAGCCTCTCTTCATAATTATAACTACTGGCACCACACACATATTTGGTTACTTTTTTCTGGATTTTGTTTCTATATGTGTTATGTCTTTTTTTTTACTTTATATAAGGGCACCAGAGCAGAGAGGAGCAATCAAGGAGTGTGCAGAGATAAGCCCTATATAGCAGAAGAAGGACTGTCTGATCTCTTGATTTAATGTTATGCCTGATTGACAGCCAGACTTCATTGACTTTGCTAAGATTTTCTGTTATTTGTTTATTGAAAGAGAAATTATGGGATACTATAATCCCAAAATCTTTCTCATGCTGGGATTTATTAAGTAGGTGGCCATTTAGGGTATATTTATGTTTGGGATTATGAGAACCAAAATGCATAATGCTGCATTTATTTATATTGAAAAGCAGTCCACAATTGTTTGACCATTTCGAGAGTTTGTCTAGATCCCTTTGAAGCTGATTTATTTCTTCTAGGTTACTACAGGAGCCACCAATTTTACAATCATCCACGTATTTAATCATTCAACTGTAGAGATTCAATGACAAATCAGCTATAACAATCTGAAAAATCAAAGGGGCCAATACAGATCCCTGAAGGACATCACTGGACAATGACCTCAAATCTATAGAATAACCATCTATAATTGCTCAGTGCTTACAGTCTGCTAGCCAGTTTTGAATCCAGGATACATAGCTGGGATGGATTTCCAGGGCATGTAATTTTTTGATGAGAGCCCAACGTGGGACAGAGTCGAAAGCCTTCTTAAAACCTAACAATATTGTGTCACAGGGTGTTTTTTTTATCTATGTTGAAACTAGTTTGTTCATGGAAGCAGAGAAGATTTGTAGCACAAGATCAGACCTTAGAGAAGCCATGTTGGTACAGTAGGTTTTGAATCAAGGAGAGTTCCTTTCACTGAGTAAATACAGTATATCAGAGTAACATGTGCATTTTAGTTCAGCATCATATCAGGATGGAGGGGCATCTTCACTGAAAGTACTATATAACACAATCTGCAACTTTAGCAACCCTGCCAATATTGACTCCAACAAACTCTTATTTTAGTCCATAAAATATATAGATTATACATGGGTGCATGTGGAGAAAAAGGTGGTTATTTTATTAACTGAACCTGGTGGCAGATAAAGCCATGAGAGATTGAAGGAAACTTTTTAGTAAATGAAATATATGAAGGATTATGTATGGGGAGGGACAGTACTAATTTCATCAAGTGAAGCTGGGGGCATATTCATTCCCCAGCTTCGTGAGAAGAAATTACCACTAAATTCTTTACACGCACCCATGCCGAATTTGTTATATGTCACGGTTAGAAAGAAATGTTCTATAATATTGACAACAGGAGAGAAAGTTTGTTTTTGAACAGAATTTGAATCAGGTTTTATATAGAAGCATATAATTAAAATTCTTCTTTGATCGATAGTTATTTCTGGTTTAGACTATCCTCCTCTTCTGTTGATAGTAACTCCAGTCAAGGTTTTCTCTTTGCTGTGCTGGTCTTGATTAATTGGTTAATTTGCTTCAATGATGGGATTACTCTCCGCTACTGAGAGCTGTCCAAATCATTTCTAATTCCCTTGTGAAATTGACTTTTTTCCTTTATGATGTTAATATAGCTATTTGTCTGAAGACTGCCAGCATGTGTGTGCTCTTACCATACTTTGCTTTAATTGTGCAATATGATAAATTAGGCATGTTTTAATAACGGGGGTTAATTTTTTGTTTGAGTTGAGTGACTAATATGACAGTGCTCCAGGGATTCATTATGTTTGCTTGCACACATGTGCAAGAAACATAGTGCCATCATCCAAGTTTTCGGAGGTGTGGCAGCCCTCTTCCAATTCAGTCAGTGTGTTTGCAGGCGCGGCTACAGTTCTCCAATGCCTGCTGGAGCTGTCTATGACAGCAGTCCAAAATGCAGTGGCATACAGTTGAAAGGGGGAGCTACACTTCAGTGAGCAGTATAAAGATATTGCCTGCTCATGCGCACTCCCCCTACACACACACACATGCATACTGCGTGCTCGCCCCCCCACACTGTATAGCCGACGGGGGTGCCCAATCCCCTATTGGCTGTGCTGTGCCCCCCAAACAGAGTTCTACATGCCACGCTGGGTGCCCACCCCAGCATGGCTACACATGTATAGCTGACAGGGGTGGCCAATCCCCGCCAGCCCCACTGTCCCACCAGAGTATAGGTGCCACGCTGAGCCCACCCCAGCATGGCAACAGATGCTGTCAACGACAGGTACCCAAACCCCATTAGCTCCATGCCCCCAAACAGCCATCCTTGTGCCACACTGGGAGCCCACCCCAGCATGGCAAATGTCCCGCGTCGTCTTGTCCTTTGTTTTAAAAAAAAACCCTGAAACAGAAAAACGGTCCCTCACTGTCTCTGCCCCCACCTGCTCCCACCCACTGCGCATCCTGCTTCCCAACACACCCCCCTCACCCCATACTTACCTCCGGACTCTGTCGCGACGATCTTCGGTGGACCGGGAACACGTCTGCACTCTTCGAAGCCGACCGCGAACTGAGGAAATGCCGGTAAGCTGTATAATGGGATAGATAGGGTTTTTTCAACTTTGCTGCATATCTCAGGCATTTTTTGGAATTTTTGCACCAAATTTTCAACATGGGGTTTTTGGGACCCTTCTCATGAATGCTCTCACAGTCATGGCGTTAATCAGGCCCGAATGGTGATTTCGCATTCACTGCACAAAATCACCTTTTGGGACCAAGTAATGAAATGACACTGCTACTGTTCATAAGGTGGGCTCTCAAAAAGCCTATGTTGAAAATTTGGTGGAAAAATTCCTAAAAATGACTGTTTTACGAGCGTGCATTGCGCTGTTCCTATGCACACTCGTAAGTTTGCAAATTTTCAATATTTTCACTCCAGATTTTCAAAATTGCCATTTTACCACATCTCCTTATGAACAGTGCAGCTGTCATTTTCACATCTTGCCCAAAACGTTTCTGCACCATGTAGCGCACAATGGCGCTAGTTGGTGTCTGAAAATCAATGTATGGGACACATTAAGAAAGTCACAGTGACACCATTAATGAGCAGAGGTCTTAAAATGGCTATGTTGAAAATTTGGTGAAATCTTCTAAAAATGACTGTTCTGGTCGTTCGCCAGTTCCTCACATACGCTCGTAAGTTTCATAATTCTTCAATATTTTCAATCCAGATTTTAACATTGCCATTTTATTACACTTCCTTATGAGCAGTACAGCTGTCATTTTTACATCTTGCCCAAATGTGTTTCCGTCCATATAGCACAATGGCGAGTCGGTGTGCTTAAATCAATGTATGGGACACAGTAAGAAAATCACAGTGACACTGATCATGAGCAGAGGTCTTAAAATGGCTATGTTGAAAATTTGGTGAAAAAATTCTTAAAAATGACTGTTTTACGAGTGTGCATTGTGCAGTTCCTATGCACGCTCATAAGTTTGCGAATTTTCAATATTTTCACTCCAGATTTTCAACATTGCCATCTTATTACACTTCCTTATGAACAGTACAGCTGCCATTTTTCACATGTTGCCCAAAATGTGTTTCTGCACATGTAGCGCACAATGGTGCAGTCAGTGTGCGAAAGCAATGTTTGGGACAGATTAAGAAAATCACAGTTACACTGTTCATGAGCAGAGGTCTTAAAATGGCTATGTTGAAAATTTGGTGACAAAAGTCCATAAAATTACTGTTTCCATGCACCCTCGTAAGTTCATGACTTTGTGATATTTTCACTCCAGATTTTCACCAGTGGCATTTTTTCCACACTTACTTATGAACAGTACAGCTGTCATTTTTCACAACATGGCTGAAATGTGTTTTCACACTTTCAGCGCAGAGATGCATGGTCGCTGTGGGAAATCATTGTTTGGGACAGATAAAGAAAATCACAGTGACACTGTTCATGATCGGAGGTCCCAAAATGCCTGTGTTGACAATCTGCTGTAAAAAATCCCCAAACTAATTACATTACGGGTGTGCGTTGACTAGTTTCTATGCATGCTCGTGACTTCACCAGCTTTTTTAGTATTTTTACTGCAGATTTGCAACATTGCCATTTTTTACACATCCCCATGAACAGTACAGCTGTCATTTTTCACATCCTGTTTGGAATGTGTTTTTGCACCTGTGATGCTAAATGCCGTAGTCGCTGTGCATAAGCAGCTTTCAGCTAACAAACTGATATTGCCACTGTTCATGAGGTGGGGTCACAAAAAAACATGTTGAAAATTTGGAGTAAAATACCAGCGAATGCCTGAGGTGTTAGGGTTTCCAACGTAACACCCCACCTGTACAGAATGACAGGCATCAGGGTGTGACTTGGATTCTTGCCTGTAATGCTCATACCATTCACACCCTGCAGCCAGTGAGAGGCATCGAGGATGCCTTGGACTCTTGACCCCAAAGTTCACCCCATTCTCCTATACGCACCCATCTCACCGTATTTTCTGATGGAATGGGAGTGCGCCAAAGAGCAAAGACCCCAAGGCACACTGTGACACTTGTCAGTGTCTGCAGGGTGGGGTGTGAGTGAAATGGGCGTGGGCGTTATGCCTGAATACCCAAAGGCACACCCCAATGCCTGTCAGTCTCCGCAGGGTGGTGGTGGGGTTGGCTTCAGTTCAGTACTTCACTGCCATTCCTATATGCAGCTCAGTAACTTCTATATTACCAGTGCCAATGCCAGCAAGCAAACATTCGACATTGACAAATACTTGTTTTTATTAGGTTGTTTGTTTGCTTCTTGCATTCCATGGGACTTTTGCTATATGTTCAGGTGAATTGTTTTTGTTGGGAAAAGTATTGTGTTGTGTTATAGGCTGTTTCTTTTGACTTTGATTCTGTAGGCAGAAAAAGCTTGTGCGACATCAGTGGTGGTGGGGGGAGCTAAGTTACATCCGTTTATAAAGCTTGACTTTAGTTTTGACTTTGCAGGCAGGTTATGCTCGATCCCACCTAATAGGTAATAGATGCTTGACAGGCCTACCTACTAACACACTCTTATTCACTATGGTGACATTACTCAGAAAATAATGGTGTGCTGATTGACATGTTGCTCATCTGTTACCCACTGCGGGATATCACTGGAGTAGGTAAAGGGTTTCTCAGCAACTGAAAATAACTGGGTAATAATTTAGATGTGTATTTTGCAAATAAGAAATACCTCATGTGCTTAAATGATATAAATAGTCATGAAAATCCTACTCATGGTGGTAAATGAACACCTAAACTTCTTTCCTAAAGCCCAGCACTTTTACCACTATACTACAAAAGGTTCTCTAATGCAGCCCTAAGTTGCACAAAGCATACTTTTGAATAATATAAATGTTCATGAAAATTCAGCCAGTTGGGGTAATTGAAATCTTAACTGTCTGTTTCAAAGCCCAGCTTCCTCCTAGGTATACCAAGAAGGTTCTCTGATTAAGACATGATTTGCATAAAGCATATATTAGTTATAAAAATTCAACACTCTGTGAGAATTGAAATAACCTCCCATTTCAAAGCTCAGCTCCTTCCCCAGTGCACAACAGAGGGTTTCACATTTTAATTGTGAACGTGCTTCAGTCAATGGAATCTCACGGATATGCACTGAATCAAGAAAAACAGCTGTTACATTTTTCCTTAAGGGATTCAGAGTTCAAACATAGCGCATTCCTTAGTTCATGTCAGGCTCTACCACTATGCACATTTTGTGAAAATCGGATGTCCCCTATGATATAATTTGCTTCTTCAGTAAGGAGGACAAGTTAATTTGTTCCACTTTTTTAGCTATATCATTCACAGAAAGTTGAACACCTATGTGAATTGTTTTTAGTACCTGATCTTATAATGACTATTTCTGTACAGAAACACAAAAAGATAAATGTTTCGGCACCCAGAGTTGTTTTCACAGTACCCTAAATTTCCCAACAAGTTTAGTACTGTGTAGATAGACACTGTGGCAATGACTTGAGCAACAGTTTTCTAATGTGGCTGGATTCACTACTATCACTCTCAATATTCTCTCCCTCTGTATGTGTTGGGCAGTGATTATCAAATCCCCCAAGCAGATGAATAGCACAATGGCAACATGGAAAGATACAGAAAGTAGAAATTGCATCAGACTTATCGTAAACTCTTTTTCTGTTACTGTAGTTCCAATGTTATCACTGGGACCCTCCCAAGAGTGGTGTCCTCTCTTGGGAATATTCTTAAACCAAAACTGTTCCTTCAGTTTATGGATGTTTTTTGAACAATTTAATGTTATTGCCTCAGACACTAATTGTTTGGCCTTATGTTTCAATGTACAGAGTTTCCCTTGTATGGAGTTCAGTTTTTCATAACCTTCCTGTTTGACCAGTCCATTGTGAACAAATGCTACATCTTCTGAATGATGGTACCCAAGTCCTGTTGGCAGATGCCTAAGAAACATATGAGTAACATTTGCCGTTTGAGGCATACAGCCTTAAGGTATCACAGAGTTCATTATACATTTTAAAGAATGTGATTGGTTAAAATTTGTTAATTTGATACTCAAAAGCTCTGAAACATTTTCAGTTGAGGGCTGTAAGCAAATTGTCACTGGAAAGGGGGGGGGGGGATTCAGGGTCCCATGGTGATGTCACAGCTTTTGGGGCACAGCCCCAATTAGGAATGAATTTTCTACCTAGCAATAGATGAATAGCCCAATGACAACACTGACACTAACAGAAAAATAAGTGACAGTAATATCTATAGATTTGCATAGGAATTTATAAGAAATGGGATTTAAACCTGATGAATAAGCAGGGATAAGGCTTGCTCCATCCAGATTTACTTATTAATTGGGAGAAATGTGGCTCTCTCTTTCAGCAAGCTACCCATCTCACCTATGAGTCTCTATGTGTCTTTTTCTCTATATACTGCTACAGTGACCATTGAGAAGCTTGACTGGAGTCTCTCATAAAAAATAAAGGGAAGCAACAAAGATTCCAGCACAGATGAGCAACATAAAAAAAGTAAATGTTAGAGTAGGTACCTAGCCATGGGGTTCACCTTGACATTGGTGGTTAGGCTTTATTTATATCTCAGCCAACATCTGATACCAAGAAACTCCTTTTTAAATCATAAAGTGAGAAAGTAAAAGATTGAAAAGAATTGCTGGCTGTTTTGAGCAGCTAAGGGGGGGAGGGGGTGTGCTAGCTTCTGCTGATTTTCTAATATGAACCTACCATCAGTAGCATCCTTGGAAAATGTAGGATTTTATAAGAAATCTGATTTAATCTGGTGAATGAACAGGGGTAAAGTTGCTTCATCCTGATTTGCTTATTAATTGTGACATATGTTGCCCTCTCTATCAGCAAGCTTCTCACATACCACCTATTTGTCTCTACATGTCTACTCTGTATATAAAAGTGAATATTGGGAAGTTTGAGAGGATCGTCACATAAAAATAAAGAGAAACAGTGAAGATCCCAACTCAGATAAGCAAGCTAGAAATTAAAATGTTAGAGTAGGTACCCAACCATGAGGTTCATCAATGTTTGATCTTAATTCACATCTCAACTAACATCTGATATCAAGAAACCCCTTTTGAAAATCATAAAGTGAAAAAAGTGAGTAAGAAATTAAGACTTTTAAAAACTGCATGCTGTGTTGAGAAGGTATGGGAGGGGGGGTTATGTACTGGATTGTGTTGATTTTCTGATATGAGCCACACATCAGTAGTACCCCTAGAAAATGTAGGAATGAGCAGTGGTAGAGCTTACTTCATCCTGATTTTCTTATAGATTTGCCTACTGAATCATTATTCCTCTCAGATATCTCATACGAAAAGAAGACTAAGGAAGGCCTTTGCTTGCAGTGCCCACTTGGATTTCAACAACTTAATCTCTGTTGTCCATTCAAACTTTCTGTACTTTGATGAACTTTTTAAGACATCCATGAAGAGCAAATCCCTTATGGACGATGACCGTGCATGAACATTTGATAGCACATTGTTATCTTTCCTGACCACTGACTCTTTCTGTAGTTTATGTACTCCTATATCTTCACATGTACCAAGATATAAGACACTGTGTAACACCTTGGTAACTGAAGCTGTTCCAGTGCTAGGTAACTGGTGTGACAGTGAGTCACTAGGTTCATTTATTTCTCTTTCCACCCACCACCACTGGCAGATTTGCACATCTGTCTTACCAACCACAAGGTGTGGGAACCTGTGTAAGAGAAAAGTCATTGTGCCAGCCTGCCACTAGAGACTAAAAGAATTGTGAGACCTAGATACCTTTAAAGTATGACTTGGACACAGTTATCAAGGTAGACAGAGGTAAATTTACTGAGCTGTTCTGCCAGCATGACAGACACTGCATTCAAAAAATAAAATAGCAAGAGCAGCAATACCTTTGCAGTTAACCTTTCCAGTCAACTGTAACTTAAACTCTATGCATTTGTACTTAACTCTGAACTTTTTCTTCCCACAGGTCTGTGCCTGCTACGTCTGGTAGAGGGTAGGTGGTTCCACCATGCCACAGTGACTTGGAATTTGTCAACCATCAGCACAGCGACAGCACAACACTGCCAACTGGTGTTGCGCTGTCACTGGGGGAACTAGTGTTTTCTGTGGGAGGCTTTGCCCTCCATATTCCCCAGGTGTTGGGGGCTCTGCCTCCACACCCCTCCCACACATAAATTAACCAAATCCGAGTCGAAGTTGGTTCAGGGAGGGGGTGAACACCCAGGAGGCAACAGTGTCATGAATCCAGCAGACCATCACAGTGAACTACCGAAAATGTTGCTGTGATGGTCTTTGCTGTATTCCCGTCACTGTTGCTATGTGATACCGAAGGTAGGTTATACCAGTACTCACCAGCCCTCCAAATTACCAATACCACCAGCACTAGGCCACTCTTCAGATTCCAGTCACTGCACCTTCTCTTATAGATACCTTAAGTGAGTGCAGTAGCTACTAGGCCTATACCCACCTCAGTCAGTCCGCTCATCCCTTTTACCCACATACCTTTCCCTGGTATCTGACACTTTACCATTCACTTATACTGTAAATTTTTTTTTCTCCCACTCTGCTGGCATGGCCCCTTCAGCCTTTGTGGCTCCTCCAACCCCATCACCCACCATTCCTGGGACTTGTCTGGGTGGGCCACCAAGTGCTCCACAGATTACCCCTTGTGGTAGGGCTGTTGGTGGCCCCCTTAAACCCCCTTCCAGTGCCACGCTGAGATCAGTGGTTGATGTGCCCAGTAGGTGGTGTGGGTTCTGTGAGGCTCCATGGGGCAACATCCTGTCACCAGCAGTGATTTTCCACTGTTCTTGGTCCCCAACACATGGACTCCCCACAAAGGTGACATCCACACATGTGCACATTGGAGGACATGCTTAGGTCTTCCATCAGGGAGTGTCCCTTACCTGGAACTGCCACACGGAGCAGTGTGCCCTCTCTCCCTGGAGAAGGAAAGCTTCCACTGGATGGTTCAGTCCTCCTCCCCCCAGCAAACCACTGAGTGTCCCAGGCTCATTCCCAAACCTGGGAAACTGACGTTATGGTAAGTGAGGCATGAGTGCCTCTACCCTCTGCACCACTGGGCTGCCTTCTACTATACAGTTTCGTATACTGTATATTTGAGAGCCATCGCTGCCTGCCCTCGTCCTACATGGAGCACTGCGAGCCCCCAAGAGATCCCCACTGAAGCTGTGGTTGCGAGGGCCATCGCTGCCTGTCCTACCCCTACACAGAGCACTGGTAGCCCCCTGGAGAGCCCCACTGAAGCTGTGGTCATGAGGGCCATCGCTGCCTGCCAGCCCCCTACATGGAGCATTGCAAGCCCCTCGGAGAGCCCCACTGAAGGTACGGTGAGCACAGATTGCAATTCAGAGCATCAGCTAAGAGGAAGAGCACCAAGGATCTTTATTTGAACTGCATGTCTGTTTGAGGCAGAACAAAGAGATTTACTTTTGGCACCAATTTTTAAACTTAAAAAAAAAAGAAAAAAAAAATCCTTCCACATTTTAGTCGGCCCAGCAATGCTGATAGTTTTATTAAGGCATTTTCTACTTAGTTGTACCTTGGGCCTGAGTATGTTTAATAAGTAGCTTTAACCAGATTTGGGGCAATGTTAAGCTAATCTCTGTGAGATCGCTGGGTGCTTTAACTGTAGCTACGCTCCAGGATCCTTAAGCCCACTTAGTGTATGCACCTAAAATTATTCCATCTACTATCTTACAGTATGCCTCTTGAAATGTTTAATTAACTTACATAGAGTCCTTAAGGGTACTGCAATTCATTTAAGGAGCCTTCCCTAGTCATGCTTGTGTACTCCGATTCAGTAATTGCTCCTCCTCCTAATGCTACCATATAAAGACGCTTCTCTTTCCTCCTCAGCTGTGGTCGTGAGGGCCATTGCTGCCTGCCCTCCCCCTACACGGAGCACCGTGAGCCCCTCAGAGAGCCTCACTGAAGGTACGGTGAGCACAGATCATGATTTGGAACATCAGCTAAGAGCAAGAGTGCCAGAGATCTTAATTTGAACTGCGTGTCTGTGGCCCCGCCCCACCACCCACACCACCACCCTTGGTGAGCAAGGGCTTATACAGCTCTCACCACGTGATTTGAAATAACCTATCAGCCCACTCTCCCATTAGCAGTTTATCTGCTCTTACCTCTAGTGGCCGCTACACCCATCTCCCTACTGAAAACCCAGTAGCACCATGATGTCTTTTTTTCTCTCTTTAATATGCATGCTCATACCCCTAGCCTCCTTCCCACCTGCCTCAAATCTCAAACACAGTCAAACCATCTTTCAGTAGTTACCAGAACAGTTGCCTCTCCACGTCACACCTCCTCCACCTTTGGGCAGCTACACCTCTGCCCACTGAACAACTGGGTACCTGGCCCAGCCATTCTACCATCCTCTTTTCACTCCGGTCAAACAGTCCTTTACATCTCCGGATTAAACAGCACTCCGCACCGCTCCCAGAAACTCTCAGCCCTCCACAAGCCCCAATGGACTTTGCACAAAACTAAACAGCTGCTAGTGCTACTGCTCCTTCTGGCTGGAGACATAGAATTGAACCCAGGTCCATGACCTCCCGACCCCACTGTCCCTATTACTCTACCCAGAGGACTAAAAGTAGCACACCTCAACATCTGTAGCATTCTTAGCAAACTTACAGCTCTGCAACCAATCATACTTTCACTAAGCCCAGATGTATTGATTATCTCTGAGACTTGGTTGAAGCCCCATCACACAGATGCAGAATTATCTATCCCCAGCTACTCGCTCATTCGTCAAGACCGGTAGGGAAAAAAAAGGGGTGGAGGCATTGCCTTGTACATCTCCTCCAAGCTCCAGTTCACCCCTGTCCTGCTCGTCACGCCTACGCAGGCCATAGACACACTATTAATCAAACTCTCCCTCCCATACTCTTCCCCTGTATATGTGGCTGGCTCCTGCTGTGCCCCTGACATTCCCCTTCCCACCGTACCAGAATACTTGGGCACCCTAAAGTCGTACTCAACAGCGGACAACTTACTTATCCTCAGGGATTTCAATTATGACTGGCTCGCCAACACCAGCTCCAAGTTACGCAGTAAGATCAATGCTCTAAACCTCACCCAGCTTATTTCACAACCCACCCATCTAAATCTCAAGCCACAGAACCATTCCCTCTTGGACTGAGCACTAACCTCACATCCCCATTGAATAATCGAGGCTGGTCTACTTTCTGACTCCATAATCGACCACCACATGATCTACACAGTTCGAAAAATACACAGTCCGAAAGCACCTCCCCACGGATGCTGCTCACTAAATCTGACAAATCTCTCGATCTTGCTGTCCTCTTAAATGACCTAACACACCTTAACTGGTCCTTCATCCCCAATGCACCCTCCATCGACAGTGCCTTCTACTTCTTCAAGTCCAGTTTCCTCACAGTGTGGGACTCCCAGGCGCCTCTCCGAAGGACTCGGGTAAGGGGCAGCCACCTGCCCTGGGTCTCTGCCTACATCATTGAGCAACTCCACACCAAGGACCAGGCGTGGAAAATGTACAAAGCTACAGGTGCCCAGGCGGCACTCCAACTCTACCACACACTCTGTAATTCCTGCACTAGACTCATCCGACAGGCCAAAGCTAATTATTTCAAGGCAGCTTTCAACACAAACCTCAACCACCAAACAAAATTCTGGAAAACAGTAAAATCACTACTATCCCCCCTGCCCAGCCACCCACCCCATCCCTAAATGTCCATGGATCCATCTTCTCCAAACCAAAAGATGTGGCCTCTGCTTTCAACACCTTCTTCACTAGCTGTGCAGCCTCTCTTATATCCTCTCTCCTGCACCCCTGCACAAGCACACCCCTGCAAATGCCACCCACCTCCCCATCCTCCTGCTTCTCTTTTCACCTGGATACCCCATCCAAAGTGCTAAAAGCACTGCGGGCACTCAACACCACCAAAGGCAAATGCCCCACAGAACTGGATGCCAAAATGCTACATCTGTTTGCCCCAGCCATCACCAATCCACTGGTGGCTCTCTCTTTTATGATGGCTGATATCCCTTCTGACTGGAAGTGGGCCACAGTCATCACCCTCCCCAAAGGAGGTGATCCCTCCTCACCTGGCAACTACTGCCCCATCTCTCCACTCCCCAGCCTGGCCAAGCTACAGGAACAACTTGTACTAGCCCAGCTCTCCTTCTTTCTCGGCTCGTCCTCCTTCTTCACTCACTACCAGTCCAGATTTCGAAAGTCGCACTCAACAATTGCATCCCTACTAAGGCTTACCGATGCCATTCTCACTGGTATGGATAAAGGGCACGTTACATCAGCCATTTTTGTTGACCTAGCAAAGGCCTTTGACACCGTCTCCCATTCCTGCTAGAAACCAAACTTATGACAGCAGGACTCTCAGGAGCTGCCACCATTTGGTTTCACTCATATCTAACAGGAAGGTCCCAGTCAGTAAGAAGTGGCACCCACATCTCTAACCCCCTCCCTGTCACCACCAGAGTCCTCCAAGGCTCGGTCCTTGGCCCGATACTCTTCTCCATTTTTTTGAATGACCTAACCTCTGTCTGCCCACGATTATCCATTCACATGTATTTGGACAACACCGTACTATTTGCATCAGCCCTTCCCCCACAGAAGTGGCCTCCATACTACAACAGGATTTTAATGCAATTCAGCACTGGTTTCACTCCAACCAGCTTTTTCTTAATGCCAAAAAAAGTTTCCCTAACCTTTGGCTTGAGACAAAGACTCTCCCAACTCCCGGCCTCCTCTACCTTCCTCACCATTGTCGGGACTCCCTTGGAGGTGTGCACCTCCTTCCAATACTTAGGAGTCTGGCTTGACCAGCGCTTCGACTTCTCCACCCACATTGACTCGATACACAAGAAACTGGACCCAAAAGTAGGAGCATTATATCGCAACAAGGCCAGTATCCCTATTTCTTCCCAGAAGGAAATTGTTCAGAAGATGATCCTCCTTTTATTTGACTATGGTGATGTGGTCTATAGTACTGCTCCCAAGGCCTCCCTAGCCAGCCTTGACAAACTCTTCTATTCCTTCTGTCACTTCGCCCTGGACTGCCCTCCCATGATTCATCACTGCGACCTTTACAGATCCCTAGATCTGCCCTCTCTCCAGGAGTGCAGACAGGTACACTGTGCCAGAATCATAGCTAAATTCTGGACTCAGTCCCTTCCCCCTTACCGCAAATCCGCCTTCTCAAGCCAACTGCTGCCTGCATACACTCTCAGTAGCAATAACTCCTGGCTTTTTTATGTTCTACTAATGGGCTCTTCTAAAGGCCAATCGGCATTCAAACACCGCATGCCCAAACTCTGGAACGCGTTGCCAGCAGACATTAGGCTCACCTCCAACTCACAGCATCTCAACCACTTCCTTATGTCACATTTCTCCTCCACATGTGCATGCACCCAGCACCACCAGGGGGCCAGAGTCTCCTGCTCTCCACTGCTACAGGCTCTTGCTAAGTAGTACCCCTGCCTAGTACTCTTGATCATCGCCTAGTCTAGTATGAGCGACTGTTTGTCTGTAATTAGATGGTCCTACTGCTTTCTCCATATCATTCTGTAACATTTGTTGAGACTGCTTGTAATCTAATGCTGCTTAACACGTATTTAGCTAGCTGTAAATATATCATGCTAACCTTACATGCTTGTTATGTAAATTGTCTTCCTGGAGGTGCTCTTGTCTAGCGCACCTTTACCATCTATTTTGCCCTCAGCAGGAGTGCATTGTGATCTGTATTCCTTGATCTATGTATATCTGTAAGTCATGTACTCCTCGTCCCTTCCCCCCAGGATGCATCTGGAATGGAGTGGGTCACTGCTCAGTATGCTTTCCTGGTAAAACTCTTAAATAAGTAAATAAATACATTACTATAGTCTATAGTATTTACTATATGGCAGTCACTGAAATCACTGTAGTATAAAATTCACATTTCGCTAACAAATACTTCTAGGCAAAACACATTCAAATCCCTCTCAGTCTCTGAGCAAAGTCTCTTTAATGACTTGCTGGTAGTCATTTTTGTAGCAATGAGAATCAGAATTCCCTATATGGCAGATGAGTGTCCATCTTGAACTAGTCCCGCAAAATACATTTGAAAGTACTATACCACTTTCCTCATGAGCTCTGGAATTTAGATCACAAATCTTGGACCTTCCAGAGATAGAAGTCAAACCCTGGTATATATAGCTCTTGAAGATGACCTGGTACAGTAGCTGGAAAAACTGTGCTGAACTTGCTGGGTACTGGCTGAAACAACTTACAGGAATGGGTACCATTTGCAGTAGGCAATAAATATAACTCTCCCTGTTCTTACATACTACCCTGATGACCTGCACTGGGATACAGGCAATCCACTATAGACCAGGCCTACTGTGTGAGAGCTAGTCCTCCAGACCCTATCTGGCTGTAGGTCTCTATAGGTTAGACACCCACTGGTCAAGAACTGGTCCCTTCAGGTCTGTTTCCCTGCTTAATCTCCCTAAAAATGAACTGTGTCGCTCCTTTAACACTTAAACAACTTTCAATTTCTCTCAAATCCTGGCTCGTGAGTGGACAACAAGTGGATTCCATGCCTAAGCACCAATCACAGCTGATTCTTCCTTGGAATCCTGCAGCAGCATGGCCACAATGGAATCCTCAGTTTGAAATTACTGACCAACTGCCTGAAAATTCCGAGCCTGCTCTGTTTTGTTCACATATACTTTACTATGGCATGCTGCATTAATCACTATAGAACAAATGTAATATCAAAAATAATCACTTTTTAAGTACCCCAACTGAATAGCTGACTTCCTTAGCTCTCTATTGTATTTTTTCTAACTAATTTCTGTTAGGGAACTCCCAAGTTGCTATTTATAAAAGTTTCCCCAGTATGAAAACCTGAAGTATGCTATGTACTTTAACTATAAAATCTCAGGTGAAATTGCTCACATATGACTCTTTTATCCCTTAAATCCCTCTTGTCTGAGCTAGAAATAATTTATAGTGTATGGTGAGAGCTTGTTCAACATAGAAAACCATCCTAGCTGAAATGTTTTTGTACCACAGTTCAAAGGTCATGGAACTTGATTATACCACACTGTGGTACAACAACATTTCAGCTCCTTTTAGAAGAACACGAGCCAGAGAAATGGACTGCTCAACCAGATAAACATTCACAGCAGTATGACCACTCGAACCCGTGACTTAGACAGATCAACCACATACAACAAAAAGAAATGCAGTATCAACCAGATATTTGCAGTTACAATGAAATGCAGGATCAACCAGATATCTGAAACTTACTTACAAATTAAATCTCTTCCTCACAGTTCACGTCCTCTTGCTAAGTGAGGCATATGGCCGCCATTTTTGAAAATCCCTCCCACACCCCATTGGCAACCAATAGAAGGCTGCACTACAAACATAGGGATGTCTGCTCCCTAGTAACCTCACATCTCACCCTATCAACCAGCCCTAACTACAGGACTAGGACATGGTAACAAACAATTTATGTTTTATATTTAAAAATAAAAAGTGCCTAATTTATTTTTATTTTGTTTATGGAAGCATACACTATAAAAAGTACCGGATGGGCAGTTCTATACCCAACCAGTGTGTTGTGCCACCTCAGGGTTCTGATTCCCAAGAACCTCTTGAGCTTCACTCTCAAGGTCACAGGGAACCAGAACCGCTTAGTGGCACAACACACTGGTTGTGCATAGTTGCCCATCCAGTATACTCTTTATTCAGAGTACCGGTGTCAGACCTAATGGCACTCCAAGTAGAAATACTTGCAGTTCCCCTTCACCATTTCCACTGCTCCCTCTCCTCCCTTTTTCCCAACCCCACATTCAAAATGTGGTAAAATGTTATGAATACGAGGGGGGCACTAACAATTTTGTTCTTTATAGTCACATTTTTTGAATTTCAAGCTGATCTCTGCTTATACTTTCTACTTTAGTGTGCCCATTCTATGATGGCACCCCAGGATTTGGTTCCATGTGAAAAGAATGCCTACAAAATGGCACCGACAAAAACAGTGAATTAATTAAAGTGACAACCAAATGGCGATGAGCACTACAGCTTGCTCCAAAAACAGTGAAGTGTACTGACTTTTCTACTGAGGGCTATGCCCCCTGCACCCACCAAATTAAAATAACTAACTCCGGGGGGATGCAATTGAGGGAGGGAGATAAACTCAAGGAGAAGGGCAGGTTACATAGTCCTACTCTGGGGGGATGCCACTCAGGGATGGGGACAAAGTCCGGAGGAGGGTACAGAACAAAACAGAACTGGGGGGAGCCACAAACCATGGTACAACATGTAAAAGCATCTGACCTGAAAAAGATGGTGGCCACGCTGTGCTAAGCCACCGTCAGCAGCAGCAGTAGTTATAGTATTTTAGTTTATTTTAGCTTATTTTGTGTTTGTTTTTGCTGTATTACTCACGTTATTGTTTGTTGTTTTGTTTTTATTGTTTTTTCGTATAGTTGTCGTTTAGTTTACTTCTTTTTTTAGTTAGTTTAGCGGCATTTAGATAGGACAAGGAAATTAGGTAGTGAGCTTAGGATGTGTTTTCAGGATTTAGGTAGAAATCCTTAAAGAATACAGAGTCACAAGCTTGTTTTCAAATCACTGTTTTGGCTCCAGCATTATAATCAAATGCGCTGGAGCATATACTTTTTCATATAGAAGGTCTGAACTGTCCGGCATGCTCTGAGTTATTCTGAGCCTGTGGACTTTCTTACCTGCTTGGGAGCAGTGAAGGTGTGCAATCTGAGGAACACAGGAGAGAGAGAAGATCTGGGGCGTGCTGGAGGCATCGAGGAGGAACCATTGAAGCAGGGCTTGGTGGATCCAGAACACCACTGGAGGCATTGGTCAATGGACGGCGACTAGAACATCACCAGTCCTCTTTTCAACAATGGACTTATGAGTGCTGGGAGTCCCTGGAGTTGGGGGACTCACCAAATCTACAGGGGCCTTATAGGATTTTGCGGGGGAGGGTCTGCTTTGGCCTGTTAGGGGAGTGGTCGTTTAGATGGGTGTCGGGTCCACGCAGGAGATACTTGTACTAGGTTTGCTGAAGGGCGGCAGTTAGGTGTTTTCTCCTAAGTTGCTCATGGGGTCAGCTGGTGGGCTGACTCAGACTGAGAGTTGTAGCAGCATGGCAGGTATGGTGAGGTGGGGCGGCTCTCTCTTGGGCGAGTGGGGGGGGGTGTCTCTCCTCATTTTTTCCTAAATTTGGTGCTCCATCCTGTGTTTGGCTGGGTCCATGACAAGAGTGGAGACAGCTGTCATCGGATAACAGTCTAAACTGTGGTTGGTTGAGTTTAAAGAATTGCATCTAGGAGACCCTGATAAAATCTACCGAGTCTGAGCAATTGGATCCATGCAAAGGGCTTATCGGACACACAGAACCGGTCAGACATTTCTTTGTACCTTCTACAGCTTAAAATTTGGCAGTGAGAGTGCCTTTGCAGCTTTATTTTCTATTAATTCTGGTAGCTTTTACCAAGCCTAAGTGTGAGTTGGACTTGGCTAAGCTTGTCTGGTTTATTCCTGAAGAGGTGGGAGCTCTACGGGCCTTACAAATTTGAATTGAGAGACTCAAAATGACTTCTTTCTTTTTCTGTGATCCTGAATGCTGCCATAAGACTCTTTATATTTTATATTACTGTTATTTTGTTGTATATGGGTTTGTGGTTTGTGGTTGTCGGGGTTGGGATTTATTATTTGTGTAGTTGTAGTATTAAGGGGTTTTGGGGTGTGAGTGGTGTGTGAGCATGTGGAGTTTGGCTAGAAGTGATGATTGGGGTTTGTGTAGAATACGATTGGAATTATATGTAGCTTCTGATTGGAAGTGACTGGGTGTGTGTTGTGGATTATTGATTGTTTGTTGTGTGCTGTTATTGACGGATATGTGCTGGGGTGGTGTAAAGATGGTCAGGCACTATTCCCCCTCCAGGCTCAGGGACATCCTCCCTTTTAACTGTCCCCTTTTATCAGTAGAAACATATAGGAGATGTCATGCTTTGGGGATAGTTAGAAGATGGAAGAAGGGTGGGGGTGCTGGGCCTGATGGGAGAATGGAGAAGGGTGGGTGGATTGGGATAGTGGGAACAAGGAGATGCCCTGGGATGAAATGGGACCAGGATAGGGTCCTCCCCACCTGGTTCCCATACCCAAGGACTCTGCTTTGTGCAGGCAAGTAGCGTGGTCTTCCTCAGTTGCCCATCCTACTTGGGTGGTGTTATGCAATGCCAGGTCTATTAAAAACAAGACTGCTGTGATAGCTGATCTTGTTAGTACATCAGACCTGGCTTGCATCACCGAGGCCTGGCTAGATGAAAATGCTGGTCCAGTTTTGGCTTCTGCAGATCTGGCTGGGTACTCAGTAATACACCGCCCGAGGATGGATCATAGGGGTGGGGGTGTAGCCATTTATTTAAAATCAGAACTGGGCCTTGTGGATGTTCTAGTTGGGATCACCAGATTCTTTGAGTGTGTCGTGGGAGCGGGCATAGAGTGCAGGATACTACTCATCTACCATCCACCCGGTGATGGGAAAGAATACATGCAGGAAGTTGCGGACTTCATCGTCAATGTGGTGTTGGGATCCCCTAGATGGTTATTTCTGGGGGATTTCAATGCCTCGGTTGATGGTGAACTCTAGCAATTTGGTCAAGACTTCCTCTAACTGATGACTTTATTGAGCCTTACACAGGTTGTTACTTCCGCAACCCACATTTGTGGTCACTCATTGGACCTGGTGTTCCTTCTGGAGATGGAGATCCCTGATTTGGTGGTGGAACCAGTCAGGTGGTCTGACCATTACACCACAGGGTTAAGTTTTGTGGCTCCCCCAATAGGCCTGCCCCCACAGAGATGGCCCGGTACCGCCCTTTGAGGGGTGTGACCCCAGATGGCCTAATGGCAGTGCTGAACCTATCTGGTATACCAAGTGAATGCTTGGATCTAGAGGACTTGGTACTTGCCTATAATAAGGTAGTGACAAAGGCCCTGGATTCCATAGCTCCAGTTCATGTTCACTCCCTGACTCTTCATCCAAGGTCCCCATAGTTTGATGGGACCTTGAAGGAGCTGAGGAGAGTGGGATGAAGGCTAGAGAGGTGCTGGCAGAAATCAGGCCTGGAGGCTGACAGGCTTAGATTGAAGGACCATTATACTATCTATCAAATGGCAATCACCCATAAGAAGGCAGAATTCCTGTCCAGGGAGATTGCAGCTGTGCGAAATCAACCAGCTCAGCTTTTCCGGACTGTTGACCGATTGTGCAATCCAATCTGTCTTCAGTCTGGTGGAGCTTTTTCACAAGAAAAGTGTGATGAGTTTGCTTGTTTTTTTGCAGATAAGGTTGCCACCATTAAGTCCGGAGTCTTCTCAGCCCCCTCTATTGGGTGTTGTAGAGGTTGTCAGGAGATTGCAAGCACCCTGCTCGCTTGGTCTGACTTTGGCCAGCTGGAAATCATTGACATCGTGAGGATCATACAGACTTTGCAGCCAGCCTGCTCTAGTTTGGACCCAGGCCCAATGCGACTCTTTGTAGGGTGCGTTGATGAAATGGACCCAGTCCTGGCCAAAATAGTCTGGAGGTCATTGGAGAGGGGGTCTTTCCCAGCCCCCTAAAGGAAGCAGTTGTACGACCGCTCCTCAAAAAGCCCTCCCTTGACCTGGACTGTCTGACCAACTACAGACCTGTCTCTAATCTGCCCTTTGTGGGTAAGGTTATTAAGAAGGTGGTTGTGCTGCAGCTGGATGATCATTTGTCCACCTATGATGTCTATGATTCTCTCCAGTCCGGATTTAGGAAGAGGCATATAACTAAGACAGTCCTTGTTCAGGTACTAAATGATCTCCTAATAGTGAGGAATAAGAGGACTCCCTTCTATCTTGGTCCTCCTTAATCTCTCTGCAGCATTTGACACTGTGGACCATGGTGTGCTATTGGAGCACCTGCGGTTCATCTGTGGACTGTCTGGTACAGCCCTTGGATGGTTTCGATCATTCCTCGAGGGTAGGACTCAGAGAGTGGTGTCCCATATTTTTTCCTCCGCCCCTCCCCCTATCCTGCGGGGCACCGCAGGAATCCATTTTTGCCACCCATGTTGTTCACAGTGTACATGCTGCCGTTGGGAGACATTATTAGACGTCATGGTCTGAGTTTTCACTGCTATGCAGATGATACTCAGCTGTGCATGTCCTTTGTGCTCGAACAGGATGGAATCCTCTCAGTTTTTAACAACTGCCTCTCTGAGATCTAGGACTGGATGAGTGCCAGCTGGCTGCAGTTGAAGCCGGCTAAAACCGAGTTATTGGTTGTGGACCTAGATTGTCGGGAGGTGGGTCTGTCAGCTGGACAACCCTCCAGGCTCTGGCTCGGGGGTATTAAGTTGACTACCTCACGTTGGGTGTGGAACCTGGGCATTATTTTTGACGACGGCCTGACTCTTAAATCTCAGGTGTCAGCCATTGTCAAGTCCTCATTTTACCATCTTAGGAATATCACCCAGGTAAAACACCTGGTTCCCCCTGATGATCTTCCAACTTTGATCTACGCCTTCGTGACCTCTTGCCTTGACTACTGCAATGCCTTCTGCCTAGGGCTACCAGGGGTTGATATCTGCCGCTCGCAGCTGGTGCAGAATGTGGTAGCCAGGCTATTGACCAGCACTTCCAGGGCCAGTCATATTATGCCTGTACTCTTCGGACTGCACTGGCTACCAGTACATTGGTGGATCACCTTCAAGGTCAGTTTACTGACCTATAAAGCCTTACACAAGCAGGGACCCTGCTACCTGCAAGATCTCCTTCGCCCCTACTGCCCCCTCTGCCCACTCCGCTCTGCCAATGAGGGATTGCTAGAGATTCCCAGGGTTCGATTAAAAACATCAAGGGCCCAATCTTTTGCTTTTGCGTCCCCTACCCTGTGGCATTCTCTGCCTCATGCGAGAGTGTCTGACCATCTAGAGTGTTAAAAGAGCACTTAAAACCTATTTATTTAGCCTAGCATTTCCAGACGGTTCTTAGTTTTTGAAGCTGATATTTTAATTATGATATAGATTTTATGAGAATTATTGATTTTTCTGATTTATGTGATATGATTTTAAATATTGCTGTCTTGTTGATTATATATAAGCACCTTGATCATTTGGAAAGGTGCTTTTTTACAAATAAAATATTATTTAATTTGAAAAAAAAAGAAAAGAAAAACACAAATAAAAAAAACACTATCAATCATAGGCATCAATCCCAAGTCTGCTTCAGCTAGAAAGCAGACACACAGCCAGTGACTCTAACCAGTAGGTTACAGAGCAGCACAAGTTTCTAGCACAAAATAGCTGACTTCAGTTTCAGCCAGCTTACATTGCATTACCTCACTACTTCGCTGAATACACCATGTGCTGTGAAACCCATCTCACCAAAAACACATTCGCTGTTTTGTACTCGCTATTATTGCTTCGCTCAAATTCCTTTGCTCTTATCATGGGATACCCTTGGGGTTCACTTGTGCCTAACACCACCTATGTTTATTCATAATGTCTGTAGTTTTAACTCCTCCCGGGGTCTATCCCAAGGGCTCCAGTATCAAACTCCTGCCCAAGAGCCCATACTGTCTCCTGGCTCCTCCTTTATGCTCCCCTGCCTGCCAGCATGCTTCAGGACTGCAGACAGTATTTGGTAAGACCACACAACTTTCTGAAGTCAGTGACTCCACTTTCTTGACCCCTTAGACAGACAGGATTTTTTTATCAGAAAGTCCATTCTTCAAACTATGAATGATCAATGTTTGGTGAGATTTCGACTTTAACTGGCCAAGTCATAGGGTTTAGCAAAAAAGTTGTGCACATTTTGCTGTTTAAAGTCCAGTTGTCTCACTTGTGTACCACTCTGCCTTTAACTAGCTCCATTTTTGTAAACTGAACATCTTTAGGGTAAACTGTTCAGATTGTTTCTTAGTCGGTAAACTAGCCTTCGGTGGCTTTTGTTTATTTTTTGATTACTTGTGTGTGCTTTCCTTGAATGTTTGCTCTGCATATTCAGTTTTCTACTGGTAACCTGCTGCTGCCTAAGACATTTCCCGTTTCATGAGCCCACCCCCACTCCTCTGAAGTCTCTCTCCTCTTCCTAATCCCTCATGGTTAATTAATACATTTTTTAATATTGTAGCCATTCCCTATATCTATACACCTGTTGTTTGTCACCTAACATTTAAAATGCGTGCTTCTGTGGTGAGAAACTAAGCAGTCTGTCCACTAAGAGCAGTGCACTCTCTGTGCTGCTGACAGGACCAAGCCTGTTTAATGACCACAGTGGCAGTCACTCTCTCCCAGGGTGGTGGCTCAGATGGGGCTCACTTTCCTATAGCATTGTTGCGCTTTTCACAAGAGCTGCTCCCTCATTCCACTATCCTCTGTGGCTGATAATTAGAAATGTAAGTGTGCAGATACTTTGATTATTAGCACAGGGCCCTTCTGAAAATATTGGAGTGGTCTGAGAACATGCCACTCGAGCACTAGGGCACATGCTAGTCAGGGCAAACCACTTACTAGCCCATGGCTACCAAACATTGCAAGTTGCCGGTTAACTCAAGATTAGTGCTAGGCACCCGGCCATGTGTGCTCACTGTAAATAGTGTATGCGAGGGTGAAGGCAATTGTCCCCCCCCCCCCTCTATACTTACGCCATGTGTTCAAAGAATATGCTCATGAAACTGTTTCTATTTATTTGTGGTGTTTGGCATCCTATGTGACAAGATCCCTTCAATGTCTGATGTACCTCTCACCAGGTGGCCTACAACTATGAGGTACTACAGTTTCTTGTGAAACAAGCATTCCTCAACTGTTACAACTGCAGTCCTGCTTCTGAGTTGCACTTGTTGTCACCTAGTGGTCATGAAGACCATTTAGTACTGGTACAGTATGAGGCTCTGTGAGGTTGCAACCCCTTCATCTGCCCCTCAAAGGTCATTATGGTGGGTGGGAAAGGGGGCATGTACTATGACTGTGCAGGCACTCCTGCATACTGCTACAGATGCTGAGATAGTACATATTACTCAGGCATAATCAGCAGAAGTAGATTACTACACCATCAACAAATACAGTATAAGGGGGATGGCAGAACCACTGGACTGGCAGGGACTGAAAGCATTGAAGAGGCAGGAGAAGGGACCACTGGATCACCAGGGAGGCTGGTAACAGGGGCAATAGAGGGGTTCCACTGGATCACCAGGTACAGGAAATCTTGGGGGTTGGTTAGGGAAGGGGACACATCTGAGTGGGAGACCTGTTGACACATCACTGTCATGGTGACACAGGATTGGATGTGGCAACATGCCAAGCCCATATGGAGATGATACAGTATGCTGTGCCACAGATGCATTCTGGGGCTGTGTAGGCCCGCAAAATTGTATTCATCCTTGTGTAACCCCTAGGTGGTGCTATCCCAAGGGCTACTACCCCTGCCTGCTGGGTTAGTAGAAGGTTAAGGGGCCTGAGTTCTGAAATGGGTGCCTCCACCCGGAGGTCAGGGCTGGCAGTGGTCAAACTAGCCTGGGCACAGCCCTCTGGAACACTGTAACCCCCACTCTTTCCCTGCTAGTGGCCGAAACAGTACACAACAATTACTTTCACAATACCCCGATACACCTTGCACATACCCATACAGCTTGCACTTACCACCAGGGCTGATTCCTCCAATTCAACTCTGGGGACACCCTGTAAAACAAGGTTAGACAGAGCAAATAGCAACAGTACAGTACTTTGAGTACAAACTAGAACCACAATCAGGTGGGATGCACAAAAAGTTAGATCTGATTTATTCAAGGGATTTGAACAAGGGAGGGGCGTAATCAAGTTGATTTGCTTAAAGGCTCTATTCACCAAACAGTTATGCATGCATTCAGAGCCCCTAAAAGAGTCACATGCTCTGGGTACACAGGTGGAGAAAATGTGGACTAGCCAGAACCGTTGCCCGGAGTTGCAGCTGGTTGGGGCCCTGTGATGGAAAGAAAAACAACAACAACATGCACAATACACACTATTTGTAATCCGGAGCCCGATGGCTCAATTCGTGAAGGAAGAGAAACAACAAAGAAATCAGATGATACACTTAGATTAAACTGTTGTTGCAGGGAGCTACCCTGATGGTTATTCATGATACCCAAGACTGGACACAGGCTGGACGAAAATCGAGACAGCAGGTGGTTGATCTGGAGTGCTAGGAGAAGCAGGGCCCACACGATTCGCCGAGGCATAATTCCTGTTCAAGCGTGGAGCAGGGGGCTAATCCCCAGGCAGATCTCTCATCAATTGCTTTCTCTGTGCAATGGGGTAGTCTGGAAGGGCTCTTGTGGCAATTCCCAGCCGCATGGAGGTAACCACGGATGCATTCCGAACTGGGCTGGATACAGCTTCCAGCAAGCAGAACACAGTGCACACAGTGGGGAACCAAATCACGACCCACTTTCAATTCACAGCACATTTACATGTAAGGGAAATCTACTGTACCAGACAAACTGCTCCCCGGTCATTATTGCAAAGTCTCTGCACAAACCAGGAGCTCGCAGGGTGTCTGGAAGTCCTGGAAGACAGATCGCATTCAGCAAAGTCTTCGGTCCCCTTCAGGTTTGAGTCTAGTCAAATTTTGGTAGCACACTTCATCCTCACAAGCTTGGAATCAGTCCAAAATAATTCTCTTCTCCATCTCAGAGCAGTAGACAGACATGTAGGCCAGATTTCAGGCCTTTCCACAGTTCTCCCGCATGAAGCTATGCAAAAGGCTGCTTGAACTATCTTGAGCTGTTGCTCCCTCAACTTCCAACTTAGATCTGCCCTAAACAGCAGGCAGATTGGGGATTTCCCCTCAGATCCAAAAGGTTCAGTTGGCTAATTCGACTATCAGTCAAAGCAAGAGCTCCCCCTTCAGTTGCAAAAAAGGCGCCAACAGTACAAAACTACAATTCCCAAGTTTTTACTCCACACAGCCCCTTCAAGCAGGCACCATTTCAGAGTTCCAAAGTACTGATTGGTTCAATTCAGTAGTTCGGGACCAAGATGGTGGAGATAGGCAAAACACTCCTCGCTGCAAAGAAGGCAGGTTAGAACGAACTACGAAATTATTACTGCTCTAATAAATAATCAGTAAACGAGCACATCCTCTAACAGAGCTCTCTCTGCGCCATTAGAGATGGCAGAAACGGAGTGATTATTAGGCAGCCCAGGCAGGACTCAAGCAGGGAAACACTCAGCCCCCTCCTGGATCAAATATTACTGCAATCAGGCAGCTCTTAAAGAGACAGCACACAGAGGCTCTATAGGCACTCTCTAGTATCACCATTTAAACGGCTATTGTGCCGGACACCAGCCTGGCAGTGAGCAATTAAGCAAGCTCACAAAAGACTTTTCGGGAACCCCCATTTGAAGGGGGGGTTACACTTGGTTGCAGAGGGGGCACCTCCAGCTTGTGCCCACTGTTACGCATGTCAGCTTTGGGTGGTCACGCAAACTTGCAGGTATAAACTGACTGTTTTACACCTCCATTGACAATGATTCAGAATCAAGCCATGCAAGTTTAGATACTTCTGTTAATACAGTGTATTACTGCACTTTAATCTGTAGTTATACTTAACTAGTTTGTATAATGTCGGTTGTAGTATGTCCCTTTATAATATGCTGTAATGGCAGTGTACTCACCCAGTAAAGGTGATTTTGGGGGTATACATCTCTGAAGCACTCCAAGATCTTTACAAGTAGGGTTATGTTCACTTGATAGGCTGCAAATGCACATGTGACTTCAAAAGTGAAATCCGACCCACCTTGTCCTGGGACCTGGCCAGAATAGCTTAGTTTCTCTGTCTTACAAAGCTAAGATCTGAAATAAACTGGTTTTACATATAGACTTGTGACTAACAAGTGACAGTGAACCAGAGCTTAGTTAACACTAAAGTAGAATTGTGTTTCCTATTACTACACTATAAGGAAATCAGGTCTGTACAGCACGCTGAGAAGTAATCTGCCATTCTGTGTCTGAACAAGATAGTTTACAAGGGTGGAATATGCAGTGCTTCAGAGATGTATATGCACACAGTCACTTTTACCAGGTGAGTAAACTACCATTGTGGGGAATAATCTCTCAGGCACTCCATGATCCTTACGGCTAGAGTGCTAAAAAGCAGTACCTGTATATTAATGGAGGAGGACATGTGTTGCGTTCTGATGGGTGTTACATAGCAGCTTAAGTGTAGAGCAAATTAAATTGGTCATGTGGTCATGGGACACATGGAATCTATAGTGTCTGGTAAACGTGTGGATCAAAGTTCGGGTTGTGGCTGTGCATATTTATTTTGTTGTAGCCATGTTCCTTCTGCCCAAGAAAAGGCAATGGCTCTAGTGCAATGGCCCTTAAAGTCTTTCAGTGGTGTTTTCAAACTTGCTTTATGTGCTTCTTGAATTGCAGTTTTTAGCCAGGAAGATAAGGTGGAACAGAAGGCAAAGTAGCCCTTTCTGTGGCTTTGCGCTATGATGAATAGTCTGTCAGTTTTACGTAAGTCTTTTATTCAGGTGACAGTGACCATCTTCATTCTGACAGTGCATAGCCCTGGGTTGACATTAGTTTCTGCAGTGGGTAGGTATGTCAGAAATTTGATTGTTTGCCTTAAATGAAAGTTTGAGGCAATTTTAGGTAGGAATGAAGGAATACTTCTGAATGTCACCCTATCCTTGTGGAACAGGAGGTAAGGTTCCTTGCATGGTAGAGCTTGTAGTTCGCATGTTCTTCTGGCTGAGCAGACTGCTACCAGGAAGGCAGTCTGAAGGTCCAACCACTTTAGGTCTACTGTGGCCCGAGGCTCAAATGGGGCTGGGATTATTGCCCTGAGAACTATGTTGAGGTCCCAGGGTGCTGTGATTTGCTTGATTTTGGGGTGGATGTTTGTGACCACTTTTAGGAAGCGTAGTACATCAGGGTGTGTTCCCGGTCACACCTTGTCAATTTGGCCACATGCTGCTCCTCTCACTGCTAATTGTACTCTCAGAAATAAAAGTGAGAGTTTGTTGTCCAGGTCCTCTTGAAGAAACAATAATATGTCTGTGATAGTTGTGTCTTCTGTCGTTATTAATTTCTTGGAGCACCATTTGTGACAATTGTCCACTGTCTCTTATATGGTGAGGTTGTAGAACCTCTTCTCAATAGCGTCATGGTGTCAGTCATTGATTACTGTAGCACACACTTAGTAGATATCTCCCTTTTGGAAGCCAGGCCATCAATTTGAGATTCTGAGGACTGGGAAGACAGATGGCACCTTATTGTAGTAAGATTTGTTGCATTGGAAATCTCCACAGATGGTCTAGACCAGAGCCATGGCCACTACCATGGCAAACCATGATCTCTGGGGCCAGTACAGAATGATTAGTATGACTCTCGCTCTGGACTAGCTTATCTTTTTCAGTACTTGTGGTTATAATTGTAGTGTTGGTAATATGTGCCACACATTGAAGAACCATTCCAAAGAAAGTATGTCCACTCCCATTAATTGACTGTTTTTAAATTGGGAGTAGAATTCGGGTATTGGGTGTTTTTGTTTCTGACCATGAGGTTGACAGCACTGGGCCCCAGTGCCTGTTGACTGAGTTGAAAATCTGTGGGTTTATTCTCCTCTCACCCAGATGAATTTTTTGATGACTGAGACAGTCTGCTGTCCTGTTTAGTTTGCCCATTAGATGCATAGTTCAGATGTGGGTGAGGTATTTCTGCACCCAGGTCTGTACCTTTGTGGCTTCTCTCTGCCTTGCTCTGCTCTTGGTTCCACCCTATTTCACAGTATATGCCACCATGAATTTGTTGTCAGATCTAATGGACACGTTCTTGTTTTGATGATGTTGCTGAAGTAGTGCCAGAAACACTCTCGTCTCCAGAACATTGATCATCGGTTTCAATTCTACCAAAGGCTACACTCATCTGTGTTGGTTCGAGACACTGACTGACTATCTGTGTCTCTCGAAAAGGCTGTTGTGGGGAACTGGCCATGATGAGCCAGTCATCCAGATATGGGATGACTTGGATGCCTTGCTCCTACATCTTGGCTGCTTGAACGATAGACACCTTTGCGAATACTCTGGGAGCCAAGGTGAGGCCGAATGGAAGAGCCTGATACTGGTAGTGTTTCCCCAGAACGTGTAATCACTGGAACTTGAAGTGGGAAGGGCTGATAGGGATGTGAAGGTGAGCATCTTTCAGATCTATGAATGTGAGGTAGTCCCCTGGTTGAATTGCTTTCAGGGTGGACCGGATAGTTTCCATTTTAAAGGGCTTGTACTGCACTGAATGATTTAAGAATTTGTAACCTGTTGTCTTGGGAATTATAAAGAGGATAGAATAGATCCCTTTTCCTCTTTTTACTGTTAGGACCTCTGATATGGCTCTGTTTTGTATCAGACCTTGTAGAATTTAATTGATCTGATGGGGTTGTAGCTTGTGTTTTCAGACTGGAGAGATGATTTGCTGGTCCATTCTGAGCACCTCTTTTGACTTGGTTGTATATCCTTTGTTTATTATTTCTAGCACCCATTTGTCCTCAGTTGATCTTTTCCACTGATGAGTGAATTTCATTAAGCATGCTCCTATTGGAGAGTGGTCTGGAGTTAGTAGAAAGAGCAGTTGCAGTCATTGTTTTGACTGTAGCTTGCAGTTGAAGTTATTGGAAATTCTACCTCAGCCAGATCTGCCCGGTTTCAGTATCTATTATTGTTGGCAGAAGGAGGTAAGAGGGATGAAAATTGTTGTTTCTATTTATGTGATATCCTTGTTGTCTGTCCTGAAAGTTTCCATTTCTTCAAAATCTTTGTCTAGATGGTAGATAAGTGGATCTGGTACTCTTCTCTTTTCCAAGGCTCTTGCCATCCATTTTGGCCTTGACATATTTGTCTAAGCCCCCCCAAAAAGAATGGAATCTTTGAAGGGGAGCTTATTATGCATCACTTTGGAATCACTGTCGGTGCCCCAGAGTTTAAGCCATAAGGTTCTTTTAGCCCTGTTGGCAGTGACTGTGGCCCTGACAATGACCTTTAGTGATACCACCATGTCCACTGGGTAGTTGGTGAATTGAATGGCTTGTTCCAATACATACAAAAATATGAATCTGCCAGCAGAAACAGGCCTCATGGTCTATCAAGTCTGCTCGAGTGCACAGCTGGCACCCCTAGATTGCAGATGCCCCACCCCCTCTCACCTACAGGAAGATCTCAGTACTACCTACTCAGACTATCCCCCGTGCCCTGTCCCATGCCATTTTAAAACTAACCACTGTCTTTCATGAAATCACCCCCTTTGGTAGGGCATTCCATTTTGACACCACCCTCTCCATGAAGTAATGTCTCCTCATCTCTCTCCTACTATAAATCTGCCCCTCCTATCTTAGCCCATGCCCTTTCATGTTCATTCCCTTCCTCAGCTTAAATAACCCATCAGTGCTAGATTTGTTGATCCCCTTCAAATACTTGAATGTTTCAGTCATCCTCCTCTCAACCACGGTGTACAAACTCAGATCCCTCAACCTGTCCTCCTAGGTTTTGCCTTCCATCCCCTGTATCATTTTTGTCACCCTTCGCTACACCCCATCTAGCAGTCTAATATCCTTCTTCAGATATGGACACCAGTACTGCATGCAGTACTCCAAGTGCGGCCTGACCAAGGACCTGTAGAGGGGCAGGATCATTTCCCTATGCCTAGATGAGAATCTCCTTGCAATACACACCAGCATCCTATTAGCCTTAGCTGCAGCTCTCCTGCATTGAGCAGAGTTGTTCATGCTCTCTGCCAATTTATGGGCCTGTATTTTCTTGACATCCTGGATCCATGGTAATTGAGCCTTTGTGGCATAGATTGCAGTGGTGGAAGCCCTCTCTCCTAGTTTAGCCAACTCAAAGCTCTTTTTGAGCATCTCCTCTAGCTTTCTTTCAGCCAGTTATTTACAGCCTGTGGTGCCCTCCAAAGGTAGGATTGCCTTTTTGTTTAATTCTGCAATTTGAGGGTCAAATGTTGGGGCAGTACACCTTAATTTTAGTTTGTCTTCCTGCAATGGATACATCTTGTCCCATGAGTGGCATGGGAGTCATTACATATTTCTTTAGCAAACAAAGAGTAAGCAAACATACATAGCAGGGTCAAAAGCAACGACAGAGTTTCAGCAGGTGGCTGGCTGTGGTGAGTTAGGATAGGGCGGCATAGTTAGATGCAGTCACAGTTGGATTGGGTGAGGAGTACTGTGCAGAGTGAGGACATGTAGTATCCTAGCTGCAGTTCTAAGGATATAACTGGGGATAGTTCATTCACCCAGAGGGGAGCCCTATAGTAAAAGGAGCATTGGCCCAGTGAGGTCCTACAGTGGGAGACTGAGAGTGAAGTGGATTCAGAGCTCCTGCTGGCCCTATGGCAGGGAGCAGGCTGGACCAGGAGATGAAGGCTCAGTGTGGAGAGGCCAAGGGACAGCTTCTTGGCTAGGAGGCAAGTATGGTATCTAAGTCTTCCCTTGAAGTTAAGCCAGTTTGAGAGCCTATAGAGCTCACATGTATGGGTCCACCTGGAGCACGCTGAGACTAGGCAGCAGGCTTCATTCAATAGTAAGCAGGATGAGTTTTAAGTCTAGGGAGTCGCTACTATGCCGCATAGTTCCAAGTACTTTGGTTAGGTTGTGCTGTGCCTCATGGAGGGAGATTGTCCGAAGCTTGAACATGGGGTGGATGATGGATGGGGGGGGTGGAGCCAGGTCTGGAGCTTGGTCCAAGAAATTGGAAGGAAAGACTCCACTTAGATCGGAGAAGGCGGTGTTGAGGGCATCTGCAATAGTCAGGGGGCCCTGAGAGAGGGATCCATTAGCCTTCAGCTGGGCGAGGTGAGATAGTTTTGCCATTAAGTTCTTTAATATTGTTCCAGAACTTACACCCCAATCCCTAGGACACGGTGAGTGTTTCCTGATAGTAAGCTGCTTTGGCTTTGCAAATCTTCTTTGTGCACCTGTTCCTGGCTTCCCTATACAATTGCTGATCATGGGATTTGTCTGAGTCATTAGCTTTATGTCACAGGTTATCCTGCTACTTCATGAGATCAAGTAGTGTATGGGATAGCCAGGGAGTGTCCTTGCCTTTGATTACCTGTTTTGTGACAGGGACATAGAGATCATAGGCTGAGTTAAACATGGAGATAAAATGGTCAAGGGCTCAGTCGATGGTCGGTGCAGAATTGATGATGGTCCAGTCACAGAGTAGAAGGTGTTTTTTGAGCCTGGAGAGAGATCCCTTTTTAAGGCAGTGCAAGAGGGTACATTTCAAGGGTAGTTTGGGTGTTTTAGCCACCCACTGACAGAGGACCAGACAGTGGTCACTCAGTGTATCTGGTAGCATGGAGACATCGGATATTTGGGTCGGCAGATTGGTTAGTATGAGGTCAAGTAGAGTGGAGTGGATGTTCCAGTTTTGTAGCTGAGTCCAGTAGGGGATGTGACTATTTCGGTGAGGTCCAATGTAGCAACTAAGTCCTTGTAAGGGGCTGAGGAGGAAGCCAGCCGGTTGACATTGAAGTCTCCAAGGGCAATGATCTCACTAGAGTTAGGTAACTGGGAAAGACAGTTTAGAACCGAGTCAAAGGCTTTCTTTGATTCCGGGGGGGGATGTACACTGTCATTAAGTGGAGGGCTTTACCTGGTGTGGCTGACTGCGGCTTAATCATAAGCACTTGAGCTCCATGGGACGGGGGGAAGCCGTGCGTGAGGAGGCTTGTAAGTAGTCACGATTGTAGAGAGCGCACTCCCCCACCCCTTTTGTCTAGTCTGCCTACTCTAAGGATGCAGTACCCAGGTATATAGATGGCAGAGTCTGGGGTCTCAGGACCAAGCCAGGTTTCAATTACAACTAGGATGTCAGGGGAGACCTGTTTCATTCAGCCTTGAAGCGCATCATTCTTTTTTTTGCAAGCTACAGATGTTAATAGTGGCTATGAGGAGTCCTTGCAATAGCCTGCTAGGGGTGGGAAATAACAGTGGGGGGTCTGGGTTGGGGTGTACATTGCCTGATACAAGGAGGTGAAAGAGTAGATGCCAGAGGAGAGCAAGTCTGAGTAGCTTTGAGTAAACATTAGGGTTTCTGGGTGAGCAGGAAAACGTGCTAGCAATTACTGGTATAGGTAGGATGGAGATATGTAGGGCTAGAGTGAGTGCATGATGTGAGTGTAGTAGGGTGATCTGGGAGTCTAGACAGCAGTGACAACTGGACATGACGTCATGGGGTGTATCACTGGAAGTAATGCACCATCTAGTGGTGCAGTTTGGGGTGCCTTCAGGGGCAATTTGTGGATGGTTAGGGGAAGGGGGCATAAGGAGAACAGCAAGTATGATTATTGTTAGGAAGGGAGACATTGTTAGATGCAATGAGGTAAAGCACACTTGGGCACTAGTCCCTGGGGGAGGTGTTGGAGAAAAGACAAGATTAGACCAGTATTCCCACAGGACATAAGGTTAGCCTGGGAATCATCAATGTATGTCCCAGTCTTGATGGAGTAGCAGTAAGATCATATTCTCCAGAGCATAGGGTGCAGGGTTTGAGGCTGGATGGGGAGAGTGTGGAGAGAAAGGAAACAGGGACACAAAAGGAGAAGCTTGGGAGAAAGGAAGTGATATAAGGTGGAAGGAGAGTAGTTGTGTAGATGTCACAAATATGGGGGTAGCAGAGAGCTCAGAACTGACCCCTGTTGGTCAGAGATGATAGCCTGCTAAGGAGGAAGAGGGCACTTAGAAAATGGTCATGTGACCTGACATAATATAAGGGGAGCCAGCCGTGGGAGGGTGGCTGAGGCACAGGGGAGTCGACGCAAAGCATCAACGGGTAAACACCCCTCTAAGAAAGCTCCGTGGATATGGAGGATGTGATGACCTTTAGGGCCTGCAAGGTCCATCTGCTCCTGTGCACTGTGTGTGCTGAGTGGCGTGGGGGGTCCTGGAGTTGCAGCCTAATGGAGAAAGGGAAGAGAGCAGGCAATTAACTTACTGGGCCTGGTGGGAGGTTAAAACAATGGAGGCCCTGCCTGGTCCATTGTGCATGCGCGCTCTTCGGGGAGAGGTAAGAATCCTCACTGCCTCCAAGTTC
Organism: Neoceratodus forsteri; assembly: GCA_016271365.2. Classification (NCBI taxonomy): domain Eukaryota; kingdom Metazoa; phylum Chordata; order Ceratodontiformes; family Ceratodontidae; genus Neoceratodus; species Neoceratodus forsteri. The sequence continues at coordinate 1,858,723 of JADMNL010000041.1, forward strand.
ACAGTGAGTACCATTAAAATGTCAACATACAAATTCCTGATCTTAAGAACTAAGAAACACAGCTAAACACTGCTCAGAAATCCCCTTGACACTGTAGGCAGCACAGAGTAAAGTACATCATTCCCACAATAAATTAACCCCAGACAACAGTGGAAAGGCTGAGGCCCAAAAGCCTTAAAGCATCCGGTGGAATCACAGTGCTGAAAGCAGTCCTGTCATTCACATTCATGGTTGAAAAACAATCAGCCCTGTCCTCCGATACAAACACCCCTCCAAGAAAGCTCTGTGGAGATGGTGGATGTGATTATCTTTAGGGTCTGCAAGGTCGGTCCGCTCCCAGCCGCTGTGTGTGCTGAGTGGGGTGGGGGGTCCTGGAGTTGCAACCTTTAAGGCCTGCAAGGTCCGTCCATTCCAGAGCACTGTGTGTGTGCTGAGTGACATGGAGGGTCCTGGAGCTGCAACCTTTAGGGCCTGCAAGGTTCGTCCATTCCCAGGCACTGTGTGTGCTAAATGATGTGAGGGGTCTTGGAGCTGGAGCCTTTATGGCCTGCAAGGTCTATCCGCTCCCTGTTACTGTGTGTGCTGAGTGGGGTGGGGGGTCCTGGAGTTGCAACCTTTAGGGCCTGCAAGGTCCGTCCATTCCCGGGCACTGTGTGTGCTAAGTGATGTGGGGGGTCTTGAAGCTGAAGCCTTTAGGGCCTGCAAGGTCTATCCGCTCCATGTCGCTGTGTGTGCTGAGTGATGTGGGGGGTCCTTGAGCTGCAGCCTTTAGGGTCTGCAAGGTCGGTATGCTCCCAGCTGCTGTGTGTGTGCTGAGTGGGGTGAGGGGTCCTGAAGTTGCAACCTTTAGGGCCTGCAAGGTCCATCCATCCCCGGGCATTGTGTGTGCTGAGTGACATGGGGGGTCTTGGAGCTGGAGCCTTTAGGGCCTGCAAGGTCTATCCGCTCCCTGTTGCTGTGTGTGCTGAGTGGGATGGGGGGTCCTGGAGTTGCAACCTTTAGGGTCTGCAAGGTCCATCCATTTCTGGGCACTTTGTGTGCTGAGTGACATGGGGGGTCTTGGAGTTGCAGCCTTTAGGGTCTGCAAGGTCTATCCGCTCCCTGTCACTGTGTGTGCTGAGTGCTGGACACCATTTTGTTGCCTGAAAATAGACTCCTCAGCCCCATCACTTGCTTAGCCCACGGCCCCACCTATACACACCACAACAGTAAAGCTCTCTGAGAAAATGTGGGCTGTGGATGCCCTTGGAACTGCTAGCAGGGGTTCCAGGATGCCAGCGTTTTTAAGAAATACACTCATAAATAAATGTAGGCAAGGTACTCTGAGATGATATGTGACAATGGCTGCGCCTGTAACTGCTAGCAGGGGTTCCAGGTCACCACAGCTGCTCCAGATTACAGTGAGAATTCTGCTAGCAGGGGGGATCCTCACAGCATTTTCCAGTACAGCACACTGTGTGATCACTGCATGAGGGGTCACACTCATACACCAATATGCTGTCCAGTCATCTGCATACATAGAAAAGAGGCTGAGTAGTAAATTCAAATATAGGCAAGTCTCATGTAAAGCAGAAGGCACAAAAAAGGCTGTAGTTAACTTTTTCCTGAATACACAATTAAAACATCCAGTTATTGAGTCTAGCCTGTTCCCAATGACAATACATTGCAGTGCTGGACCTGGCTAGAAGCAGCAGCCAGCTCCATAGGGGAAATTTGGATAGAGACGGTTAAAAGCAAAGGAAGCCTTCCCTGATAATAAAACATAGGCACAACTGATTAGTCACAAGCCTAAAATACCATCATACCTGAGAAAGGTGGCTGAAATTGAGGTCTGGGTCAAAAAATAAATTGTTGAAACTAGGAGCTATGATCCTGTGCTACATCTTGGTCAGATGCACATTTGAAGCTGAGATATTCTAACCTCAGCTCATTAATGTTTACAACAGCAATCACTCCCCAAGAATGAACAGCCTCAGAGATTTTGAGCTTTATGTTACAGATGGAACTTTAGAATGATGCTAAAACTCTGCTGTGTGGTCATGCAAACCCCTGCTTTTTAATGTCAGATTTATTTCTCCACTAAAGAGAGCAGTCACCCCGATGTCATCTGCTTACTTCTGTCCAGTTTACAGTTTATTGTTCTAATGCTAATAAGTATTAAAGTGTTCTAATTAATTTCTTGATGCTCTGTTTTAGTCAGGGTGTTATTTAAAGAGCAAGTGTACTGCCTGGAAACTGCCTGCAGTTAATTGTAACTTTCAGATGTAGTCAGCTATCACTTCTTATATCTCAAGTATTTATTCTTTTGTAACATATGGATCATCAAACTAATAATACTGAAAATGATTGAAAAATATCCTTGTAATTCATAACACAGAACACTCCACTTCCCATAATACCACACTTCACTGCCAATAATACTATCGTTCCAATGAACGATAGTATTATCACCAAAATGCCACAGTGCATGTGCAACTCTGCCTGGCAAGAAACCCAGTTGCCATGGAGCCACGTCCCTTCCTGCATAGCCATAGTGACAGTGCGCATCCCCATTGGCAGCTTTTTTTCTGAGACCGGGCCGAACAACCTAAAAAACATGGCGGTGGTTTCCTCTCGCTTAGCGAGGGAAATTTATGAACTTCATTATTTTAATTTGTGGGGGGGGGGGTTCAACCATACAGTTTAACGGAGTATCTGCCTGATCCTGCATTCACAGAATGATAGAAAAAACTAAAGGTAGGCCTGCCTAAACAACATCTTTTTAAAATGAGTGAGACAGAGTCTTCAGTGCTACGTGCGGCTCAGAGACAGTGTGTCTTCAGTGAGGCAGGCGGCCAGCCCGTTTCACATCAAAAAAGTCATGTTTTTGTACAACTGCATCCATATATAGCAAAAAATAACAGATAAATGACTCTGTATTACAAGGCAGTCAGACCATCTCGAGGTTTGGGGGACTTTGGAAACCTCTCAATCTTCGCTCTCGAGGTTCCAAGTCCTCCAAACCTCTCGATGGTCTAACTGCCTTGCAATACATAGTCATCTATCTATTATTCTCTTTCTGCTTGCTAATTAGAAAATTTTCCACCTGGCAGTACTGGGGTGATGTGTGGAGCAGCACTCTGCCTGGAGGGGAAAAGACTCAGTTCTGTTCCTCCCACTACATCAACACTGAGACCACACTGACTATGACATCACTAATAATTAATGAGAATCATTTCTCACTGCCAGGTTTCACTTTCACATGATGCAGCAGGGGCTGGCTCTCCCTGGTTACTAGTGATGTCACAATGTCCTGCATTTTGTTTGGTAGCTTGTGAAAGTCAGAGCTCAGGCTGCAAGGATTGTGTTGCCTGAAGGTGTTTGGTCTCATTTCTGACAATGTAGTGGGGGGAACAGAACTGACTTTTTTCCTCCAGACAGAGTGCTGCTTTACACAGCACCCCAGTACTGCCAGGTGGAAAATGTTCTAATTAGCAAACAGAAAATAAAAAACTACTTTAGATACTGGAAGTGATAGCTGACTGTATCTGAAAATTATCATTTTATTCCAAGCAGTACACTAGCTCTTTAATTTAATTTGTGAGGTTTTCTTGGCACAGTTCCTGCTTTTAGGGAACCATGATATTGCATTTTCAATTTAAATAAAAACAGTTTTTGTGTTACTGCTTTTGCATTTTTAATCTAATTTACACTCAGTTCTGATTTCTGGGAACCAAGACAGTTTTTGTTATATGTCACTTCTCTAACCACTTTGAGGTAGCATTTTACATTGTGGCTCACAACTGAGGAACCAAACCACATTTTTTCTAAATAAGCTTTTTTTAGCATTATTTGAGCTTACTGTGAAATTATTTTTAATTTGGGAACTGGAAAAGTCTTCTAAGGCTGTTAGTGTCTGGCATGACTGACAGACCCAAAAAAAAGATAGGACTTACAGGCTTTAAAAATTGTACTATTGTTTTCAGCTCCTGGCAAAGGCAGATTGCCACGAGCTTTGTTTAAGGTGCCTGGGTCCAGCCCATGATTTTTTAATTGTAAACTCTAAAAAGTTTTGCCCTAAAACACTAAAGAAAAAGGCTGTAAAAAAGGGAAGATCTTATGACTTCTCAGTCTTCCTCTGTGTCACCAAAAGGCTCAGATGAGGGTTCAGCCCCTCAAAGTAAACAGCAGCCCCTGTCAAAGGGGACAGAAAAGAAAAATAAAACTGCTAAAGATGGTACAGAAACCAGGGTATCCAAAAGGGGGGACCCTGAATCTAGTAAAAATAAAACAAGCTCTGAGCAGACACCAGAAATGGTGCTTGCTAAAAAAAAATGAAAAGGAAAAACATGTCTCTGTCTCTCTTCCTGAAAATGAAAAGGAGCTGCCAGTTAACTTAAGTGAAATGCACTCAGTAGAGGACATGACAAAGGCATGGCAACATTTCCAGGCTTTCCAAGCTATGGGAAATCTCATTAATATTCCTGCCCCCCAGTTCCTGTTCCATTCCCAGTGCCTGTAGAGGAGGAGGAGGAGGAGGTTGAAATGAATTATGAATAGGATTAAGGGTAGGGGTAAATGGAGAAGAAGACAAAGGCAGTAAGGACAGGGATGAGGCAAAAAGAAATAAATCCAGAAAAAAATGGAGGGTAATGAATACCAATGCCCATAGGCTAGGTAAAAAGCTCTCCAAAATGGTAGCCTTAATGGAAGAGGGATGCCTGGATATCATGGCAGTCACAGAAACATGGTACATAGAGAACCATGACTGGGATGTCAACATACCAGGGTGCACAATCTACAGGAGGGACAGGGAGGGAAGAAGAGAAGGAGGAATAGCTCTCTTTGTAAGGGAAGAGGTCAAAGAAACAGAACTAAAGGGTAAACAGGGAGGAGAGGAGGCACTGTGGGTCACCCTGGAGACTGGAAATGGCTCCACAATCCACACAGGGGTTGTATACAGACCCCTGTCTCAGGGGGAGGAAATGGACAAGGAAATGATAGAAGGCATCCTTGGGATGGCAGAAAAAGGGGAGATATTGCTGATGGGGGATCTGAATATGCCAGATGTTAACTGGAGCACCTTTGCTGTAGCCACATCCAAGAACAGGGCCATTCTCAATGCCCTACAGGGGGCATGCCTCAGACAGCTAGTTTTGGAACCCATTCAGGAGGGAGCAATCTTAGACCTGGTACTCTCAAATGGGGATGGCGAGAGGATCTCTGATCTTGAAGTGGGTAGCCATCTGGGAACAAGCGACCACCAAACAGTGTGGTTCACAATAAACTTAGCAGTAGAGTCAAGCCACACAAAAGTGAAGGTACTGGACTTCAGGAGGGCTGATTTTGTCAAAATGGGAGAGTGCCTCAGAAAAGCACTAGCAAACAGGCAAGAAGGTGGGGTGGAGCAGCAATGGGGAAACATCAAAACTGCCATCACAGAGGCAACAAGCCTTTGTATGAAGCAGATAAAAAAATCAAAATGAAAGAAAAAACCACTATGGTTCTCAAAAGAAGTGGCGGGGAAGATAAGGGAAAAAAAGATAGCATTCAGGAAGTATAAGGACACACAGAAGGAGCAGGACACAGAACTGTACCAGTTAAAGCAGAAGGAAGCAGGGAAGGCAGTCAGCATAGCAAAAGCCCAAACTGAGGAAAAGATAGCCAGCTCAGTTAAGAAGAGGGATAAAACCTTTTATAGGTACATTAGGGAGCAAAGAAAGATGAATGAAGGGATACTGAGGCTGAATAAAGAGGAAGGTGGGTGAGCAGAGAGTGACAGTGAAAAAGCAGGGATACTGAACGAATATTTCTGCTCAGTATTCACAATGGAAAAGTGGGGGGAGAAACCTAATCCAGTCAATAGAAGCACTCTGGATGGGGGGTTGATATTAGTCCTTTCATAGAAGAAAGGGTTCTGAAAGAACTCTTAAAGCTGAAGGTGGATGAAGCAATGGGTCCTGATGGGATTCACCTCAGAATTCTAAAAGAACTAAGGGAAGAACTAATAATACCACTGTCTACCGTTTTTAATAAATCATGGGAGGATGGTGTGGTACCTGAGGACTGGAGAAGGGTAGATGTGATTCCCCTTCACAAAAGTGGGAATAAGACAGAGGCAGGAAACTACAGACCTGTCAGTTTAACCTCAGTGGTAGGGAAAATGATGGAATCACTTCCGAAGGAAAGAATTGTTGAGTACCTAGAGGCCAGTGGGGCACAGGACCCAAGGCAGCATGGATTCACAGCAGGAAGGTCATGTCAAACAAATCTAATTGATTTCTTTGGCTGTGTGACCAAAGTAGTAGACCAGGGAGGGGCTGTGGACATGGCCTACCTAGACTTTAGCAAGGCATTTGACACAGTCCTGCACAAAAGATTAATAAACAAATGATCTAGCCTGGGAGTGGGTCCCAGGGTGGTAGCCTGGGTTAAACACTGGCTGAACAACAGGACACAACGGGTAATAGTAAATGGAGTCCACAGTGAAGAAAGGACATTTACTAGTGGGGTACATTAGGGTTCAGTACTGGGGCCGGTCCTTTTTCATGTCTTTATAAGTGACATTGCAGAGGGACTGGATTTTAAGGTATGTCTCTGCAGATGACACAAAGATCTGCAACAGGGTTGATATGCATGTTGGGGTGGAAACGATGAAAAAAGACTTGGCAAGGTTGGAGGAGTGATCAAATGTATGGCAGCTTAGAGTCAATGCAAAGAAATGCAAAGTAATGCACATGGGAAACAAAAACCCAGGGCAAGAGTATACAATAGGGGGTGAGATACTGACAACAACAAAAATGGAAAGGGACCTGGGGTGGTCATATCAGATGACCTAAAGGTGGGCCAGCAATGTGAGAAGGCAGAAAAGATGGCTGGGAAGATACTGGGATGCATAGGGAGAGGCATCACTAGTAGAAAACAGAAAGTTGTTGGCCCTCTGTACAGACAGTTGGTAAGACCACATCTGGAGTACTGTGTACAGTTCTGGAGACCCCATCTCCGCAAAGACATAGACAGGGTGGAGGTTGTCCAGAGGAGGACAACTAAAATGGTGCAGGGTCTGCACCAGAAGACATATGAAGAAAGACTACAGGAGCTCAAGATGTATAGCCTCGAGGAAAGAGGGGGGGACATGATAGAAACTTTCAAATACCACAAGGGAATCAACAAAGTCCAAGAGGGTAGCATTTTTCAAAAAAAGAGATGTGGAAGAACAAGGGGGCACAATTTGAGGATAGAGGGGGGACGGCTCAGAGGTAATGTGAGGAAGTATTTTTTCACAAAGAGGGTTGTAAATGCATGGAACAGCCTTCCTGAGGAGGTCATAGAGTCAAAAACAGTGGGGGAATTCAAGAATGCATGGGACAGACATAAGGCAATTCTAGTGGGGGGGTAGGAGGAAGTAGGCTGTTGGTTAACTAGGATCTGCAGCTTATCCGTTAGGTAGGGAAATGGGCAGCCTAGGTAGGCCAAGCGGTCCTTATCTGCCATCAGATTCTATGTTTCTATGAAGATAAGGAGGAAGGAGAACCTCCAGAACCAGACAGTTCCCATGAGCAGGAATTTGACTCTCCTTCTAGGTCTTCAGAGGACTACACCTCTCATTACACCTTTGTAAGGCACATGGTAAATGTGACACTTGGACAGCTGGTTCTGATCACTGTATGATTTTTATAATATAAAAATGTGTTACTGAATGTCTCTCATGAGAGATGCTGACAGCCTGTGGAATGACACCCCCCTCCCAGATTTTAGCTACAACATGCTACCTGGAAGGCCAAGAGATAATTACAGGCTAGAAGAGACTTAAAATTTAGGATCTCCTGTTTATGTGACTAATTGCAGCTTGCAAACTGCCAAGATAGATCATAAATGTTTATGACGTTCAGAAGAAACACAGTTAATTTCACATGGTGATACAAAGCATGTTGCACCTCCGTGAGATCTGGCAGAGAATCATAACAAGTCCTTTGATGTCCTGGAAAGGGGAAGCTACTCATAAGATCAAAGAAAGTCATATGAGAAAATGAGTTTTGCTGAGGTCACAGAATTTTAATTTACCTTCTGACTAAGACAACCTGTTGGTATGATTTTATTTATTCTGACAGGGAGGTGCTAGGTGACCTCATGCAAAGAGGTGGGCAAAGCCAGTTTTTAAACAGTATTCTGTTTTTCATTTAAACACAAACGCTTGGACTCTGAAAAAGCAACATCAAGCACTGTTAGAAGAATATACCTTAGAAAAGACAATTCTAAGAGTACTGTGTTAGGAGATTTTGTTTGCACTTTTAAACCTGTTTTAAGTGATTTGTATATTTTGTGATATATGGTTCTGTATTTACACTTTACATTTTTATCTATTTTTAAGTAAACTTCTCATTTTTTAATAGACTATTTGTGTCTTCCAAGTCCTTCTGTTTTTGCTTGTGATGCGTGGATGGTTAAGAGTGTGAAAACACTGTGCATGAGCTTATTTGATAATACCAAAGTGGGAACAGGTAAGAGTTATCTGAGGTCTTTATTAGAGTTTTTAAGGGTTCATTTTGTGCACCTGGTTAGGTGCCTGTACGTGAAAGATATCTGGCCCCCGGGAGAGCAGAATAATCTGAGCCTATACATTGGGTATGTTAGCAAGAGGTTCACAGTTTGAATCCCTCCAGAACTGAGACCAAAGGTTGATTCGAACCCACAAAACAGACAGGAGGGTTACCCTGTTTCTGTTAACTGTTCATAAGACTGCACTTGGAGGTCGGCACAGTGGGAGCAGAGGGCCTGACCTGCTGAGTGGGTTTGTGACAGATTGGTTGGCAGCGGTGCAATAAATTTGGTATTACAAGCTCTGATTGTTCAGTATGTCAGCTTAAGACTGTCAGCTCACTTGCAAAAAAAGAAAAAGGCAGTGATTTATTTTTAAAAAGGAGACAGAAATATATCACTTGGCACACAGTCAAGTTCCTACCCATTAATCTTTTTCTAAAGTGAAAGTCAGAGTAGCCATAGTTAAGGAAGAAGATGGCTTCCAACTACAGCAGGCACACTGTAGACTACTTAAAGCAGTTGTGTGGGGACAGAGGAGTCTCGTTCAAGGTAAAATCCACCAAACAGAACCTCATGGATGCACTGATGGTAGCAGATACCCAGAGTATCGAGTCACAGACAGTGACTGAAAAGGACCAAACCTTGAGTGTGGCAGGGCAAACGGCCAGTGCAGTGTCCAGATCAGATGAGGAGGGCAACAGGGCCAGTGCCAGTGAAGGGCCACAGCAGTGGGGAAAGGACACCAGTATCCTGGATCCAGAAGTACTCAAGCTGCAAATTGAGTTGCGTAGAATGGAGCTGGCTGTCCAGAGGAAGAGGGACCGTGAGGCAAGGCAAGAACGCCATGAGGCACAGTGACAATGCTGAGAGGCAGACAGTGAGGAGTATGAGCACCAGAGGCAACATGAACTGGAGAACTACGACTCCAACCAGCGGCAACAGAGCAGGTAAGTAGCTTGAGTTTAACTGGGTCTACAGGACTGGGTTACAAATTGAATTACAAATTGATAGCCAAATTTAAAGAGGGAGAGGACATGGATGCCTTTTTAAATTCATTTGAAAAAGTTTGTATTCAGGCTAAAATTCCTAGAGAGTCCTGGAGCTTTCAGCTATCCCCACTATTCATCGGGAAAGCTTGGGATGCTTGATGGGTCAAATGGACAATGAGGACAGTGATGATTACAGCAAACTTAAAGCTGCACTGTTAAAAAAATTTGAATTAACTGCTGAATCATACAGAGCTAAATTCTGTAATCTCAGAAGAAGCCCTGACATGAGCTACAAGGAGCTAGCCATGAAACAACATCAGTTCTTAAAACGTTGGTGGGAAGGAATTGAAGCAAACTCTGTTGTTGATAAAATTGAAAATGTGATTCTGTTAGAACAGTTTTTCTGGGCATGCCCAGCAGAACTGAAAACCTGGCTGGAAGAGTGAGATCCCAAAACAGTGCAAAACACTGGTGAACTCTCAGACTGCTATGCCAAGAACAGACCTGCTCTGAGAGCGAATGGGGTGGGCGTGGTAGCGCAGAAAGGGAATAGTGTGCCTTCAGGGCAGCTAAAACCCTCACTGCCTCCACTGAAACCAGTTAGCCCCAGGTTTCAGAGTAAAGGTTTCTCTGAGAAAAGAAATTAATGTTGGTTGTGTAAAAAAACTGGGCATATTGCCAGACAGTGTCCCCCCCCATAGGCCCGCCCCTGTGGAGATGACCAGATACCACACTTTACGGAATATTAGCCCTGAAAGCCTAGCAGCGGTACTTGACCTATCGGAGTTTCCTGTGACAAGTGGAAATCCAGAGACTTTGGTACTGGCCTATAATAAGGCTGTGGCCACAGCCCTGGATTCTATCACTCCTGTCTGTGTTCATCCTCTCTCTCTTTACCCTCAGTCCCCTTGGTTTGATGGGACCTTGAGGGAGTTGAGACGACAAAGATGAAGGTTAGAGCGCCGCTGGCAGAAATCCGCCCTGGTGGCCAACCAACTTAGATTGTTAGAACATTATCAAGTCTTTAGAACATTATCAAGTCTACCAATCAACAATCACCCATAAGAAGGCAAAGTTCCTATCCGGGGAGATTGCTGCTGCTCTTTTGAACAGTGGACAGGCTGTGCAACCCAGCTTGTCTACAGTCTTGAAGAGCCTTTTTGCAGTTGGAGTGTGAAGAGCTCACTCGGTTCTTTGCGGATAAGGTGGCCACTATCAGGGCAGAGATCTGATCATCATGCTCTATGGAGAATGTTGTTGATTGGTGCTCAGTCACTGTCCCTCACTTTTCCTGGAGTACATTTGACCGACCGGAGTTTGTGGACATCATGTGGATTGTCCAGGGTATGCACCCTATGTGCTGTAGTTTGGATCCGGGCCCAACGTCCCTGATTATGGGTTGTTGTGACATCATTGGCCCAATTCTGGCACAGATAATCTGGTGCTCCCTTGATTCGGGTGAGTTTCCTAGCTCCCTGAAGGAGGCAGTGGTGACACCCCTCCTGAAGTAAGCTTCACTGGACCCAGACTCTCTTGTTAACTACAGGCCGATCTCTAACCTCCCTTTGTGGGGAAGGTTATTGAGAAAGTAGTGGCTGTACAACTGGTGAACCACTTGATCATCCATAACATCTATGAACCTTTCCAATCCGGCTTTTGAAAGAGGCACAGTACTGAGACTGCTTTGGTTCAGGTGCTCAATGATCTCCTGATGGTGAAAGATCAGAAAAAATGTTCCATTCTGGTGCTCCTTGATCTCTCCTCAGCATTTGACACCATGGACCATGGGTTGCTGCTTGAGCATCTGAGGTTCATCTGTGGCCTGATTAGTACAGTTCTCCGGTCATTTAAATCTTTCCTCACTGGCAGAACTCAGAGAGTGGTGTTGGGGATTTATTACTCCGACCCTCTCTCTCTCTCTCTCTCTGTCATGTGGGGTTCCTCAGGGCCCTGTGCTGTCCTCCATGTTGTTCATGGTGTACATGCTGCCCCTCGGGGACATTGTAAGATGGTATGGGCTGAGGTTTCACTGCTATGCTGATGATACCCAACTCTACCTGTCTTTTGCACCTGATCATGATAGTGCACTCTCAGTATTTCATAACTGCCTCACTGAAATCCAGGATTGGATGAATTCCAGCTGGCTAAAGTTGAACTCGGGAAAGACTGAGGTGATGGTTGTGGATCCTGGTCACCAGATAGGGGGGTTGGGGGCTGGTCTCCCCACAGGGCTTTTTCTGGGGGGTTCCCAGCTCCTTTCTTCTGAATGGATGAGCGACCTAGGGATGACACTCGATGACAGGATGACTGTGAGCTCAGGTGTCAGCAGTCGTCAAGTCATCCTTTTACTATCTGAGGAACATCGCTAGGATCAAGCACCTTGTTCTGTCTGGTGACCTTCCTACATTGATCCACACCTTTGTAACCTCGCGCCTTGATTACTGCAACTCCCTTTACTTAGGGCTTCCCGAGGGTCGATATCTGCCACTTGCAGCTGGTGCAGAACACTGCAGCCTGGTTATTGCCGGGGACCCCCCAGTCATGTCATATCACACTGGTGCTGCGCGAACTGCACTGGCTGCTGGTTCAGTGGCAGATCACCTTCGGAGTTGGACTGCTGATGTATAAAGCCCTTCACAGACTTGGCCCAGACTACCTGAAAGAGCTCTTACTGCCCCAAGCGACGGTTCCGCTTGGCTGATGAGGGGTTGCTAGAGATTCCAAGGGTATCGTTACAATCCTCAGGGGCCCGTGCATTTATGTGCGTGGCCCCAACCCTTTGGAATTCTCTACCCTGTCAGCTTCGGGAGTGTGCGACCCTGGGGGGCTTTAAACGGGCACTTAAAACTTACCTCTGAGGCCAAGCTTTTATTAGTTAGGTATGTTTAATGACAGATTTTATTGATTATCTTTCATATTGTTGTTTTATGTTAATTTTTTACCCTCTGTTTTTATCCATCTTTTGTAAAGCGCTTTAGTAATTTTCAAAGGCACGCAGTCAAATAGATATTATTATTAATATTATTATTAACCTAAACATGAAAGAGCACTGTCACTCCACTATAAAAAATGTGAGTGATTGGCTTGTGTAAGTAGGAATATACATAGCAGGGCGAGACAGGTGGTACTGCCGCTATATAGAGCTGTGGTGTGCCCACACCTTGAGAATTCAATACAATTCTGATCACCCTATAAGAAGAAGGCAATAGAAAAACCTGAAAGGATACAGCAAAAAAACAACTAAAATAATTAAAGACATAAGTCAGTTGTCATGTGAAGGAAGGCAGAGGGAGCAAGATATGTTTTCCTTGGAAAGAAGAAGGAAAAAAGGAACATGATAACTGTGTACAGGGCATTCCAAAACAAAGGTCAAACACAAGTCCTGAAATTGAGAACTTGGGAAGGAGTAAGAGTAACAGGAGGGTATGATAAACAGCCTCAGGGTAACCTTTTCGGAACTGACAGGAGAAAGTTCTTTTTTACTGAAAGGGTGGTGGATAGGTGGAATTCGCTCCCTGAGGCAGTGGTAATGGCAGGAACATTGGATACCTTCAAGAGTGGACTAGATGATTATATGATCCTATTATGTAATACAGTACAAGACCACTGATAAGTGGGGGAGACTAAAGGGCACAAATGCTCACCATTGCCTTAATCATTCTGTCCTTCTGTTCCCAATATCCAAGTTTTCTCTTTTTACTAAAGATTTCTTTTTTTTTTTTCATTAAAGTTTTATGTTCTGTGGCTGGATGCCCCATCTTGGGCTTCTACCAGTGATTACACAGCCCTGATAGCTCTCTCTGCCAGCTGTATGTTCCTCCACTGCTTGTGGGCAACTGCTGGCTCCTCTGAGCCAGGCCCCAAGTCCCCACTGAGTGCATGAGTGAGAGGGAATTTCAAAACAACTCCAAATGTTCGATCTTGTGAATGCCGTTCAGTATGCTAAAGACAGAGATCATGTCCCATTTCATCCTCCTTTTCTCCAGGATTAACATGTTAAGGGACTCCAGCCTCTCTCCATAGCCTTTCTACACCACACTGCTGATCATTTTGGTGGCCCTGTGTTGCAATCTCTCCACTGCCTCAATTGTCTTTTCATGTTGAGGAGACCAAAACTGCAGCAGAACTCTGATTGGGGCCTGACCAGCATCTTATAAAATTACAGGATATATTTCCCCTCTACTGCTGATCACCCCCTTTTTGATGAACTCCAGCATTCTGCTGGCCCTCTTGACAACAGCAGCAGCAGTGCACTACTTGTTCTGCTTCAGCCCTTTGTCCACTAAAATCTCCAAGGACATTTTTCTCCTTGACTGCAGCAAGAGGAGCCCAACACAATGTGTATTTCCTACCTTTGTTTTCCGTCTCCGAGTGTAGCACATTGCATTTGGCTGCGCTGAATCTGAGGCCCCAGTAATCAGACCAATCGCTCTGCTTGTTCATGTCCTCCTGAAGTTTGCCCTAATCCCCAAGGGAGTCTACTACTCTGGTTAGCTTAGTGTCTTCCACGAACTTGAGCAGTGTGCTAGAGACCCCCAGCTTTCAGATCATTCATTAAGATGTTGATGAGCAGTACATAGATACATAGATACATAGACAGTGTCGGCAGATAAGGGCCTATGGCCCACCCAGTCTGCCCATTTGAGCTTGTAAGTTCAGTTTATGTTTTCCTAGAAGTCTGTTGCCCCTTACCCCTGACCTCCAGAATTCCTTTATGTGTATCCCATGCATTCTTAAATCCCATGATTGTTTCAGCCCCCACCACTTCCTCTGGCAGGGTGTTCCACTTGTCTACCACCCATTCTGTGAAGAAATTCTTCCTCATGTTTCCTCTGAATCGTCCTCCCTCCAACTTCATCCCATGCCTCTAGTTCTGGAACATCTTTTTCGCTTAAAAATAGTGTATTCCTGCACCCTGTTCCTCCCTGTGAGATACTTGTATGTCTCTATGATATCCCCTCTCTCTCTCCTCTCCTCCAGGGAGTACATGTTCAGTTCCTTCAACCTGTCTTCATAGGACTTGTGATGCAATCCATGCACCATCTTTGTTGCCTTCCTCTGAACCTTCTCTACCCTGTCTATGTCCTTACATAGGTATGGTCTCCAGAACTGTACACTGTACTCCAGGTGGGGCCTCACTAGAGTCTTGTATAGTGGAATTATGACCTCCCTTTTCCTGCTGGTGATTCCCCTGCCTATACATACCAGCATCCTATTTGCTTTACCTGCTGCCTTGTCACACTGTTTCCCTACCTTGAGGTCTTCAGAGATGATAACCCCAAGATCCCTTTCCTGCTTGGTGCATGCTATATCCTCACCCTCCAACTGATATATTGTGCCAGGGTTTTTGTGCCCCATATGCATTATCTTGCACTTCTTTGCATTGAATTTCAACTGCCAAACCCCTGACCATTCTTCAAGTTTCTGCAGGTCTCTTCTCATTCTGTCTACACCCTCTGGTGTGTCTACTCTGTTACAGAGCTTTGTGTCATCAGCGAACAGGGAAATTCTGCCTTCTAGGTCCTGTGCAATGTCACTGATGAAGATGTTGAATAGGACCGGTCCCAGCACTTATCCCTGTGGTTCCCCATTGGTCACTCTTCCCTCTGTGGAGTGACAGCCATTTACCACCACCCTCTGTGTCCTGCCACCCAGCCAGTTACCTACCCACCACACTACTGTCCTGCCCACACCCATATTCCCCAGTTTGTGTAATAGTCTTCTATGTGGCACAGTGTCAAAGGCCTTGCTGAAGTCCAGATAGGCCATGCCCACTGCCCTCCCCTGATTCACCTCCCTAGTCACCCAGTCAAAAAATTCAACGAGGTTGGTCTGACATGACCGCCCCCTGGTGAAACCATGCTGCCTTGGGTCCTGTAGTCCATTGATAACCAGATGTTCCACCAATCTCTCCTTCAGTAATGCTTCCATGATCTTCCCCACTACCGAGGTGAGGCTGACTGGTCTGTAGTTGCCTGCTTCCTCTTTGTTCCCACTTTTGTATAAGGGGACTACATCTGCTGTTCTCCAGTCTTTGGGTACCTCCCCTGTTTCCAGTGATCGGCTAAACATGATAGCCAGAGGTTCAGCCACCACCTCTCTTAGTTCTTTAAGGACCCTGGGGTGCACCCCATCTGGCCCCATTGCTTTATCAACTCTTATTACTTCCAGTTCCTTCAGGACCCTTTCTCGTGTAAAGGGACTTGTGTCCATTTCTGCACCATTCTCACCCTTGTACTCCCTTCAGACCCATTACCCTCCTCTTCCTCAGTAAAGACTGAGCAGAAATACCTGTTCAATATGTCAGCTTTACTGTTGTCATCCTCCACGTGGCCCCATCCACCCCTTCAGTCTCACTATCTCTCCCTTTGTCTTTCTTTTTTCACTTATGTACCTGTAAAAGGTTTTGTCCCCTCTACCCACTGATTTTGCAATGTGTTCTTCTGTCTGAGCTTTGGCTTCCCTTACTGACCTCCCTGCCTCCCTTTGCTTCTCCTGGTACTTCTCCTATCCCTTCTGCCTGTGTCTTTTTGTATTGCCTGAATGCAATCTTTTTGGCTTTCACTTTTTTGCTACCTCTTTGGAAAACCATAATGGTCTCTCTTCCTTTTCCTTTGCTAACCTGCTTAATGCATAATTCTGTTGTTCTTGTAATCCCATTTTAAATACTGCCCACTGTTCCTCAACCCTGATTCCTGTCCCATTCCCTTAATGCCTCTTTCAAGTATCTCCCATTTTCCAAAGTCTGCCCCTAAAATCCAGGATACGTGTTTTGTGTGGTTTGGTTCTGCTCTTTCTGTGATTTCAAACCACAATGACTGGTGGTCACTGTTCCCCAGGTGCTCCCCCACTGTTACCCCCATCACACTGTCCCTGTGTGTGAGCACAAGGTCCAGTATTGCCTTCTGCCGAGTTGGTTCCATGACCAGTTGCTTGAGAAAGGCACCCTGAAAGGAGTCCAGGATAAACCTGCTCCTAGTTGATGCTGCTGCTGGGTTGCTCCATTCCACGTTTGGAATATCGAAGTCTCCAACCAGTACTACCTCACCCTTGTCTGCCATCCTTTGGATGGCTAGCATCAGCTCCCTATCTGTTTCTTCCTCCTGGGCTGGTGGTCTATAGACCACACCTGTGCAGATGGCTGTTCCCATTTTCCTTTCCAGCTTAACCCACAGTATCTCTCCCATTTTGTTCCTCCTGGATCTCTGTGGCCCTTATGTCATTTTTCACATACAGTGCCACCCTCCTCCCTTCCTGCCTGCTCTGTCTCTTCTGAATATGTTGTAGCCAGGTATGGCCATCTCCCAGTCATGGTTATCATTACACAGGTTTCAGTGATGGCCACAATGTCAGGTCTGACTGCACCATGACAGCCTCCAGATCTTCCATCTTGTTGCTAAGGCTCCTGGCATTTGCACACATGCGTTCCATGATTTGACCTCCTAGACTGTTTCACTGTTCTACTCCAGCCCCTTCCTTGGTTGTCCTTTATCCCTGGTTCTCCTTGCTGTCTGCCGTTCTGCTGAATTTTGCCCCTTTTGCTTATCCACCTCTTGGGCACTAATCTCCATCTTTTGCACACTGCTTTGCAGAGATAGCCACCTCTGGTTCACTGGTTCCACTGCTTAGCTGTGGGGGTGAGCGCGGCACCTCCTTGCTTGTCCCGTTACCCCTTTGCCAGTTTAAATGCTTGTCAATGTAGCATTTAAACTTATCATTGAGTGTTGGATTCCCTCCAGGATGGATGCAGGCCGTCAGGCTTGAACAAACCTCCATCCCTCCAGGTGGGTCCCCAGTCACCAATGAATCCAAACCCTCCCTCACAGCACCAGTTCTTCAACCATGAGTTAAAGTTCCTGGTGCATGCACTCCTATGCTCTCCTTGCCTCATGAGTAGTACTTCTGAGAAAGTGATAGAAGTAGCTACTTGCTTGAGACTCCTCCCCAATTTCCTAAACTCTTCCTGAACTTCCTTTGGCTCCTCATTTGCCAGGTCATTAGTACCTAGGTGGATAATGACATCCAGCTCACCCTCCCATCTTGCCTTCCCAGTGATCCCCAGGATCTTCCTTTCATCCCGCCATGCCATGGCACCTGGTAGGCACCTCACCTCCCTGTCCTCCCCCTCCTGTGTTCCTAGCTGGATCCCTCTTATGATGGAGTCCCCCACCAGGATTCGCTTCCTTCTCCTCTGGGGTTCACTGCTTTCCCTGCTGAGGTCACCTCCTTGGCTAACCTCCACATCCTTTCCTTCCACTTCTCTGGGTACCTCTATTTGGTTGTCCTTGTTTACCAGTGTGGCATATGAGTTCTTGAGTGGAATAGGATCTGGGATGTGCCTCTGCATGACTGCTCTAACCCTCCCTGAGCCCACTGTCATCCAAGTGCTCCTCATTCTCAGCATCCTTTGAGGCAGTTGCATTGGACTGGGTGGTCTCTGGATAGGGGTGATGATACTCCTGACCCAGTTTACTTCCGCTCTGGCTACCTCATCCCCCAGTCCAGAGAGATGCATGCAGATAGGGCAGCACCTCAGTGTCCAGAAGGTCTGCCTGAATATGGCTGCCCCACAGCCACTGCATTGCACCACTCCCCACATTATACTGCAATTCCACTACTTGTCTGCTACTGAAGCTCTCATAGTTCCCTTTTTATTAATTTACTGTCCTAAACATCCTGCCACTGATCCTCAGATAATGTTCTTTAAAAAAAAAGAAACCAATAAATAAATAAGTGAGTCAAAACACTTGTCGTGCTGAGGGTGGGATTCTTCCCCCTTATGCCCCTCCTACTTCACACCCCTTACTATACCCTGTGTTTAGCTCCTGTCAATCAGATTTAACAGGGCATATAATTAAGAGTTGGGGGAAGGGAAGGGGGGGGCACCACCACTATGTTTTAAATTTTCAACAGCCCAAAAACAATTATAAGTAAAGACAACAAAGAAAGTACAGTGTCACTAAAAGCCCACAATCTAAGTTTAAAAGAAAAATAGCAATTACCAGTTACTCTAAAGCACTGAATTGAATATGTTTCCTTCCTTCCCCTTCTGGCTTCTTCTGAGAAAATAAACTCTACTTGCTACCTCAACTCTGACTAAGCCCCACCTCCAGTTATCACGTAGCTGAGGTCAGAGGCCAGACAATTAACACCCTTCACCCAACTACAGGGCAGTCAGACAAGCCAAGATAAAATTTACAGCAATTAAAGACAGCACAGAATTACACCACCACTATGTTTTAAATTTTCAATAGCCCATAAACAATTATAAGTAAAGACAACAAAGAAAGTACAGTGTCACTAAAAGCCCACAATCTAAGTTTAAAAGAAAAATAGCAATTACCAGTTACTCTAAAGCACTGAATTGAATATGTTTCCTTCTTTCCCCTTCTGGCTTCTTCTGAGAAAAAAAAATGTCATAAAATGGATATTTCCTAACCGGGCAGCTGGCAAGCTACTCTTATACTAGATAAACAGTACCTCCAGCACTGATCCCTGAGGAATGCTGCTGACTACTTCTTTTCAGTCAGAGTAGTACCCATCTATCCCCACCCACTGCTTCCTGCCTCCAAGCCAGTTAAAAATCTACCTTGTGTATGTCTGATGTATACTACACTGGTTTACTTTGCCCAGAAGCTTTTTATGCACCACAGTATCAAAGGCCTTGCTAAAGTACAGATAGATAGACTACGTCCACTGCTGTGCCACGGTTCACTTCTCTGGTCACCTTTTCAAGAAGGTTATTGGATTGGTTTGGCATGATCCCCCCCTTATAAAGCCATGCTGAGAGGTGGCTAAAAGCTTGGCGTCAATCATGCTTCATTATTCTGTCCTTGATAATGGCCCTGTGATTTTGTCCAGCACTGATGTTAGGTTGACAGGCCTGTAGTTGCCACGGTGAGCTCTTGCCTCTTTCTTGAAGAAGGGGACCACACACTGGCCACTTTCCAATCCTCTGGCACCACACCTGTCTGGAAAGACTCTTGAAAGGTTACTGCAGTTGGTACCGCCAACTGCTTCCTTTAGCTTTATATGATCCTGGGGTGTCTCCCATCTGCATCATGAGACTTACTTGGCTTGATCTTTGCCAGGTAGTCAGCTACCAGGGCGGATGTGATGTCCACTGACTGCACTATGTGTACCCCACATGTTACAGGCCCTCCCAATGAGTCCCCTTCCTTGCACATGACCCCTTGGTGAACACTAAAGTGAAGTATGTATGCATATTAACCAAAATATACTTACAGGATATACAATGGCCTTTGTTCTAATATGCCATTTATTTCCATGAGTGAGGGGGCTGTACTGTAAATCACAAGTGGCAAAGCCATGAGTGAGTTATGAAAGTCCCGCCACCTCACAAATGGAAATAAATGGCATAGTGGAACACAGGCCATTTTTTGTTCTCTGTATACAATGTATGTGTTCTGTGTGACAATTGAGGCCAGATTCATTGTGGTATTGGCAGAATGAGCTGCCAGTCAAGTTGATTGTGCTGTAGGTAAGTGAAAAACAGTGTTATTTACCCATTAGGTGAAAAACATTGTTTATCTTTCACTTGGGTCTGAGTCGTGGGAAAATAATGCATTTATTTAAGTAGTGGAATCCCTACATACATTGTATACATAGAGAATAATGCATATGTAGTAGGTTGATATGCATTTTTTTCACACCCAAGGTGTGTGATAATAGAGAAACCTCGAGAGTGAAGCTCAAGAGGTTTCACTATGATCACACACCGAGGGTGTGAAAATAAAATGCATATCAACCTACTACATAGGTTTTATTTTTTATAATAACTGTTGCAAAAGGCCTGCGTTACCTTATGGTCATGGCTTCCAATTGGGTAAAGTTGATGGGTCAAGTAAATCACAATCAGGTTGAAATAAAGCAACAAAATATATATCAAACAACTAGAAAACATTTTTTTTCAGTTTAAATAATTGCCCAAGTCCTTCGGCTTCAGTGTGTGTTGCTTCCTCATCTCGATGAGTCAGGGGTCATTCCAGTCGCTGTGGAAGCGAGGTGAAAGTTCATGCCGGAATGGAAATGATAAGGATGAGTCGGGGAAAGTACACACTTAATGGAGAGTTTTTCAGCTGGTAAATACTTCATTTGAAATGATTACGTTTTCTGATTTGGATCTGTACATTTCATTTTAAATGGAGGTTGTGCTGTAAGTTTGAATCTATGCTTGGAGAACTGTCTCGTAGTGCCACAATCTGTTTAGTCTGGAATGCGAGTGCTGCAGGCTTCTCAGCATGAGACTGTAAAAGTCGTATCAACTTGCGGGTTGATATAACTTTTTTCGTATCAACCTACAGGTTGATATGACTTTTTACAGTACTTGAAAACGGGTTGATAACGGGAGTCACCAGTTATTATATAAATATGTTAATAATAATTAGGGAACCACTCAGCGATTATAATCCTCAGACTTCCCTATACTATTGTAATGAGCCAGATGCCAATGTCTGGAGTTTCTTCGTAAGATCTCTTAAGAAAGCAACAAACTCAATCACACATGTGGAAATAAATCTACACTGACAGAGCTGTCAACTAACCAGAATGCAGAGCTAATGCATGGTTATTGCCTTACAAACATACTATAGAAGCAAACACATGTACAGATTGCAAATACATTCCAATTCACTTTAAAATTAATTGTTACGGGTGTCCAAGATGGCCTCAGTGTTGTGAACTTGCTGCAGACTGAGCGCCGCAATAGATACAGGTTAACGTTTGGCATATTGTTTATGTGGTTGCCGATTACACTTGCAAATCAATGTGGATATCAAAAGGACAAACCTCGGATATGGCTTTCACAGATATTTCTTCTTTTTGTGCAAAAACAGCAGGTCAAAAGCAGAAAGCACAACAGCCAGGATGTAAGCCTGCATCACTGGCACACTCACCTGAGGTGTCAGAAGCACTCTTAATGGCAGAAGGCTAGAACCAGGATGCAGTACTCTCAGAACTGAGGCAAGCTTTGCCACAGTAAGTGATACATTAGTGAATCTAACACATGCAATGGAAACTGTACTGGGGCAAGTCTAGGAACTTGCAACTAGAATGGATTATGTGGAAGAGCAGCTGAGTGGTGCAAAAGACAGCTTGGCCCTGCTAGAAGTGTTAGTGATACAGCACAAAACAAGCATCTGTCAATGCCAAATGTTTGCTTGCTGGCATTGGCATTGGTTGTGTAGGAGTTAGAGAGCTGCATAACAGGAATGGCAGTGAGGTACTGAACTGAAGCCAACCCCACCACCACCCTGCAGAGACTGACAGGCATTGGGGTGTGCCTTTGGGTTGTCAGGCATAACGGCCATGCCATTTCACCACACCCTACCCTGCAGACACTGACAAGTGTCATGGTGTGCCTTGGGGTCTTTGGCCCTTATGCTCACCCCATTTCATCAGGAAATATGGTGAGATGGGTCCTGTATAGGAGAATGGAGTGAACTTTGGGGCCGAAGAGTCCAAGGCACACCTCGATGCCTATCACTGGCTGCAGGGTGTGGAATGGTATGAGCATTACAGGTGAGAATCCCAAGTCACACCCCTGATGCCTGTCAATCTCTACAGGCTGGGGCGTTATGGTCAGAAACCCTAACGCCTCAGGCGTTCGTTGACATTTTCATTCCAAATTTTCAACATGGGTTTTTATGACCCCCACCTTATGAACAATGGCAATATCAGTTTGTTAGCCGAAAGCTGATTTCACACAGTGACTACGCCATTTGGCACCACAGGTGTGAAAACACATTTCGAACAGGATGTGAAAAATGATATCTGTACTGTTCATGGGGAGGTGCAAAAAATAGCAATGTTGAAATTCTGCAGTGAAAATATTAAAAAAACCTGGTGAAGGAACGAGCGTGCATAGAAAATGCACAACGCACACCCATAATGCAATTAGTTTGGGGATTTTTTACAGCATATTGTCAACACAGGCATTTTGGAACCTCCACTCATGAACAGTGTCATTGTGATTTTCTTAATCTGTCCCGAACAGTGATTTCCCACAGCGACCATGCATTTCTGCGCTGGAAATGTGAAAACACATTTCAGCCATGGTGTGAAAATTGACAGCTGTACTGTTCATAAGGAAGTGTGTGCCAGTGGTGAAAATCTGGACTGAAAATATTAGAAGTCCATGAAGGTACGAGCGTACGTGGAAACTGCACAATGGTCACTCGTAACACAGTCATTTTATGGACTTTTTTCACCAAATTTTTAACATAGCCATTTTAACACCTCTGCTCATGAACAATGTCACTGTGATTTTCTTAATCTGTCCTGAACATTGATTTACGCTAACTGCGCTATTGTATGCTACATCGTGGAAACACATTTTGGGCAAGATGTGAGAAATGACAGCTGTACTGCTCATAAGGAGGAGTGGTAAAATGGCAATGTTGAAAATCTGGAGTGAACATATTGAAAATTCATGAACTTACAAGCGTGCGTAGGAACAGTGCAATGCATGCTCGTAAAACAGTCATTTTTGGGAATTTTTTCACCAAATTTTCAACATAGGGTTTTTGGGGGCCTGCCTCATGAACTGTGACATTGCCATTTCGTAAATCATTCCCAAAAGGTGGTTCTGCGCAGTGACCGCAAAATCACCTTTCGCGGTTGATTAACGCTATGACAGTGACAGAATTCGTGAGGTGGGGTCCCAAAAACCCATGTTGAAAATTTGGTGAAAAAATTCCCCAAAATGCCTGAGATATGCACTAAAGTTGAAAAAAACCCTATTTATTCCATTATACAGCTTACCAGCATTTCCTCAGTTCGCGATCGGCTTTGAAGAGTGCAGACGTGTTCCCAGTCCACTGAAGATCGTCGCACCGGACTCCGGAGGTAAGTATGGGGTGAGGTGGGGGTGTGGGAAGGTGGATGCTCAGAGGGTGGTGTGGGTGGGGTGAGGGGGGATCAGGACAGTCAGCGAGAGAAGGTTTTTTCTTTCAGGTTTTTTTTTTTTTTACTTGGACGATGCAGGACTTGTGCCACGCTGCGGTGGGCTCCCAGCGTGACAACTGGAAGGATGTTTTGGGGGGGGCGTGGAGCCGATGGGGGATTGGGCACCCCTGTCAGCCATAGAAACTGTTGCCACACTGGGGTGGGCTCCCAGCGTGGCACCCGATAGTCTCTTAGGAGGGGGAACAGTGGAGCCGACGGGGGATTGGGCACCCCCGTCAGCCATACAGACTGCTGCCATGCTGGGGTGGGCTCCGAGTGTGGCACCTGGAACTCTGTTGGGGGGAACATAGCACAGCCACTGGGGGATTGGGCACTCCCATCAGCTATACAGTGTGTGCGTGGGGGGGAGCGCATGAGCACGCAATATGCGTGCGTGTGCGTGTGTGTGTGGGAGGCACACATGAGCACGTGATATCTTATCGCTGCTCACTGAAGCATAGTTCTCCCTTTCAACCATACAGCACTGCATTTTCAACTGCTGTCATAGACAGCTGCAGCATTCATTGGCGAACGGTGGCCGTGTCTGCAAACACACTGACTGAACTGGAAGACGGGTGCCACACCTCCGAAAACTCGGATGATGGCACTATGTTTCTTGCACATGAGTGCAAGCAAACATAAAAACACATTAAGATCTTATGGAACAAAATAGGTATCATGAAAACCAAGATAGAAGATTTAATATTAAACTTACTGGAGTAAGGAGGCACTGCAGGTTCGAACATTTAAGTGCTTTGTGAAACTATTATTAAATAATTTATCAGGGGTTGATAAAACAGACAGAAAATTTGTTATTGATGGACCCACTGAACACTAACCTCTAAACTGGCAGCAGAGGAGTGTCCCAAGGCAATCTATATTCCTTTCCACTGCTACCAGGAGAAAGAGCTATTTCTGAGAAAAGTTCAAAAGGAAAGTGGCATAGTTTACAAAGGGCAATGATTTCAGTGTATCCAAATCTAACTTCGGTGCTCTCTGAAGTCAGAAAGGCTTTTGATGCAGTCAAATAAACTCTGAGATGCAAGAACTAGGAATATTCTTTATTAAGGCCAGCAAAATTAAAATCATGGTTAATGGGACGGCCAAGTGGGTAGAGGGTTGAGGCACTGGATGTGACACCTCTGCCCATGCTAGTAACCCAGGTCCAGGAGTGAAATCGGGTCCTGGATTCAGCCAGGGAGGGAGGGAGGGAGAGGGCTGAGCATCTGGAGGACTGGTCTCCTCTCCCAGGGAGGGGGGTTGTTGCTCCATCACTCCTAGACTACCACCATGTGGAGGTGTGGTGGCAGGCAGCGAGTATGAAACTTGGGGGAGGGCCATCAGCACAGCATGTGGTGCATGGGTTCCCCCACATCCATGTGCACTGGCACTGTTGCACGTCTCTAGGTTAGAGGAGAAAACAGAGAAGAGCCAGTGGATGATGACAGGCTCTTCCTCTGGCCTGCACCATCACCCCAGGATCTGGATGCTTGGCTGGGAGGAAGGAACTTCCCCTCCTGGCCCTGACATTGGAGAATATCCATTGGGGATTAAAGATACAGATGAGTCCCAGTGGGAGGTGGTAGTCAGCTGGGGATGGGTTGGGGCAGAGCAGGGTCAGCTGGCTTGAGGGAAAGAAACATGGTTAATGGAGCACCACAATGTTACACTGATGTTAAAAGGCTGAAGACTTTGCACATTCTTTATTGAATACTTGGAGTTAATTTTCTAAGGCAGTAATAACTTTGTTGTAATAAGTGCTTTCAGATCATTTCATGACTTTTGAGCTGTCACTTCATTTAGGAGTGTTAAAGTTAAGGGCTTACAAACTGATTTTATCGCCCTTGGTTTCCTTTACAGTAGGATTTTACTTGGGATTAAAATTATTTTGAAGCTAGCAAACAGCTGAACTACCAGCTGGATTTGGGATGCCTTTCTATAATAGGAGGGACTTAAGAACGTGGTATGCAGTCCTTGCTTATGTGATGCATTTGGAATTTACTTTTGCAAACAAGTGAAAATGATTTGTTAAGTTAGGGACTTTTGGGACATTTGGACTGGGTTATTATTTTGCTTGTGGTTACTGAGTATGTTTAGGAAGTGGTCCTTGAGGCACAGTTATGCTAACATGTGCAAATGAAAACTTGAGGGGGCTGCCGCCACTCCAAGCTTCTGGAGTTGTGGAAGTGGTGATCCACCCAAGGCATGGGGGAAGGTTCTGCTCCCTCTTCAGGGCTTGGGAAGCTCAGCTTCAGAGTGGTGGTATATATCTGGGGAGGGCCTGGGGGAAGGATCTCTCACCTATTTGACAAGGTATATTTTCAGTTTAGTGTAACAGTTAATTACAAATTGAATTTTACATCCCAGGTCAAGAATTTTTTACTTCACTGTTTTAATTTTCATAGGGAACAAAGCTAAGACACTATGGAGGTACTAGTTCCCTGATGAAAAATTGGTTTAAGCTTCTTACTTGCCAAACAAACATTAGCAAACATTAAGAAACAACTTTAATTATATTATTTGCAATTTCATAGCTTGGGACTTATTTTAATACTTATTTATAATCTCCTATTTTCTCAGCCAACAAGTTAGTGGTGTTGTATAGCGGGGTACTCCCCTGAAATAGTGTACAAGGAATATCACATCAGGCTGTAGTATACACAGCTCATGCATACTCCACTCCCTCATCTTCTCTCTAACAGGGCACTTAGAAACTCCGATACAATGGCTATCTGACCTGCAAAATCACACTATTTCAAGGCCATTCTCCAGAACAACTTTAATGCCCCGGATAAATTCTGGAAGGTAATTCACTCTCTTTTTAACCTTCCTACCCAGTCCACTCCCCCAGTCCTTATGGAAAATGGGTTACCTGTTTCTGACCCTCCCTCTGTTGCAACTCACTTCAATGAGTTCTTCACCAATTGTGCTCTCCTTTCTGTGGCCCCAGCTCCTGTCCTCCTCCTTTTGTTCCTCCTCCTTTCCTCACCATCCCTCCCTGGGTTTCCACCCCCCCCCCCAGTCACAACCAGGAAACCTCTGTCTACCCTTTTTTCTCTGAACCTATCCAAGTCCAGCCATGATGGGCTGGAACATAAACTCTTCTACCCATCAGCTCCTGCCATTGCATCTCCCCGTACTCACCTCCTCAAACTCTCTTTCTCCCTCAGTGCTATTCCTCAGTCCTAGAAGATTGCCAAAGAACTTCCATTCATAAAGGGGGAGACCCCTACTCCCCTGGTAACTTCCATCCTATCTCCTTCCTCCCTTCTCTTGCAAAGCTTCAAGAGAAACTTGTCTATGCCAGACTTTCAGAATTCCTCTCTTCCTCCAACTTCTCCTCCCCCTTTCACTGTGGCTTTCACACTGTTCCACTGTCTCCTTCATGCTGCATGTCACTGACTTCATCTTCACTGGGATGGATCAGGGGCACATCACTGCTGCCATTTTCATTGGTCTGGCCAAAGGTTTCGATTCAGTGTCACATCCACTCCTCCTGGACAAGCTGAGTTCTGCTGGCCTCTCAGCTTTCACTGTTGATTGATTCCAATTCTACCTCATGGGTTGTCTACAGTTGGTACAGATTGGAGGTGCTTTGTCACCTATACTACCCAACCAGGCTGGGGTCCCTCAGGGCTCCATCATGGTTCCCACCCTCTTCTCCATTTTTCAGAACAACCTCCCATCTGTCTGTGCCAACTCGCATAGTCATATGCATGCTGATGACACATTCATCTTCACCTCCGGCACCTCTACTGTAGCTATGGAAGGTCTGCTCCAGCAAAACTTCCAAAATGTCCTGCACTGGCTTCACTCCAACCAACTGTGGGTCAACACAAAAAAAAAACCCAGTGTCTATGACCTTTGGCACCAGCCAGAAACTTTCCAGACTCCCCATTCTACCTGTCTTCTCCACCTCAGATGGCAGTGCCCTTAAAATGGTTCAGTCCTTCAAGTACCTTGGTGTGTGGCTAGACAGTAAGCATGACTTCTCTACCCACATTGATGTTATGCATGCCAAGCTCCATTCCAAACTGGGTGTCATCCACCTCAACAAAGACTGTTTGTGTACAAAGGTTTACCAGGAGCTTGTTACCAAAATGGTGCTCCCTGTCTTTGACTATGTGGACGTGGTCTATGGCACTACCCCCTCCACTTCCCTTGACAGATGGAACACCCTCTCTAACTTTTTTTGCCACTTTGCTACCAACATCCCTCCTCATACTCAACACTGCTCCCTCTACTCCTCCCTATCCATCCTTCCCTACCCTCACATCGCCAGCACCACTGTTCCTCTTTCATATCCAAATACTGGTTTGGGTCCCTTCCCTCATACCTTTTCTCACTCCTTTCTCCCATCCCCACTGCCTCATTCTCCCTCCACTCGGAATCATCACACTTTCTCCATTCATCATCCCTGCTCCTCTGCTGTGCAATCAGCCTTCTCCAATGGTCTTCCACCGCTCTGGAACCTGCTTCAATCCTCCCTCCACCTCTTCTTCTTCTTCTCTCCTGGCACCCTCAGGTACCAGCTGAAAATCCTCTCCTCCCCCACCTGTCCTGTCATTCCTCTCCCTCATGTTTCCTCTGCTTGGAGCCCTAACAGCTCATATCTTGGACCTCCCCATGGACTCTTACCTAGCCTGCATCCAAGCTTCAGTACTATCCTCCTCTGCAATGTCATCCATCCCCATGCAGGTCTCTCTGTTGGTACTTTTTAATGCTGCCTTTGCCTTGCTGTTTTTCTTTCTGCACTTGTAACTGAGTTCATTATTGTACTGAAAAAAATGCAACTATGTAGTGTATTATTGTACCTCCTGTCACCTTCCCTCCAGGTCACACCTGGAAATGGAAATGAGCTTTGGCTCAGTGTACCTCTCTCGGTCACCAACTTTCAAATAAATAAATACTCTAGACTCCAGCAGCAGGCCAGACTTTGGTGGTTGACTGTGCCTGTTGCAGATTAGCAATGATATTTGTATTGCCATTTGGTTAAGACTTTGTTCAGGTTTTTAAAACTGGTGTCCATGGGGTTTAATCTAAATTATTTATCCTGTTCCCTGAATACAAAGAAATTATCAGAATAACAATGCCCCAAATATTTTTTTTTATATCAAAATATGGCTAATAAAGGTACCATTATTTCTTTGAGCATTAAAGAATCCAACCACCCCATCAAAAGTAAAAGAATTGCTGTATATTTAAAGAAAGAAGAGACTGGTATAGCTCTATTGCCGAAGACTCATGTCAATGATGCTGAGCATTTGAAACTTCACTGACACTGGGTGGGGCAGATTTTTTTCTCCTCGCTTGTCCCACATACCAGATGAGTGGCAATTTTCATTCATAAAAGGCTACCGTTTAAATTGGTTTCCTCCCAGAAAGATAATTTGGTTAGATAGCTGATTGTGTCAACTATTGTATTTAAAAAATAGTTTATCTAAGGGCCCATTTGTGATGCTCTGAAATTTTATCAAAATTAAATTTTATTATTAGATCCCAAGTGAGTGGAAATGATATTGGGGGAGATTTAATTCTAATTTTTTCACACTATTTTGGATTGTTCACTTGCTGCATATCTCTCGCTTAGTTGGACCTTACAGTTGCTGCAGAATCGATTAAAATTTCTGGATTTATACAATGATTGGAAGAATAACAGCCACATTACACGGAATTATTCCTATTATTCCATAGTTCACGCTACTTATAGTCACATTAACTACTTAGTGATATCATTCTCTATATTGCTGTTTGCCGCACATGGATTAAACTCAATATTTAGCAATCATGATTTTAGATCATGCTCCCTTAAAGGCTATCTTTGTCTTTAATTCAGTAGGTGAGACTATTGGTTGGGCAACCTGGAAGATGGAACTGATAATTCTAGATAGGCTTGACTTTTTAGAGAACATTCAGAAAGACATTACCAAATTTTTACTACTAGAATGTTTGTCTCCTCTAAGGGGTTTAGATGGGATACTGTAAAAGCCTTTACAAGGGATAAGGAAGTGGCATACTCTAGTCATGTTAAAAATAAATGCAAGCCTCAATTGTACCAATTAGAAGAGAATGTAAAGGAATTATGAATGTAACAGCAAAAACAACCAAATGTGGAATTACTGCATATCGACTGGCAGTTCAAAAGAAATCTGTTGGTACTACAGTTTTAAAATTAATTGGAGAAAATTGGTTGTTATGTCACTAACCAAGTTTGATTACTCTGAATTACAGGAGATTTACCCTCTTAAATGGGCAATGTAAGGTATTAGGTACCTGTGGATACACATAATACTTACCTACTCTGATCTATTCCATGCAAATTATCCTATTTTGCAAGAATCAGCAGGTATAGAACAAGCCAGATTTGTCTATTTCTTTATTAGACAGAATTAATATTAAAAAATGTATATTTTACCAAAATTGTTAATTTTAGGTGCTCCCATATAAATCCCAAACATTTTTCAAAACATTGCATTCCATGATTAATCATTGGTTATGGATGTTTAAAATACTGACAATTAAATTGACTACATAAATGTTGTCTTATGGTAAAGGTGGTGCTGGAGTCCCTGATTTTCAAATATATTACAGGGCAATACAAGTAGCAGCCCTGACAGTTGGTTTAATTGTAAGCCAGCAGACCAGGCATGCAACTAAATAGGGCCAGTTTAAACAGTAATAAAATACATGGTATTCTATATAGCGCATATTTAAGTAACTTGTGCAGGGCAGCTGGGAATAAAGTAGCTGAACATGGCTGTAACATCTGCCATTTGGTTCACAAGGCATGAGGCTTTCAATCAAAGTTGTGGATTTTTACTCCTTTGTGGGATGAGCCATGCTTGCCAGCTTTTAAAAAGACAAACCATTTTAGTTGTAGAAAAGACATGGTATTCAGTATATGGGACAGTTTGTAATGGACAAAATAGTTATTTCATGCAAGGACATTCAAGATAAATTTAATTTGCCCATTACACATTTTTTAAAGCATTATCAAATTCATCACATGTGTATGGGCTTATTGCAGAGATCACAGATACCTGATTTGTCACCCATCGAATGTTGGCTAGATTCTCCTTTAGATAAAAGGGGCCCAGTACCTTTCTTATATCATGAAATTCTTAGGTCTTGGAAGATACAACTTTTATGGGCTAGTTAGAATAGAGAAAACAGAGAGGGAATCATAGGATTGGGAACACATTTTGAATGATAAGTTGAAAATACCAATTCAGGCTGGTCAAAAATTAACTCAGTATCAAGTGCTCTTTTAAACCTTTTATACCCCATATAAGGTAAGCAAGTTTATAAATTGTTCTGCATTTATTGGTTGCTCCTGATGAAGAAAGCTACTGTGTTTGCACAGACAGTGAACGTTAAAAACTTATAACTTCTTTATCAAAATTTTCTGTTCTGTTATTATTACAAAAGACTACCGTTGTGTAAGGATCTGATGAACTGGAAAGTTTCAGAATTGAAGTTATCACCACTTTTGAGAAATCGAATTACAAAAAATACATCCTAAAACACAAGCCTGTTCATTTTGGCCCACTCCTAACCTTAAAACTACTTGTCAAATTTCTAACAGATTTGCTGGATTTACTGAATTTTAGTCAAAGGCAGTGCCTGTAGACATTCAAATTCCTAGCCTTAAAGATGACTGTGTTATAAATGAAAGTTCCTGAAGATCATATTCTAACATAGCAGAGCCTACTCATCTTTAACTATAGTGGCCCTACTGTGCCACTAACAAATGAATTTCACTAAGCATGAGAACCGTAATCAGCAGTCTTACTGTTTATTTTTTTTTATTCAGCATACTTTTAGTGTGCCAGTCCTCCAATGGTTCAGCCCCCAACTCCTCTGACCTCCACCCACCCCCTGGACTAACTTAAATTGGCGATCCACCCAGGCTTACCCCCTCTGGATGGGGCCATCAGGCAAGCACAACCCACATGGAAGACTGTACAAAGGTCTCAGCAGAAAGAACCACCAGGAGGAGCTTCAGGTTGTGGCCGGGCCGCCAATGATGGATCTCACTCCATCACTACCCAAGTGTCTCGGAGGGTGACATGGAGTGGGAGAGACAGTGCATCATGAATGGAGCTGGCAGCAGTTTTTTCCAGTAATGGTCTCCCTGGGAGGCATGGCATGCAATGATGTGGTGTGCAACGTGCAATGTCTGGCATGCCTCCCTCACAGCTTGTCTCCCGCTGCTGTATTCCTCCAGGCCACCACCATGGGTCAATCATGTGCCAGTCACACACACACACACCGAGAAGGAGAGCAGTCCTAAGGATGCTCAATGATAATCCCCCCCCCCCCCGGCTGACCCTCTGATGTTCTAAGTCCATTGCTGAGCCCAAGGTGTCAGTATCGCAGACAGAATTCCAACCTCAGTGCGGTGGGCCAGCTGGTTTTTCTGTTTCTGATTGCAAGATGCTTATTACCTCATACCATAACCCAAAATCTTGTTGTCATTATTACATAAAAATCTATTTTATTTAAAAAATTATCAAGGAGCCATTGTAGATGAGAACACAGATTTAGCTCTGACTACTACAGCAACTTCATTTTACAAATTATTTGCCCAGGAAAGCTGAGTTTGGATGCATCACCTTTTACTATTGGTTCTTCTCCTACCCTGTTTCATAGCTGGGAGAATTGAAGCACAGGGGAGGTTAAAGAACCCTGACACCATTAGGAATACTGTACTTTGAAAATATTTAATATTTAGGCACAGAACAGTGTCTGTTTTATATTTTTTGAAATGTTTACCCTTTACTTCTCTAAGGCTTGGAATATTTAAGGGGAAACAAAATTCCTGTCATGTTGGGGTTGCTTGACTGTTCTTCAGATAACAATCTGTTGTTGTGGAAGTGCTTATGATGTCATAAGCAGAGGATTATTGTGCCAGGTGTAGACAAGCTGTGACAGAAGACGTTCAGGTGACAGTGATGCCATTTGCATGGTAATATAGAAAAAGTGGGACAAATTACAGAAAATTGTAAGTATATACTGAATTCTGTCAAAATTTCCATTTTTCAAAGGTTTTCCAATGGTGTCAGAGCTCTTAAAGTGACGTGTTCAAGAGCACATTATAAGTGGTGATTTGGGTGGGATTTGAACCTGAGATCTCATAATTCAGTTTTATGTTCTATTGCTGAATGAGATGAAAGTCTACAGTTACTTTATTGATATAATGTTCACTTAATGTGTATCTACTTGTGGCAAAAATATTGATATTGATTTGTATTCTAATGGACAATGGTCATCATAGTAGCACCAGTCATATCACGCCTATTATAAAACAAGTCGCTTCATCTAGATAACGTTCCCTTCAGTTTTATGCATTGCCTTCAGTGATGTAAATACACTAATAAAATGCCTAGGAAAAAATCCCTGCAAATCCAGTCATCATGATTGGTTAAGAAGTCAGTCCAAGGTACGCAATTATGTGTTCGTAAATACACAGCTTTGAACATACTATCTACTCTGCAATGAGATATCCTGCAATCTACACAAAAACAACAACAAAAAAGCTCCAAAACCACCTTACGTACAACACTGCACTATCTGAAGTAGTGTTTACAGCACTGTAACGAGTAGCTAACTGCTTTCAAAATGTTCTGATATTTCCTACCAGGAAGACAAGACTAGGTAGGCCGAAGGCCCTTATCTGCCTACAATTTCTATGCTTCTACATTTCCTAAAACAGATTTAAATAGTTTCTACTTAAAATAGTTGAAGATTGCACCATCAAAAGTGTTATTTTCTTCAATATAACAAAAAATGACATCCTAAAAATGGTTTAAATTTTCTTCACTGTAACAAAACATTAGCTTCCTAAAAATATTTTAAACCATCTCTAGAAAGTTTTGTTTTCAGAAATTTATACTGTAGTTAAAATATTTATAGTTTACCTGTTAATGCATAAATACAGGAACTATTTTCCACGACCACTGTTATGTAATAAACTAGCGGTGCCAGCATTTTTGAGTCTTCTACCCAAGAGTGTAAACTGCTATACTTGGCACTTTAATGCTGGTGTCAGCCTGCATTGTGTGAACAAAATAAACTTACATGTTTTAAAGCAAAAAAAAAAAGTCTTATTTTTGTTCCTCAAGCCACTGCCGTTGCCATTGCAAAAGCCATTGTATATGCACAATAATACACTTTAAATTTGCGTTTATGATCCTATAATTGCATCTCTTGGACATTTTATGGGGCCATAAAAGTGCACTCTGTCTTGTGTTATTCCTTACTTATACCATGCATATAAATATTAGAATACTATTCCGTGACTATTCTTCTAAAAAATGTAAAACAATTTGTACAAAACCATTTGTATGTCAAACATTTTATAACTAGAGCTGAAGGGACTCTATAAGAAAGCTAACCAGTACACTTCCATTGTTTTATAACAGTTGCCATAGAAGCACTATAGCTCCAACAGCTTTTGTTTAGACTGTGAAGAGATACTGAAATACTGCCCGCCAGTTTTCTTAGGGAAGAGACTAACCCTTTCATCTCGGGCTGTTGAACAGTACCTAAGAAGGCAAAATCTCTAACAGCATGTGTTATTCATAGGGCATGTGCAACATATCAGCTCTCAAATAACAAGACAAAAAGTGGTTTGGAAACCAGCTTCAAAGTTAAGATTATATTTTAAAGGTCATATTAAATGCATTACATCAGTAGTATTTCACTTTTGGCTTATGCTTAACATTATCGCCTGCCAAACCTTGCCATATTATACTTGTACTTAAGGTTATTTATTGTGTTGTTAACGTGATAATATAGTAGTTTGCTGAAAATATTTTATCATCACATGGACTAGATGTATTATCTGGTTCTTTTAATAAAGAAGCATTTCTCTCTCATCTATTTATTTCCAGGGGATTCCCTGCCATTCTTAGAACTCCCCAAGAAACAGCAGTGTGGCTGTCATTCTCACATACCTAACACTGGGTTCTCAGTGCTATGCAAGAGAGTTGGTTACCAAGGGAAAGCAATTATGGATAAACAGTTGTAACAGCAATTTCATTTGGCCAGCCATGCCCAAAGAATTGAGTTATACATTAGTAAAGAACTAGAACTGAATTGACCGACACAGTTTGTTTAGTCTTTCATGTTTATGGCTTTCCCTTTGCCATAATTGTGAGGTACTTAATAAAATGATAATCTTGGTACAGCTTGACTACCGATATATTTACTAGTGGACAGTGCCCTACACATAGTTCAAGTTTATTTAAAAATCTTGGCTTCAGCCATAGCCAGGCCATATAATATGATATGATGAGTGACTAACACATTTAACATTATGTGTCACATCCACATGATCCTTTACAGCAAAAGAATCAGCAGAATAAGTGAAAGGGGGGTGGTATGCCTATGTGTGAGGGAGGGGGATTTAAAATTATCAACACAGGAGAAGAGATACATATAAAGTAGATGAATTGTTGAGTAATGGTCAGCGGGGAAACTGTTCCAGTTCATGGGAACACAGCATATGAAAGCTCTGATACCAAGAGGGCTGTGGTTCATTGTCAGGACAGGGACAAGGCCTGAACCAGAAGAAAAAACACAGTTGGGAGAGGTATCATTGTTGTAAAGTTAGAGGGAAGGAAGGCACATTCTTATGGTGTTCTGAATGGTGTGATAGTTCAAAATGATTTTGTAAAGTCCTACTGTGCCCACATTGAGCCCCAGCAGTGATATTTAGCTCTCAGCATAGTCCAGATTTAAATTCCACTGTATGCCCAGACACAAGCCCTCTGTCCCTGCCTGTGCTTTGGTTATTCTTAATTTCTGGAGCTGCCACTAATTCAGTGCCACAGAGGAGGCTGCTGCTACAAAAGTTAGAGGAACTAGGGACAGAGGAGGGACTCATCAGGGGGATCAGGAGCTAGATGGAGAAGAAAAGCAGAGGGAAGTGGTGAATGGGGACAAAATAGGAGATGAGGTTACCAGCATGCCACAGGGGTCAGTTCTGGGTTCCATCCTATTCAGTATTCTCAACTGTGACATTGGGTGGGAAGAATCCATAGCAAAATGTGTCTCTTTGCAGATGACGCAAAGATCTGCAACAGAATGGAAAGCATGGAGGAAATCAGGGAAATGACATAGGAAAAAGAGATACTGGAATGGTTATCTAAAGAATGACAGTTGACGTTCAGTACCAGAAGTGTAGGGTGATGCACACTGGCAAAAAGAAAACTGTCACAGACTACTGGACGGGAGAGGTCCAAATCGCAAAGATGATGGAGGTAAGAGACTTAGGGGTTATCATAAGTAACAATCTTAAAACCTCCAGTTAGTGCAATAAGGTGTACAGCAAAGTAACAAGGATGTTAGGATGTATACAGAGGGAGTTCAGTAGCTGAAAGAGGGGGGTAATTGTGTCCCTATACAGGCCATAGTTAGGCCTCACCTGGAGTACTGTACCCAGTTTTGGAGACCCCTAGGGAAGGACAGGGGCAGGCTTGAGATGGTGCAATGGAGGGTCATTAAAAGGATCAAAGGGCAGCAAGGAAGATCCTATGAGGAAAGGTTGGTGGATCTAAACATGTATTCACTGGCGGACAAACGGGAGAGGAGATATGATTGAAACCTACAAATTCCTAAAGAGAATAAACAAGGTAGACAGTGGTGCTCTCTTCACCAGGAATGACAACACAGTGATGGGTGGAGACTGGTAAGGGGAGATTTAATAGGGATATCAGAAAGTACTATTTCAAAGAGACAGTGGAAAAATGGAATGGCTTGGCAAGTGGTAAAAGATGGAGCTAGTGTTAGTTTCAAGAA